>CALNVZ010002100.1:52171333-52187597 GCA_940671915.1 Paracentrotus lividus | reverse complement strand
CTCAGATCGAAGTCAGCCTTTGAACTTTATCCATACCAATCTGCATCTTCTTACTGCTGCAATCTCACATCCATTACCTTTGATTACATCTCCAAGGTAACCATACCTTTCCTCCTTCTCAACATCTCTCATATCCATCCTTCTTCTCTCCATCACATCGAATTACGAATCTCCTGTATTTCTTGCACTCTAAGCATGCAGCTATTCTGCGATGATTTTCTTCACTCAAGCACATCTTGCATGAATCTACTTTTGACATGCGTACAAAAAGGTAGGCCTATATCTGACAAGAGTTCTACATCACTCTTTTGTTACAGCACCACAAGGATCTTCTCTGCTTTCTTCCACTGATGTTACCCCATCACATGCTTCTACCTTCTTCTTCCCATATTGACTTTCAGGCCCTTCCCTCAAATGCACTCTTCCATTAGGTGAAATCCCTTTCTAATGGCTGCATTGATTCACTCATAAAGACTAAATATCTGCATACAACAGGTTCTATAACACCGTCTTTCTTTACTGATCCAGAGAATTAATCAGTAGAAAATGACTCATACAAGATTTTCATTTCATTACTCAAATCTTTCTCTTATTCAAACAATTTCTAACAATTCAAAAATTTACCAGGAATGTACTTGAATTTCCATGTATGTATTCCTGAATACCCAAATGCTTTTAATATAAAAGAACAAAACAAAACTGTTATCAACTGAGGATTCTGTCGTTATTTCTAGCATTGGTTACACATAATTCAAAATGCGATTTATAACCAGATATTAAAGAATATCCCGGAGACGGTGGTTATTTTGCCTATTATCGAACAAGCTCTAAAGTTATGTAAAAATGTCAAGGTAGTAAAAATTTACTCAAACGTGTACACAGCATCAAGAAATTTTGAACATAAATTTACCAAATCAAAATGAACCATTTGACTGGGTATTACAACAGCAAACAAGATTTGACACTGTAAAGACTTTTGGTATGACCTTTTCAAGACTTGGTTGATTTCGTTGAAGAGGAGACCATACTTGCACTATGCAGGAGGGCCTTGACATCTTTATAGTTGATTCTTTACATACGTGTATGTATCAAATATCTTGTTGTTGTTTAGATTTATGGCGCTTTCATTCATTATATGAATATTTACGCCTTACCAGTTGCCTTTTCTTTTAATCACTTGGTCAAAAGTACATTAACTGAGTGTATACATGAACCATCGGAGTTTCAATGTGTTCCAATTCCTTTAACCCTAAGGGCCGGGGGGGGGGGGGGGGCCTAATCAGCCCCCCCCTCGACATTTCGCGCGGTCATGTCGCTGAAAAAAATTCCGCGCTCCGCGCATTTATGACTTTTTTCTCTAATCTTACGCAACTTTTAAAAATATTGTGAAGAAAATTGAGCGTACGGTTCGGAAGTTGCGCTTATGTGCAGCGCAACTCAAAACCGGAGATTTTCTGTATTTGTGTACAAACATATGGGAAATGGCTTTTCATGCTAAAATCACATTTCTTTATTTAAAATATGGTTATTAGCCATTATTTTAACTGATATTGCTCTAATCATTAGAGATCAATGACGAAGTATTCCAAACAAAAAACAATGAAATACATAAGTCGAAAAACAAAGAAATACATAAGAAATTCCCAAAACAATAAATAACATAAGAATTGAATTGATACCGGAATTTTTTTCGCGTACAATTGTTAGGTAGCTACGAGAATATTTACATCAAGAATTAGCATTCTGGACCATTATTAATGATTTAGAGCAAAAAGTATGATTTCATGCAAATTAGCATAATTAATTAATATAATTAAAGAAGACATTATTTGGAAAAATGAACTATACATCTTGTAGATTACATCGCACACTTACTATTGTGCAATTTCGCCGCGATCGCGCGATCGGCGGCCGAGATCTGAAGGGGGGGCCTAATCAGCCCCCCCGGCTTGTGAGATGGCAAAAATAACCCGGCCTTTTTAGGGTTAAAGCACTAAAAATGCACAGGGAAAAAGAAATGAACACACTTCTAAGAAACCGCTACTTTACATCAAAGGTGTGTGCTGTAGCATATGTGCTACATGAACACCCTTTATCCTGTACATAGAGTTACGATCAATTGCAAATTTGAAATTACCATTCTGATCGGTTCACAGCGAGACTTTCATGCAAGAAGAATTTCTGTTTCACCATTGTTTCAGACAAAATTGGAGCTTTCTTTAAAAAGTCCATGCATGCAACAACGTCCCGAATGTTTTACTATCGAGTTAAAATCGATTGTTACTCTCTGTTACAGGTACAGGACAAACAAAGTCTACAGGAACCTCTGAACATCACGTTTACACTGTAGAACAGAATTTTCCAAGTACAGGCTGTGCTGATAGATTTAGAATATTACACGAACCATTTATGTATATGTAACAGGTGACCTTGTTTAATTTCAAAATCTGCATGATATTAAATAGGGCAGGCATTAATTACATCATATTGGGTATTAAAAAAAAGACGCAGACCTACATGTAGCATAGACTAATTGGATTACAAACAAACTTTCTGTGAGTTTGGCTACAGAAGAATAATGAATGAATACAGACATATTTCTTATTTTTATATAGCATTGAACTACCATGTTACAACTTCCCTATCATATATATAAAAATTAGGGTATATCTAATACTACATAAACATCAATGAATTAGCATAAATACAGGAGTCGGTTTCTAAAAATCAGCAAACGTAAGAACAAGGATATTTGGCAAAATGAGGGTCCTGGTAGTAAACTACATTATAGTGCTTTTTACGAAAATCTCACCTTTATGGTTACCTTTTGATAAGATTCCAGGAGTTTTCTTTGTGACTATCTACTTTCGTCTTCAAACAAATATTACAGTACATGATAAGGAAAAGCTATTCCACTTCGCACTTGGAATTACCAAATTAAGCAATTGCAACAAATTATCTTCAAACGTGTCAGAGGTAATTAATATGGATTGACTAGAAAAAGGATATTTTGTGAATTCAGCAATTTTTTTTCTTTCTAAAGAAATACCCTACCTAAATCCAATCCAATGATTATCTTCATAACAATCTTTAACTTACATTTAATAGTGCCAAGCACAACACACACACAAAAATTTCTTTGTATGGTCCCTCCACATGTACTAATTTCAACACTACCCCCCCCCCCAACATCCCTGTTACATTCACTGTACCTTTGCATATTAAAATTAATAATCCTCCCATTTCCTCTGTTGACCACCTCCTCTTTGGAACCTGTTACTCTTCGTTACCACCGCTACCCCATTGTTTGTTGGTAGCCTCCCTGGCCCTGGTACCCCCCCTTCCACCACCATAACCTCCCCCATATCCTCCACCCTTCCACAACCCATACCCACCACACCACACACCACCACCACCACCACCACCATACCCTCCCCTACCAAACCTCTGGTTGCCGTACCCCTGGTTGTACCCTCCTCCCTGTTTCCATATTCCTCCTCCATAGCCTCCTCGGTTGTATCCACCACCGCCCCATCCCTGTCTGTTGTAGTTCTCTGACTGCCATCTGTTTCTGCCGTCGTTTCCATACCACTCGTCACGACCATCGTAAGGACGTTTGGTTCCTCCCCGTCTGTTGTTGTAGCCGCCGCGACCAAATCCTCTGCACACACAAAAATGAAAGGTATTCTTAATGTTATTTGTGAATAATTTTATACAAGTTTGCCATTAAACTACATTGCATTATCTGCTGAATAATAGTGTAATTATGAATAACTTGAATGAAAAAGCTTAACATGAATGCAAAGAACTTTACACATAGTAGTTCTAAGCAAATGGTGTAAATCTGATTTGAGTATTTTTTTAAAGAAACATTTTTCAACAGCATTCAATAATTACCAAATTGTTTGATTACATTTACTTTTAATTTGATTAATCAAACATAGGGTCATGAATTAACCTTAATCCCACAATCAAATTGTCAAATATGATGTGTACCAAAAGAGATTTATTTTTTATCACAAACAATTCATGCACACTAATCTGTGTTGTCCCCTTCAGACTTGAATAAATATCTTCCTACAATATTTCCCCCTTTAACCCATGTACACGTAAATGGGTCATTCCATCGGGTTGGGGCAATTTCTGTGACATGGAAGCTCAAAAATAAAAGTGTTTCAAATGAGATGAAACAATCATTGGAAGTTACATTGTAGCTACATTACCACTTCAATAAATTCCATTTGCATTTTGTAAATCGACCTTTTCATTCTAGAGTAATCAGAGCTACCAGATGTTATAAAATACCACCGTTACAGGGGACATTTTTTTCAGGATTTGCTTCATTTCTCTCTCCAAGCATCAATTTCAAGTCCTCAGTCTTCATCATATCACACAAGCATAATCCATACAATATTTCTACTGACTTGAATGGTTATTTCCGACAATTCAAAGCTGATTATGAAAGCAATGTGTATGTGAATGTATTCCATTTCTCCTGTGCCCTCATGTTGTGACCTCCCATTTATAATTTTTTCCCTGAATTCTTGAAAATGAAACTTACTGAAATGATTGCACCTGAGAGAGTAAGGGAAATGATGTCTTCTTATATTGAAATTGATTTCAGTTTGAATCTCCAACAATTTCTGATGAAGGTGCCCTTCTTTAAGGAATACCACCGTTACAGGGGACATCATGTCCCCTGTAACGGAGGTTCATTATTATCTGATAGCCATTGCATGCAGAAGTTTATTAAAGATTTAATACATTAAATACATTGTGTAAGGCAATAATTTCATTATAATTTACTAATAAATATTCTTTGAATATATTGAAATCAGTTAGAACTGTAAATTGTTATGCAAAATGCATAGCTAATGAACATTTCAGGTATGATGAACAAAATTGGTAATTTGGACATGCAGTTATACCAGAGTTTAAGGGTAAAATAAATAAAGGCAGAATACAGAGGACTCAAGGTGAGGTAGATGTATTACACACTAGATAATTGACATACTTTTGATATTGATGAGGTCCACATGGGAGAAATGTGAACCATTTTGTCCAATCAGATCATGAAATGAGTACATGGGACCGTAGTGTAAAATAAATGGCCAATTCACCATTTCTTTGCATGATAAAATCAGTAAAATTGAAATTTATATCACAAGGAGGCAATATGGTAATCCCACAGACTTCATTTCTTTGAAATATCAATAAATCATGGTACTTATGCTATTGCAAAGGAGGAAAACATTTCATTTTTGGTACCACCGTTACAGGGGACATCAGCGTTAAAAACGCCCCTAAATCGTCCACGGGGTGTGCTGACTCAATTTTTTTAGTCTCCCCCCGAAGACATTTCACATACGTAACTATAGCTCCCCCCAAAGAGCTGCTGATATCTTTCATTTTCGAGATCAAAGAAGGAGTTTGAACCACCGTTACAAAATACAGGGGGACATCACGATCAAATTTGGGAAATGACACATATTTTTCTTGTTCTTTTTACATCTATCAAACCAAGGTTTCCTATGATAATATTTCTATGACCAGCCTCTTTATTTCCCAGATGGCAGCATGAGATTAGTGCAATCTATTTTTGAATAAAATGTCACTATACCTCAGTTACAATAAATCTGAAGGGGGACAACTCTTGTAACGGTGGTATGGCCTAACTTTGGATTTAATTTTTACAGCTACTGTTAGCTTTTGCCAAGAAACCTTCTGTACTTTTAAACATCATTATATTGCCTGGTAAAAAACAACTACAGAGTGATGTCTAAGTCATTAACTTTTGCTGATAATTATATCTGAAAATTACATGTTTTCATGTCACACTTGCAGGGCGCGACAAACCCGCTTGCCCGCTTGCCCGGGGCAAGTGAAAACAACGGGCGGGCAAGCAAAGTCCAAAGTCACTTGCCCGATCGGGCAAGCGATGGTTTGAGCAAAGTGCAACAGACAGAAGTGCAAGCACCTCTCCAGCCAGCGCCAGCGGCCCAGGAGTTTATCATTAAAATGGGTTGCAGCTCCGACGATTTCCACAAACGTTTCACCTCAAAAACACAACAAAAAACGTGTTTATAAACACGAACTAGACAAAATACTTACACAGGGCTCTCCTCCTGAAGAAAACATTACCTTACAATTGAAATCAAATTCTTAAAACATGTGAAATAAGCCGATTTGTTATTCAAAATATTTCGCCGATCGTGGAGTTTCCGTGGTATGGTGCTAGTCTTAACATGCAGACTCATTGTAATATTTTAATAGATTAAAAAGTAATTTAAATTTGGATATATTTTCTTGCTTACATTTTGTAAGTTTATTTCAATGCTTATTTTTCCTTCTCTTTTTTACATGTAGAAGAAAGATAATTCGGCATGAAAATGAGTTCATTAATTTTTCAGTTAATATTTTTAGAGTATAAATTCTATTTTTAATTTATTTTTTCTTTTAGATTCAAATATAGTTGTGCTGCTTATATTTTTGTCTTTTAGGCTCTTTGTTTGTGGACTTTTATGAGATGATGCTACTAAAATAAAACTTGTGAAATAAGCTGATTTGTTTGAAAACATCTCTGATCTAGCAGAGTTTCCGATGTATGGTGCTAGTCTTAACATCAGACTCATTTATAATTCGGATGCATTTTCTTTCTTTTTTTTAATGTTTATTTCAACACTAGTTTTTTTTTCTTTTTGTTACATGTAGAAAAAGATAATTTGGCATGAAAATAATTTCATTAATTTTTCAATTAATATTTGTTAAGTGTTTTTTTTTTAATCCCAATTTAGTGGTGCTGCTTATATTTTTCGTCTTTTAGGCTCTTTGTATCTAGACATTTATGAGATGATATTTGCTACTAAAACAAAGAAAATGAAAAGAAAATTTGGGCAAGTGTTTTTTGCTTTCGGGCAAGCAAAAAAATTTTTCACTTGCCCAACAGGGCAAGTGAAAAATAATTTTTTTGTAGAGGCCTGCACTTGGTACCCTCTAAAAATGAGGGGACAACAGGAAATAAAGGCACACCAACACTCATCATTTTTTTTTAAACACAGAATTTTTCTATCATAAGATCAAATAAACACTTGCCTTCAAATAGAACCTTCATACAATATAATTTAAAAAACAACCAATTCAGAATAATGCAAGATATGTGGGATGTACACAAAAATATGCTGTTGCCCCAACCCTGTGGAATGACCCAAATGGTATGCTGACATGCTTATGCTCAAGTAGGTCAACAAATAAACCTGTATATCATATGAATGTGAAAACTGAATGACATGTGGTGTGATATATAACAAGCTACATGTAGTTTATCTGGTTAAATGAATTGATTATTGATTTGCATGTAGTCTATTCCTCTGTCCAAAGGAGCTTATAATAAATGTCTATACAGAAAAGCCAATTTTAGCTCTGGTTGCAATGCAACCTTTGTGAAATAAAATACACTCTGAAAAATCTTATTTGTACTAAAATCTGAAGCATTAACAGCAACTGAAATACCTTTGATTCCTTGACCTCATGACCTGGTAATGGTTTAGGATAGGTGGAACTCTGCCTGCTTTGTTTGATACATATTCCAGGAACATTTCATCCGCATCAGTGAATCTGGTAGAAAACATCTCCTCGAATCGGGCTAGAACCTCCTCATCGACAGGCTCAGCTCCAGATTTGGGAGTCTCAGTGGTTTCTCCTTCCGTCATTTTGAAATAGTCTGCAAAAGAAATCAAAAGGGAAGTTAAAAATGGTTGATTTGTTATCTGAAAAAAATGATGGTGACCGGGCTTGTCTAAATCTAGTGACTAGAGGATCTAATTTATTTTTTATAATTTTCCTTTGCTTTAGTATTAAAAAATTTCCCTTGGCCTTTAATTATTCTGGCGTATCATATTGCACAGGAATTAATTCAACACACTGAGGAGTTGGACTTTAGTTCTAGATACATTTCTTGCTCGTTTTGAAATCTAACAAAATGCTTAAATAAAGGCGACGGCGACTCTCCGCCTCCAGCATTTTAAAAAATTTCCCATAAGATAAGATAAGATAAGATTTATTGACTCTTTCGACCCCCTCTCGGGATATGATAGTACAAACAAAGAAACATATTTACAAATTATATACATACATGTACATACATGTTATAAATGTGATCATGACAGTTGGTAAAAACAAGGAACTACTGAATACAAAGTAAAAAATATAATGTACACTTTATAATAAAGAGCATATAAATGTAACATGAATTATAAAGATTAAATAGGCAAACAACAAATATAACACTTTCAATTAATGTTTTTTCTGACTTACTTAAATTTTGTTTGTATTAAAGTTTGTTTAAAAGAACATTTTACAAGACCAGCCTGTCTGGCTGTTTTAAAATCTACCTACATGTACATGTACGAACAGTTATTTCTGCATTATTTCTGTGACTAGTCATATCATTCTCGTTGTTTGGAGAACGAGCAAATTGCAGCATGATGGTTTTGGCAAATTTTGCTATCTTTTTAAGTTCGCTAGTTTTAGCAGAAATAAACAACTTAAATATTTTAAGTCCACTTGACCTAATTTTATTAACATTTTCTGGTAAATACAATTGCCTCTCCTTTTGGAAGAAAGGACATTCAAAAAGGTAATGATATTCATTGCCTGAATCAGAGGATAAACAAAGTGTACATTTAATTTTGTTAACCAAACTGGCATATCTACTATTATTTACAGGTAATGCATGTGATCTACAACGAAATTTGCTCAGAGTAACAATATCTTTCTGGATAAGTTCTAAAAAGTATCTTTCTATACGAAGACTATTTTTAAACATCCTATAATTTGTACAAACAGTTAGACCATGTTGATGATTTCCACTCTTGTTGAAACATGTCAGAAAGACATATTTTTAAAACATTTAGAATCCATTGGCTGCTATGTCCATTGCCCTGAGACAACCAAATATTACCTAAACCTGCATTTTGAAAAATATCTTTAATACATTTTAGCCATAGTGATGTGAAGGATGATTCATTGTCAGCGTGTGACCAAGCAAATTATAAAAAACATTTGAATACTTATGTTGCTTTCCCTTAATTTAGTCTTAACCAATATCCAACCATTCTACATTTTTAACAGGCCGCTACAAAAAATTTATTTTTCACTTGCCCGAGAGGAAAA
This sequence comes from Paracentrotus lividus, assembly GCA_940671915.1. Taxonomy (NCBI): domain Eukaryota; kingdom Metazoa; phylum Echinodermata; class Echinoidea; order Camarodonta; family Echinidae; genus Paracentrotus; species Paracentrotus lividus. Next base: position 52,178,426 of record CALNVZ010002100.1, on the reverse strand, counting down.
AACACTTGCCCAAATTTTATTTTCATTTTCTTTGTTTAAAGATATTTTTTAGTACCAATATCATCTCATAAATGTCCACGAACAAAGAGCCTAAAAGACAAAAGCACCACTAAATTTGGATCTAAAAAAAAAAAAATTATTAAAAAAATATTAATTAAAAAATTAGTGAAATAATTTTCATGCCAAATTATCTTTATTTTTATATGTAACAAGCAGAAAAAATAGCATTGAAATGAACAGGTAAGAAAGAAAATATATCCGAATTTTAATAATTTCTCATCTATAAATATTACAATGAGTCTGTATGTTAAGACTAGCACCATACATCGGGAAGCTCTGCAGTGCAGATCGGCGAGATGTTTAGAATAACAAATTGGCTTATTTCACAAGTTTTAGGGATTTCATTTCAATTGTAAGGTAATGTTTTCTACAGTAGGAGAGCCCTGTGTAAGTATTTTGTCTAGTTTGTGTTTATAAACACCTCTTTTATTGTGTTTTTGAGGTGAAATGTTATGGGGAAATCGTTGATGCTGATACCCAGCACCGACGATTGCCTGGGCCGCTGGGGCTGGCTGCAAAGGCGCCTTCAACACGCTCGTGTTGCACTGTCTGAAATTATCGCTGGCCTGATCGGGCAAGTGACTTTGAACTTTGCTTGCCCGCCCGCTGTTTTCACTTGCCCCGGGCAAACGGGCAAGCGGGTTTGTCGCGCCCTGATTAATAACATTAATCATTATTAGCAGACCACGTCCAGTTTCACCATACACCAATCACCATGCAGTCTGGTGTAACGTTAGAGGTCTACATTTATTTACATGCAACAGTGTCAAGAACTTCCCATGAAAAATTTCAATTTCAATTTCAATTTCCATAGAGTGCCCAAGTCTGTGAAGTGCCTATGTCTGCAAAATTTTCAATGAACAAAACACCTACATTTGTTACTAGATCTAACAGTAACATCAATTTTCAATCTTAATAACTCTTAACCTCAATAATCCATTAATATCATGATGATACAAAAAACTGAAAATAATTTAACATGATTTCAGCCAGTATTTGCCACTCTGAATATTTCAAATTTAATCATTGTCAAAAAGTGAAAAGCTTAAGACAAGTAGACTCTATAGAGTCTACCCAGTTATTGATTGTCCGGACAGGTCGGGTGTCCGGACAGTCTATTTTTATTGGTCATTTGAATAGGTTTACACTTTACAAGCAATATTTTTGTGGGCTTTTACTCATTAGCACAAAATGGTAGAAAATATTGCGGAGAACAATATTGATGATGATAAGCATTATTTAACTTATAATTTTGGCTTAATCTGAGAGCAAAAAACATTGCTTCAAGTTTGTTAAGTGTCCGGACACCCAACCCCCCATCCTACTGCAAAATGAGTGAGTGCACAGACATGGGCACTTTCCAGTCTTTGCAGATTTGCTACACAAAATGACAAACTTGTCTGTCTTAAAATCGTTAAAAAAATTGCGTTAAAAAAATATTGAAAATATTGCGGAGAACAATATTGATGATGATAAGCATTATTTAACTTATAATTTTGGCTTAATCTGAGAGCAAAAAACATTGCTGCAAAATGAGTGAGTGCACAGACATGGGCACTTTCCAGTCTTTGCAGATTTGCTACACAAAATGACAAACTTGTCTGTCTAAAAATCGTTTAAAAAATATTGAAAATAATTTCTTGAAATATGTCGGTCATTAGAATATAAAGAATGGAATATTATTGATAAATCTTAAAATTATACTTTTCTTTATATAGAAATTTAGGTCAAAATTTAGGTGCACTTGCTTGCCTTGCTTTGCCTTTGGCGTTATTGCTCAATCATCCCGCGTACAATGTATACCGGGTAGGCCCCGGCCCTACACGTGCAATGCCATACAACCCTGCCATTCACGCCGCTACATCGCGGTACGCGTGTACCGGTACACGGCATGCAGCACTGTGCGAGGCATCATCACTCATATTCAGAAACGCCAACTTTAATGAGTTGGATAGCATTACACCTTTTGGTAAATCAAAATAAAATACAATTTTTAAATGGAGAAATTTAACATCAACAACACACTAATACATGTTTTTCATAAAAATCCGTGTAAACGGAGAAAATACTTACAAGACGATAGCTGAATTGATAAAAATTTCAGTGATCTCTGGACAAAAGCTGTTCACATGTACAAAATTGCCAATTTGAAGAATGACAACTCCAAAATGAAAAAAAAAACCAACAAAAACAAAAACAAAAAACAAAAAACAAACAATCACACACACAAAACAAAATAAAACAAAATATGACCACCTCCAAAAACCCATTCATGTAAGAAATATTGAATAAAGATTAAGAATTTAAACAATTTTCTGGGCCCATCCACTCAGGCGGTCAACCGTCTAAGTATGCTTGTCCCCAATTTCTCCGGGAAAGGGGTCCTATTTTAAAGGGACGTATAATTGATAAAACATGGGGAAATCACCTTATCTCGGATGAAATAATGACATTCCAATCAGAGCCTGAGGCGTGTTGCGTAATCTTCAGCGACAACAAGTCTGGAGTTAATCCTTCATGGCTAGACTAACTAACCAGAATTCCTAACAGAATTCCTAAGTAATCTAACCTATGTTTTTTTTTTTTTTTTTAATGGAGCATTTTTACAGTCCTCTCTTTGATTTATACGAAAAGACCCGTTGAGAGTCTATAACTAAGAATTGTTGAGGACTCGAGAATCTCGAAGCACTGACCCTATTTACTGACTGAATTCGGTCAACTTCGTCATGTTCGTGCTGTCCGGATGTTATCCCCAGTAGTCGACCCTGATGCGTAAGCCTCACTGTCGATGTGTACGGTCAATGGAGCTCAGGAAAACGCGCATTCCCACGATCTCGAGTTTCAGGGGCCTTTAAAGGTCTAGGTAGGGAAAATCCGGAAATATTCTTTAAATAGGGGTCTTAAGAATTTTCCCGAATTTTTTTAAATTAGGGGGTAGTTTTCAATTATTTGAAAGAATCATGAAGTCGGGTCCCAAATATGGTCCAAAACTGTGAAAGGCGGGGTATTTGCTGCTCCCCCCCCCCTGGTCAAATAGGGGCTATAAGAATCTAAGATCCGGAAAGGGCATATGTATGGTGGGAACGTGGGGGGGGGGGCTGTAAATTTAACCACCCCTCAAAACCAGAATTTAGAAAGAAAGTACCTACTAGGAATTTTGGGTTGGGGTTAGGGTATTGGTGTTAGAAAAAAATAATGAGAAAAAAACGATGGACTCTGACCCAAGTAAAACAACTGACCCCTGTACTACCCTAACTATTATTTGTAATGATGAAATATTGGATGGCCACACGTAAACCATTGATCCGGTCTCCCTTCCCCCCCCCCCCCCCGAGCAAGTTTGCCGTCCGACGTTCTAAAAAGTTAGTAGGGTGTACAAAAATCTTAAGGGGAATTATCCCCTCAGAGAAATTTAGCTTCAAGTGAATGGAGACAAACCGCCAAAACATATTGGGAAAGTTTCAGAAAAATCAGGCAATGAATAAGAGAGATAGTGAATTTTGAGCCATCACTTATGATATGGAGATGCTCCAATTGCAACGCGACCATAATGTGTGATTTAAGCAGGGAGATCTTTCCCATATCTATTGTACACATTGTACTAAAATCCTCTTTTCTTGATTCTAAAGGGAGAATAAAGATTTTTTTTTTTATTATGGATGACTTGTAAATATATGAAAGTCATAATATATCATGAAAAAGAAAAGCTGTTCTGTCATTAGAATGAAAAATAAAATAGTTTTTGTGCACACCATATGGGGAGTTCTCCCTTTGTGACATCACAAATGGTGACCGCGTTGCCAATATGAGATTTCCTATGTCATTAGAGATCGCAATATTCAAATACTCATAACTTTCTTATCATTTATCCGATTTTCACCAAATCTTCATTAATGTGCTTATTTGATTTTTCTGCATCCGCAGTAAGCCAACTATCTACAAAGGGACAATTCTCCTTTAAACTCCATTTTTTGGCTACCCTGTACCCAACCCCCCCCCCCTCATGAAATCTTGGGTCCGTGCCTGCTGATTTCTGTTCCACTTTTATTAAATGGTATTTGTACCCTCCCAGCTAACAATTGGACGTTCTCTGAACATTTTAATAACGTTCCAAGTTCGTTCTATGGACGTTTTGTCAGAACGTTTAGAAAACGTCCTTTTGTGGAAGGTTTTGGACGTTAATAAAACGTTCCAAATGGACGTTTAGAAAACGTTTTCTAAACGTTTAAAAACCCAAAAAGAACCTTTCGAAAATTTATAAGGACCTGTAGAAAACCTTTGGAACCTTATAAAAGTCCAAAAACCTATTACAACGTTCTGTGGACGTTCTACGGACGTCCAGAAAACCTTTAAAAAACCTTTGGAACGTTCCATGGACGTGCTGCGGACGTCCAGAAAACCTTTAAAACGTTCCGAAAACGTTCTGCGGACGTCCAGAAAACCTTTGGAACGTTCAGAAAACGTTTTAAGAATGTCTTTAGGATTGTAGAACCTATTAAAAACTTATGTAAACAATGTAATAGATAAAAATATGTTATTTGCACCTCAAGCTCTTGGCCAAATTGTGGAATGGCACTTAGGAGTGAAGTTCCTCCAATCAAAATCATGCTTAAAGGGCAGACTTGAGTTGGATTTATTTTGATTTAACACTAAATAATGCTCCAGTAAATTTATATTTTATTGAAAGTATCGTTTGTAATGGTTAGTTATTACTTTATTTGTTATGTTAGTACATTCCAATACCGAATTAGTGTTTTTTAATCTTTATGTGTGTTTTTGAACAATATTACAATATGAAACGAAACACCAAAACATCAATTTATTACTGCTAAATAGCAAAAAAATCATTAAAAACGTTTATTTCCATATCATATAACGTATTATATGCAAATTACCACTCATTTGCATAAAATCCTATTTGGACGTTTTAAAAACGTTCAGAAAACGTTCAATAAAATATGTCTCATTATAAGGTTCCAAATAAAACGTTTTGTGAACGTTTTGATTAAAACGTTCCATTTTGTAACGTCCAAAGAACGTTTAAAAACGTTCTTTTTGGAACCATTATTTTTTCACAAATTGAAAGTCCAACTTGGACGTTATATGAACGTTTTCTAAACGTTCATTTCAGACGAGGACCTACGGGACCTGAATAAAACGTTTTTAAAACGTTCTGAAAACGTTTTGTGTTTGCTGGGCTTTGTCTGTTTTGTATTGTTCATTTTGATGATTTCGATCTCTATTCTCCATATGCCTAATCCATTTCGTGTTGTCGTTTGGAATTTAGTGTATAGAATTGGCTGAAGCAGTAATTCTTTATTTGCTAATATGACGAATACCCAGGCCCCCCCCCCCCGATTGCACCTTGATTTCGCGAGAAGAAATAATTAGAAGCTAGACCATAGAGATTGTATTACATCTCTATGGCTATGACTTTGATTATCAAATTGGCAACATTAACACATGCAAACCAAATATATATCCGACCGAAAATTTTGCTAGTTTCAATGCACAGCGAGCGGACCTTGACAGATACCCAGCTGAACAATCGACGAGCAGCTAACATCGTACGGTACCTTGTCCAGTGTTTACGCCACAACTTCGGGGGCCGGGTTTCATCAGCAGCTGCTGGAACTGATCCGTGATCGACAACAGACTGGTATGATTTTTTAAATCGATTTATTTTTATTTTCAAGTGATTTTTTTAAAGATTTTTTTTTAACTTTTTGCAATAGCTGTTGGCTCTAAATATTTCTAATTCTATGCAATAACTACGGTATTTCCCTGAGAATAGGTTTTGAAAAGGAATAGATCTAACGTTAGATCAGTTTTTGCTTTTTGCCTTTTCTTCTGACTTGGCCAATGTTGGCCGAGTAAGTCAATGAATGTCATGGTTAATGTCATGAGCAATGCCAAGGCAATTGATGATAGAAATCATGACACATTTTCACAGTAATATCAATGTTGAATGTACAAGAAATCGACTCCATCGCAGAGATAACAATCCCGTTGTGACAAGCTCATTCTTAAAGCCAAGGGAAAGTAGACTCTATGGTTATGAAAAAGAGTCTAACGTCACGATGCTGATGGTAATGTAGAAATCACGCTACCACGGCACCGTTACATTATGAGCCCACAACCCAAACTCCAGAATCGCGGTTGCATTTTATGAAACAAGATGTAAATTTGAAAATAAAGACTTACACGTACCGTTTTCTAGCTGAGTGCGTTATTTCCTATCCAAATCAACTTGTCTCTGTATTTAATCATCTGGTTTTCCTTGGTAAGTGGTTGAAATTCACAATTTAAATGTGAATTTGAAGATACGACACACACGTCTAGGTAACTAACATGCTGTTTTCAAAAGAACGTAGAGGGCGAAACACAATGAACGCCTTGCGGTACTAAATAAGGTAAAGGTATTACTTCCGAGAGTACTTTTGCATTCCATTCTTTTTATAGCGCTGACCGATATATCAACTGAGGTCAAAGAAAATAATATATTAAAAAAGAAGAAGAATAAGAAAAAAAAAAGAAAGAAAGAAAAGAAAAGAAAACAGAGAAAAAATGGGGGGAAAGGGAAGAAGAGAGAGAGAGAGAGCGAGAGAAAGAGAGAGAGAGAAAGAGAAGAAAAGGAAGAAAAGTATGGCGAAAAAGAAAAGAGGAAAAAAGAGAAGAAAAGTGTGAAGGGAAAAAGGGAAGACAGAGAGAGAGAGAGGAAAAAAAAAAAATAGAAATAAAAGTTATGAAGAAAAAAAAAAGAAGAGAGAGAGAGAGAAGAAAAAGAAGAGAAGTACAATGTATGGAGGGAAAAAAGGGAAGAAGGGAAAGGGAAGAGAGACAGAAAAAAAGAGAAGAAAGTATGGAGAAAAAAAAGAAGAGAAAGAGAGAGAGAAGAAAAAGAAGAGGAGTATGGAGGGAAAAAAGGGAAGAAGGGAAAAGGGAAGAGAGGGAGAGAAGAAAAAATAGAGGCGTATGGAGGGAAAAAAGAGAAAAAGGGAAAGGGAAGAGAGACAAAAAAAAAAGAAGAAAA
>CALNVZ010002100.1:52136482-52169390 GCA_940671915.1 Paracentrotus lividus | reverse complement strand
ATATAAATGCGCTGTGTTCCAACTTTGAACAGTACTACATCGTTATGAATAGGTCTAAACAGTAGTGTTTATTTGTAAATCGTTTGTATAATATTATCAAGATTACTGTTAGAAGCAAAAAATCAAATTATCTCAGGGCTGCATCCTTCGCCTACCGCGTCTTAATGCGCGCAAAATCGCTGCGCGCCGCATTTTTTCTTGAAATGCTTAAAATGACCTGAAACGTACTCTACTTCAGCCATAAAGTGATTTGACATTTTTAATTTTTGCACCGCGCGTAATTGCCTTATGCGCATACTTACGCCGCAGGCAGTAATGTTCTAAAAGATGCGCTTCAATTTGAAGTTATATGGTGTACTGAAATATTGAACTGATCAATGATTATTAGTTATGAAGTTATGATTGATAATGTGATTTTACAAAATGGCGTCTAGATGACGTCACATTATGCTAATGACCTAGAAAAGATTTCATGATGATCTATCATTGCTGACAATTTGAGATTTTTTAATGCATTATTTTTTGAGTTATCGTGTCTACAAAATTGTACAGGAGAATAAAAACAAAAAAAAAAGAAAATTCGGACAATTACAAGAGGTGATATGTACATACGTACATACCACCTAATGAGGCGGCTTGTCCAATGCAAAATACACGTACACTTCAAATGTGATGAAATGACATGCCTTCTTTAAGTGCCAATTTAGACTACAAAGCCGGGGGTAAAACCAAATTGAATTCGTCAGTGTTGTAGGGAATTGTCTCGGCTACAACATACTGAAAATTTGACAGAGAAACGGCACATATTTACTGAGAAACACTCCTCTTTGTATCAAGATAATGCGTCATTTAGCTGAAATCGGTAATTTTGAAACGCAAATCAAAATTTTGAGTTTAAAGGCCATTATGATAATGTTGCAATAACGATAGGTAATAAATGAGGTATGCAATCGCATCTACAACTCATACTCTATCCAACTCTGAAAAGATAATTGGGGGTTGCCGTTGATCCTGAAGAATTATTCGGGATTTTGTGTAGGCATGTTTTTGGCCAAAAATGGCATATTTTGGCAAAATCGACAAAATTCGCGTGCGCGTAGTTCCAACTGGAACAGACCATCATTTCGTTATAAATAGTCTAAAAAGTAGTGATTATGGTGTCAAATTGTTGTCAATATTATCAAGATTACTTTAAGAGCAAAAAATCAATGATCTCATTCTGCTTTCTTCGCCGACGCGCATTAATGCGCGCAAAATCATGCGCGCGCATTTTTTCTTGAAATGCTTAAAATGACCTGAAACGTACTCTAATTCTCCCATAAAGTGATTTTGAACATTTTTAATTTTTGCGCGCGCGTAATTCCTTAATGCGCGTACTTACGCACGCGCATTATGCTCTAAAAGATGCGCTTCAATTTGAAGTTTATGTGTACTTAATATGATTGATCAATGATTATTAGTTATGAAGTTATGATTGATAATGTGATTTTACAAAATGGCGTCTAGATGACGTCACATTATGCTAATGAGCTAGAAAAGATTTCAGTGCTCAGATTTCATGATGATCTATCATTGCTGAAAGTTTGAAATACTTTAATGCATTATTTTTTGAGTTATCGTGTCTACAAGAATTGTACAGGAGAATAAAAACAAAAAAAAAAAGAAAATTTGGACAATTACAAGAGGTGATATGTACATAGGTACATACCACCTAATAAAAAAGAGAGCAGAAAAAGAAAAATATATAAATAATTGATAGCAGTGGCAAAAAACAGTTGTATGCAAATGCTTGCCATAATATCAACGCAAGAAGAAGTTTAGCTATAGTATAGGCCTATAATAGCTAGGCTGACATCAATCAAGACTAGCTTTATCTTTCAACAAGATCAGCATTATGCGAAGTTTCGAGTCAACTCTACCTAAAAATTCAGTTCGCTGAGGTACGATGATTTGAGGACTCGAGAGGCTCGCCCACACAGCGATACCACCGACGAATGTAATTTGAGCCTGCTCTACAGCGATACCGAATTTGGAAAGGGCCAAGTTGATTTGAGACGACTCTTTTAACAATATAGCAATTGGTGAACGCTGTAAACACATTGAGGGCCCAATTTCAGTACAGTGGACCATAGGATAAAATGCGGTGAGTTTTCTCCCTTTTTTCTACATTTTGTCAGTTAGAGGTGGTCTACAGATTTGGAGAATTTGTGAAGATGAATTATACCTTATTTCTACATGTCTTTATTTTTATTGCAGGCAGTAGGGGGCTGAGAAAAATGAAGAAAAAAGTGTTAAAAAAAATCTACATTTATTCATTGACTTGGTCAACGAGGTCGATCTCGTAGCAATGGTTGGTACATTGTAGAAATCAATTTTCAATTATGTTCATTGGTTTTGAATTGAATTTCATAATAATAACAATAATACTGCTTATAATGAGCTTTTTCAAATTCCACAAGGCTCAAAGCACTTTTATTAGCCTACCCCCTTTCATGAATTAAATTCCAGCTACCATGTGTTTTACAGGTGCTATATGACATTTGTTTTCCTGGGTACCCATATACACCCAGAGCTACCAAGTCTCACGCATTTTGCGTGAGACTCACACATTTAGGGCCTGTCTTTACAATCTCACACACCCTCATTTTCTCACGCAAAAACAAAAAAGTAGCATTATTATAGATTTTTTACCATTTTGGGGCCTCAAAACCCTAAAAATTGGCCGTTTCGTCGCGCATCAAGTCCTGCGAGTGCAATGTTTTCATGCAGGCGATCGTCATATGCAAGATAGCTTACTACGCTACATGTACGTGCTACATGTGTAGTGTGCATGCGCGCACATATGGTAACGCACGCAATGTGCACACTGCTTTCAAACATGATGCGAATGATAGACGCTGAGTCATGAAAATCTGACACAATTTTTTTTACTTGGCATCTCTGTACACATGGGTAGAGTGAAACAAATGTATATAAAGTGCCTAGCTTGCCCATGGACATGAGCATTTAACTACATGTTTGATCTTTTTCCAGCTCCCTGTACTACCTACTAGTGCTTCCATTAACACAAGATGTATCACTCAAGCAGTCAGCTGAGAGATTGGACATTTTCATCTCAAGAAGAATTGAATGCCAAACGGGCCATTTCCAACCAAAGATACAGGGAAGAACATCAAGCAAAATCTCAGGTAACCTAAAAGGAGAGAAATAGAGATTTTAGTTTTGTTATACGGCACTTTGACAGTGATAATGTACTCTCCAGATAAGTCGTAGCCAAATATATTCTGAAACAAAGGTTAAGTTTGCATGAAAGGTATCAGACTATAGGAATGAACAATAGCACAGCACAAACACAAAGTTATTCTAAGCCTCCCATGCAAACTTATCCTCCTGTTATATTGAGCCAAAGTAATCTCAAACTAAATACATTCTATTTTAAAGTATACATTTGTAAAAATATGTATATTCACTGTTGAACTACTTTTAAGCAAAAAGATTTCCTCAATATCCAATATGAAATTATATGAGATGTTGGGTTGCCATTTGAATCCCAGAAATGTGAGGTAATGTTGTAGCCTGTATGGATTATTTGCTGAATGATATGGTGTGTTTTTTTCATGTAGGGTAAAGATCCAGCCACTTTCTTCCTGGGTGAAGGAGAGGAGAGGACACTTTGTGAATCATATGAGTTTCTTCTCAGAGATTTCTGTAAGAAGTTTCAGCCTCCTGTGCCCCCTGCTGTAGTGGTAAGCAAAAATTGTTTGTTGAAATTCAGCATTTAGTAATTTTATTCTCAAATTGAATATCTAACTTGTGCTGTATTTCAGCTACTGCTTATGTTTTAACTAGAACATTGATGATCTTTACAAGATATAACCCAACTTTTAAAGTTCAAAACAATGGACCTGCAGACTATGTTTATATCATACATATATTACCTGGCCCATTTCCTGGAGTTGGCCGGTGGTAAGCCAGTTTGTGAATGTGGAGAGGAAGAGACTATGGGTCATCTCTTGGAATGCCCACTCTTTTCCAACTCCTGTTCCTAAGCAATGTAACCTAGCCTCCTGTTCACTTGATAGGGTCGCCTTTGTACAGAACTATTTAGGTAGGGTCTAATCTCAGTACAAATAAAAGAAAGACAATGCGAGGATATAGGAAAGTTTAATAGTTTTTACATGCTATAGCATATTATAGTATAGATATATTGACTGCTTGAGGACATGGTCGTTTCTAGACTTCTCAAGGGAATCTCTCGCAATCTGCTATACCAAGACCGCAGGTCGGCGGTTTATGGCAGATTCGGAGATTCCCGAGAGCAGTCTAGAAACGACGATGTCCCGAAAATAAAAGCAGTCAATATATATTTTATATGCCGAAATCTAAAAACAACAAAACATGGTCTAATTTTGACCTAGAACTAAGTCTAAGTGAAGTCTACGATCTAGATTCTAAAATAGGCCTAACGTAGATCTAGACTAGCCTAGACTGGGCTAGAGTCATGAAAGTTAAGTCAGTTCGAGCCTCTGCCTCTGCAGGCCACAATGCATGCTCACACATGCACAGGCAACACATTTGCATTCTACTTACAACTAACTGCAAAATGCCGAGGAAGCACCCTCTCAGTTTAACCTCTAAATCGCTTGTTTAGATCAACATCGTCATCGATTCAGGCTTAACGCCAACTAGAAATCTGGATCCGTTCTAGCGCGACGAAAGAATTTGTCTACGCTGCGCGCCGCTAGCGCGAGACGCACAAGCAGCGGAGTTTGCTAAAATTACTCGACCAAATCGCGCCGCAAATTATGGTATCTGAAATACAGCGCAATGCGCAGCAGCTTGCACGTAAACAAATGGGGATCGCACTATGCCCATGGGCAAAAAGTACTGTAAAATGATTTCTATTGACCGGTAAAACCGGGAAAAATGGTCTATGGCGGCCATAGGTCAGATTATGACTGCACTTTCAACCAATCAGAAGACAGGATTATTAAAGATTTTTAAAATGAGGTATATAACATATTATACATCACTACATAACCAGCAATCCTTTAACACCTTCAAACAAGAACTCATATCATTCCTTTTCTGTTTGTAACTTAAGTAAATTAAAGTTAATTGTATATTGCCATATGTATTATATCAATGTTAAGTATTATGTATGATGTAGGCCCTAATAATGTATTATGTAGTGTTATAAGTATTATATGTTGTAATGTTAAGTAGCTTCTAAATTTGTAAACAACGCATTTGAACATAGTTATGGAAAATGCACTATATAAATACCTTTTATTATTATTATATTATTACTATTCAGAGTAGTATACACAAAGTTGAACTTGATATTACATGTATGTACATGGTGATCCTCTGTGGTTTGTATGCAGCTGGAGGATATTCATTCTAGTTTCATAAAAAATGCTGGTATTTTTAGAATACTTCAACTTTTGAAGGTCATGAGAGAATGGGATTGTGTTACGCTCTTTTGATAATACCTACATCTATTTTCACCAGTTGACAAATTGCGGCTTAATTTTTTTTTGTTTACCGGTACACAAACTTGTGTCATATGTGGTATTTCCAAAATATTCAAATTTAAGATATTTTAAATGAAAAACATTTTCTTTCTCGGAATGATAGTTCTGCCCAATAATAGAAGTACACATAAGTTTATAGGGATTACGTAGGCATATCAAACCAAAACCAAATTGGTTACATAATTTGTAAAATAATGCTGAAAATATAATGGTTATCACGCCTAGTGATGTGAATAGTCACATGAGAGGCCATGCCAATATAATCATTTGATTTTAGTAGACTCTTGGGCTTCGATTGGGTAAATGAAGATAATTTACATTTTAATATCCTATGGGATACACATTTACACCCGAGTGTTGAGAAGCAATATAAAAAAAATACCCTGACATTAGTGCCATGCTGGGGATTGTTCAATTAGACCCGTAGATTGATTATTGTTTCACTCCTACTGACAAGATATGGACCAAGAACATTCCTGTTCAAAGACCTCTGCTAAAACAACAGAGTCATTACAAGAACTACTACTACTACTACTACTACTACTACTACATTAAATTTATTAAGCGCTTAATACATATTTTGCCAGATTACAGTTTCTTCAAGTATTTCTTTTTGTTTTGTTTGTAGGGAACATCATGTGCCTACTTCAAGAGGTTCTACATTTACAACACACCAATGGACTACCATCCCAAATATATCATGTAAGTTTAGATCATTTCAAAGCTAGTGTTATTAGGTTTATTTTTTTTTTTTTTTCTGACTAATGATAAAACATTAGTCATAATTAGAAATAATCCTGTTGTATTTTATATCAAAATAAAAGTTATCCAATTTTAGGTTGCCATATTCCAAGCTCCTCTCTTCTAGCTATTTATATGTGACATGTAATTATTTAAAGAGGAACTCCTCACCTGTGCAATGGTAATTTTCTTACATGTACATCATAGATGTAAGAAACACTTGTCAGAGTAATTTGCAAATGAAGGTGACAGACCATATAAAATCCAGTTTTTTAAAGTTTTGATGAAATAAGTGAATGCGTTCTCTGCTGTCACGTGTTAAATATGATCATCTTTGATATGCAGTAACAGTGAAAGTATTCTCTCAGGCTTTCATCCTCTTACAAATACTTGTAAAAAATGGATTTTGTACCTGTCACCTTCATTTGTAGTTAAGGCGCCTTCTCCAAACAAAGTGCGTCAGCTTCCCTTGTCTTTTGTACCAAAAGACGATTTATGGGCTTTCGAATAGAATCCCGTAATCTTAATACGGCTTAAACACGTTAAAAGCAGAAAGCCGATTGTTTCTCGCGTTGGATCGGGAAGCTGCGGGAAACTGATGCACTTTGTTTGGAGAAGGCCCCTAACTCTATTGTTGATGCAAGAAAGGTATCTTTACAAAGGTGAGGAGTTCCTCGTAACCAGTTTAGGACTGAGCCTGAGAATACTCTGGCTAAGGTCTATGGGAAATATGTGTTATTGCCAAATTGCCCCATCTTTAACAGGTTAAATAACCATATGTATGCTATTATTCTTTTTGATGAATAAAAGAACTCAAACTATACCTTTGGTTTCAGGTTGACCTGTGTGTATCTCGCTTGCAAGGTGGAGGAGTTCAATGTATCTATCTCACAGTTCTGTGGTAACCTGCGACCTGAGGAACAGGAGAAGATGGCAGAACTGATCCTGAGTCATGAGCTTCTCGTCATGCAACAACTCAACTATCAGCTCACAATACACAATCCATACAGACCAATGGAGGGACTCTTCATCGACTTAAAGGTATGATCAGCTCACGTTTCACAATCCATACAGACCTGTGGAGGGACTCTTCAATGACTTAAAGGTACGATCAGCTTACAATTCACAATCCATACAGATCTATGGAGGGACTCTTCATTGACCTAAAGGTATGATCAGCTTACAATTCACAATCCATACAGATATATGGAGGGACTCTTCATTGACCTAAAGGTATGATCACCTCACAATCCATACAAACCTATGGAGGGACTATTCATCGACTTAAAGGTATGATCACCTCATAATTCATAATCCATACAGACGTATGGAGGGACTATGATGAGCTCACAATACACAATCCATACAGACCAATGGAGGGACTATTCATTGACTTAAAGGTATGATCAGCTCACAATTCACAATCCATACAGACCAATGGAGGGACTCTTCATCGACTTAAAGGTATGATCACCTCATAATTCATAATCCATACAGATGTATGGAGGGACTATGATGAGCTCACAATTAATGATCCGTACAGAACAGATGGAGGGACTCTTCATCGACTTAAAGGTATGATCACCTCACAATTCATAATTCATGCAGACCTATTGAGGGACTCTTCATCGACTTAAAGGTATGATCAGCTTACAACTCACAATCCATACAAACCTATGGAGGGACTCTTCATTGACTTTAAGGGATGCGGTAACATTGAATGATATTAAAATTGCAATTTATT
Organism: Paracentrotus lividus; assembly: GCA_940671915.1. Taxonomy (NCBI): domain Eukaryota; kingdom Metazoa; phylum Echinodermata; class Echinoidea; order Camarodonta; family Echinidae; genus Paracentrotus; species Paracentrotus lividus. The sequence goes on along the minus strand of CALNVZ010002100.1, from coordinate 52,161,368 downwards.
GGATTTAGCTCATTTTGCCATCACGATTATGAACACATAGGTCAGTCTGGTATTCCTTAAAAATTGCCGTCTACTTGCTTGCTCTACTTTCGAGATATCTTCGATTTTATACTCAAATTTTCTAACCCGTTCCTTGGCGCTTTACAAAACTACGTGCGTTTCAATGCACATGGTTTTCACCGCATTTCCTGTTGTCAAGTCCCCGTGCCTCCTGGGCGGTTAAGCTTGCAACGGAGTGGTATAAATTAATCATGCGCGGCCGTATCCTCAGTCACTGTTTTAAGATAGTAAATGACTTGCATTTGATCTGAAACTTGCAGTAGTTTGTTTTTACGGTCAGAGCGATAGAATTATACCGTTCATCTTGGGCGTATCGCTTCATGGCTCGTCATGGACTGTCTGTCCGTCGGCAGACCCATATCTCTCAGTGACTCCCCGATGACTTGGACGAGAAGACAACAAGTTTCCAGAGGTTCATCATTGGTCTCCGTCATCAACATGATTACCCACTCTCTCGCATCGGCAATGCTGACCAAACTCCTTTGACGTTGGACGTACCTCAAAGCCTCACCGTGGCAGCCAAGGGTTCCAAGACCATCAGCATCACCACCACTGGGCATAAAAAGGACCGCTTCACCGTGATGCTAGCCTGTACAGCAGATGGAGGGAAGCTACCGCCCTACGTAGTGTTCCGACGCCAGACCCTTCCAAAAGACAAGTTTCCAGCGGGTGTCTTTGTGCGGGTTCATCCTAAGGGGTGGATGAATGAGGAGCTGGTGGAGGACTGGCTGAAGTGTGTATGGAGTCGCCAGAGTCTACTAGTACTTGATGCTTTCAGATGCCACAAGACAGGCAAGACCAAGACAAGCCTTCGCAAGACCAACACAGACCTCGCTGTCATCCCCGGTGGTATGACTTCTCTTCTCCAGCCGTTAAATGTCAGTCTCAACAAGCCCCTCAAAGATGGTGTTCGTCGGTGCTGGACTGAGTGGATGGTCAGCGGTGAGCACTCCTTCACCAAGTCAGGGCGGCAACTCAAGGTGGACCTGCCGACGATCTGTAGCTGGATATTGGCTGCTTGGGACGACATCTCACCCGACATCGTCCGAAAGTCATTCTTGAAGTGCTGCATTTCGAACCGACTCGACGGCACCGAAGATGACATCCTGTGGGAGGAAGAGCAGCCAGAGGTAGAAGACAGTAGCAGCGACGGCAGTGACAGCGAGGAGGGCGACCTCATGTATCCCGACGCAGACAACTTCAGGGCTGTGTTCGGTGATACCGATGATGAGGAGGAGGAGTTCCTTGGCTTTTAAGCCAAGTTATATGGCCCTTTTCATTGCCACCAATTTTCCAAGAAAGAATACTTTCCCATTTTTCTAATTTCTCATCTCTTCTCTTTCTTTCTTTCTTTCTTTTCTCTTTCTCTTTCTCTTTTCTCTTTTTCATAACAGTTTCCTTCTCTGACTGCTCATCTATTTCTTTCTCTTTTTCCTCTTACTCTTGTATGATAAGAATAAAGAAAACAAAAAATATTATATATATTATAAATAAATATATCGGTAATTGAGAACAATAATAATAATAATAAAAAAAGAAGAAGAAAACATGGTCGGGAGCCAAGCACCACATTGCCGATAGATGTCCCGGCCGCCCGGCCCGCGATGACTATAATAATGAAATTTATCCTGCTTTGCTTCTTTAAGTTCATCGATCTCTGCAAAGAAAAGAAGAAGAACTTTATTAAAGCAAAGGTATATTTATAAACAGGTTTATAACAAACAAAAACCCAGGAAATAAAATGCAAAAGATGACCAAAAAAAAGTAAGAAAAAGTTGAAATTTTGACGCTCCATTTTGCGCGGCTTAGCAAAATAATCGCGCATTTTTTTTTTCTCAAGACGATCTCAAAATCGGGGGTGCGCCTTATACACGGTAATTTACGGTATTCATTTCGATCTCTTTTGCACTTGTTTTTGGAAGTTACTTAATCCCTTTAAAGATATGATAAGCTTACAATTCACAATCCATACAGACATATGGAAGGACTCTTCATCGACTTATGATTAGGGACGCTTTACCAACGAATTGATAGACCTTAATATTTTGTTTCTAGTATCTTTCATTGAGACCTGTTTTTGTAGGAAAAAAATTTCTAGCCTCGTGCATGCAACTGGTCTCTTAATCACAAGTTATTTTGGCAGAATAACATTTCTTTTATACAAAAAATAATGTCCCTAACATGGAAGTTAGTCGGATCAGAAAACTAATATTATGCCTATTTTTTAAGGCTTACAACCTTTTTTTCTTATCTAATTTCTTGTGACAGACTCGTTTTCCAGCTTTTTTCTTTTTTAATTTCATTGTGACAGACTCGTTTTCCAGCTTTGAAGCAGCCAGAGCAGCTGAGGAAAGGAGCAGAAGAGTTTATCAATAGATCTCTAGCCACTGATGCATGTCTGCTATGTACTCCATCACAGGTAAAGTTTATCTTCCATCTCAACATTTCTTACCTTCAAGATTACCTTTATGATGAATCCTTCAACTCATGTGGGGTGACGTCTGAGAATACTGAATTACTGCTAAAGTTGCTTTTCATTTCTTCCATCTCATTCTCAAAATGTCCCATTCCTTGTTCTAGATCTGTGTGTTGTTCCTCAATCTTACTCATTCTGTTTTCCACTACATCTAGGCGAGAACCAATTTTTTCAAGGTTTTTCGATAATGTCTCCAATAGAGGCATTTTCATCCAAATATCGGTCAGCATTTTGGTGTCGCTTGGCATTTGCAAAGTAAATGTAACGTTAGTGAGATTCGCCATATTGGATCAAGCGAGGGTCTATGCATGGTACACAATTTCGGAGGTAGAAAATTGACTTACGTTTGTCTTCAATTGTCTTGTAGTATGTGCTCTGTTCTTCGATGTCCATGAAGAGTATCTAAATGTTAACACGTTGGTTCAAATCATAGTCCAAGAAAAGCTGATAAAAATGATAAAAAAACACCAAAATAACAGAGCTTTTCCCCTAACTGAACATTTCCAGTAAAATCATAGCGCCCTCTTGATTACTGCTAAAGATGGTACTGACTTGCTGCTAAACATTTTGGAATTTATTAAAAATACAAAAAAAAAAAAAAAAACGTAATTGATGGAAGCTACTATATTCATTCTTTGGATGGGGTGGCTTGAAATTGGGCATGACCTCTGCATTTCACTTAAGCTTTGTGGTGATCATGGCTCCATTTAATGATGTTTAGATTCTTCCATGAATTGCCCCATGAATAGTTGTTCTAATTTTTATCTTTATCTTCCTAGAATACACCTTGGTTATAAATACACAACATACTCTTTTTAACTATGTTCAATATCAGTGCATTTCATGACAAAAGACAATGACATTTTCCTATTACTTTTTGATGTAAGATTGTAAAGTATACAGTATAGTAACTGGAGTATGTGGAGTAGCTCATTGGTTAGAGCAGTAGTCCTTGGAATAGAGATTGAGAGACATACATTATATATTAAAAAGACTTGCACATACTTGCCAACTATCCCTATTTAGTAGGGACAGTCCCTATTTTTTGGGGAAAAAAGGAGCAATTATCACCATTTACAACCCGTTGTCCCTATTTTTTGAAAAATCTGTGCACAGTAATCTATAGGAAATACAGAAATGTCCCTATTTTTAAAATTTGTATTCCCACTTTGTCCCTATATTAGGATTCACAATGTTGGCACGTATGCTTGCAACTCGTTATTAGATAGAAGACGTACATGTACTCTTAAATATACAAACCTGAATCATCCTGAGACACAAAGTATTGGTCATTATGATATCTGATTTGGAATTCTTTTGAATGTTTTCGTCTTTTAGATTGCCCTTGCAGCTCTTGTATCAAGTTCCTCAAGACAAGACACAAATATTGACAAGTAAGTAATATATATGTACACCCAGATGGTCAGAATATAAGATATTAATATTATGAATTGGCTTGTTGCATTACAGAGCAAAGTAACAATTAAACTATTTCTTGTTGCTTTACCTTGTACTTTGTGCTGAATGATAAGCAAAGTGATGTTTGATGGTTTATGATAATTAGCAATTACATGCACATGTTTCTGAATATTACTTATTTGTAGGCCTGGGATGAATTCCATTTTTGAATACTTCTTGAATACTTATTGCTTTGAATATGACAACATTAATGTGAAGAAGGTGTCAAATATGTAGTTAACAATTTGATTCATTATTAAGATTATGAAGATAAAAAGTAACGTCAAATATCTTTGAACAGTTATGAAATGTGAATGAGTCAGAATGTGATATAGATAGATTTACTTAATGCATCATTTCTTTATCTCTAAGTTATTGAAATATCTAAATCACTATCTGCTTCAGGCAAATATTTGAATAGAAGTAAAAAATAACGGTAATCAAATGCCGATTGGTGATCAGCTATGAATATTCATTAAAGGAGAATTGTCCCTTTGTAGATATTTGGCTTACTGTGGATGCAGAAAAATCAAATAAGCACATTAGTGAAGATTTGGTGAAAATCAGATAAATGATAAGAAAGTTATGAGTATTTGAATATTGAGATCTCTGATGGCAAAGGAAATCTCCCATTGGCAACGCGGTCACCATTTGTGATGTCACAAGGAGAGAACTCCCCATATCGTGTGCACAAAAAGTATTAAAAATATCTCTTTATTTTCATTCTAATGATAGAACAGCTCTACTTTTCATGATATATTATGACTTTCATATATTTACATGTCATCCCATAAAAAAGATTCTTTATTCTCCCTTTAGAATCGAGAAAAAAGAGGATTTTAGTACAATGTGTACAAAAGATATGGGAAAGATCTCCCTGCATTACATCACACATCATGGTCGCATTGCCAATTGGAGGATCTCCATATCATAAGTGATCTCAAAATATAAAAATTCATATCTCTCTTATTCATTGCCTGATTTTTCTGAAACTTTTACCAATATGTTTTGGGGGTTTGTGTCCATTCACTGAAGCCAAGTTTCTCTGCGGGGATAATTCCCCTTTAATATTCCAAGGCCTATTTGTTTGGTATATTTTGCTCAGATAGTGCTGTAATAATTAATCTTAAGTTTTCTCATATAATGTAACTTCCAAGCAATGGTACTCTTTTAACAAAATACCCTTATTCTTTTTGCTTAATTTGAATTCTCCACTTAGAATATAACTTTCATTCAATGCAACTAAATAAACTTTTTTATGCCTCCGCCACCGAAGGTGGTGCCGGAGGCATTATGTTTTCGGGTTGTCCGTCCGTCCGTCCGTACGTCCGTCCGTCCCGTTTTCCGTTCTCGCGCGATAACTTAAGAACCGTTTGACGGATCACTTTCAAACTTGGATCATGTATGCATATGGTAGGACAATGATCTGATTAGATTTTAGGGTCATGAGGTCAAAGGTCAAAGGTCACAGAGGTCATTGTATGCATGAAAATGGCTCGTTCTCGCCATAAACTTAAAAACCATTTGACGGGTCAACTTCAAACTTGGGTAATGTGTGCCTATGGGAGGGGCAATGAACTGATTAGATTTTAGGGTCATGAGGTCAAAGGTCAAAGGTCACAGATGTCATTGTATACATGAAAATGGTTCGTTCTCGCAATAACTTAAGAACTGTGTGACGGGTCAACTTCAAACTTGAGTAATGTGTGCATATGGGAGGGGCAATGAACTGATTAGATTTTGGGGTCAAAGGTCAAAGGTCACAGAGGTCATTGTATGCATAAAAATAGTTTGTTCTCGTGATAACTTAAGAACCGTTTGAGGGATAAACTTGAAACTTGGGTCATATGTGCATATATGAGGGTCAATAAACTTATTAGATTTTGGGGTCATGAGGTCAAAGGTCACAGGTCATTGTGTACGTGAAAATGGCTCTCGTTCTTGCGATAACTTAAGAACGCGTTTGAAGGATCAACTTCAAACTTGAATCATATTTACATATGGGAGGGACAATGAACTTATCAGATTTTGGGGTCATGAGGTCAAAGGTCACAGAGGTCATTTGTACATGAAAATGGCTTGTTCTCGCATAAACTTAAAAACCGTTTGACGGATCAATTTCAAACTTGGGCCATATGTGCATATGGGACGGACAATAAACTGATTAGAATTTAGAGTCATGAGGACAGAGGACATTGTGTACGTGAAAATGGCTTGTTCTTGCGATAACTTAAGAACAGTTTGATGGATGAACATCAAACTTGGGTCATGTGTGCATATGGTAGGAACAATGAATTTATTATATTTTGAGGTCATAAAGTCAAAGGTCAAGGGTCACAGACGTCATTGTATAACATGAAAATGGCACGTTCTTGCTGTAACTTCTGAACCGTTTTATGGATCAACTTCAAACTTGGGTCATGTGGGAGGAAAGATGAACTGATTAGATTTTTGAGGTCAGGACATCAAAGGTCACTGGTTATTTATGTAAATGACTCGTTTGTGCAATTTCTGAAGGACCTTTGACAGATCAACTTAAACATGTTTATCCTTTTTATTACATCAGTAGCCATCCTTCCTGAGTTGGAAATAATTCTGATGATACAACTTTAATAGATTTGGGTCAATATCTCAAAGATGTCATGGTATAATGGATGTAAAATACTCAACATGGGCATGCCTTTTTTTTCCGATGTGGCAATACGGAGGCATGCCTTCCGACCGTGCGCGGTCGAAGATTCATCTAGTTTTTATTGTAGGTACGTAACTGACTTCCTTATGGGTGGCCGTGAGAACCCCAAGGATCTCCCAGACATTGTCAACACAATCAAACGTAAGCCAGTTCAAAGCTTTAAATAGCTTTTTAAATATACAGTGCAACATTAATTTTGTTACCGGTAACTGTTTATAGCTATTAGACAAGCCTGATATCTAAACTTTGATTTAAAGAGTGAAAAGGTTGAGTACAGTGAAAAGCTGTAACACCTATGTACATTCACAATTAGATCAGCTTCATTCTCTTATAGTTTTGCTTTTGTAACAACCAGGGCTCCTTGCATAAAGAGTTACTATTATAATAACTTTGTCATCAATAGTTACTTTCATTAAATACTACATTTTGGTTGGTTGTTGAGCAGTGTTACCGTGGAAGTTACCATTGATGACAAAGTTACTATAATAGTAAGTTACTACAATAGTAAGTTACTACAATAGTAACTCTTGTGCAACAAGGCCCATAAGTCCACCCACAGACACTATTATTGATTATTGTAATGAATTGAGTTTAGTGTAGAAAATGCATTCCCATTTCAAGGGTCCAAACTGAATTTGTGTATGTCTGCGCGTATGTACATTTTCCCTTGTTACTCATACTGGAAGCCCCCCAGTTAACTAATTTGCATTAAAAAACAGCACCTAAACCAAAATCATCTATATCCTCATCCACTTTATATCCCAGATATAAGGCAGTTGGTTCGGAAGATGCCTCAACTCAACCCAGAGGTTGCTAAGCAACTAGAGAGGAAGCTTGAAAAATGCCGTAATGATGAACTTAATCCAGAGAGCCAGGTGTAAGTATAAACCTCTATAACTTGCTTACATTTATATGGCAGATGTACCCCAGTCCATGCTCCTCTAAATACGCGAGATGCGATGCGACATGTGCGCTCAATTTCGTGAGCAAACGAGAAAACCACAACCCAACAGAAGATATCACAAAAACTTTGGGAGAAAATCATTTGTTTCTTGTATTTTATGAATTCATGAATGGCCATGAGTTTAAAGTTGGGCCCATGTTGTGTAACACACAAAATTTGTGCTAATCGCACGCATTTCAATGAAAGTGGCTGTAACTTTTTCAAAATCTATATTTACCCCATAAAAGTATACATTTTCTTGAAGCTGAATGTCTGAGGAGTTCAGCTATGCACTTAGAATTAATTTATTAATTATTCATTGAGTAAATATAAACAAAATCACTTTTGAGGAGTAGATGTGAAAACTAAACCTTTTTGTAGGTCATACTGTAATCAAGGTAATTAAAATTCCTGGACTAACGTAATAAACTATCAAAATCAAGCTAAATTGATTATTTCAGCAGGGTGCATTCATTTCAATCCAAAAACACCCTTCTGTGAACTTGATTTAACTCATTACAGCAAATTTACCAAACGCCTGCTCCTCCTCCACCCCAGATATTTGTTAATTACCAGTTAATTAACAGAAAATTATGAAATTTTTACATGTTTTGATACAAGTATTTTGTTTTCCTACATCAGAGCTTTAATTTAAGACCAAAACCAGCTATAAGAGTTTTATAGTTGTTGAGTAAATCTATAAACAATATCATATTTTTAGGAGCAGATGTCACAACTCCAACTTTTTAAGGGCCCAACTCAAAACGCATGGCCGAATATGTAAAAAAATAATTTCATTGAGAAAGAAAATCAAACTTTACATCCATTTACTGTATGTGCGTGGACTAAATAATGTACTGTTCAGTTTTGCCAAAGCTTGCCCATCGCCAAATATTTCTGTCATAGTTTTCTCTATATAGATGTTCCTTGGAATATTTAACATTTGATCAAGAGAATGATTTTTGATAAAAACATAGAATTATTGGACTTTTTAGCAGATGAAAATAAAGTGAATGGACCGAGGTACCTCCATCATACAGTCCAATCGTTCCATATACCTTTCAAATACCTTGTGATAATAAATCCTGGTGTACTGAACACATGCCCGGGCACATACATGTACATGTATATGTGCAATTGCTTAAAATTAGGTCATGGATAATTGCCTCTTTACAACAAAGTCTTGTATCTGTGCTCATCATAAAGGGATAAGACCAGAGTGGGTAGATAGAGAGAGTGGCGACAACGGAAGTTGTCTCTAATTGGTCAATTTTTTCATGGGGCTCGAAAAGGAACTATTTCATAAGCAGTTGATGCCCTCAACAGCTGATTCAGTGCCAATGGAACTTTTTTTTGCAATCAGCTATGTGTTTTAATCATACACTGCCAGGATGCGCGGTCAGGATGCGTCTTAACATAATTGCGCAATGATCACAAAAATAGTTCCTTTCAGCTCCCCATGTTTGTCCTTTGACTGTGCGCACCTAATTTTGGGTATGCGTGTCGTCACTCTCTCTATCTACCCGCTCTGGATTAGACTATACCCCAGTCAGACAGATGGGAATGGTACTAAATTTAGATCAAAAACACTTACCATGACATGGTTGATAACAGGTTAGTCTGGAATAGGCCTTGTTGTGTAGAAGGGGTACCGGTGTAATATACAGTTCAGCATTCCCATAGCATTCAATTTGGTTTGTGTTTATTTGGGGAATGGGTTAGGATGCCGTAATGAATGCATTAATTTCATCAGTTGTTATGATAATAAGCAAATAATCACCGTTGACCCAAATGATGGGAAGTCTATTACTTCCCAGGCAAGCTGGATAAGCTATCTCCTCCGAAGCAGAGCTGAGGAAAGATAGCGTGTACATCCAGCTTGTTGTGGAAGTGATAGACTTCCAATCATTAGGATCATGAGGTGATTATTTGCTTTATATTCCACATCTGAAACATTTTAAAAAGTATGGGGAAAACCAATATTTGGGTTAAAAATGCAAGGTTTCCTTAATCCTTAAAAGATGCACTCAACTCATCGATGACTGCGCTTGTAATTATAACATAAATGCGTACAAATAAAGTGAGGGCAATTCATTTGACACGAAGGCCTAGCTCAAATGGGCTGAAGTGATTGTTACGTAACAATGAACAGGGCCTGCGAAGCGATTTTGAAAGTGGAGGGGCTGAGCCAAAGTAGGGGGGGGCGGCTTGAACAGGCTAAAAATCACAAATGTATGGTCATTTTTGCATTTTTGTACACGTTGGCTGAAAAAAGGGGGGTGGGGCTGCAGCCCCCCAGCCCCCCCCCCCCCCCCCCCCCCCACGGCTCCAGCATGCCCCTGATGAAGTTTTAAAAAAAATAATTGTTACGTCATAGAGGAATTTTCTGTCGCTGCATGTGATGGAAAAAATGATAGAACAAAAAACCCGAGTGACAACGCACTTTTTTTCGCGCATCCTAAAAATAATTGATGACGCGTTATGGCTCTACATGCTCTATGGGGCACTGAAGTGATCAGCGAAATTCAAAAGTACTATCACTACGGGTGGTGATTGATGATGGGGAAAACTCAAGTCAATCACGTGATTGACTTTTGACCAATCCTGTTGCAACATTCTTAGTATGTGGGATATAATATCAATTACTTTTAATGTAAGCTCAGTAAAACTTATATTATTGAATTATTGCCATGCACGCTATCTGTGACATTCATTTCAAATAATATGAAGACCATTGAAAGATTTGAAATGGTTGTAGGACACATAATTTAAGAGGGAAATTGCCTTAACATTATACGTTTATATGTTTCTCCACCAGATACAAACAGAGGTTACATGATCAACTGAATGCAGAAGATGAGGAGGTATACATCAAACATCAGCTAGAAGCAGAGGTAATCCCACCCTTATTGCAATATCTCTCCTTAGTGTGATAGGAATTTTTTTAATTGTGCTGACGTGCTGCCTTAATGAGGTTGAGAGGTAACGAATGGAAGCTTTTGACAAATAATTCTGTATGATAATATTGGTTGCTTCTCCATGTGTGACACTTAAAGTCTCTTATGTTGACAGGCTGAATCATGAACTTGAAATTGCTCGTCTCAGCTTCACTGGTGTTACCGCTGATGAGAAGGGCGTCACACTTGAAGAGGCCACCGTTATTACTATAGTTATTTGTCACAAGCTTTCAGTCTTTACTTCTCAACTTCATTCAGGTGGTACACAAATATTAAAAAAAAACCCTTATGTTGTACCCTGTATTTATTGAGTGCTGAGCATACAGTGAAAGTTTAGAGGTTCTACAGTGTGTTAGGTTTAGTCAAGTTAAACACCCCTTGTGGAGTTAAAAACATTTTGAAGCTGATATGAATAAGTTTTCACAGATGCGTCATTTTCTTGAAGAGTTTGAAGGAGGTGCAGGTACGTGTGGTAGACTGTATAGAGTTCCACAGCCGTATTGCGTATGGTTAGAATTTTCTTTGTTAGAGGCAACTTCGAACGAATGGAAGTTAATTTTTTTTAGGGTTTCCTTGGGTTATGGGACCACCATCTGTTATAAAGTTCTTGAGTGGGAGATTATCCAGGCCATATGTGACTTATCATGTCAAAAGGGAACACAAGTCGGAATTCACGAACTTGAGAAAAAGAGGGAAATTTGGAAAAAATTGTCAAAAACAGTACCGGCATGTCACATATTGAATTTCCAATGTTTCATAAATGCCCTGTTAAAAACTTGAGTCTGAACAAATGCAAGAAAGAGGAGAAAAAGCAGTTTTTTAATGGTTTTGGATCCACTCATTTATTAGTTAGTTTAAAAAATCAATAATATATTTCTTTTTCATTTCTTTCAATCCTAATATCTTGCACTTCTGTGAGTAATAAAAGAAAAAGACATCCGACTTAGAGTCACAATAAGGACATCAAAGTACCAATAAACAGGAAGTCTGTTTAGAGTTACCCTGAGTCGACTTCAAGAGGAGATTTTCAATGCTAAATTGTGAGGCTAATAGGCCTTCGTGAAATGCAATGAAAGCTCATGCACACGTAGGCATTTTATGCAAATTAATTCTTGTGTGTTCTATTGTTTTGTGAATTTCTTATGTATTCTATTGTTTTTATTTATGTATTGCTTTGTTTTTGTAATTTTTTATGCTTGAAAAATGTTTCTTTATCAATATAAAGACAAATTTAATTAATCAAAAGGCTCTGAAGGTACAATTATTAGTGTTATAAAGCTATTTAGGAAAAGCAGTATTTTGTACACAAACGCATTCTAGTTTACTGCGAACTAAAGCAATTTTGTACGCGTAGGATGACGGAGTTAGATTCCACATTCCAATACATGGAAAAAGATTGCTAGAATGAGGCGAAAAAAATCTAAGTTTTACCTTATTTATCTCCAAATTGAAAGAAAATGCTTAAAATTTCATATTGCATACATTTGCCTTAACAATTAATAGGTCTATATTTTCTGACAGAAAAATGAGCCTCGTTTGCCAAATTTAAAAATATTGTGATTCATGCACGGTTTTCCAATCATGACGATTGCGCGAGACGAGAGCGATGATTGCATACAGAATACGGACGTTGATAACAAACATGTAGTCTGGGACTAGTGAACGATCTATTTGTGTCTATGATTTAAATCCTAAGTTGATAAGTTGAAGCAATTATCTTTCACAAGACTTAAATCACACAAAAAGATAACAATTAAGAAATAAAAGGATATGTTTTATAAAACAAAAACCCCAAATAAATCCTAGATTAACTGCAATAACAGTCAAGAGCAATAATAATGATAAAAAAAAACAACAACATGCAAAACAACTTGGAACTAAACCATATATTTATATAATGTTGTATCCCATAGAGGGTGTGCATCCGGAATCAGGATGTAATTTGTCACATGCAAAAATAATTGTTTTTCGTAGAGGGGCATACGGCAAGTGCGATTCAAAGAAAACTGGTGGTAAATATCAAATGAATTTACCAAATATTATAATTTTCATATTTGGAATAGCTATTGCAAATTTTTCTTGAACTTGTTCCCTCTATTTGTCCTTTTTAAGGCACTGAAATAAAGGTGCCTGGCAATACAATATATACTGCCATACATCACAAAAACATACAATGTGTATAGATGGAACAGTGCCCTCTGTTGAACTATTATCTATAGTTTTGAATTAAAGGGAGCATAGAATAATGAGCTCTGTTCACTTGTATTATTATGTCTCATTAAATGAAAAATAGGCAATAACAACAGTATGTATACATTGTAAACATTGATGTTTAATACACAAAAAATAAAGAAAAGGGGGATGCACAAAAAAAAGTTCAAAAAATTTGTAAGGAGTAGATCTCTAACATGTTAAATGTTATTACGATTAACCATATTATGCACCACACATGCAGGCAAAAACAAACATACTCAATAATTATAATATTTATGCCACCCACTTGCCATTGAGATTTGTTTTCTAAGAATTCAATATTCAAGTGTTACAAATTTATATAACTTGAAATTACTTTGGATGTGAATAGAAATGTGGAAGCAAGGCAGAAATCAAGATATAGCTGGCATGACATTTCCTTTCTCATATTGCAGTTCATTCCATTCAGTGTGGATGGAGCCCTTTCTCTGTTTAAGGTTACCAATCTTATTGAGAAGCCATACATAAGCTTAATATTCACTGCTTCCTACATCATTTCTATTTCCGTTTTTTTTTCCCCCTTTCATAGGGTCGTCTTAAATGTATTGATAAAGGCAACAGAAAACCAAAGTATTGAGGGTTATATGTACAACCATTAAATATGCCTTAAATTCTTGATCACATATCACTCCGGGGTGTAAAAATCAGACCCTTTGCCCATTTTTTATTTTTTTTAAAGGGATTGGGTAACCTCGAAAAACGAGCAAACGAGATCGAAAGGAATAAAATTATATTGCTTTGACAGTAAAAGCAAACTACTAAAATTTTCAGATCAAATGGAAGTCATTTACTAACTTAAAACAGTGAAAACAAACGGGGCAAAGCATATGGTTCAGCACAAGTTAATTTACTAGTGCTCTGCTACGAACTTAGCTGCCTGGAAGGGATGGCAACTCCATGACAGGAAATGTGGTGTACGTTGTGCTGCTTTGAAATGCATGTGGTTTGAAAAGCGTCTGGTAACATTTTTTAATTTTAAAGTATGAAATCACATCTTGAAAGTTAAGCAAGCAATTGGCCTGCAATTTTGAAGAGATGCCAGACTGACCTATGTGTTTATAATCATGTAGGCAAAATGAGCTTAATCGAATAAATTGCCATTTCAATACCATTCAATGTTACTGCATGCCTTTTAAAGGCTTCAATGCGCGGTCGGTATGGACTTGGGAAAAACAGCAGATTTTTACATGCCTGATGAGGGCCCCGAAGTGATGTTTAATCCGAACTTAAGAACATAATACTGCAATGTAGATTAAATAAAACCTTGGTTTTAAATTCTGTCATAATGAGTGTTCTGTAGTTCAAGTACATTGAGGAAGAAATTTTAACCAGCAGGAAAGAAAAACACTCCTCAGGAAGAAGTGGTTCTGGATAAATAATTAGTAGTTGGATCTACTTTTTTTTTTACTTTGATATTGAAACTAGCAATAAATGAATGTCTACATTAAAAACCAAAACATTTGGAGAAGCATGGTTTAAGATATCAAATAGATATAAAATCAAAATTGAATGAAATCTGTTGAAGGAAGTAATGAGAAACTATGGGCTCTTTTTTATGCCTCCTCCACCGAAGGTGGTGCCGGAGGCATCATGTTTTCGGGTTGTCCGTCCGTCCGTTCGTCCGTCCGTCTGTCCGTCCGTCCGTCCGTCTGTCTGTCCCATTTGCTCGTTATCGCGATATCTCAAGAACCACATGAGATATCAACTTCATACTTGGGGATGTTATGTATCAGCATAGGAAAATGATCTGATTAGATTTTGGAGTATGTAGGTCAAAGGTCAAGGGTCACACAGGTCAAATTGTAAAATTGCATGTATTGAGCTCGTTATCGCAATATCTTTAGAACCTCATGAGATATCAACTTCAAACTTGGGGATGGTATGTATCACCACAGGAAGATAATCTGATTAGATTTTGGAGTATGTAGGTCAAAGGTCAAGGGTCACAGAGGTCAAATTGTGAAATTCAATGTATTGAGTACGTTATTGCGATATGAAGACGATCTTATTATATTTTGGAGTGTGTAAGTAATAAATTTAGGAGGGACTATGATCTAATAAGGTTTGGGGTCACAAGGTCAAAGGTCAAGGTCAAAGATGTCTTTGTATATTAAAGGAAAATGAAAAGATGAATGTGCTATTTATTTCTGATCTGGCAATGGCGGAGGCATATATTTCGTCCGCGCGCCGTCGAGGATTCATCTTGTTTTTCCCTGTGCCCTTTGGGGGCATTTTAAATTCAAATCACCCTGTGACTCCCTGATTTTTTTTTCATAGCTGTGCATATTGTTTAAGGTTTCAACTAAAAAGGGTTTAAATGTTTAAAAAATAAAAGATTTTTGAGCTAACTAAGAAGGGTTTAAATGTTTAAAAATGAAAAAAAAATTTAAGGATGAAAAAAACTGTGTATGGTATATTGTTGTGTAGTAGGTAGTACACCTTCAAACGTCACTTTCATTCACCTTTGATTCAACTTTCTCCCCACTCCCAGACCACCTGTTTAAAGTTTCTATTATTTATTACCCCTGTCCAGAAACAGATTATTACCGCGTTTACATTGAGACTCGGCTCTCGTGTCGAATCCACGGGAAGTGTTTTGACACTGCAAAGAGTGAACCTGTGATCGTGTTTATACACAACAAAAAAGGCGAGTTCAACACGGCTCCCAGATCATGACCGGAAGTAAGGGACGTCATTAATGTGTGTTGCGATGTATAGCCAATTTCCATATCTGACCTCAAGGTCATCGACTTCGACACGGCTTTCTGTTTACACACATAAAACTTGCCGTGTCGAACCCACCTCCCTGATCAAAACCTACGATTTTGGCGGAGCAAAAAAGGCGTGTCGAACCCGGGTTGCGGATCACACTGATCCCGTTTACATGGCATAAAATTGCTGTGTCGAGCACGATTGCCGTGTCGAACCCGCGACCCGAGTCACAGTGTAAACGAGGTAATGGTTTTTATTCCAAAGCACATTACTCCATACTTTAACATAAACAACATGAATAGCTCCTTTGTTTCTGGCTGACCATGTCCAGTCAGCTCCCAGTCAGCACATTCCTTCACTCTTCCTTTTCTTTCCTTCACTCTTCCTTTTCTATTGCCACACCCCCTAATAATAAACGAACTCTGATTGGTCAATAACTATAGGCCAATCAGAACTTGTTTCATTTCGCCTTTCTTTTTGTGATCTCCCCTATCCTTTCCCCAAGGGAAGGAAACTTCTGATTAAAACTTTGATAGAGCAACATTTCCATCTTACCTTTCTTATATATTTGTTTATGCTCTTGTGACTGTTGTGTTTGGGAAGTCGGAATATTTAAATGTAATTGAACTGAATTTTTTGCTTCGTTGTCTTTACTTAGATTTCTCCAAGCGTCATCTCTATGGTCATAGAATAAAGATTCTTAAGATTCTTACATAACAATATATCTGTCATCTTCCTTCTCTGGCAACCAGCATGCAGGGGCGTCTTAAGAACATTGTAAAGGGGGTGGGGGTGACACAAAAATTTGTTGAAAATTGATTCTAGTGAGTATTTTGTTCAATTAAAACCCCAAACAAATAAATGTGACATGAGGAACACCTGTATACGCAAGCCTTGTCATCTTTATATAATACTGTTCCATTATTCTCTAAAGACAGTCTGCTCTGTGCATTCTGTCATATGCTCCTTTGTGGTTTACTTAGTTCCGTCATTTTCCATTGTTGAGTATCAATGTTTTGTTGTTTAAAAGTGAAAAGATTAGGGCATCTGACAGTATTTCTTTCTGAGCATAAGTCAAGTAGATAATAGGATTTAAACTACAGGGCATTCTTTGGATAATACAAATCTGTCATTCCTTTTGTACTAGAGAGCGTCAAAGTGACATCGAGTATGACAGTCTTTATATAGCTGGACCTTGTTACATTACCACCTTTTTACCAGATCTACTGGAAACCGCATCTATTTTTATACTAAAGAAGTCTTTCTTGCTATAATCTATACAAAAATGTGTATATTCCTAAAAATATAATTCAGCGGGGGCGAAAAAGCTACTTCAATAACAATATTATGTGACTTCATAGATGACAAGGCTTGCATTTGCAGGTGTTCCTTATGTCACATTTATTTGTTCGTGGTTTTTATTGAACAATTAAAAATACAGTGTGTCCCAGTAGGAACTATACAAAGATTCAAATGTAGAGAAAGCTCATATCCTCAGCTATTATTTGACACCAGAAAGTCAGAAAATGATGCATGCTTCAATGAACGATGCCCACTTTTGTGAAGTACTCAAAAACGAGGCTGCACAGGAATTCTTTATGCATTTACCACCTGCCTATGGCACGGCATGAGGGATCAAAAGCAATAATGGCGTTAAACGGCTAACAAAGACAAAATAAACCAAAAGACAAATAAACATCAATATTATGCAAAAATGTAATTGACAACCTTTCTGTTTTCATATTATTAATGTTTGCTTTTTGTCTTTTGGTTTATTTTGTCTTTGTTAACTGATTCACGCCATTATTGCTTTTGATTCCTCATGACGTGCCATAGGCAGGTGGTAAATGCATAGCGATTCCTGTGCAGCCTCTTTTTTGTGTCCTTCACAAAAGTGGGAATTGCTCATTGAAGCATGCATGCTGCATTTTCAGACTTTTTAGTGTCAAATGATAGTTGAGGATATGAGCTTTCTCTACATATGAATCTTTCCCCCAAGAACCATATATTTCTTCTTTTTTTTTGTAGCCATTTCAAAAGTGTATAGTTCTTTCTGGGACACACTGTAGAAGCTTCTTCTCTTTGAAAAGTTATAAATAAAAATGAGCCTTGAAATGGCTCCAAAGTTACCACTGAAGTGGCTACCCTGGGTAAATAAAAACGATATTATTATTATTATTATTATTATTATTATTATACTTATATATCCCAACTTTGTAGCCATAGAACAATTGTTTCTGGTATTTACATCAAAAGAGAATGGTAAATAAAGTAAACAAAAGTCTTTATATGAAAAAATTCCTGATATGGTTGACTATGCATGATAAAGCATCAATAGCATTCCCGTTAGGATCTGTAGAAGCAAACATGCACAACAATGTTTATGAAATATAATAGGAATCATCCATGATTGATAGAGAACTGAAGCATTTATGTCCTTGTTTTGTGTCTTTGTTGGAAATCATGATGCATATTGACACAAGCATGCTAATTTTAGAGTAATTTTCTATTGTCCATGTGCACTGTATGAATAAAACAATCGATGAAAATTTTTTTTTAATGGTTTCTTTCATTGAAACTGTGAGATGTTGTGCTATTGCTTTCTGTTTTATAAAAGGCAGGGAATTTGGCTTTTAACAATGTAAAGTTTACTTATAGTATTTGGTATTTCATAGTCAAAGAAAAACCTTTTCTTTTTACAGTAGCTTTAACTAAAAGCTACATGTATTCTTTAACATTTAGAATCAAGAATATGAGGAATAGCTTTGAGGCTATCAAAAAATATGCAGTGCTGTTTAGGTGGTTCTAAATTACCTTAAAAACATATGTGCTTTGGTCCTTGCACAAAACTTCACTTGAATAAATATAGATGAACCTGTATGTATGAGGCTAATTATAGGTATGAAAACATACAAATCATGAAATTATAATATTCAAACTACTACCGAGTCCAACATTATGAAAAGTTACATTTGTACATGGAATACACATATTTTGGGCTTATACAGTAAAAGGAAAGTATTTGATTGATTATCATATTTGCCAGATTTTCAGTTCACGCTAAAATGATTTACAGTATTCCATGCAAGATTTAAAAAACATGTTTATTCCACTTGTATATGTAGCATTCTTTGTCTAAGCATTCATATACATACACCAAAGTGAGAAAAGTTTTTGTTGAGCCTTTCCTTCTTCAATTTTCTTTATTTTACAAAGTTTTATAGAATAATCTTCAGAATCCAGTATCCTAATGGTCCCTACCTAGTAACGCACCCTTATTTGCTCTTTATTACAGATCCATGGCGTAATTAGTCACGCATATTTGTCCCTTTTTGGGTTGATCTTCATTCCCCAGGTTCAGTTGGTATTCTTATCAATTCCCCAGGTACTTCATACCATTAAAGTTAGCGGTAAACCTTTTTTGAAAATTATGCATTCTCATATAATTAATGAAGCATACCGTAACCTCTGCCTAATAAGTTTTAATAGAAACTATTTCGTTCAGCTTAATTTATTTGACTGAATATAATGAACAAAGAGAGATCATGTTATCAAACTAGGAGCCAAGCCAAAAACAATCTTTTGCGTGCGAAAATGTGATTAAAAAATTCAGCTAGTCTTCGACATATGTTTTGATTTTCCTGTTAAAGGGATGCAGTAACATTGAATGATATTCAAATCACATTTTATTTGATTAAGCTTATTTTGCCAACAATAATTATAAACACTTATACTGGTATTTCTTCAAAATTGCAAGCTAATTGCTTCCTTTACCTTCGAGATATCAATGATTTCATCCTCAGATTTTATAAACTATCCCCGAATGGTGACCATGTGCACATAGCACAACATACACCCATTTCCTGTTGTATAGTCCCTGTCCCTAGCAGCCTGCTGAGATAGCAAACAAAGGGGTAGTACATGTACTGGTGTTCGGCTGTATGCTTGGCATTGTTTGTTATACCGTTTTAAGGTAGTAAATGACTTCCATTTGATCTGAAACTTTCAGTAGTTTGTTTTTACTTTTGGAGCAATATAATTTTATTAATCTTGATCTAATTGCTCTTGTTTTTTAAAGTTACCAAATCCCTTTAAAGCAATCAGGGGAATTTTGATGATAGTAGTGCTATAGTTTTTAGAGATATATAAAGAAAAAAAAAGGAGGGGAGGTATCGTTCACTATTTGAATGATTAATTGCTAGTTATTATGAAAGATTGTACCGGTACCGATATTCTAATGTGATAAGAATAATATTTCATGAAAACCCATTTTAGTGTGTGAATTTTATAAGGAAATATAAAAGCTTAATATTGATTCCTGAAAATGGGTAATGCAGCATTAAACATATGAAAAACCAACAGGAATTCTATTGTGCCATAAACACAATGAAGCAACATGAACTTTTTCTGGGGAGCCATTGGTGTGCAGGGGGTAATAGGGTAGGGCTGCGTTGTACCGCTTGATTACATTCTTTTCAGATATTTTCACGAAAATTAGAATGGAAATCACAAAAGGAATGTCCCTAGATCAGGCACCTATTATATAAATATTGACTGCTTTGAGAGTCATGTTTTTTTTATATGCTCCAGGGGCCTTACAAACCGTTATGAGCCCAAGGCATAGCCGTGAGCTCATGGTAGGCTGTGAAATCCCTGAGAGCTGCTAGAAATGATTATGACTTGAATATTAAAAGCAATCAATATATATCTTTTCTATATTAAACTGAACATGACAAAACAAATTCAGAATGAGGGACATGTTTACATGCCAATGAGTTGACCCTATAACGATTAAAAATCATCAACAGTCATGTGTGTGACATGAAAACGTGACTATGGGTTGCTTAGTGGGCATGGTTAGGAACATGACTTCACTTTCAACTAATCAGAAGACATGATCAATAAAGATTCTTAATATGAAGTTAATAAATCGTTTCATGCAATGTCGACAATGTGAGACTATATTCCACCACTTTTATGCCAATTCTCTTTTTGATACAATTTTCAGCTAACCTACTCTCTTTTTCTCAAAATAAAATGAAATAACCAGGGTCATGTTTCACCAAGTCGTTCAGAAGTTACGGCTAACTTTACGAATAACTGGTGATCAGCTCTTGTGCTAAATGATTGAAAACGTGATAAGTACAATGTATAGCACCCAAGAACATGTTCCAGTTGTTCGTAAAGTCATTTGTAACTTTATGAACAACTCGATGTAACACCACCCAGAATGTGTGATAAGCTTAACACGATGGCAGTTTTCTTACCCCCATTTTTTTCTTCTTTTGCTTATAACAGGAAACAAGGAGAAAAGAACAAGAGCTTTTAATGAGTGTCTGACCTGCTCGGAGATTGAAAAGTGGGAAAACAAAACAATACATGAAGAGCTACAAGGAAGGTCATTTTGGTTTGTTGGAGAAACATGAAGCCTCCAGTGGTTATCTCAATTTGTATGAGAACTTCATCTCATTACCTCTTCTTTCTAGAATTGTTGGTGTGGGAGGGTTGATACATGAGGCAAACAACATTCATGCAAACTGACATAACTCAAAGAGACTTGAAGAGAGAGAGGGAGCAAAGTGGAAAGCGATACAGACATGATTGTGTTGCTAGGTGGTGTTGGAACATGAGGAAAATAGTATTTATACTACTTCAAGAGAATTCAAAGAGAGACGACTAATTGTCAAGGGCAACGATAAACAGTCACTTGATGAATCTAAATGATAAAATAACTTCCAATGATAGATGTTTCTTCAGATTTAGGTGAGCACCACCTTGAAAATTCCACGTTAGTGGCTACTTAGAATCACTGCTATCTTGATTTTGACTACCTCCCAATGCCAAAGACCTACAACAAATCAAATGGGATCTTGAATGTAGCACAATTAGTGTTAGGGATTGACTGCTGACCAATTGTTGCAGAAGCAAATGTCAAAGACCCAACTCACTTCCTTTCAAAATCTGTAACAAACACTCCATCATTTTGAAGATTGAATCGAATGCTGCCTCTACTTGCATTTAACTGGATTTTTTTGTCATCCATCATTCTGTTTAAATCCAATAAGTCTTTTACCATTTATGTGATTGATGGAATCAGGGGGGCATTTCATCAAAGGACTTGTCGGACGTTTTATCCGACAAACTGTTATAAACTACTGAAATGCTTGCATCTGATTGGCTGAGAGCAAATTTGTTAGATAAAACGTCTGACAAGTCCTTTGATGAAATGCCCCCCAGGGTTAAATCAAGGATTGGAGCTTCAGGTCGAGGTCTACATGAAAAAAACGTGGATGAAAACATTGCTACATCTTTAGATATTTGGACTTTGCCCTGTTTTATATGAACAAATTTAGTGGTGGTGCACTAGCTCGAGCTAAAACAATAGCGCTATTACTGATCTGATGAACCAGTGCGACCAGTGACTATCAGGCCTTTTCTCTCTAATAATATGCTGAGTTTGGCGAAGTTCCCAAACTCAAGCTATTGTTTTGCAGTTTTGGCACTACCCTGGAAACCTAATCCTTATTCCATCAAGCACGTATATCTGGCACCCAAAGAAAAACTTTATCTTGAGATTCAATTCTGCCGAGTGCAGCATCACTTTCGTGCGTGACTAAATTTTGGGTTTTTCCCTATCCACATCGTAGTGTGCAATTTTATTAGTTCGAGCTAGTGCACCATCAAAAGCCAAGTTCTTATTTCCCTGTATTTGTATACATTAATGATAAGATTGTGACCCTAGGCTGTTATGTTTTATCCAAAGAGCTGTCAACCTTTTCAGGATATGCATTTCTGTTTTATACTTAGTTCAGCTTCCTGGTGGAAATCGTGTCTGGCAGTAATTACAGCTTCATAAACGTAGTTAAAAACATGTACTTTATGAAGTCCTAACAAATTTATAAAGGATTCACATGATTCAATGCCAGCACTAATGTTTATTTAGAAGGAATATATGAACAATGTGTTTTTAATCAGCTTCATTAATATGACTCTGAGAAAAGGAGAGTGACTACAACCACCGGGAGGGGGGGGGGTCACTCCACATTATGTGCTATGCATGCGTGTCCTCAAAAGCATCGAAAAGGGTCTGTTTTCAGTCTTACGGCATCGTTGACGTTTAGGTTGTTTTTTCAGCTCAACTCGCTGTGTTAAGCACTATAAATTTCATGGTGTTTACGCCATTTAGGGCATGTTTTTTCAGTCTGATATCGAATAAGGGTGCAAATTTGACTTTGTGTAATAGGGTTTAGAGTCCATTTTCAAGGTGTGGGGACATGCATAGTAGCACTTTTGTCTTTGAGTGAACCCCCCCCCCAAGCTACAACCTCACCAATTCAGACATAATTTATTTATGACAGAAAAACATTTGTTAGTTATTGTCAGTGGACTTGAAAAGGAAAATCTTTAAGTATTTTAGAAAGTCCCGTTGTTAAATGATGTCCATGTCTTCCTCACCACAAACCAAACACATGATTTCCCCCAAATATACCAACTCTCAAGAAATGTCATCTAGTGAATGACGAAGGATATGTAAAAAAATGTTGAGGAAATCCTGTGGACGTCCCTATAATTTAATTGGCACCTATGTTTGTTTTTCTTGAGATTGGCAGAATATGCGCACTTCCAAAGAAATGCATAATATATTGAGTCTTGTCATTGCACTTATGTACTGAAAATACAAGGTTGTTTTCTTGAAAGATATAGGTCTGGCAATGGATACTTGTTTTATACTAGGGCTGCTTGTACATCCCCATTATAGTTGAAATTTATATAATACCCCGTTTTAAAAGGACGATGAGCTAGAATGCTCTGAATTGGAGAGTGTGCACAGTAAGTGCGGGATTGTATTAAAATATAAGACTCGTGATGAAACAATACATTCTTAACATTAATCAAGTTATGGTTGAATATTGCTTTTTATTTGTTTTTGTTTTTGGAGGGTATTAAAAATGTCATACATTAAGCTGTTGAACATGACTGCATAAGTTGGAACTTCATTCATGCCATTTGCTTTTTAAACAGATCTTTAATATTCTATAGAACATGTTTATTATTGAATAATGGCTATTAAATGCAGTATAGATCATGTCAAGGAATATTAATATTCATGCATTGAGTTGTCAGCTGAGAGTAGCGTTGATAAGTAAAAAGACTTTACACCGAGTTACTGTCATTTTTGCTCTCCATCTGCAAATGATGTATGAATCAGTTTTCCTCCCCACTTTATGGGGCGGGGGGGGGGGGGGAGGGCGGTAGGTGTTTTTTGATTTGGACTGAAGAATTTCTTTTAAGGGACAATTAGTGTTTCTAACAAGTTGGCTTAACACTTTGTGGATGGTCTATTAGTTATTTAATTAATGATTGACAATATATTGTCTAAATTAGGCTTATTATTGGATTTATATAAGAAAACATTAATACTGTATATGGAGGACCTTGTATTCTGCATGTTGCATTGATGTTGTAAGATTAGAGGATAAATTTGTAATCATTTAAAGTGGGCATACAATCTGGCCTGAAGAAACTGAGTTAAGGACTCAAAATAGTCTTATATAGTGGGTCCCAGAATAAAGTAAACCCAATTTAATAACTCTTCTAGCTGGAAATGTATTATGTCAGGACGAACTTTGTCATAATAAATTGTAACTTATATTCTTTCCAGTGATACCAGATTTCTACCTATGCTACCATAGATAAGTGAGCAATTGGGCTATGAAAAAACATGTGTCAAAATTACCTTGTACAAAGTTTGAAAAAAGTCAACCTCTGGCTTTTTAATTAATCCTTTAAATTTATTATTTTTTTGAAGTAATTAAGCCCTCCCCAGCCATTCACAAGGGACAAAAGATTTATTGCACTATTGAAATGCATGGGTTGTTTTACGAAACAACATTATTTTGACATAGATTTTTAAAAATCCTGATGATAAGTCATCCATGGTTGAGTTACTCTTTGTCATGAAAAAAAAAAGAAAGAAAAGAATTAAGGTAAACAGAATTATTTTTTTTAAATAAAAGGCTCTCAAAGTTGGGTTTACCTTTTTTTAGGATGCATTTTATAGGGCTACTGGTGCATCCTGGGCATTGACCTTCAAGGGACAAAAGATTTATTGGACTATTGAAATGCATGGGTTGTTTTTACCAAACAACGTTATTCTAACATAGATTTTCTAAAATCCTGATGATACATGTAAGTCATCCGTGGTTGCACATATATGAATTTAGTATCACTGTTTAGAATATGAGTTACTCTTTGTCACGAAAAAAAGAAAAGAATCAAGGTAAACAGAATTATATTTTTTAAATAAGAGGCTCTCAAATTGGGTTTACTTTTTT
>CALNVZ010002100.1:52094156-52133993 GCA_940671915.1 Paracentrotus lividus | reverse complement strand
TTGGGCATACAATCTGCCTGAAAGAAACTGAGTTAAGGACTCAAAATAGTCCTTTATAGTGGGTCCCAGAATAAAGTAAACCCAATTTTGAGGTCTTCTAGCTGGAAATGTATAATGTCAGGGACCTTTGTCATATCAAAAAGTGTAACTTATATTCTTTCCAGTGATACCAGATTTCTACCTTTGCTACCATGGATAAACTGAGCAATTGGGCTATAAAAAACATGTGTCAAAATTACCTTGTACAAAGTTTGAAAAAAGTCAACCTCTGGCTTCCTTTTAATTTATTATTTTTTGAGGTAATTAAGCCCTCCCAACCATTCACAAGGGACAAAAGATTTATTGGACTATTGAAATGCAAGGGGTTGTTTTTTACCAAACAACATTATTTTGACATAGATTTGTTAAAATCCTGAATGTAAGTCATCCATGGTTGAGTTACTCTTTGTCACGAAAAAAAGAAAAGCATTAAGGTAAACAGAATTATGTTTTTTAAATAAGAGGCTCTCAAAGTTGGGTTTACCTTTTTTAGGACGCATTTTATTGGGATTCTGGTGCATTCTGGGCATTGACCTTCAAGGGACAAAAGATCTATTGGACTATTGAAATGCATAGGTTGTTTTTACCAAACACCGTTATTTTGACATAGATTTTTTAAAATCCTGATAAGTCATCAGTGGTTGCACAGATATGAATTTTGTTTCACTGTTTAGAATATTATTTACTCTTTGTCACGAAAAAATAGAAAAGAATTAAGGTAAACAGAATTATATCTTTTAAATAAGAGGCTCTCAAAGTTGGGTTTACTTTTTTTCGGGGACGCACTTTATCATTTTATTGGGCTACTGGTGCATACTGGACATTGGCCTTCTGCTAAACAAATTGTTGGTAACCATAAATATTAATGGAGAGCCTTGATATGAAAACCTAAAAACTAGTATGTATAATGAAAATGGCACTAGCACAGTGCATTGTCAAAGAATGGTGGGAATATTACAATGAATTCTTGCTTTGACCAAACAATGTGGATTGGAATTTGCCCTGAAGTTTATTATTTCATTCTCATAATAACATGCTACCATCAATTCAGACTGACTGTACATGCTGTTATTCTAAACCACTTATTAGAAATAAACTGAATTCTGGGGCCCATTGCATAAAGAGTTACTATTAATACTCTACCATGGTCACCTTGCTCCACAGCCAATGAAAATGCAGTATTTCATAAAAAGTTACCATTGATGGCAAAGATACTATAATAGTGAATTTTTATGCAATCACGGGGCCCCAGGTTTAATGGAATAGGATCACATTGAAATTGTGTGATCTTATTGTCCGATTAAACCTGAACTTGAGTTTTGACTGTGGTTTAGAATACGGGTCACAGTGATTACTGGCCGAGTGATTCCAAATAAGTTGATGTTTCTAAAAAGGCTCCTTGTAACAATGTTTTCAATTTACCTGATATCTAATGAATGTTTTACATTACCAGGTCCCTATCAAACTTTCAGGTTGTCAAGAACAACCTTTATATAAAAAGTACATGTATGCATGAGGAAATTGGCATCTTTTTCCAAAAAGTGAGAAATTTGGGTTGTCAAAATATGAAGTGTCACCCACTATCTAAAAGAAGTATTTCTGAGGTAACACCACAAGCGTCCCCCCCCCCCCCTGAGATCTCGGCTGTCGACCGCGCGATCGCGACGAAAATCGCTACGCGCGTCACATAGGACGTAATCTCCAAAATTGCATTGTCAAATGTTCCGAAATTTTTCGGTATTCATTAATTATGCTAATTTATGCATAAATTTACACATTGCTCTAATTCATTAAATAATGCTCCAACTTTGCAAATTTTTTATTTATAAGCTCTTTGTGAGATTCTGATGAAATGGATTCATATGAAAACGTGAACAATCAAAAAGGACAGTGTTATTTTATACCAAACACGCACAGTTCCACTACAGTGCACTAACGACCAGAAAGAATCTTACGGGAAATGTGTGTACTGGGTATAGACTCTCTCTACGTCTGACCGTCGATATCGCGATAACAATGCCCTGAATAAAGACCGTGTAAAAGGAGAGTGCAAGCTGTGCAGTCAGGATCGAAGTATTTTATCATGATATTTTTTTTTATGATATCAAAAACGCGGGGGAAAATATTGACCAATCACAAAGAAGTTAAAATCATTGGAAAGAGAAATTAATATATTTACTTCACTCAGCGTAACTAGGAAATCGATGCGCTGCTGAATTTTACAGAAAGCTTTTAGTGACTGCTGTTTGACCAAAATATCATTTTCACACAGAAAAACGACCCAAAAATGACTAAAATGGGAGATTTTAAAGCTCAAAACGCGAGGGTTAGGGGTAAAAAAATATTCTTCCCAAGGTTTTATCTTGTTTTATATACATTAACCCTCATAAAACCTGTGTAACTAAGTAAATGATCTTCTCGATTTTTTTTTATTCCAGTATATTCAACAAAACTCCCGTTTTTCGGGCATTCCTTCCATTGACAATCGGTGCGTGAAAATGGTTTTCCTAGAAAGAAGCCCCAACGTTTTCATATGAAAAAAAAAAAAATTTGTATCAAATTTCATTTCTAATGTATTTCATTGTTTTATTTAATTTCTTATGTATTCTTTGTTTTTGTTTACTTTTTGTTTTCTATTGTTTTTTTAATGGGAATTGTCGGCGACATTATCATGACCACAAAGAACCAAAAACTAATTAACTTGAAGCAGTAAAAGCAAAAATAATCATACATTTATGAATAAATACATTTGTATTGGATTTAATTGTGCACAAAATCACGTTTTGAGCAATTTTTGGTCTGACGAGCATGTACAAAATGTTGCGTAACTTAAGAACCGCGTACTCGGACGTCGCAAATTTGGTCTGCTCGAGACTTGAACTGAAGAAAAAAGTCATGAAACGGCGTGTCGACAGCTTTATGCGTTACCGAGATCTTGCGCGAAACGTTGAGGGGGGGGGGCGGAATCCGCCCCCAGGCCTTTTAGGGTTAACCACATTCACATGGGCGGCCAAAATGGCCTAAATTTGCGTATTTGACGTTTATTCTTATTCTATTCTTATTCCTTATTCTAGTATTGCTATTGAGTTGCCCCTTGTGTCAAATCTGTAAATATCATGTTTACTTTGATATAAATTATACTGCTCTTCAAACCATTCTAACACACACCACAAAAGCCATGTGGTCAAAATATCATGCGACAATGCATGCGTTTCCATGACAACTATATCATGACTATAGACTTGGTGATGACCTTTTTGGCATGCCGAGGTCAAGTGTCCTGGAGCTCAGCTTACTGCATTCCAATCTTGAAGACTATTGATGGACATCTTACAAAATCCGATAGACGTAGTAGGAATTGGAAGAAATACTCGATGCTGAAATACCTTTCTAGAGAGGGTTAATACAATGAATGAAAGCGCTGTGAAATATATAAACAACAACAACAGTTTTTCATCTTCAAAATAAATCATTTTACCGATATTGGTAAATTTCAATGTATATACGCATCTGAGATGAGAGTGAGCAAAAAAGCAAAAACAACACATTTGAAAAAAAAACAAACAAACAAAAAAAAACAACAACAACAAAAACACGCACTATGTAGGGACTTATAAGTAAGGTTCACTTTCGTTTTTATCGGATTTCCAATCGCTAAAACTGAGGGTTCCAGTCGTGTGCAATTCTATCTAGAGTGTTAAAAGTTTATAGCTATTAAAAAAAGTGTTTTTGTGAATGGAAATCCACCTAATTAAGAAGAAGAAAAAGAAGAAAAAAAGCTGTATTTCATCGGATCTTTTGCTATGTCAGTGATTCTTTCTTAAGTATTAGTTTGGACATTTCTATTAACCATTCTTCTTCTTCTTCTTCTGGTATACTGTCCAACGCCCCAGTACAGGAGCCAACCGGGCAGGGGGGGGGGGTGCGCCGATGTTGGTGGCGCGGAGAGAGAAGTTGAAGTTAGTTATCATTGTATGATATACATAGGTATTTCAATAAAATGCCTCGCACATTAATGTGCCTATTGTAATAATACAAGCCTATGAAATTAAATGCAAATATTGTATTTTCACAGAATTTGCAAGACATTCAAATCATGATATAGCCGTCAATTGATAAACGCGTCCAGTCATCTTTTCTCGGAAAAGCACACCGCAGAGTCCAAACCTTTCTCAAAACATCGTATTGCTATATGAAATAATAAATACTAGTAGATGACAGCTAGAGCAATGACATCACACCCACCGTCGCGTCGCCGCGAATAATTTTGACTACGGCTGCATCAGTGAGTCACGGAGACATCGGGGTGCTCTTTACTGAATGAAATATGTCTCGAAAAAGAAAGAAAAAAAAAAAATAAAAAATCGAGCATGATAGATTTTCAGAAAGGCTCGCTCAAGTCGCGAGCAAGTCATGGCGACTCAGTTGTAGGCAAAATTGGTCACGGAGACGTCACCGCGACTTTCTCAAGATGGGGTAAATGTCTTTAAAAATTTGGAATGCATGGTTGGCATTTTTTTCAACTTTTTTTTTCTATTTCTCTTGACTCCCCGGAGACTAGGGGGAAAAGTTGAGGGGAACTCTCATGGCCAATGAGATATACATGTAGGTGAAAAGATACGGTAAGGATTAACTCGGTTTTAATCCCAACCGCAATAAAAAAAAAATAATAATAAATAAATAAATAAAATAAAAATAACTCCCCCAACAGAAGACAAACCAAACAAGCAAACAAAAACGGATGTTTATTATTCGAATTCCTACTTTCATTTCTGTTTACATACCAGCGTGATGTAGTCACATGACCACATCATCCACTACACACATTTCGAGAGCGGGGAAACCCGGTTCTTCAGAATGACTAATCCCGTCTTGACGAACTTTGGTCCATTCAGCGTTACTCGTGAGTCATAACATACAAAGAGAAAGTTTGTGACCAAAGTTTGTAACCTCATGGCAAGATCTGGCAGGAAGATAGAAAATGTAAATTGGGATTTAAAAAGTATAATAGTATGGAGAGAAACATAGATAGATAAAAAGATAGAGAGAGAGAGAGAGAGGGAGAGAGAATAAGACTGAGAAATAAAGAGAGAAATAGGAAGAGGGATAGAGAGGGTGAAGATCTGGAATGTCTTTTTTTTAGAAAATGGATATCGCAAATGATACAGAATTACTACTTTATTTCCCCAAATTTGAGCAAAATAAGACGTCAATGGCGAGTCGGGGGGAGGGACGCATAGATTACTCTTCAATCGCACTATTATTTCTTTTAGTATATAAAATCGGTCGAATGGTGGAATATAATAATCTAAACTATACATGCATTATATTCCAAATAGATATCTAGCCTTCTGAATGAGTTGTGCAGATAAACTTCAATTTTGGTATACAGACTATAGGCCTACAGACGGAGATTACCACGCAGTAGTTTAGTGGTAGTAAATCGAGCGCCGTGCCGCCGTGCGTGGGTGCACTTTGTGTATATACCACAAGAACATTCAAAAGAGAACAGTCATCAGTGTGGAACAGAAGTCGAACAGAGTACTTCACTCGAGATTGTGAAGCCCGACAATAAAAACTTGAAGAGTATAATAGGCTAGTCATTAATTGTGAAAGATGTTTTTCCACCGTTTACGTGTTTGAGCAGAAGAGCAGATTATACTGTCTTGTGCAAACGTTTGTTGACACAGTATACTTGCCCGTCTTCTTTTAATCTTAGGTGTCGGCATATCGGTGTAGAAAAATATTGTTTGACGTAAATTGATGTCGCCAATTTTGACCTCGATGGATGGGGATAACAACAAAGTTTCTTTCGCTCCGGCGGATGAAGTAATTCCACCAGCAGAGAATTACGATGCCGTTGACCGTTATGTTCTGGGAAGCATTCGTCGTTCGGTCCGTATGAATTCGACATCGCACCGCCGAAAAGCTTCCAACTCGAGCCAAGGAGCAAGGGGTGATATAGAGGAAGAGGATGAGGTTAAGGAGGATGAATTCGATGAGCATGCTGCCATCGCCAAACACATTGAAGAGAACGTAGTCGGCAACGAGACCGTGTTCGATGGACCATATGGAGAAAGAGAGAGTGAGTTAAATCAATTTCATATTTATTTTGAAAAAAAAAAATGAAAGGATTGAAAGAAGTAAGTCACCCCTTAAAAGGGCAGAAGAGGGATATCTTTTTTTAAGAGGATGGAAAACTTTGTCACCCCCTTTCCGCCCTTTGTATGGGTTTTTTTTTTTTTTTAGAGTATGATCCCACATTTTATTTTTGTTTATAAGGGTTAGGCCCTATCTCTCCCTCCTATTGAAATATTTACTCACTTTCGATTTACCGACCCTAAATTTTCTACCGCCCTCCCAAATATGAAAAATTGTGGTTTTCCTAAATTTTATGAGGAAACTGTTTCGAGCTCTGTGCTTATGATGCAAAATATTGATATAATAACTATCAATGATAAGTTTGCAAATGTACAAAATATATGTCATATTGTTTCTACAATTCAATCCAATGAAGATGTATATAGTTTGAAAACGTCTGCACCAAACTAATGCCGAACTTCATATTTTGTTTATACGCTGTGCAAATATCTCTCCTTCCACCTTCCTCTGTTATGCAACTCCGTAATGATATGCACTGTAATCTTACCAACATATAAACAACAAAAAGAAAGAAAAAAATGTAATGAAACGTAAGCATGGTAAGGGCACTGTAAAAAAAAAAAAAAAGTACTCTCAGTTCATCATATGGTGGAAGGGGGGGGGGCATGGTGCCCCCATTACCTTCGGGATTAACTTACGCACGCATTGTACTTGCAGTGATTCTTGAATTGAATGGCCGGGATTATCTCTGTTCTTGATGGGATTATTTCGGATTTGAATTAGGTGGTTTTACCTTCATTGTGTTTACAATGTAAAGGATAGTGCTTCACAATGACCAAGAACCAAGCATGATAGGCTCATGATACCAGAGTCCTCTTCTTCACTCCATAAACCATCTCTCCTTATTTTGATCCATCTAATTTTGATCACTCTTTTCTCTATGAACATAACCAATATGAACTTTATAAAAATAACAAACACTGACTGATTTACGCAGAATCGGTCAATAGTAATTTCCACTCAACATGCTCAATATACAAAATGTATAAGCTTGTTATACTGCATTGTGTAAGGACCAGATTCTTTGTGTTTTTATCAGATCAATAGCTTTTCACAAACACACCATCGGGGTTATGGGACCAGGATTAGAAACTTCTTTTATGAACAGTTTACGCGCTTTTTCAACACGTCACCCATGCATTCTTCTTTCAGTAGGTCACCATTTGTGTTACCATGATTGTGTAGGCCAATGCCGTTTATCATTTGGCATATCAGGTCAACTTTATGTCACTGTCTCACTGCTTCGCAATTGGAGACGTCGAAAATATCATCTATTGTTTCTTTTGCTTTGTTTTCTTGTGTTTGTTTGGTGTGTTTTGGTCTTTGTTTGTATTGCGTTCTTGTTTCCCTCATAAGTGTATTGTAATAGCAATATTGTGAAACACGAAAGTTAGTTTTTGCCTATGAATTTTCAGGATCTGCTTTGTTTCACAGAGTAGGATTTCACCATTTTTTTAAAGGCGACTTATCTTCTTTGAAGTTAGCTATCACACAATCTTGACATATTTATAATGGGTAGGGCGGTGGCCTACATGCTTTTATACTCTCGTTACAACTTGCATTCCAGATTCACAGAAAAGAGAATTGAAGCGGGGCCTGAAAACTGTTATTTTTATTAGAGCTTTTGTTGCTATGCAGAAAATTATTTTATTATGAACCATAACGGGGAGCGTTTGAAAAGCTTATTCAAAAAGCTCTTATTAGATACATGATGCTCTTCAATCCAAAATGAACATTTTGAAACGAAGTTTATTAGCTTTTACACTAATAAGATGTTATATGCCAATCTTTTTATTCCCCGTCAAAATTTTCATCCACGCCACCAAAAAATTAAGATTATTTTGAATGGGATGAATTGAATGCTGGGTAACCAAAGTACAGTTACATGTTAAGGGCTTTTGATATTGCTATGCCGAAAAAAACTTCTATTATCATGAAAAAACGGGCAAGGGAGACGTTTGAAATATTATTTTCATAGGCGATCTTTATTCACCACATGTATTTGTCTTGATACAAAGTGAATATCAGTTTATGAAACGTAATACTTTTGTATATACAAATACTTTACCAGAATAATGAGAGAGAAACTATATAGAGAGAGGTTCATTCAAATAATTATAAGACCTCTTATTCAACTATTATTTTACCTTAGACTATGCGACCGTTCGTAATAAGTAAGAACACACAATTTCCACGACAGTGCCGTGCAAAATTTTCGGTTAGTTAAAGAGCGAATTATGAACAAATTTATGACACTCTAAAAGACATGTATAGTAAATCAAGGTAGTAATAACCAGTGTATTAAACCAAGCTTACTGATAATACGGTCGCGCTCCTATTCAGGACATCTTTGCTGTTGGTGTTGTTTTTGTTGTTGTTAGGTGATTTGAGTTGGAAGCAATTAAATATAAAGTGATTGCTTACTTTCCTTTCTCCTTGCATATGACAGAGGGGGGGGCATCACATAGGCCACTATACACTTCTCCTTCGAGCAGTTAAATAACGAAATATTCTTTACTCGCATCAAGTGATCTTATTTTTAATTGTACAAGAGAATTAGGCACTTTAGGTATATAAATTGAATTATTAGGTGTTATATATTTTGAAATTTTTTTATTGATCAATATTTCGTAAAAACAAAAACAAACAAACAAACAAAACAATATATTGTTTCTCGCTAAAAAGGAAAAAAAAAAACCACTTTTTATTATCACATAGAAAACTAAAACAATGCAGTTGATATGATGAAGAACGTCCGTATCTCCTATACAATTCAGTTCAACTTCATACAATAATAAATATAAATGTATAAAGTTTGGCACGTAGGCCTTGACTTATAAGAGGAGGTACATGAGATATGTAATGACTCAGAACATTGTGAATAATTCAAGTCTGCGTGAGAACATAAACGTCACATTCAAAAATCTTCAAAATGTTCACAAGAACCGCGTGATCACTTCGAAGACTCTCGATAGTTTTCCGGAGTACTGCCGATATGATAGGGAAGTATATCATGTTCAATTCATACATGCTCCTCCTGACTCAAAGAAATATATAAACATGAGACCCTGTGTACTTCATATCGACTATTCTCCGGAACTGTTCGAAGGCCTTTAGCCCTTTGAAGTTCAAAAAGTTAAAGTTGATACAAGATCAAGTTCAAAATTATTATATTTAGGACTAATTTCAAAACTGTTAAGCGATTGGTATTTTGAACTATTAGTTTCATTTAAATCATTCATTACATATAGTTAGCCCATTTATGAGATAAATTCGCTCTGCATCAATGATAATCAGAGGAGCCCATGTACATGGAAGTTGATGCTTGAAAAATAATATAAGTTTTTAGTTCATTTTATTTGTTAAAAAAACAACAACAACTAATTCACACAGTATAACGGTTTTAACCACAATTACGATAACTTATATAATGTTATGAGTTAAGTGAATCTAGTAATCGATATTTGGATTCAATTATTATTTAACTGTTGAATAAGTAATTCCTATATACTATAATATGATCATAATGTTGTCTTTTTATGTTTTCACAGTTGTCTACTGCGACTATACTGCATCTGGAAGGTATGTAAAATTCTCTCTTCCTTGTCTTTGTACATGTTATTGATTCTTTGTTAAAAGGATTAGACAGGGCTGTGTAACTATTAGTTATTCTTGACTGACCGACCTTATCCTATATTCTATATGCAACACAGAATTTGCTCATAAAGTGGCGGATCAGGTGCGATTATCCTTGCTCAGAGTTGTCGGTTGTAGAAGTTTTAGAATCCTGTGTCCTTTTCTCTCTATCATGTCTATCGATCTTTCTCCCTTCCTCCTCTCTCTATCTCCCTCCCTCCTCCTCTCTCTATCTCCCTGCCTCCCTCCTCTCTCTATCTCCCTCCCTCCCTCACCCTTTCTCTTTCTTGCTCTGACAGTTTCTGTCTCTCTCTTTGTCCAGGAAAGATTTTCGAAAAAAAAGAAGATATATTAACCATGAGGGTTAATATATTTATAAAGTGTATGGGATTTCTGACAAAATTGGCTTTGTTTTTCCCACCATGTACTCCTCTACAGTTTATGTCGTTGTTTGTTGCATTAAATAGTACAATGTAGTTGAACTGTAAAATCAAATCTAGTTCATTAAGTTCATCTAATTCATTAAGTAATCAACACGACCAATCAAACGGACATCCTGATGCATTTCACAGGCCTGGTGATATTATACTACTGGTTGAAATGCCAGTCAAAATGTCAGTAAAGAATGGACTATTAATTATATATTAGATATTTCTTTCAAAAACATGTG
Organism: Paracentrotus lividus; assembly: GCA_940671915.1. NCBI lineage: Eukaryota > Metazoa > Echinodermata > Echinoidea > Camarodonta > Echinidae > Paracentrotus > Paracentrotus lividus. The sequence goes on along the minus strand of CALNVZ010002100.1, from coordinate 52,123,486 downwards.
AAAAAAATTGATCTTTGGGTAAATCAGCGGCAGCATTGATATTTGTTATGGCGTTTTCATGTTTCTACCCAAACATTCCTGAATTCCTTTAAACACCAACTTTTTTTTCGCATTTTGTTTTACATCATGAAGTGAGTTTGGGCATGATAAGGTATATGACTAAAGGGTGCATTGCATCACGCCTACATGACGTTTGAATAGTAACATGTTTATTTCTGAAGTTAGCCAAGTCATTGTTATTTGTATATCTTCCTTCCCTGTCTGTGTGTGGAATCAGTTTACTTGGTGGATATTACGGTTCTTAACAACATAGGATGTCTTGTGGAATTTGTTTAATCCTCTGACTTGAGTCGGCCTTCTTAAAATGGAAATTTGGGATATATGAGGAACCGATAAGATCAATGTCTAGAAACGAGTGTTTATATCCCGGACATTGCTCGCCACAAATATTTTTTATTCATTCTAAAGAAATACACAATCATGATAATGGTATCCAAAGTTCCACCTTTTCGCACGGTTAGATATAATAAATCATATAGGGATTACAATGAGGGGAAACAATGAAAAAGACTTTTACCATCCAACTATTACTATGGGTCACTTCAGTTCAGATTATTCAGTCTGATATTGTGTTTCAGTCTAAAAACATATCCGATCCTTTCACTTTTATCTCTGTTGATCTCAAAATATTAAAGAGACTGTTTCAAAACTAATCGTGGTATATATTCACATGTCGAATTTCCCTCTTTATTTGTTACAGAGCGGTGAAATTCATTGAAGATTATATCACGGAACATGTTCAACCTTTATATGCCAACACTCACACAACAACGGGTCTTATGGCAAGACAAACCACCAAGTTCAGAAAAGAAGCAAGGTACCTTCATCACTTTTTTTTTTAAAGATTACAACTTTGAGGAATTGGCGCTGTTACAAAGTATCGGCAAGGACATTTATTTGTCATATTTTGCTGGCTCCAATAGGCCATTATCAGAGTGAAGGATGACATGCCACTAACGTCGATATATAGGCATACAACAATATGTAAACTAACTTTTATCACAGATGGAATGTGCTCGAGCAACATTCATGACTTTATTTTGATGTGTTTGACTTGTTTGAGAGCTAAGATTAGTGTAATTTGCTACACTTTGTAAATATTGTCATTCTTTTAATCGGTTCTGACGTAAAAACCGATAACGCTTCTTTTGAGTTGAAAATGTTATAATTTATTACATAATAAAGACCAGATAATGTGACAGTACGATGTGTTTGAGGTCATTTATTTTTTTATAGTGATGGTGGTAGGTTTACCTCACTGTATGAAATGTCACTGTAAAAAAAAAAAGGTAACTATGAATGTAGTTATTTTCTTTGTTTGAAAACATAAATCTTTTATAGGCCATTTGTGGAAATAGGTTTAAAAATCGAAATTCAGAAACAGAATGGCCTGTGGCAAGGACGATTTTTTTTCCGGGAAAATGTTTAATTGTCAAAAGTTATCACCGAATAGAATAGAAGTACTACTAAGGTAGTATTTACTTTGAATGAAACTTCTTCGATATTCCGGTCAAAATACAATGAAAAACCAACATACCCACGATATTATAAGAACTTTTGGTAAAGAAAATTCAGTAATAATGTCATGTTCCTTATTTGCCTTGATTATCTTGATTACAGAGACATCATCAAGAAGTGTGTGAACGCAACAGATGATGATGCTCTGATCTTCACTGGTAGTGGAACGACTGGAGCAGTCAACAAACTGGTATCAGCTCTTATGCTCAAAGGAGAACGAGCCAAGAAAACAGTGAGATGTCTCATATATCTAATATGATAAATGTGATAGCCCCGCATCCCTGTCAGTATAAACACAGACGACTCCATGCAATAGCTGGCTGTGACCTAATAATTACGATCAATTACAAATATGAAACAACGATTTGATTTTTTTTAATGTCACACATTATATTACTCCAATTAGCACGAGTTTGGTAGGTTTTGAGTCACATCGGCAAACTCAGGATTTCAAAATAGAGGGGGGGGGGGGTTAAAATGCCATTCTCAAAAATAATGGGGGCGTTGACCCTTTCCGCCCCTTCCGCCCCTCCCGGATGGCACTTGAGTCATTATGCGAATGAGTTATTTTAGACAAGGGCTGTTGAGGGATGATATTGTAATGACGATGGTTGATGATACATTATATATATTTCTATCACTAAAACTTATTGTTCTGAGTTGCTGATAACATATCTCGTTGGAACCGAAAATGTAATATACCTGTTGCTTATAAGGATGAGCTAGCGATATAAAAATTGAGGTCCCGCACAAAACAGAAAACCCCAAAACATTGGTATACCCCATGCAGTCAATCCACAAAGGCCGACGATGGACCAAAAATAAATAGAACACAAGTCATTAAATCACCCCAAGGTGTCCAGATGTTCTTTATTTTCGGTTACTTTTGAGACGGTTTTGTGGTGTTACTGTAGAAATTCGTTATTCCTGGTTTGTTGTATATATATTTTCCTTTCTTCTTTGTTCTTTTCGATATATAGGTTGTCTTTGTGGGACCATACGAACACCATTCAAACCTACTTCCATGGAAAGAAACAGGAGCTAAGGTTAGAGTTTATACCATACAATGCTTCTTCTTTTCAAAGTTTCTATTTTTTTTCCTTTCAATCAATCAATCAATCAATCAGTCAATCAATCAATCAATCAATCGATCAATCAATCAATCAATCAATCAATCAATCAATCAGTCAATCAATCAATCAATCAATCAATCAGTCAATCAGTCAATCAATCAATTAATCAATCAATCAATCAATCAATCAATCAATCAATCAATCAATCAATCAATCAATCAATCAATATTTATCAACTTCTTGAACACATGTATGTTCTTTTTATCCGGTTTATTACTGTTCATTGAATCATATCTATATTCTATGATATTTTTTATTTTCTTCTTTATGTTTTTATATCCTTTTCATGTACAAATGCACTGGACCTAATTCAATTCAAGATTTATTTAATGATCACAATTGTAGAATATATTACAATTTTATTTGTTTTATTAACTGTTATACATGACTAGAAAAAAAATTATTTTACTATAGTACTCGCACTGACTGAAATTCGCTGCACAGATAGGCCCTCCTTAAATTTTACGAAAAAAACATGCTTTAATATTCCTTGTAGGTTTTCTAAAGCACATGTTCCTGAGCATTTTTCCATAAAGACAAAAATAAACAAAAATATATAATTATGAATAGAAAGCTGACAAAGTACGGGTTCAGTTTGACATTTGTAACCTATTATTTTTTTTTTCTGTGGGAAAGATACACACTAGTCACTTAATGATATATACCGTTTCTAGTCTGGCTTTTGCAAAAAAAAAAAAAAAAAAAAAAAAAAAAAAAAAAAAAAAAAAAAAAATGAAGAAGAAATGCCTAAAAAAGCTATGAAACAGACAAAAATTCTGGTTTATAGAGCTTTTCGTCATGATGGCACATAACGAATGTTCGGTATTCCGAAAACTATTTTCACTCTTGCAGGTGATAAGAATACGTGATAACAGCCGAGGTCTAATAGACATGGTAGCACTTGAAGAGACACTCGAGGTAAGCTCAAACGAACTATGCTCTTATGATACGTAATCAAATTCCAATCAAGAATTTAAAAGGGAGGAGTCGAAGCGAGTAAAACATGCGACAAAATTTTGATTCATTCAGCAGTAATTTATTGCAATACATCAATATAAAAAAATATAAGTCATTGTGTTTGTTCTTTTTTTAAACATGTGGACATGATTAAAGATTTAATGTTGTTGACTTTTCTCATTATATATTTTTTTTTACATCAAGAATCAGTGATCGAAAGTGCTAACATGAAAATATTGGGAATACTATTGCAATAATGATGACTTGTATAGGCTATCATGATTAAATAAATTAATGAAGTTATCGAATTGGCATAATCATCTCCAAGGAAGGGGGGGGGGGGGGAAGGTCACCGAAAATTCTTATGAATGATGTTTTTTAAACATATATAATCATTGTAATCAATGCATCTAAACCTATTTTCATATTGATTGATTATCGAGTGTTACCTAAATGAAATACAGACTTACTTCATTTTCGTTGAAAGAAAGCTAGCTGCCATTTTCTTTGAAAAGTAAACTGCTAAATTTGACTATTGACTTTATCATTCTTCATTATTTTTTTATTATTATTATTATTTAATCCCCCCCCCCGCAGAAATACCAGAAGAAAGATCGTTTTCTGATTGGTTGCTTCTCCGCTGCATCCAATGTTACCGGTATCATTTCAGACACTCACCAAGTGGCGGCGCTATTACATAAATACGGTGCCTTGTCTTTCTGGGACTATGCTACAGCAGGTAAAATGAATTTTATAATTTGCAATGCTAAAATTTGTAAAAACATATTTTTTAAGGTAAAATGATTATCAATTATAAACCTGATCAGAATTTTATGCTTGAAAGTTATCAATGTCTTTGCCCGCATGCATGTGTTATTCTTAAGGAAAAAAGTTTTCCAATATTAATTTGTTGAAAAACCAGAGAAAAGAATTCTATAAATGTTGTTTTGTCATAATTATATTGTATTATGCCATCTATCTTGTCATATCCTTTCAGGTCCATATCTTGCCATTGACATGAACCCAGACTCTAAAGGGTAAGTTTTTATTTGTTTTTACCCTCTTTTTAAATCTCAGATTCGATCTTAATTTCTGCAGTAGCCGACTTGGCTCTTGATTTATTCCTGTATTTTCTATAGTCATTATTCAAAATAGAGATCCGTGTGATCTCTGTCTTAAAATAGGGTTATCAGATATTTTACATGAAAGTGGATGAGATATGTGACCTTTTCTCTTGCTTTTGAAGCAAACTTTGTGATGCCTTCAAAAACTCAAATTTGAGACAAATCTTGTCAACAATACTATTATAGGTTTATATACTTGTGGGAAAAAAGGAAAGGATGTTATATCTAATACTGAATTGTACAATTTCGGAATTTTAATTAGAAGTATAATTGCTCATCATGAGATATGTTTTTTTTTCTTGCTTTTAAAACAAACTTTCTGATGCATAAAAGCTTAAATTTCAGATAAATCTCGTCAACAATATTATATGTCTACATACCCGTGGGGAAAAGGAAAAGGATGTCATACCGAATGATACAGTTTCTTATGAGGAAATAAACAATACCTAATCATCATTATTGTACTTCCTTTAAATGTTTGATAATAGAACTGACGAGGATTTCTGCAAAGATGCGGTTTATCTCTCACCTCACAAGTTTGTAGGCGGTGTCGGTACCCCAGGTAAAATGATCATCTTTAAAATAAATTAAAGTTTCATTTCATTTGAGTTAAAACAAATAATTATGCTTGGTATAAAAGTGGAGAGAGGGGATTTTTATTATGATTACAAAATTTCATGCATTCTCTGCCAGAATAGTGAAATTGCAAAAATTAATAATGTACGAAAACATCACAACATTATATGACAGGTATAATCTTGCTTTAATTAGGCCTAACGCGTCTCATTTTGTTTGTACTGTTTGTATGTTTTTCTTTGTGAAGGACTCGAGGGTAGGGGGTTGGGGATAGGTTGTTGTGGTTTTTTATTTGTATTGGTTTGTTTTGTTTTGTTTTATTTTTTTGAATGGGGTTATCGTTGAATAGAATTTTATGATGAACAAATATTCAAATTCTAAATTTTTTTTTTTAATGTGCATTTATGGGGGGGGGGGGGGGAAGAGGCACCTCATATGAAGCATAATATTCTGCAAACAAATAAATAAAAATGTTTTACATACGGTAGATAATTATGATGAAAAATTGTATCGGGAATATGAAATAAAGGGCAGGAAAATATCACCGTAATTACACATTTTCATTGTCCTGAAATAGGATAAAATATAATCACATTTTTCTTCCTTTTTAGGAATTCTGATCGCCAAGAAGAAACTCTTCCTGAACAAAGTACCTCATTCCGTTGGTGGCGGGACAGTCCTCTACGTGAGTTAGCATTTTCACTTTTAAAATGAGTATTTGCTGCAAATACACATTAGTAACTAATATTGTAATGTGTTTGTTAGATATTCCTTCGAGATTTTGAAATGTTAATCCAACACAATTTAGCTGAAAACTTTTCAATCAGACATAACTTGTAAACCGCTTCACGTGTCATCAATTACAAATAAGAAATTCCTGCTTTTTTTTTTAGAGAGCTCTAAAACTAATCTGTTATCATAATATATATACTTTATTACTTTTTCCATATAACTTATTTTTGTTCAACTGCATTGGTACGGCTCTAAGCTTGTACACGGATAGCAATTAGAATTTTATAGCGATAATATATCATCTTCTCTTAAAGGTTACGAATGAAACTCATCACTACGTTCAGAACATCGAGGAGAGAGAAGAAGGCGGTACTCCAGCCATTGTGGAATCGATCAGAGCAGGTCTTACTTTCAGACTCAAAGAGGTACTTTTTATGTTACTCCAAACCTGAGCTAGGAATATAATTTGAGTATAGATCACAGAAAAGTTAAGAATAAGTGTAAAATTAAAAGAAATACAAGAACTTCAAACAACGAGTATACCTAATTCCTAACATTATTTATTGTTTTTCAATATGGTTGTTATTACCAAGCAGGGCGTTATGGAAGGTGTGAAATGACTCCCTGTGACATATCAGAAATAGATAACAAAATACCCTTTAAATATTCAAACTAAGGTGAAATATTTCTCTCTTTTCCTCCAATTTTTCAATATACTGAATTTAAGATGTTAACTGAATAATTATCTTGTTTACGTTGTTTGTTCTCCTAAATGTAACAATATTTAATCGAAATTATTTTATGTACCTAGAGCCTCTTTAAATATTTGTAACTAGTATGTTCGCTTTACAAATTATTATTTTTTTTATGATAGTCATATATTTCGGCTGGTTCTAGGACATCTCCCCCGGAGGACAACTCCCCCGGGGACAATTCCCGGAGGACAGCTCCCCCGGAGGACAACTCCCCCGGAGGACAACCCTAACCCTAACCCTAACTCTAACCCTAACCCTAACCCTATGTCCTCCGGGGGAGCTGTCCTCCGGGAATTGTCCCCGGGGGAGTTGTCCTCCGGGGGAGATGTCCTGATACGATTTCGGCTTATAGTCGGTAGGCCTATATCTAAATTGATGTTCATCACCTCTATCTTATAACTCTCTCTCTCTCTCTCTCTCTCTCTTTATCTACTAAACAGTCAGTAGGAACAGACTACATTGAAAGAAGAGAAGAGGAGCTAACAAAGTAAGTATCTCACTGAACATAAATAGAGATTGATTGTAGTAGAAATTGATAAAATGAGGGGGGGGGGAGGAAATGGGGGAAGAGGGAGCGGGACCAAAAAAGATCGAAATGGGAGGATGGAATAAACGACAAAATATTATTTTAATTAAACATGGCAATTTGAACGAATTATAGAATTAGAAGCATAATAAATTTAGAGATATATTTTCCTCGTGTCGTTTGCCATATCCCCTCATTACCATATTCAATCGAATTCATTTTCATTGAATTTCCTTCACCTTTTTTCATGAATTTTTGTTATGTCTCATTAATGAAGGTATTGTACGACTTCCCCGCTAATCATCTTTAATACTTGTAGATGACGAAAAGCCATACAAAGACATTCATTAACCTCATGACGTCACGGTAAACTATAGACATGAGGAAAACAAAGGAAATTGAACATGAGTGAAATGATATGTCTGCTTTTTTTAGAGCTATTGTGATCTAGTTTTTGTGTTCAGTAATGTTTGCTAAAATATAAATGGAGCACAAAACACTGGTGGTATAAATCACATCGCTTCCCATTTTTCATCAGAGAGATGGTAATTAATATTTGTAAAATATTGTGTTATATTATCGATTCATAAAACGGCGTGATTTTATGAGTTATTCATTATAATTTTATTAGATTACTTCCTTTAAAAAAGTCGACATCCTTCTTAAAATGAAGGAACCTGTACATGTACATGCTTCTAACATAAATATGGCGTCATAATAATACTGTGAACCATCATCAATTATCATTATGATAATAATTATAATAATAATGATCACTTACATCAATTACTAAATTAGTTAGCCTTAGATATGTATATTAACTTTTACATTATTTACCCTCTGCAGGCTAGCATTTTCGAAATGGAAGAAGAACCCCAATTTGTTGTTCCTTGGTAGTAGCCGAGCAAGCCGTCTTCCTATCTTCTCCTTCATGGTCGTTCATCCTAAGACAGGCAAGATGTTACATCATAACTTCATCGCTGTCCTTCTTAATGATCTCTATGGTATCCAGGCCAGGGGTGGCTGCGCATGCGCTGGACCTTATGCACAGGTAGGAACCACAGCGTACTCTTAAAAAAAAAAACCCAAAACGAGTGAAATGTGTCCTCCAAAGTAATGAATATAATATTTAAAAAATAACTAAATTTCAATCTAAAATTCACTTTTTCTGAAATTTACTCCGTCGAAAAGTGTGAATTTTCCCCTCATTTTTATTTATTTATTTTTTATTTTTTTAAAGAGTAGTCATGTAGTGAGGGGTATACGAGGGGTGGTGGTGGTGAGGAGAATACAGTAGAGGCAAGAGTGGTTGACGTGGTATATTGACTGGAGTAGGGGTGGTAGTGTGTTTTCAAAGTTATTGGTGTTGTTGCTCTTGCAATTGTTATTGACGAGATTGGTAGCATGGAAAGTGAATTATTGATGTTTTTGCCACATATCCTTTATTATGAATGTTGTATTTTTTACTCCTTCAGTAATTTTCTTTTTTGTTATTGTTTTTATGAATGTTTTCTGTTTTGTTCCTTCTTTAATTTTCAGGACTTACTTGGAATAAATGAGGAGCTCGCTGAGAGATTTGTCTTCTTCTTGACAGATGAAAGGTTAGTTACAAATATCAACATCCTTTTATCAGCAAAAAGCTTTGTATTGGAAACATAATCATAATAATAGTGTGTAAATAGTTTTATCAAAAATACAAAATGTAAAAAAAGACAAAGATTGTAAATTTTCAGTCGTTGTGAAAACAATTGAAGGCTTCTTATGTGAGATGTATAAGGGGGCGGTGTGAATTGTTAGAAGAATATGAAGAATGTATAGCAGCTAGTGATCAATTTCAATAGTTTTGTTTTATACTTATGCATTAAATATGGTGTTAGACTAAGATGTGCAAACACAGATAAATACATGAAGTCATGATAAATATGATATATATTTTATTTTGCAGTAAAGAAATGAAAAAGAAGCAGGGACGAAGAAATAGAAAGAAAGCTGACAAGAACGCTGCTGAATTCAGGAAAATGAAGAAGACCAGTGCACCATTGGAAATAATGAAGTAAGTCCACATTTTCCGTACTTTTGGTATATAAAACCAGTTAAATACTTCAGTACCTTATTTTTTAAATGCATTTAAGCCTCAAAATAGAAATAAAGTAAAGGAATGTAAGTTGCATGTAGCAATGATATACCTCTTTAGGAATTAAGCTGTATGATCACTGCAATCTTTACAATGTTAAGAATTTTCCTCATGTTGCATGAAATTAATACTGTACCGTCTTGGATTATTTTTTCCCCCTTTGATTAGACCTGGTTTTGTGAGGCTTAACTTGCCATTCTTCTTCTCTGATGACGTCATCAATTACGTACTTGACGCTGTAGATGCCGTGGGAACAAATGGATGGAAAATGTTATCCCAGGTAACCTTGAAATGGAAACATTGAAACCTTAACATTAATGAAACCTTGCAAAACACAGGAACACGAACGTCGCACATTAGGTCCAGTTGTCATCACATTTCAAGCATACAAAATTGTGAACAACCTTTAAGATTTGTTATTGCTACTTTCTTGTTGTTGTTGTTGTTGTTGTTGTTGTTTTTGCAGTTGTAGTTGTTTTGTTGTTGTTGTTGTTGTTGTTCTTCTTCTTCTTCTCCTTCTTCTTCTTCTTCTTTTGCGAATGAAAAAGAAGCCTTTCCATTTTGAGTAAAATAATTGTATAAGGAAAACTTCCACCGGGACAATTACCCCCGGACAATTACCCCGAGAAATAGGGTTAGGGTTAGGTGTAGAGTTAGGGGGTATATTTTGGCGGGGGTAGTTGTCCGATGAGGAAAAATTACCCCCGCCAAAAAAGTTGTGCTAGAAAATTGAATAATGTTTATATTATTGTTATCCATAATGACGTTTATTCTTTCTTATTTTTTTCTTCAAATCTTAGTACAAGGTGGATCCCTTCACATCGGAGTGGCTCTATGTCGGGACGTCACAGGATGAGTCGAAGCCCTCAATACCTGCTGCAGATGATAGTTTGTTAAAAGCTACCTTCATACAGGGCAAGTTCAACGCCCCTCCTAGTCCTTACGTCAGCCCCAAAATGAAGAAGACCGATGATGATAAAGTAGAGACTGGATATAAGGTGGGTGTTTCTTATATCAGAAATATCAATCTCTTGGAGATGATGATCAGTTTAAACATCTGGTAAATGTTTAATTTGTAGTGTTTTAGAATGTCGAAAAGATGTGCCTATCTCTGTGCTGCTATTCTGTAAAGTGATCTATACAATTTATGAATAGATGACCTAATAATTGTGCCATTGTTGAAATAAATGGCCAGACTTTCAGGATCAAATTGAATAGGCTCCACAGTGCCTTTGAAGTTAGCAATATAACTTCTTTCAGGAAGACAATCCAATTTGCATTTTGCCATCTGTAATCAAGTGGAGTTAGTGGGTATCCGATAGAAAATAATGCCTGGAAAGAGAGATAAAAGCCTAAAAGCAGAATGATGAATGATAAATCCATTTTTTACTATATATAGATATATATATACAGTCTGTGTCAAAAAAAAATGGTACAGTCAGAAAAAAATATTTAGGTGTGAAATATTTTAAAATAATGTGTGTATGTGGTACCAAAATAAAGCCAAAAGATTTTTCTTACTGATACGCTTTGTTCTATATGATTTGCTTTCGTAAAACAAAAGTTATGTTAAATTTTGTGCGACGAGGAGCAAATCGAAATTGAGCACTTCATGACCATTTTGCGAAACCAATACACAAAGGCATGGGATGGCGTGCGAAAAATGAATTTTTCTTCATTGTAGAAAACTAGTCATATTTCAAAAACTACAACACCAAATGTGATGAAAAAAATTGCAGGTGAAATTCTTATCTTCCTGCTTTATGCAAATACCAAACAATAGCAGGTTGTGAATAGTCTTCATACTATAAAAAAAAATGTTTTCCACTTGTACCATCTTATTTGACACAGACTGTATATACAGTCTGTGTCAAATAAAATGGTACAGTTGGAAAACATTTTTTTATAGTGTATATACAGTCTGTGTCAAATAAAATGGTACAGTTGGAAAACATTTTTTTATAGTGTGAAGGTTAATACTAACGTGGTATTGTTTGTTATTTTCATAAAGCAGGAATATCACTCTTTCTTTTGCAATTTTTTTCATCACATTTGGTGCAGTATTTTTTGAGATATGACTAATTTTCTACAATCAAGAAAAATCCATTTTTCGCACGCCGTCCCATGCCTTTGTGTACGATTTCGCATAATGACCGTGAATTCAGCGCTCCAGAACAATAGAAGTGCGTAATTTCGATTTGTTCCTCGTCGCACAAAACTTAGCATGACTTTTGTTTTACGAAAGCAAATTGTACAGGACAAAGCGCATCAGCAAGAAAAATCTTTTGGCTTTAATTTGGTACCACAAACACACATTATATGAAAAGATTTCACACCTAAATGATTTTTTCCCCGACTGTACCATTTTTTTACACAGACTGTATATATTTTATAGATATTTCAAGGAAACAAAAAGTAGCGAGGGTCCATTGATATGATTTGAATGTTCTCTCTTTTCTTTCTTCTCAGGAACATCTTAAACAAAGTGAGAAACTGATGAGGGAGGCAGGTCATCAATGTCAGGTGAGTAAATGAAATTAGGATTTTAAGAAAATTATTTTATTCTTTTTTTTACGCGTATAATTTCTATAAAATGATTTTTAAAACATTAACTATAGAGCGTATAGGCATGACCCCTTACCGTTACAAAATTGTTTTCATTCTAGTCTATATCTTTGACACTAGGTATATTAGAATACTTTTGACCATAATTTAAGCATTCAATTAGATAATTCAGTTATCTTAATAAGTAAGACCTAGTATACTACTTTCAGATTATAGTTTTTATAGTGAATAAAGTGAATAATTTGATGACGCATTTTTGTTCTTTACATTAGTTTGGAGCCGTTTGCTGAATTACTATGCATCTAAATCGAAGGGTATACATTCCAGCAATTGAGCTGTCTAAAAAAAAAGAGAAGAATTTTACACATTAAAGATTGCTAAACTAATTCATATTCAATCCCTTTTTCTTAAAAAATATTATTATTTTTTTTTTTTTTTTACATATAATATCCAGTTTGCTCCGGAAGTAATGACTGATACAGTGGGGCCGTGCATAGGTGACCAGAATCTGATATGGTTCATGCGACCCTTTGAAGCTTGCTACCACATTCGCTTTCCAGAGGCTGATGCCATGGAAGCTACACCAAACCTTACTGAAGGGGACGGTCCGTCGGGAGCAGCGAATGGTGGAACGATTACTTCTGATCCTCGGTTGAAGCTAACACGTTCCCCATTCAGACCTAAGCGCTATACCAAGAGAAGTTTGTCTCGTCGGTTCTCACTCAAGAAACGAGGGAATTACAAGAAAAAAGAGAAAGAATCATCTGGAACATGTTCCATCATGTAAAGTGCCTTATTGAGATGGTCATTGTAAACTCTTCTTTCTTGACTTATTGAGATGTCTTCATCCTCTTGCTTACGAGTGCAAAAGATACCAATGGTGGAATCGCGAATGCGTTGGAACAAAAACAACTTTCAACCAATCAGAATTGTGCATTATGAAGAGCGCGTTTTTATTGATTTGCGATGAACAGTGCTTATAGATGTGGAAGTTGTTGTCTGAAGACGAAAATGATAGAGTCCAGGCTTGATAGAGTCTAATCATTGTGGATATTATGGTTGTGCTTGGAGATGATATGCTGAAATTAAATTCTTTTGCCAAATAATTACTCTATGGTCACTTCTAATTTAACCGGTTTCAGTAAGAGCGCCATGAACAAAATATGTTGTTGACGTTGGGCGGGGGGGGGGGGGGGGGGGGGGGGGGTGAATTCACCGTTTTTAATCTTTGCACGATATGGGTTTTTGATAAACAAGAGCATATGGGAAATTTCTGTAATGTACGTACCTTGCCGACATTTCACAGTAAATAGCTAATGGGAATAATTGTATTGACAGATAGGCCTAAACGAGGACCATTTATCACGCGAGCATTTATTATAGGGCGGATGAAGCTTTTCACATTGCGTAACGGACAATATCTAAAGATATATAATGTAAAGCTCATTGAAAAATGAAGTCATACAGCATGAACAAAGCTTTCATATGTTCCATGATTTTTGAAATTGTTTGGGTTTGAAATCACTTTCTTCCCCGAGGATGCAAATCGCACGAAGCGACATAACTACTGATAGAAGTATTAATGCGGGGGTCACAACTCGTCGTAGGCTACGGGGCACGAGCAATCAACGTAGCCTGCGTTGATTGCACAATGCATGCACAGGTCCTGGGTCAACTTCTGCGATTCCTGCGTTTCTGTGGTAAGGGTATTGGAAAAACTTCCTGCACTTCATACATGCAACGTGCCTGCGAGGTACCTGCGCTGCACGATTTTTCTACGAAATCCATCGTAGGGAGTTGCACGTCGAAGGTACGGCGAGTTGTGACCGCCGCATAAGACAGATAATGTATGCATGTATTTCAAAAAGCACACATAGATTCTAAAAATATACCATACCAAAATATATCATGCCAAACTTTCCCAAATAATCCAGATATGCCTAAGGTTGGCCCTGCATTTTTTTTAATCTCCCCCTCCAAAGAAAAGAAAGAAATGTTTTGTCGACAGACAGGCATAGAAATTCGTCAATGTTTTGTTCTTCTGAATCTGTATTATATAAGACGCCATTTTGAACCCTTTCGAAGATCTTCAAAGATGAGAATGAGAATTATAACAATGCAAGAACTATAGCAAATGTACTTGATATGTCTTTAAAGTACTATTTTCTAAACGAATGTACTGTTTTTGAAGTTATCTTCAATATTTAACATATTTTTGCTTAAAAAGTGATTTAGAAATATATATAGCATCCATGGTGAATGTGCATTATACACACGGGGAATTGTATTGAATAAGAAATCGTTTATCAGCATTTTAAGACCCTATAAGTGAATATATATTTCATGATGCGAAACCAATATAGTAAACTCGATGTGATTTCATGTAAAGCCCACTCTCAGAAAGGTGGCAATTCAACTATGTTTAATAAAATATTCTACAAATCTCCATCAACAAATATTAAAGTCAAATAATGTCTACTCGCAATAATACAAATTTTAAGAGATAATGTATGTATTCAAGACAAGTGAAATCTGAAATAGAATTAGTTTATTGAGAAAAGAATGATATAGTTTCAAGTTATTTTTTTATAAAGTTATTGTTATATATACCAATTAAAATTTTAACGTTATTTTAATAATGCTATGAACAACGTAATTGTATCAGATATACTATATTTTTTCTCCTCCTAATGTAAGAGCATCAGATATAGAGAAAGAAACGCACTTGAGATGAAATAATCTGCATATTTTAAATGACGGCGCCGTAAAAAAAAAACAAACAAACAAACAAACTAACAAACCCGATAAACAAATCGAGAGTACACAGTTAGTGTAACAAATATTTGTAGCTTCTATGAAAATGTCTTAGTGATGGCGAAATCATGTTAAGAAGAAAAATAGATATATAATCTCCAAAAGATTTGTACTGCAGCAAATGTATGAATAAATTACGAACAAAGTATATTGGGTGTATTTTTTACTTAATGCACACTGTATTTCGGTATTTTCTGGAGAGTTATTGAACTTGATTATCCAATAATGAACACAGAATACAGAAACATTTGTTTACACATGAAAATGCATATAGGTTTAAAAGATGTAAAAGTAACCAAGAAATGGAATTCTAATCCAGTCTGATCCCTTCAACTCAGAAAAAAACACACACTCAGTCCAAATATTTATCTGAATAAATGTACATGAACGATGAAGATGTAGACACGAGGAAGAGAGAAACAAGATTTAGGGAGAGAGTATTAAATCTAATATTATGTTAAACATCGTGAAATGAAGATTGATATATTGAAGAAAATATGTATATTTTTGAACAAAAAAAGTTGTAGTTATAACTTGCCTACGCATGATTGTGTATCTATACTTCCAACATCTAAGAATGTATATAAAGAATTGTTATTTTAGATATATCCTAAACATTACGCAAAACAGTACCTTTTTATGTGCGTATTTTATGTATTTTAATGAAGATAATATGTGTATCGATTTGATCATGTTATACCGGATTTTTTAAATTCGTGTTACCGCACTATTTTGGAGTTATTGTTTGATTGTATTTGTTTTCTATATGTTTTGTGTATAAAAAGAATCGATGAGCCATGAAACCACAAGAAATAAATGTCGTTTTTCATTCCAGCGGCTCTGAAATTCCATTGTAGCATGAGCAGTGATTTCTTTCATCATTTTTCTGGAATCCACCCCCCCCTTGTCAATAATGTAGAGAGGATTTGGTAGAGATGAGAGAGAGGAGAGGGAGGGAGGCAGGGTGGGGGGGGGAGAGAGAAGTGTGTGTGTGTGTGTGTGTGTGTGTGTGTGTGCGTGTGTGCATGTGTGTGCGGGTGAGAGAGTGTGTATGTGAGAGGGTGAGAGAGAGAGAGAGAGTGTGTGGTGTGTGTGTGTGAGTGAGAGAGAGAGAGAGAGAGAGAAGAGAAGAGAGAGTGGTGTGTGTGTGTGTGTGTGTGTGTGTGCGTGCGTGTGTGTGTGTGTGTGTGTGTATGTGTATGTGAGGATGAGAGAGAGAGAGTGACGAAAGGATAAAACGCCTTGGGAGTGTGTTTTTTATGGGGTGAGCGGGTATTGTTTTGTTTTGTTTTGTTTTGTTTTTGTTTTGTTTTTGCTGGAAAAAATATTAGTTGAATATTTATATACTGATATACCCATATTTCACTTGGGGAGATTTTCAAAGTAGCATAAAAGTGGCAAGGTCGTATAAAGTTGTAAAAGTTGCAGAAAGTTGCAGTTTACACATAAATGCATAACTTTCACTTTTTCACAAATTTGCGTATCTGTAGGCAACTTTGACAATAATTTATTGTATGTGTAACATTGAAAATCTCCTCAGATACATGAGGCACTTTCAAGAGGTTGATGCTTTTTACATGGCCAAAATATGTGGGCTTTCTTTCCTTAAATAATCCTATAAGTACAGTTTGTTTACGGCTTGATATTTCTTTATTGGTTTTTATTTATATAAAAATATCAATTAGATAGGACAGATGCTCTACTACTTAGAATTTTAATTTGAATATATTATGGAAGAAACCTATGTCAAAACTACATTGGATATCAACACATATTAAACTTCAGAGAAAACATTTTTAAAGTTACCGGAAACTATTCAACAACATTGGACGATGGAAGAGAAATTATTACGTACTCTATTAGAGAATATTGAGTGAAAAAATAGATCTGAGAATTATTGTTGGACGGGTTAAAATGGGCAGCATATCGGCTATACATCGTAACATCAATAACTAATTCAGATCTTGTCAAACATAATACATGATGAGAGACATTGCATGTAGTTACATCTCAAATATAGGAAAATCGATACAAAAAAATGAAACATAACACAAGAAAGCCAAGAAATTGATAAGAAACAAATGTATAGAGAGAAGTTAGAGAAAGAGAGAACATTAAAGAAAGACTGATATAATACAGAATAATTACATAATTCAGAGGATAAAATAGATTGGCGTGAGGCAAGTATAGAAAAACCACATTATAATACATTGACCACATCTTTTCCACTTAATTCTATAGTATGGTTTAGACATTTGAGATACATTCTGACTTCATACAATGGTAAGAGCAATGCAAACAGATACAAGTATCGAGTAATCGATTAAGTATCGAAATCCTCCACTCCACTCGAATGGGATAAAGTCATTATTTCCTAAAATCTATTGAAAATATAAAACCATGTGAATGAATGTACTTTGATACTGTGGGTTAATGAATAAAGGATTGTTAAAGTAAGGAGAGGGTGGATAGATATATAATGCAAGAGGGGTTATTTTATTACGATTTGGGTGACGTCTGCAGGTTGAAGTATCAATCATGCATAAACAAAGCGAAAAAGTTCATATGCTTTCTTATTGGGTACTTGAAGGTGCCAACTTCTCCCTTATCATCGCTGATTGGTCAATCAATATGACTGTGTCGAGAGCGCCACGCCAGGCGCACGCATGACTGGTTAGCAAATATGAAATGTTTTTCAGAACTCCATACAAATTAAAATATGACTCTATATAATTTTATCATACTGGATGGTTCTGTTTGATTCTTATCACTTCTAAAACAGTTGAAGATTGTTGCTGAACGAAAGTGAGTATTACAAACGATTGATAATTTCTAATCAAAATATTGCTTTTTTAAAATATCTATTTTTGGCGATCATGATAAGTATGGTCATCATAACATAATTATGAATACATTTTTTGTTTATAATTATAACTTTGACTATTTGGAATATGAAATATGTCCGATGACATTGAAAATTTAGTTTAATTGGTCTACTTAAAGGTGATCATGAAAAGTATGGTCATCATTTCATAATTTATGAATACATTTAAAAAAATATAATTTCTATATTGGAAGATGAAATATGATCTGATGACAATAAATATCTATTTTAGTCTACTTAGAAATAACATTTATGAAAGAGAGAGAGTCACGACATGACTAACATTTAAAACACAACATATATTATCAATGAATCAATTCGATAACATTTACCATATCAAAAGAAGACACGTATATTATATATCTAAATTTTTAAACCAGATTAGAAGATATCAGTTAAAAGTACCGTGTTACCTTATGTTATATCTCTAGTTTATCATTTTAGTTGTCGCATTGCCTTATTAAGTGTGATTATGATTATACACCTAATATCAATAAATTTATACAAAGTAATCGTTGTATATAGACAATAAAAGTATATCGAAATTAATAATTAATCGTATATTTCTTGAGCCCTCATGTCTGTAACCCTAATAGTTCGTGTATAATGTAAGACCACCTGGTGTAATTTGTTCAATATTATCGTGATGGTATGCGATACAGAGAGGTTTTTTTTTTTTTTTTTTTTTTTTTGGGGGGGGGTAAAAACTCTACACTACGAAGGTTTAAATAGAACAACTAAAGTCAATGCACCATGACCATTGTGGTTACAGAACAAGAGTTTTTTATATGATTTTTCTCCGTTCGCAATATTTATTCTCGTTACCATGATCACCATAATATCTTTTCTATAAATATTGACTGGTTATTTCAAACAAACGTTTTCTTTGAATTCGACAGCCTATGAATTTCAATTTCTATATTCAATACTAACGACCTTCACAATGACGTGCACATGATAAATGTGTGTTTTTATGACTTTGTAAGTACTCTATTCAATTTTGCTTCTAGTTATGGATATATTATTCATTAATGTATTTTTATTATAATTTATCTCCTGAAAAATATTTCATCCTTTACCTATTAACCACAGCTATACAAAAAAAAGTCGGTTGATACTCTCTAAATGTAAAAGAAGTGTACCAACACTCACGAGAAGTGAAATCAAATTGAAAATAAAATTATGCCTAGTGGACAACTCATTTTCGAGTGAGAAAAAAGTCACTGTTACATTCAGTAAAAGGTTGAACGTCACCATCCAAAGACGGGTCTATGTAGCACGTGTTTCACTCATGAAAACGAGTGGAATAACTTCATATCGAAATTGAGCGAAAAACACCATCACTCTGCTCAGTTAAGACGGTGGCTTCAATCAAAACGCTTATCACTCATTTTGGAGTGAAAGCTTCTTTAAGTGTAGAATGACAAATTCACTCTTTTAAATTGGAGAGTATTAATAGTGCATCTATTAAGTTTAATTTGAATGTTTATCTTTTTAACGACTTAAGACTCTCTTAATGTATACTGAATGTATCTGTAACAATCATGATTCATTAAAATCTTTTGAATAGCTTGCATAATCAATATGAAGTGCACATAAACGGATTATGCAATGAAAGCGTTTCGTTTAGCATCGATCAGATCAGATAATGTTGGCAAACATGATGTAATGAATTCGTCAATAATACATCTCACTTCGATTGCATTATTACAATAATACAATTAGTGGTGTGTTAATACATTGACGAGGTTTTTATAAATTGTTATCAGTCGTATATGCCAAAAATACCTCAAATGTTTCGAATTAAGCATATGTAAAAGGGGTAAAGATATGTTTGCTTAGAGTTTTTTAATGACTTGTGTATTGGACGATTTGAATAAATAAACCATATACCTTAAGACAATGACCCCCCAAAAAAATCAGTTTAGGGAGGGAGTGGATGGTAAAGACACCTCGAATATTTTTATTAAATAGTTTACAAGCGCTCAGAAACACCAAGGTGGATATATAAGCACTATATAAATTGAACTTACTTTTACCATTTATATTATATAATATAGTTTGAATTAAGCCTATATATGCAATGCATAAATGTCTGAAGCGGAAATGAAACACAAAAGGGTTGCCGGGAAGGCAGATGTGCCCATGTTCCTTTGAGCAATGATCAGTATGAGATGTCACAATTCTATATCCCTGAGAGAATAGTTTAACTTATTCTATAGTGGTAGAAAACTGAGGTATGATAACACATTATAGTTTTTTTTATAACACATTATATCTATTTTGTTTTGGAAATTTGGGCAGGTGATTCGGTGAACATTCATTATATACAAGTTATTATAATTAATACGAATTGTATAACGTTGTCATGGTGACGGTTGCCAGTATGAAATAGAGAACTAGGTCAAAAATCGAGATTTGCGATGACCGATGAAAATCGTGACAAAATCAATTTACTTCAAAATATGAAGGTTTTCATTATGTATACTTATATCATATTTGATATATATATATATATATATATATATATGTTATCTGTCTAGGCGAAAGAAAAGAAAGGGCATGAATCTACTCGTTAATAGCTTCTAAAATTGTTTCTTCTTTTTTTCAGTGAATATCCGAAAATAGGTAGTCCAATTTTATCTTTGGGAGACCATATTCCAAGTTCGTTTATACTAACAATTAACATATAATTAAAGAACGGCTCTTCACTTTTCCAATGGTACCGTTCTTGCATTACAGAACATATACATGTTAGTACAGAATCCAGCTTTTGCAAGTTTTCAGAACATGAGAGAAGACCAAATGAATTATATATTACATATAAATTGCCAAAATAAATGAGTTTGGAACATGGCTCCTCTGAAAATCGATTCCTCTTTTTTTTTAAATACGCACTGTTCTGTCTATACAAAGCATATACCACATCGCATCCCATCGGTGATCACATATCTAATCGATCGCGGTCTGACTTTATGAAATTGTGATGTAATACTTATCCACTTAATTCAAACCTTTAAACCCACTTCTGTAGCCCCCACTTAGACGGATTAATGTCAGTTAAGTGTCAACAGAAGTTGTCTCATTCAACCATAACCCCGCTAAAAGCTGACAGTAAAATCCATATCCCCAATGTAAGGAAGTCCACCTGTGACCAGAGAAAAATTGGATTAATAAAATGCTCTTTAACTCTTGGTATTATAAAATAATATGGCATTACTTTTTTAAAAATCTCATTCTTGTTTCTGCAAGTCTTTTAAAATTTATTTTAGCATCCCTGTTGTACAGAAGATATCACTGAAATGTGCATTTCTTAAAGATCTGTTCAGAAAACGAATGGATTTTCTCCTTACTTAGTTTAGACCTATTCATCCGCTATTAAATGTATTTTCATGTTGATTCACAAGCCACAACGCGGCCCATTTCTCATGAATTACTTATCTCAAATGGGAGCGTTTATTTCATATTCAACTTTAATGTAAACCTGATGTATTGTTTGTATGATAATCTAGCTTTATGAGTAACATAATGTTTGCTCTTTAGTTGATGACGGTACGAATATACAGAAGCTGTACTTTGCCCGAATACCTACACTTATTTATCATCTAAAACGAATCCGGGCGATTGACCAAACATTGTTAAATAGTTTGATATAATTATGAGAATGATCCTATATGGCTCCATACATACCATGGGTATTAATCAGGGGTTAACAATCAAAGGATATTAGAAGATGTACAAATATTATTCACACCTTTACCAATCTAGAATATGGATTAATAATATGATAAAGATGAATAAGTAAGTTTCTTGGTATTTTAACAATTGCATGACTGTTTAGTTATCTATTTTGTTATCGTTGTTACAGATTCCTATAAATCGAGAGTTAGATTACACTTCATGACTTCATATTTGTAACCACATTCGTGACAACGATGATTCTCGCTGGTGTGAAATTCATTTAAGATTTTTGTAATATACAAGTTGAAAAAACCATAACAAACGATAAAAAAGAAAATTAAATAAAGTATTCGTGAATAGGCGAAGGATATTATGTCGAATAGTAAATTAGCTGGTGTTGATAACCACATTGGAGACGCTAATGATCTCCTACGTGATCTCGATGACGCGATCGACTCTCCAGAACACCCAAACTCCGTGAATCGTCGACCAAATGGACGAAAGAAGAAGACGTCCCCGGGCGGAAGGAGTTTGAGCGACCTTGACTCGGGCAACAGTTCAGGAGGCGAGAGTCTTCAATTGGCGGATTATGAAGAGAGAAAAGCCTTGCTGAAATACATTGAAGACCACGTGGTTGGTAGAGATACTTGGGCACCTGGACCATTCGGCGAAAGACAAGGTAGGTTGGGACATCATACATGTAGTTACTTATTAATATTGCCTTTTACTTAGTATAGGCCTATGAGAATCCGTCCTAATTCATGATCAACTAAGATAGGTCATTGAATACTTTTATTCTACACGCTTCATAAAATATTTCTCGTTATATAAAAATGGAGCAAGGAAATTTGATGTACTGTGGACGATCCCCCCCCCCCCCACACCACACACACATAAGGGCGGAAGGGGAATTAATAATGCACTCAAGAGGAATAAAGCGTCCCAAAGATACATACATTTTAAAGTCTATATCCAAAATTCGAAATAGAAAGACCTACTTCGCACATTATGCAAAAACTTATGTCAAGTTAAAGAATAAAGCATCCGAACAAATATAACATATTCCATGAATAGGTATAGCGACCTGAGAAAAGTGCATTTCCTTTAATCATTGTTTTGTGTTTTGTTTGCGAGCGCGAAGCGCGAGCCTAAAATTTTGCCTATAACATTTAGCATTGTATTTGACATATAGTTTGCCTCTTCACTAGCTTCACTGGCTGATCTAAACAAAAAAGTTAAGCTTTAAGAATTGAGGGGGGGGGGATGATCCCCCAGAAAAAAATCGAGGGGGGGGGGGAACACCCCCCCCCCCCCCGATCGCCGCCAATGCACATACAATATTACACCAATATGAGAGCCCCTTCTTTCTCCCAAAAACGATATTATACGTCTCACACCTGTTTATTTTATATAAATATGATCTAAAACTAAATTCATAGGACGGAGTATTTACCACATTGACAGATTACAACCCATCCTTCTTCTATAGTCAAATACCAAGTCCCTTTCCTCTTCACAAAATTTTCGCTAATTTATGTTTCGATTGTGGAAAGGGGCATAAGAGTGCCACCCCACGGCCTCAGCCTAATATTATAGCAGCTTCATATTAAAACTATCTATTTACCATGTTTACCGATGTGGCCGGGTGTCCTGCTCTGAATAATACCTCCATCAGTCAGGTGATATAAACTCGAAGCACCAAAAAGTGGACAAACAAACTATTGCGAATCATAAATGATAACAAAGGCACTATAAACAACTAAAGAAGTGGAAATATAGCAAAATACAGTAGTAAAGTTCGAAGGCGCAGTAGGTGGTCGGGTATTTAAAAACAAGGAGAAAATGAAAAATCCAATGATCGTGCTGAATTGAAAAGAAGATTACAATGGATGTAGTACGCATTGGCAATATTTATAATCTATAGGCATTGGTTTTCTATTCAGAAACGGTCACTCGTGTCCTTTTTTTAAAAGGATATCAACTTTCCACTTGCTTTCCTTTCAATCAATAACTGATGCTATTGATGTCACGAACAGTAAAACACAAAGTCGATCAGATATCGTCTAGCATTGTATTTATATTGGCTTTATTGGCTTATTACCCCTGAGCTCCGAATCCGTACATTTTATTCATCATTCCTTTGTGAATCGCATTGAGCATCGAGTATTGAAAAAGAGGAGTCAAATAAATAAATAAAAAACAGGACTTTGGGATATTATACGTGCATAAAAAAACGGTACATCAAAACATTACGCATTATCCCTCAGGTAATTTCTTTCACACGTGGGTATGGTGGGCTAAATCAAAATATTAATAGAGCGTTGTGACATTTTTTTTTTAACACAGGAAACATAAAATCAATATTTTTTAAATAGTTATTTACATATATTTATTTATTTCTTTAAATAAATTTTTACTATTTTTAGTTTGATCTTATTTGTTTATCTATTTTTTATTTATTTATTTATTTATCTCTGGTCATATTTATTATTATTTCGTCCTCCCTCCAAAAAATGAAGGAATGTAGATGTGAAAATTATCTTTTGTACCGCATAACTTTCAATAGAATTATGTGCTCGCTGAATTGAGTCTTATAAAGAAACTAATACATTATTCATCAAAACATACCCAGGGAGCAAGTAGGGTGGACCTGACATGTCGAGATATAAACATTAGTCCTATCTAGGATGGTTGTATGGACCCTAACCAACATCGCTAGGGCGGACTACTCTTCAGATCAGCTGCAGGAGGGTCCCTACAGGTGGGGGCATCCAAAATAGCCGCCCCTTTTACAAAAATTAGCATTCTGAACAAAAAATTTTGAAGCAGAGTTTCAAATACATTGAATTTGGTATCAAATCAAAGATAATAAAATTTTCTACGATTTGGTACTATTTTCAATCAGAATCATATTCAGTAAAGGTAACATTTTAAGCGTTAAACTTGATTTTTCTCATTTTTTTCACAAAATAAATTTTTATCTATTTATTGTTTTACCTCGTGTAATAATCATGTCAAGACCTAAAGCGCGAAACTTTTCAAAAATGTGCCCCAATCTATGGACAAGAGTATGTGAAAAATAAAAAGTAATACCCTTTTCCAATAAAAAGATATAACGCTATAAAGTTACCTCCGCAATATACGGAAAACGATGTTTTTGCCCCATTTATGTGGTAAACCCATACCTATACGTGTAATACCCTCTCGCAGTGCGCGCATGTGTATTGCACGGCATGATCTAACAATTATTACATGAATATGCAAGTTTCCATAAAGGTTGATAAAGAATGGACTTCTCTACTCTGTAATAGCTCTAAAATGTTTCTTTCTTTTTTCAGTGAATATCCGAAAATAGGTAGTTCAATTTTATCTTTGGGAGACCATATTCCAAGTTCGTTATAACTAACAATTAACATATAATTAAAGAACGGCTCTTCACTTTTCCATGGTACCGTTCTTGCATTACAGAACAATATACATGTTAGTACAGAATCCAGCTTTTGCAAGTTTTCAGAACATGAGAGAAGACCAAATGAATATATTATTACATATAAATGCCAAAATAATGAGTTTGGAACATGGCTCCTCTGAAAATCGATTCCTCTTTTTTTTTAAATACGCACTGTTCTGTCTATACAAAGCATATACCACATCGCATCCCATCGGTGATCACATATCTAATCGATCGCGGTCTGACTTTATGAAATTGTGATGTAATACTTACCACTTAATTCAAACCTTTAAACCCACTTCTGTACCCACTTAGACGGATTAATGTCAGTTAAGTGTCAACAGAATTGTCTCATTCAACATAACCCCGCTAAAAGCTGACAGTAAAATCCATATCCCAATGTAAGGAAGTCCACCTGTGACCAGAGAAAAATTTGGATTAATAAAATGCTCTTTAACTCTTGGTATTTATAAATAATATGGCATTACTTTTTTAAAAATCTCATTCTTGTTTCTGCAATTCTTTTAAATATTTTTAGCATCCTGTTGTACAGAAGATATCACTGAAATGTGCATTTCTTAAAGATCTGTTCAGAAAACGAATGGATTTTCTCCTTACTTATTTAGACCTATTCATCCGCTATTAAATGTATTTTTCATGTTGATTCACAAGCCACAACGCGGCCCATTTCTCATGAATTACTTATCTCAAATGGGAGCGTTTATTTCATATCAACTTTAATGTAAACCTGATGTATTGTTTGTATGATAATCTAGCTTTATAAGTAACATAATGTTTGCTCTTTAGTGATGACGGTACGAATATACAGAAGCTGTACTTTGCCCGACATACCTACATATTTATCATCTAAAACGAATCGCGGCGATTGACCAAACTGTTAAATAGTTTGATATAATTATGAGAATCATCCTATATGGCTCCATTACAACCATGGGTATAATCAGGGTTAACAATCAAGGATATTAGAAGATGTACAAAATATTATTCCACACCTTTACCAATCTAGAATATGGATTAATAATATGATAAAGATGAATAAGTAAGATTTCTTGGTATTTTAAACAATTGCATGACTGTTTAGTTATCTATTTTGTTATCGTTGTTACAGATTCCTATAAATCGAGAGTTAGATTCACTTCATGACTTCATATTTGTAACCACATTCGTGACAACGATGATTCTCGCTGGTGTTGAAATTCATTTAAGATTTTTGTAATAACAAGTTGAAAAAACCATAACAAACGATAAAAAAGAAAATTAAATAAAGTATTCGTGAATAGGCGAAGGATATTATGTCGAATAGTAATTAGCTGGTGTTGATAACCACATTGGAGACGCTAATGATCTCCTACGTGATCTCGATTGACGCGATCGACTCTCCAGAACACCCAACTCCGTGAATCGTCGACCAAATGACGAAAGAAGAAGACTCCCCGGGCGGAAAGGAGTTTGAGCGACCTTGACTCGGGCAACAGTTCAGGAGGCGAGAGTCTTCAATTGGCGGATTATGAAGAGAGAAAAGCCTTGCTGAAATACATTGAAGACCACGTGGTTGGTAGAGATACTTGGGCACCTGGACCATTCGGCGAAAGACAAGGTAGGTTGGGACATCATACATGTAAGTTTACTTATTAATATTGCCTTTACTTAGTATAGGCCTATGAGAATCCGTCCTAATTCATATCAACTAAGATAGGTCATTGAATACTTTTATTCTACACGCTTCATAAAATATTTCTCGTTATATAAAAATTGAGCAAGGAAAATTTGATGTACTGTGGACGATCCCCCCCCCCCCACACACACACACATAAGGCGGAAGGAATTATAATGCACTCAAGAGGAATAAGCGTCCCAAAGGTACATACATTTAAAGTCTATATCCAAAATTCGAATAAAGACCTACTTCGCACATTATGCAAAACTTAGCAAGTAAAGAATAAGCATCCGAACAAATATAACATATTCCATGAATAGGTATAGCGACCTGGAGAAAACAAAGAACAAAAGTGCAATCCCTTTATTTACAATTTTCAACATTTTCTTTTTTGGGGTTGGTCTTGTTTGCGAGCGCGAAGCGCGAGCCTAAATTTTTGCCTATAACATTAGCATTGTATTTGACATATAGTTTGCCTCTTCACTAGCTTCACTGGCTGATCTAACAAAAAAGTTAAGCTTTAAGAATTGAGGGGGGGGGATGATCCCAGAAAAAAATCGAGGGGGGGGGAACACCCCCCCCCCCCGATCGCCGCCAATGCACATAAATATTACAACCAATATGAGAGCCCTTTCTTTCTCCCAAAAACGATTATATACGTCTCACACCTGTTTATTTTATATAAATATGATCTAAAACTAAATTCATAGGACGGGTATTACCACATTGACAGATTACAACCCATCCTTCTTCTATAGTCAAATACCAAGTCCCTTTCCTCTTCACAAAATTTCGCTAATTTATGTTCGATTGTGGAAAGGGGCATAAGAGTGGCCACCCCACGGCCTCAGCCTAATATTATAGCAGCTTCATATTAAAACTATCTATTTACCATGTTTACGATGTGGCCGCGGTGTCCTGCTCTGAATAATACCTCCATCAGTCAGGTGATATAAACTCGAAGCACAAAAAAGTGGACAAACAAACATTGCGAATCATAAATGATAACAAAGGCACTATAAACAACTAAAGAAGTGGAAATATAGCAAAATACAGTAGTAAAGTTCGAAGGCGCAGTAGGTGGTCGGGTATTAAAAACAAGGAGAAAATTGAAAAATCCAATGATCGTGCTGAATTGAAAGAAGATTACAATGGATGTAGTACGCATTGGCAATATTTATAATCTATAGCATTGTTTCTATTCAGAAACGGTCACTCGTGTCCTTTTTTTAAAAGGATATCAACTTCCACTTGCTTTCCTTCAATCAATAACTGATGCTATTGATGTCACGAACAGTAAAAACACAAAGTCGATCAGATATCGTCTAGCATTGTATTTATATTGGCTTTATTGGCTTATTACCCCTGAGCTCCGAATCCGTACATTTTATTCATCATTCCTTTGTGAATCGCATTGAGCATCGAGTATTGAAAAAGAGGAGTCAAATAAATAAATAAAAAAACAGGACTTTGGGATATTATACGTGCATAAAAAACGGTACATCAAAACATTACGCATTATCCCTCAGGTAATTTCTTTCACACGTGGGTATGGTGGGCTAAATAAAATATTAATAGAGCGTTGTGACATTTTTTTTTTAACACAGGAACAATAAAATCAATATTTTTTAAATAGTTATTTACATATATTTATTATTTCTTAAATAAATTTTACTATTTTTAGTTGATCTTATTTGTTTATCTATTTTTTATTTATTTATTTATTTATCTCTGGTCATATTTATTATTATTTCGTCTCCCTCCAAAAATGAGGAATGTAGATGTGAAAATTATCTTTTGTACCGCATATAACTTTCAATGAATTATGTGCTCGCTGAATTGAGTCTTATAAAGAAACTAATACATTATTCATCAAAACATACCCAGGAGCAAGTAGGGTGGACCTGACATGTCGAGATATAAACATTAGTCCTATCTAGATGGTTGTATGGACCCTAACCAACATCGCTAGGGCGGACTACTCTTCAGATCAGCTGCAGGAGGTCCCTACAGGTGGGGCATCCAAAATAGCCGCCCCTTTTTACAAAAATTAGCATTCTGAACAAAAAATTTTGAAGCAGAGTTTCAAATACATTGAATTTGGTATCAAATCAAAGATAAATAAAATTTTCTACGATTTGGTACTATTTTCAATCAGAATCATATTCAGTAAAGGTACATTTTAAGCGTTAAACTTGATTTTTCTCATTTTTTCACAAAATAAATTTTTATCTATTTATTGTTTTACCTCGTGTAATAATCATGTCAAGACCTAAAGCGCGAAATTTTTCAAAATGTGCCCCATCTATGGACAAGAGTATGTGAAAATAAAAAGTAATACCCTTTTCCAATAAAAAGATATAACGCTATAAAGTTACCTCCGCAATATACGGAAAACGATGTTTTGCCCATTTATGTGGTAAACCCATACCTATACGTGTAATACCCTCTCGCAGTGCGCGCATGTGTATTGCACGGCATGATCTAACAATTATTACATGAATATGCAAGTTTCCATAAAGGTTGATAAAGAATGGACTTCTCGACCAATCTTTTTGTGAAGGGAATGAAATGGGGGGGGGGGGGTCATGAACACGAGACCAATTTTGGGCGGCAAAGGGCCGCGGAGCCAGGGTGGGTCTGGGGGCTGCACCCCCACTTTTGTAGGTAAACGTGTACAAAACGCGAAAATGGCCATAGATTGTGATTTTTAGCCTGTTCAGCCCCCCCCCATTTCGGCTC
>CALNVZ010002100.1:52067885-52092885 GCA_940671915.1 Paracentrotus lividus | reverse complement strand
CCTCCCTACTTTCAATTTTGATCTTCGACATCCCGATTGCTAAATTAATGTACTTGACTCATAATTGCAGTAATGCAGGTTAATTATAATGATGGCGAACCTGTTAAAAGAAAAATATGATAAAGGGTTAGGGTTAGGTATCACATAATCAGGTATCATATAATCAGCTCATAAGTCTATGAAGTGACGTGCTCCAGGCTAATATTATTGTATTTAAAGAAAAGATCAACGATATAATAATAATAATAATAATAACAACAGTAATAATAATAGTGGCTACTTCTATAGTGCACAGGTCCACCTTTCGGCGCAAAGTGGGCCCTGTTTGTAGATCACCTCAACATGTTGAGTGATAAATCCATCATAATATTAGGTTGTTAGATTTACCCTTATAATATAAATTTCATAATCCAAAATCTGTTTGATCACAGCCTGTAGGAAAATCTTCTGGGGGAGAGGGCAGGGCCCGAGGAGCGTTTTTGAAAATGGAGGGGCACAGCAGAAATTGGTGGGGGGGGGGGCTGAACAGGCTAAAAATCACCAATCTGGGCAGCCCTATGGCCATTTTTTGCGTTTTTGTACACGTTTAATGACAAAAGTGGGGGCTGCAGTCCCCAGCCCCAATCCCGACCCCGCGGCCCCTGGGGGTACGTGGTTTTCTGTATAAATAGGCAAACAAATTATTTATAACTCTATTAAACTCAGATGTTTTTTTTAATTTTATTCGTTGGATGTGAATTATCTGTACCGTCTTGTTTATTGTTACTCACAATAACTTTGTTTGTCTATTGTGTTATAGGATTATTGTTCATCTCACTTTTATATAATGTAGGCCTACTGTTCATGTGTTCGGATAATCATGTGCAGGACCTTTATGTATATTATCAGTGTAACCTTTAGCAAAATAAAACCCAACAAACGTAACTGTGACTGCAATCAGCCCTTTTCCATTCGCCAAATAACAACCGATATATTGCACAAGCACAATATCATTAATTTGATTAAAAATAAGATTATAATATTAAAATCTACCGCCCCAAAAAGTGGTCCCGTGTTCATGACCCCCCCCCCCCATCCCCTCCCCCTTCACAACAAAATGGTCGAGAAATCCATTCTAACATAGGGTTCTTTATTAACCTTTATGGAAACTTACATATTCCTGTAATAATTGTTAGATCACGCCGTGCAATACACATGCGCGCACTGTAATAGGGTATTACACGTGTATGTATGGGCTTTCCACATAAATGGGGCAAAAACGTCGTTTTTCCGTATATTGCAGTTGTAATTTGTTGGATTATGTCTTTTTATTGGAAAAGGGTATTACTTTTTCTTTGTTACATACTCTTGCCAATACATGGGGGCACATTTCTAAAAAGTTTCGCGCTTCAGGTCTCGACATGATTATTACACGAGATAAAACAACAAACAGATAAAAATTTATTTTTTGAAAAAAATGAGAAAAATCAAGTTTAACGCTTAAAATTTTACCTTTACTGAATATGATTCTGATTGAAAATAGTACCAAATTGTAGGAAATTTTATTATCTTTAATTTGATACCAAATTCAATGTATTTAAAACTCTGCTTCAAACATTTTTGTTCAGAATGCTAATTTTTGTAAAAGGGGCGGCTATTTTGGACGCCCGCACTTGTAGGGACCCTCCTGCAGCTGATCTGAAGAGTAGTCCGCCCTAGCGATATTGGGTAGGGTCCATTCAACCATCCTAGATAGGACTACTTTTTATATCTCGACATGTCAGCTCCTTCCAAAATATGGGGTTTTGCTCCCTGGGTAACATTGATTTATTCACGACTTTCGTAATTTATGCTTTCTAAAATAACTTAATATCTCTTTTATTTTTTGCCTCCTCAGTTGTATACTGTGATTACACGGCATCTGGAAGGTGAGACCTTAACACTTCAATATAGTCGCAGTGGCTGATCCAATATTTTCAAATAGGGTGCCAGGTCCAGTTGGGGATGGGGGCGCCCCCGAGATTATCTGACTGTAACATGTACAGTCAATGAGTGGTTTTCCAATTATAGGGGGCGTGCGGCCCCTGTCCCCCACCCCCTGGATGCCCCATTGAATCGTGTACCTCAATGATTATCTCTTGAATTTTGAAATGAAGGTACATGCATTGATTTTCACTTTTTAACGAATTTGTTAAGATTAGGCAGCATAATGCTATGTATTTTTTGTATCATCTTCTTTGGGAGAAGAAAATTATTTTTAAAAAGGTCGCCAATGTGACGCATTTTGAAGAGTGTTCGGTTAATTGATATCAAAATGGTTACATGAATGAAAGCGTGTTTTTCCTAAATTAACATAATTTTAGGCAAATAAAATAAACAAAATACAGATAATAGGTTTGATTCTAAGTGGTAATCTTTTCCATTATTTTCTTGAAATCAGACCACTTTCCTTCATAGAAGACTACATCAGTAAACATGTCCAACCTCTGTATGCCAATACACATACTACAACTGGAATCATGGCAAGACAAACTACGCAATTCAGAAAAGAGGCAAGGTAGGTTGGTTGGTTGGTTAGTTTGTTTGGTTGGTGGGTTGGGCTTTTGACAGACAGATACCAGTCATTGTCTTCGTCTGGGACCATTAGCAGCCGAAAGACGTGCCTAAGATTATAGTAGGGATGTCCACTAAAATTTTAAATTATTTTAAAGTTGTTTTTGATAGGCTTATTTGATAGAGCATTTTAAAAGAAACATTTTGGTAGTTGAAATATCACAATTGGATGTTCCGTTTCAAAGATATGACCCAAAGAGTGTCTCAGATTACCAATGAGCTGCTAGAACACTTTTAAAAGTTCAGACAAAGCCAGAAAATGCAATGAAAGCTCAAGTTTATGGTTTCTTTTGTCTTTGATTTATTGAACCAAATCATACCAAACATTTTCTATGTGTGTATCAACATGAAATGAGATTTATTAGTAACACAATTGAGTAGATTATACAAAGATACAATTTATGGGCAGTACAAAACTGATGGTTTGACATGTATGTTACCGTATTTGATCCAATATGACCACCGTGGAAAAATACTCCATAGGGCATGGTTCAATAGGAACACCCTAGACAATGGGCTATTTCATTGTGGTGTGGCTCAGAGCTGAGTTTAGACAGGTAGGTAGAGTAATTTTAAAACTTAAATGCGCAGTGGTAAACATTGTTCTTTGTTTTTCACCCCAATACATTTTTTTGTTCAAAAATAGTGAAATTTTATAAATATCCACTTTTCCTTATCTGAATCTATATTCCAATCATGTAGAAATTTCAGTCATAACACACATCCCACAGAAGCATCACTTTGAACACGCTGTAGTTTTTTTTATATCAATTTTTCCAACAGGAAAAGTTGATCTTCTGCTGAGTATTTTCTAAGGAAGAAACTGACCAATTAGGAATAAAAATGATTGATATTTACCACTGGCCAAAAGACAATTTCGAAAGCTGTTTTTTATTGAAAATTTTGCTGTTTCTCTGCCTGTGTATTATTGATAGGCGTGCATGGTCATTGTTTGCATTGTAAATGCATGGGTGACTACATCCATACAGTGAAGTGGAAACCGTTCTAGTGGCTTTTTGCTTTGTTTGGCCATCCCTAATTTATAGCATGTTATAATATGATTAATTATTTGTATAGTTAAAGCAACACCGGGTGGGGGCATTGTACTATTGGGTTTTAGCCAGAATACTCCCGACTCCAATAAGCCAGAACCCGTCGTCAAGAAAATATGAAATGAATCTTTCTGTCCGTATGAAAAGCTATTGTGTTGTATTTTTTGTTTCATTTCCTTCTTTATTTTCATATTTCCAATTGTCTCCTCCTGATCTTGTCATTTCGGAGACCTTGAAATACATTTTCCCATTATGTTAACCTCACGAGGGTGTAAGGTGCTCTTTGAAAGATGGAAACATGTGAACAAAAACAAAACAAAGACTATCAGTAATTTTGGGACAATATTGCTGACTCGAGGATCCCATAAAAGTACAACGAGACTTTTTAAACTTCCTTTTTGTAAGCGATTTTGTGAAACTTTTTTTTCAATTGCTCCTTGAATTGGACCTTTTCAGGATTAGATTGATTGTCTTCTTGGGTTGGACTCCCATTTAAGCTACCGCGTGTTCTAATCATGCCTTTAAAAAGTCGAAACTGTTTGAAACACATTAGAGAGCCGGCGCCAAACCATTGCAAAATTGTCACGTAAAGTGTCCAGTAGCCTGAATTTTGCAAATGATAATTATTTCTTGTTCGATATTCCGGTCAAAATATGATGGAAATCATTATACCCACGATATCATAATGTAATATTGGTAAAGAAAGTGCTGTTAATAATGTCGTGTTCCTATTTTGCCTCATCCTGATTGTAGAGACATCATCAAGAAGTGTGTGAACGCAACAGTGATGATGCTCTGATCTTCACTGGTAGTGAACGACTGGAGCAAGTCAACAAACTGGTATCAGCTCTTATGCTCACTGGTGAAAGAGCTAAAAAAGCGGTATTAAAAACACGTTAATTTTCTTCCTAGGGGGGGGGGACAAAAATATTTTCCATGGTTACACCCGGTAGCGGATCCAGTGTCAACTCTGACAAAGAATTGTATCGGCCTATGCATCATAATCATAATTGGGCCGATAAAATATTTGTCAGAGCTGAAGCTGGATCCCGTGCCTAATACTTGAGGAGAACTGAAATGTTGGGGGGGGCACAACAATATTTATATGAAGAAAGATTACAAAAATAGACAAGAAAAAGAAACGCTCTTTTCACTTGCAATTAGGCTAGATGTAAAAATCAGGATCAGTGGAAAGAGTTCAAGAACGTTTAATTCATATCATTAAAACAAAATTAAAGAAAGGTGTAAAAGAAAATTTGTCAATCATGTGGATTATTATCATGGCCAACAATGGAAGCATGGATGCGATGCTGCCTATTGATCCTCTTTTGTCTCCTCCATTTGCGCTCTAGATACCCCATTGCTTGATTAATATTTATTTCTGGCATGTGAATGTTCATCAAAATTAGTGTTGTCATGTTATGAATCGCATCTTGACAACAATTAAATAAAACATGATCATGAGAATCATTATGAATGCTAACAAAAGAAGTCAGAAGTGTGTCTTTGGGTTGGTCCCTATTGTCGCTTGCTTTCTATCCTTTATTTACACAATCTACTTAACTTTCTTTAATTGCACGACTCCTGTTACATACTGCCATACATTCATGATTTTGTACGGTTTCCGTTACCATGACCCCGCCGATATACATTAGAAGAAGAAGAAAAAAGACAACAGGTTTTGTTTTAAATAGGTCTGTCGTCAATATAAGCGGTGGGTGGCAGTGCGGATTTTGTTGTAGGCCTAAATATATAAATGAAGAAAGAATTAGTTGGACGATTGTGAAGGACACTTTGCCTGTTTTTAGCCACTAGCCCCTTTTTGTATGACTTTTCACATTTTCAGATTGTTTGGGAAATATATAACCTCGTTGACTTTTAAATTTGATTTAGTGTAAAATATTAAATTGTGGATAAATTTCTAGAACGGGTGCGTAAAATATTTTTCAAAATGCAGTGTCAATAATTATTTCATTTTTTTAGTATGGAAATAATTATGAATCTGTAATTTTGTGCATCTGAGTATTGTCATTGTAAATAAAATAGGAAACAAAAAGACAAACTGCACATGAATAATTGATATCAAAATAGCTGAGATAATTTTTTCTTTATTTTGATCTGTTTCCAGGTTGTGTTTATTGGACCATACGAGCATCATTCTAACATTTTACCATGGAAGGAATCGGGAGCTAAGGTAAATCTCATAGCTCTGATTATATTAAATTTTAATTAATTGCATTTATAAACTTTACATCGGTGCTTTTAATCACACATGGAATTTACTCTCTGAATGTAAAATATTGAAAGGGCACTCAAAAGGAAATCCCACTCTAACATAGTCAAATGAGAGACAATGTTTTTACGAGTGAAACAAGAGATGTCACTGTTACGCACATGAACAAAATTCTACGTCACTGTCCGAAAGATTTTTTACTCCGTTTCGAAAAGGGGTTAGTCGAAAATGAAACCCAAATCCTTTCCCTCTATTAGTGAATACAAAGCAGCAAATTTACTCCTTCACATTCAGAGATAGGGTCCCTACCAAACTAAAGGGTGGGGGCGGCAATGAGTACGCGTGCTTACATCCCCCGGAAAAAAAATGTGAAAGTTCCAACACAGACTGGGGTATCATTTTGCAATATCCCTTTTCCGAAACACAAATTTGTATCAAACATCCAATTCTTAAGTTACGCAACCTTCTCAATAACATTTAACATTGAATGTGTCCATCTTTGCTCAACTTCGGGACAGTGTGAAGCCACCTTAAAAGAAATCTGGGCTACGGGCCTTTCACCCTCTTGAGCGCCTGTATGGATACACCAATGCTATCTTTTTACTCCACTAGATGGTCAAAGGGACATATTAATTTGTCTGTTTCTTTCTTTTCCTATTCCCTACAGGTCGTACGTATTCGAGATGACGATCATGGGATGGTGAATTTAAATTCGTTGGAAGAGTCTCTGAAAGTAAGTAGTGTTAACTTTCTCTAGTTTTATTAGACTTCTTAAAAGGAGGGTTGAGGGAGAGCTAGGGTACCACTGCAGTGGAATGACCGATCACGACAAAATTCAACAGGCGCCTCAGAAATTACAAGAAGAAAAAGAAGAAGAAGAAAAAAAAAAGAACAAATAAGACTGAATTGAATTGAAAAAAAAAACCTTTAAAATAAAGTTCACTTCTGAAAATAATCATGCATTATATTCATTAGTAATATGAAGAAAAAATAACAGTTTTCCAAACTTTTTATTGGAATGTCCGATTTTCAAAAAAATGGCTGCTGCGGTTTTGATTGTGCAACAAAATTTGTCCGAGAAAGGGAGCGGGAGGGAGTGGGGGCTCCAAGCCCCTCTAGAACAATTTGAAAACAATGGGGTGAGGGGGTTGTATATGTACTTCTGGACACGAC
Organism: Paracentrotus lividus; assembly: GCA_940671915.1. Taxonomy (NCBI): domain Eukaryota; kingdom Metazoa; phylum Echinodermata; class Echinoidea; order Camarodonta; family Echinidae; genus Paracentrotus; species Paracentrotus lividus. The sequence goes on along the minus strand of CALNVZ010002100.1, from coordinate 52,085,835 downwards.
TCATTGGATTTAACAACTTGCGTCTCCAGTAAGGCCGGATTTGAGTTTTAAAAAAATGAAATAAATAAAAGAAAAGTTTTCTGTCGTTTTGCCATTACTCATGACATCTTCTTACAAACAAGATATTACATAACATGACTCTTGCATCGATCAAACTAGTTTACAACAAAACTTTCGTTGTAGGCGTATCGGAAGAAAGGTCGTCTCCTCATTGGTTGTTTCTCAGCAGCATCTAATGTCACTGGCATCATTTGTAACACCCACCCCGTGGCGGCGCTCTTACACAAATATGGTGCTCTTTCGTTTTGGGATTATGCGACAGCGGGTAAGCATTTAATGTCTATAACCATTACTCAAAACATTGATACATAAGTTGGTCAGGATAGTATTAAAAAAGGAATACCACTTATCAAATAATCAATGCTGTTGTTATGATAGCACTGGAAAATGATTTTGATAATAGATATCATTTACAAATCGCTTGATAAAATGTTTCTATAAGCAATAAGACTGGTAAACCTTGTGATTTTTTTTTATCAAACGATTTGACAAAAAGTCTTAAGCATTTATGTAGAGATTTGCCATTTCCATAATTTCGATTTTATATATGAAATTAAGAATATAATGTATACAGTTATGAAAATGTGAAAGTTCAATTTAGGTTTTAATTGCAATTAATAATCATAACCAAATCTTTAATATTCCTTCAAATTATTCAGGCCCATACTTACCGATAGACATGAACCCCGAAAACACTAGGTGAGCTCTACTTTCTTTTCTCATCCTTCTCCACCTATATTGAAGACGATTGTTAATTTAGAAATATTTAATACCACAGAACAAAGTATTTTCGCAAAATTCTTATCTAAGATCAGCAAACAATATTTAGATACTCAAGGCAATATTGCATATTTAGTGTTCAAGTACGTGTAAAATAAAACACCATAGATATGTGTGTGTTAAGTGCATTATTTTTTTCTTTAAAAATCTCATCTCACAATCTTGTGATATACATGTATGCATGTTTTCTGCAATTAAAAGAGCATACATTTGTCTTACAATAGTTACTATGTTTATTTTACCGATTAAATATATATCTTTGTCAGGAATTTGGGAGGTGACCTTGATCAAAACGTATTTCACTTCAATTTTACATATTCATATAAAGTATTGACCATGGAGATGAGCTCTCCGAATATATTGCTTTGAAAATGTTAAATCTTTATGTTGCTTTTTACAGAATCGAAGGGGACTGTTCGAAAGATGCCATCTACTTGTCACCCCACAAGTTTATCGGAGGTGTTGGAACGCCAGGTAGGTTAGCATTTTAAGTCTTGTCATATAATTATTCTATAAACGAGATTTTTTTTTTTATAAGTCACCATTTTCCTCTCTGATCAATTTCCATTTTAAAGGTATACTGAAGAAATAACAACCATTAAAAAAGATAATAGAAATAAAAAAAATACTGTTCATTGCAGAGGGGCTAAAAATTAATCAATTCATTGATGATATGGTTCCCAATTCAGGGGCCGCGGAGCGTTTTTGAAAAGGAGGGGCTTAGCCGAAAGTGGTGGTGGTGGTGCGGAGGGGGGGGCTGAACAGGCTAAAAATCCAAAAAGGTTATGGGTCATTTCTGCGTTTTTACACGGCTGGAAAAAAGTGGGGGGGCGGGGGGCTGCACCCCCAGCCCCCACCGCTACGCGGCCCCTGCCAAATTAGTTTATGGTAGGTTTTATAGTTATGCCTGTTCATTTTTTTTTTTCCACATTTGCAGGTATCCTCATTGCAAAGAAGAAATTGTTCCTCAATGCTGTTCCTCATTCTGTCGGCGGTGGCACTGTTTTATATGTAAGATTATAAATATCTTCTCTAAATCTATTAAACCAGTTTACTAACATATTCAAATTCTACGCATACTTTTTTTAACAAAGGTTGTTCTTGACAACCTGAAAGTTTGTCAGAGGCTTAACTGACATAGCAACAACTAATGCATGCAAACTGGATTCCATGTATTGTAGTTCATTCTTTAATTACAGGTTGTTTGAATACCTTGTTACTATGTCGCCAGGAAAGAAACGTGGATAAATTATAATAACTTAGTAACTGGTCTATTGGAACGAATTAACAAATGAAGTAATCTAAGAGGAATCCACTTTGTTTTATGTAATATTTCCGTTAGTTCTACATATTCATTGCACTTTTCTCGCACTTGTATGAATCAAAACAATATCCCGATGTCGGGTCGTTTCGATAGACCATCAATATGCCAAACACATATAGCAGGCTGAATCATGATCATTTTCGGACTTGATATAATAAAGCACTAAGGGTATCTGCACATTTCTTGAATCAAATATAGTTTCTTTCTTTCTGATAGGTAACACGAGAAACACATCACTATCTTCATGATATTGAAGAGCGAGAGGAAGGAGGCACACCGGCCATCATTGAGTCTATTCGAGCTGGACTCACATTCAAAGTCAAACAAAGTATCGGAACCGATATCATCGGTGAGAAGGAGAAAGAACTCACATCGTAAGCAACATTCAATCATCTGGTATTCATATGCAGAGTGATATTGTTCTTTTGGATAATCGTATTATCGTTTGTAATACATATGATTTTACATGAAAGATTGTTATATCAATCTCGGTGAAACAAAACCACAAAACACTTGCCTTGATCGGTTTGAAGGACATCTTGATGTGTAAATAGGCTCTCTAATGTCTTCAGTGATTCAACGTTCATGTTGCTTTGTGTTCTATATCACTGTGTTCAAATCAAAAGAAGCACAAAAATAATCTCCATTTTTTGATAATTTTGGGTTAATATTCAGATCATGCAGCAAAGAAGCTTCAAGTGAAGACCGAACACGCTTTTTTGTTTTTGTTTTTTGTTTTTTGTTTTTTGTTTTGTTTTTAAAATATCATATAACATTATGGAAATGACCAGTAGAACTCAATCAGATTTAGAATGATCTTGTTCATTTTTACTGGTATTTCTCATCGATTATGTAATGTGATTTAATCCGATATGATATGATTGCAGACTCGCCTTTTCGAGAATGAAAACCAATGGTAACATCATCTTCTTAGGGAGTACCAAGGCAGAAAGACTTCCTATCTTCTCCTTCATGGTCGTTCATCCTAAGACAGGCAAGATGTTACATCATAACTTCATCGCTGTCCTTCTTAATGATCTCTATGGTATCCAGGCCAGGGGTGGTTGCGCATGCGCTGGACCTTATTCACAGGTCAGTTTGACGTGAGAACCCAGGAGAAATAATTTCATAAATATGTTTTCATTAAGTTTTGTTAACATCTATGCATATCAATTCTACTCTATGTAAAATGTAAAGTTAACGTATACCAATGTGCGATGGCGATTATTTCTAATTAACACAAGGGTGCGTCATCGACGTCATATCTACGAGCCATACCGCAACGAGCGAACGTTGAAATTAGACGAACTACAAGCGTAAGATATCTATCAGCGCGGCTGAAATACAATTGGCTCAACAAACTCGCTTAGAAGACTTCCTGGCAGCTGGAATGGTATTATCCGTTTGGCTTCACATCTAAGTCCTCTCGTACCGAGATGAAGAAATTAATTAACTTTTATCATGTTGTGTCATAGATTCTCAGACCGTGGGAGGGATTCAATCTTGGCAGCTCTATAACATTTTGTGATGGATCCTGTAATCAGAATCTATTTCAATAGATTGATGTTCGCCAAACACGATTATGATATAAGTGTGATCATTGTCACCTCTTGCGAGACGCCGTCCATACGCGATCTGCACTGGTCGAATATGCGGATATACCGACCATCGAAGTAAAGATTTATTGTGACTAGCTGATTCAGTGAAGTGATTTATTCTTAACATCGAAAGACTTATCACAATCTCTGAAAGTGTGAGACTTCAAGCTCTCTTTAAAACGGCTATGATCAATTAGCAGTAATATAGTTCATAGCGTTATCCACGGAAGTAATTAAAGTGCGTATGACTCATGTTTGAGAGCAAGAATTGGCCAATATCTTACAAGATTGTGATCTGATTAGATTCGAATTCTACCAAGTCCCAGGAGATTTTTTCCCCCTTGCGTAAGTATTTCTATTAAAAACTAAAAAAAAAAAGAACGTCTTAGAGTTACCTTATTCAGTCTGATCATTGTTTTAGAATAGGTCCAGGCTCGTATAATCACAGAAAACAAATGAAAAACTCGTGCAAAAATAACAAAAATGACTTATGGCAGCGTTTGATTTAGAGCGTAGAGTTATTAGCGCTCCATCTCTATTAAGTTTAAACTAGGGAATTGATGCGTGAATGCATGGCTGATACACGATAATTATTCATTGATATTACTTTTATGCTCGTGTTTATTAAGTAGCTCTCTCCTCGGTACTGCGTTAGCGTCTCTCCGAGACGGCAAAAATGTCATAGATTATTACGAACCCGCTTATTTCCTGCAATCTTATGAGACGACATGACGACATCTCCGCGAACTGTCTTAACTGCATCTCAGAACGTCTCACGTTAAGTCGACTCCATAGTTTCAACTTCATATCCTTACCGTCGTTATACAGTTATTAATATATAGTTATCGATTGGATTATCAACGACGTGAGAACATTGGACTGACTGCATTATCAGATACTTTTCGTGTTCCTTAAGAAACTAAAATTTTAATTACATTTTTATATTTCTTTTGTTCATTAAGACCAATGTTAGGAAATAGCATGCAGAACTCGCAGCTAATTCGTGTATTTTCTGACAGATGACAGGTTAGAAAGTATAAAACGATCTGTCATTCAATTGATAATCTTGTCTATGATTTTCAACATTATCGTTAGTTTTTAACGTTGTAATTATATCTTCTTATATTGAGATCATCATTTCTATTGAACACATGCTTTGTTGAATTTAAGATGATGATCTTGATCTATCGTGGATAACGTTGTTCAATCCAATGAGTGGAGTGAAGTGAAGGAGAAAATCAAAAGAACTTTTGGAGAAACTGAAGAAATCGCCAGCACCACTAGAAATAATGAAGTACGTATATCAGCAGACCAACATATATCGGGTTTTATTCTCACATTTCATTTCCTAATCCTCTTCATTTTCATTTTTTTTTTGCTTACCCGTTTCTTTCATTTCGTTTATTTTGTAAATGGGTGTGTTTTTTTTATTGGATTAATTCGTTATTCAAATTTCACTTTAAACGTTTTATGTAATGATCATTGTAGGTAGAGAGCGATGCAATAATGCATTTTGTGAATGATGGGTCAACAACAAAAAAGAACAAATAGCACTGACTCCAACCATATAATGAAACCTATTCCAAAATTAACATAAAATAGCACCAACAAACATAAAACATAGATTTAACAGATAATTGGAAGTATTGGATATAATGTATCCACATACTGTTAGGTTGTGAAAAAAGGCTGAACCTATATATTTAGGAATAAGACATTAAGGGCACATTTAAACATTAAAACAGAGATATCTATAATTTGGATTGTAAACGGTATATTTCCTTATTTTTTCAGACCTGGGTTCATTCGCTTCAATCTTCCATATTTCTTTTCTGAGGACGTGGTTGATTACGTGATCGAAGCGGTTGACGCCATCGGGAAACATGGATGGAAAATGCTCTCACAGGTCGGTAGATATTATATCAAAATGCCACTTTGACCACTCAATCTTTGTTTGAGAGTTTAGATTTACTCCCACTGGTTTTATATCAAGAATGGAAAAACAAACCGTTATTAAACAGACTTACTAAAAAGTAGGGCAAACGCGGGATTGACTTTTTATCATGTTTTAAAAGTAAGGACTAATGGCTTAAATCAAGAAATAAAAAAACTAATATATTAAGCCTTACCATGCTTACTTGATTTTAAGAATATCAAGACATTATGTTTTGCATAATCACGAAATAGATTTTGCACTTACGGACTTTCAAAGATATGAAGTTATAATCTGGTTGTTTTATATTCATGTTCACGTTCCCTGTATACAGTACACATGCGACCCTGTCACTGGTAGTTGGACGTATGTCGGTACTGAGGAATACAGTGCTCTGTCTCACCAAACAGAGAGTCTCCATGACGCAACCTTTAGTCAAGGCTGTTTTGCTATCCCACCCTCCCAGTTCACAAACAGACAACATACCATTCAAACAGAGGCATTTGAGGTAAGTTCATGTCTAACAAGCAGCATATATGTGGGGTTTGCTGGGGTGGACTCAATTTCCTTAATAATTACGAGATTAATGCTGCAGTTTACAGAAATATTTTTGAATGGATAAAAAGGAGAATAATTAAACAGTTACCACTTTAGTAATCTTAGTAATGGACATTATCCAATTCTTTTTTTTTATGTTTGTAGAACGCTCTAGCTGACGGTGAACGTCTATTCCAGAAGGTTGGATCTAAGAAAGAGGTAAGACTTTCAACACAAGCATAATCCGATCAATATTAAAATTTATTTCAGTTTACAATTACAAATTAATGGCTTTTCAAATAATTATTTATTGTTTTAAATTTACAAACGAGGTTTCTTTGCTTTGACGTTGAACTCACATTAATGTATAAGAATAGAGATTAGAATAGAAATGCACACAATTGAAATCAGTGTCCTTGGGGACAAGAGGATTTTCAGAAGTTTCTATAGGCTATGTGTATTAATGGACGTTTAAGTAAAAATGTTACTTTGGTGTCGAAGTATGCACGGCTTATGACAATGACAATGACAATGACAATGACAATGACAATGACAATTTATTGATCCCATGTCGCCATAATTGGCATTGGGGATAAACATGGACATTGCATTGCTTGCGGATTAACTGATTGTTAACAGATAATTTATCAGCACTATTTACGTGTATAGACCTAATCCCAATATCACAAAATAAATAATACACAGAAAAAGCAATATCAATCATAAATAACTTTCATTATAACTACTTATTATCATCCTTAACATACGAAGACAATATATGAATCAATTAATAGTAATAAATTAATTGAATCAGTAATCATGAACAGGTTCCAGTACTTGGAAATCGATGCCCCCGCCTCTCATCCTGCCTCTACAAAGTTAGGAAACAATGATATAAGAATTAAATAAATGAAATAAACAGGCGTGATGAAGAATATAGTACTTAAAATCACGATGCCCTAGCCTGCTTCTTATACAAGAAGAAAATGAAATTTAAGTAAGTAAATTAAAAAATATTAACATTAAATAACGATGTAGTAGTTGAAATACCGAAGCCCCCACCAAACCATTACTTGTGTTAATGAAAAAAAGGAAGAAAATAGTAGATGAAAAAAGAATAAAAAATTAAAATGAAATATATAATAATAAGATATTAGTAAATAATATTATAGCACATTACATCTCATTTTGATGGGCCATTTTAATGCTAGATGTTGTTAAACAAGTGTGTAAAATTCTTATTAAACAAAATCATCAAATTAAGATCAAACACCTTTAATAAAACAAAAATTGACTATGATTATTTAAAGTCATTTTCCAAATAATCTAAAACATATCAGATTTATCTTGAAAGTAAGAAATACATAAAAAAGATATTATGTGAATTGCATATTTGTACAAATTTAATACAAGCAGTTTACACATACTTTTAATTCTTGATAATAATTGTTTCGAATTTTGTAAATATGGTCGTCACGTAAACATAAACTACAAGTTAACTGATTTTCTTTGTGGTTCGAAACAAAGACATTTCGAAATACATAATGAGAATTCATTCAGCCTAGTGATTGCCTTCATTACACAGTACAACAATCTAAAATCCCTCGGATACATGTGAATATCCAGCACAATGGCAGACGGTGATAAAACATCTATAATATCTTAATCTAAATCTAAATCTTATCAAAGGATCTGCCTAAGCAAGCGCGAAAATTATACCGTAGATGTCTTTGAAGTGTTATGCCATAACCACAACAGCAGGTTTTCCTGATTTGTTTTTGTACTCTAATTTCTTTCTAAATTCTCAGCTGCTGCTTGTCAACTGTACACTGTCGGTTAATCGCGCTGCTGATCCTGATCTTATCTGGTTCTTGAGACCACATGAGGCAGTCTGCTTACCACATTCAGTTCCCGAACGCGACTACGCAGTTACGCACCACACGAGCAGTAGTCACGTGGCCATAGTGGAAAGATCCAATCCACGAACCTACCACTGCGCCAGATGCCAGACGGTTGATGGCAAGGCCCAGTTGTACCAAAATGATGCCAAGGGCTGAAGCATAGACTGGATTGCAAGCTATCACTGACCAACAAATTGAGGCCGGGAGCAGCCGTCATGCGTTTTACTATAAACACGAGTTAATCTTTTAGCAACTAATCTGTCTGTTTGGCTTTCCTGTCCTCAACTGTGGGAGCCCTCATGCATTCCCGCAGTCGTTCCATTGGAGTTTTGAAATATGGTTTTTAGATCATATGAACAAAATGTTATTAGCCCTAATATGAGCGCCCTTACCAACTCTTGGTTATTATTGTAGAGCCCAATCCAAATGGGACTAATTCATACATTACCCACATTTTACTTTTACAATTTAAATAATCACTGCACTCACATTCAAAGGATTCAATTTTTTTTTCTTCAAGTTTCATTCTTATTATACCCCTAAGAAAGTCAAATTTAAATGAAATGTAGCAGACGGATGGCACAAAATTCACATTTATGCCAGATAATTCTAATAATACCCCACACTCCATTGGCTGTAGCTTAGTCTTATATGTTGGCTAAAACCTAGAGAATGAACCTTGAAAACATGTAAACACTAATACTCAGCTGTAATTATAAGACATTTTGAAAAACAGCCCTACCCCGTTACTGGGATTTACACCATACTGGTAAGTTACAATTGTAAAATCTCTATATACCAACTTTTTGCTTCACTTTCCAGTTTCTTCGATCGTTAACGTAATCAATAGAGCTCTAGATAGACTAAAGTAATAATAGAAATATCAAAATATTAACACTGAAAGTGAAACAAAATACTTCTACATGTGTATGTATTGAGGTAGGAGTTACATCGACATGGGTAGTGATTATGTAAACTTACCATACCCCATGGTGATTTAACACATCAAATCAAACTGTAGCACGGCCATTAGCAAATTACAGGCATGCTCAGGTAATTATACATACATTACTATATTCACAATACCAGACTATCATCATTGCCTTCATTTGATAAGAAACTATTACAAAATTTAATTCTTTCAAACAATTTATTTGATAACTGTTAAAATAGTTTTGTTGATTACTTGTTAATAAAACAAGGAACCTCACGCGGCAGTTCATCACAACTATTGTACTGATATATAGATGCATTAAAACAACTCCTGTTCCAACTAGCACACTGAAACTGTAACAACGACCCGTGAAACTTCCCATCCAGTCCCACTAATTTTCCTGGGAAATATCGATTGTCAGGGATTTTCTCAAAAGGTACAAATCCCATAAATTAAATTTAAAAAAAAAAAAAGAAAATACCACATATACATCTTCTAAATTGATTTTATGGTCTAAAGCATATCATTATCTTTTGTAGAATATCAGAAATTAATTATATCTACCGTTAATAAAATTAGTGATTACCTCAAAATCTAATAAAGAGCAGCTAGTTAGTCCTTTAACATGTTAAAATAAATATAATCAAATGAAATTAATGTTAAATTGCATATGAAACAATAAATTTGAATAAAAATGTTTATCTGATGTATAATTCTGCATTCGTGAAGACACACATTTGATCCAAGACTTAATATTTTAAATGTTTAATTCAACATATCGTATAATCGCATGTATTCCACCTTTGGATCTGATGCGCTTTCTTCATGGTTTCTGAAAATATATTTATTGTGAAAAAAAAAAAAAAAAAAAAAGTCGTATTTCTTAGTTATCATAATTGATAGGCCTAGAGTTTTTTACCTGGGCCAAAACGGATATTAACAACCGTAATGATTCAGCATGACTTCTTCTTTGCCTTTTTTGCTACTTAGCTTGGTTCTCACGACGGCGACAAAAAATTGTTGTCAAACTACAACCAACTAGAGCTGTGCCATAGAAATTCAGCTGTTGTTAATGATCTATAGTTTATCATAAATACTTATACATGTTTCGTCCATTTTACAGCGTTCCATCACTCTGTGATGCTTTTTCTTATATTCATATATATTATAGCATCACTTTGTTTTCAGTTATGTGTAATTCTATATAATTATTGCTACAGAATTATTAAAAGACACTCATGTAAAAAAAAAAAAGAAGCTTCGATCGTCACATATCGATTCCTTTAATTCATTACATTAGACATTATTACATGGGTATCTAGAGTACTCATTACTTGACATAACACGTATCGATACACACTGTTATGCTAGTCTAATGATAATTGTCTTCGCAAACATTTACATGTATATAATGTGGTCGTCACAGCTGGTCGTAAGGTGCAGGGCATGTACTGTCAGACATTATTTTCTCCTATTCTGATGATTGATTTATCTATCGAACAATATTTCATGATAGTCAGATATGAAATTGGAAATCGGAAAAGATCGAGTGGAGAGAAAAAAACCCCGCAAAATAACCATGGCTATATTCAGAAAGTTTTTTTTTTTTAGCCCATTAATCTACAAGCATTCCATCATAATTTGAAGTCAGACACAAAGTAAAATATTTTTGTAAACTACATATTCTTCTCATTAATTACATTCAATCGTATTTTTCCATATTTCTTGTTTTATATATTCACAACTGATACAAGCAAATTTATTAACGCTTTATGTTGAGTTACATATAATTTGCTTGCCCCTGTCACGTTTTTTTATTTTATTTTGTCTAATGCAATTTATAGTAATATGTGCAAAATAAAAATCCGCCCTGTAAAATCTTATTTACTCTTAAATCATTCGATTACAAAGAAAATTATTTGATTTGCATTGTTTCTGTTGGTGTTTATTCGTTGTTCTGCGTGTATCGCTCTCTCTCTCTCTCTTAAAAATACTATACATATTATGAGAAAGGTTTATATAAGTAGGGCATCTCTAACATAAATTTCCGTGAGTGAACATTAAAAGTTGAAATATGTTTGGGTGAGGTCGAAATAACGCGAAAATGTTGGTATCATTGTGGTGAAGTTAAAGTTATCAGTATCTTGAGTGTATGATAAATCATTTTTTTTCTTCAGTGAATTTGCATGTTTATAAACCAAATATCTGTATCAGAGTGCATCATTTTGTCTTTGAATCACATAGAATGATATGGCAGTTTTTGACAGTTTACTGATTAGAGTGAACATTGCGTGAATTTAACAGTGCTTGAATATGTTACATGTAATGGAATGGAGCCTTTCCTGCGCAATCTAATTCCAAAACCTGACAAAAGTGAATAAGTGCTCACGAGAATGAATGTTTCGAACTTCGCAATTTGTTTATATGAAAGCTGTGTCTTGTGCTCATAATCTGTTCACCCAGAATGATATTTTTTTATTGCGCCAATTTAAATTGTGAAGTTGTAGATTCTGTTTACGACTTTTTTCCCGGGAGGTGCGAGGTACGCGCGTATTCAATCTGGTTGAGGACTAAATAATCTCAAGTTGTCATCCCAACTTCTCAGTTCTAAACAATAATTACATAGTTACCATAACGCCTTTTGTATAATAGTTCAACAATATGATTGCCAGAAGTAATCGGAGCTACGCTCTGCGCACAACGATACAAACAACAATTGTTTAATATAGTACCGCACATCATAACTAACGTCTAATGAACGATGTACATGTAAATTGCAGATGCATGCTCTTATCTTCCTGATAATTTACATATTTGGAGTAGATGCGTCATCAATAATGTGTCTTCATACGGATTGTTTATAGAGCGCCAAATGCATTCAAGTGTAGCATCGACTTTGAGATACCGTCTGATTGATGTCATCAGTTCATGGTGAAATTGGAATTTATTGGATATCCTCCTTGTTTCGTTGTAATAATTTAACTCGCGCATTCACCTACTTGTATTTATGTTGGTATTTAAGTGCTAAAGAACACGTTTTCCTGTTGTTATATATTTTGTCCTATTTAATTAATGATTGACCCCAAAAGGCAAGGTAAAACAAATACTTGCCAAACATGATAAACATAGACTTTATTAGTATTGTTTTGATTCATATCATGAGCCATGAAATTGCATTTTCAGCAAATATAGTATCTTGATATTATGTACTGACTACTGAACAAGATGGGACGCTATCCTACTGGAGATGAGGGGACTTCATGCTAATCTTCTGCCCATCTTTACATTACTCTGCATAATGCATTATTCTTCACAAATATGGCCCTAGTTACATAACCGATTTAACAAATAATTAATCTCATCAACATATATTTCTATGCCTTAACCACGAGATGCCTAATGTCAGTGATCCCCAGGTATACGTACATCCTGAAAATGATTCAGCCAGGTATGATTACCAAATTAAAATGCCATAATTGATAATGCATCATGTAAGATGGAGTCTGCATGATGAAAGAGAATAAGGGTATAAAAAAAAAAAAAAAAAAAAAAAGTTGAATGGTAAGCCTGTTTTATTATATTTTCTTGTGGCTGTTTGTTAGCTCTGATAGACCAGATTTCGGATTTCTCTGAGACGGGCAGATCGAGTTCAATACTGCCAAAAACAGTTCTTTTCAATTTAACAAAACCCCAGAACAGAGTTGAATCGCACATTCATTCCGTAGAATTATACTTCTCTTCTCTGTATAACTAAATTTTATATGATTGTCAATAAATTTTCAGTGTATGCTTGTTTTATTTGGCGGCATTTTATGCATTATGTGACCCTGATTAACCTAAAAAGATGGGGGGGGGTCATCAGCCGCCCCCCCCTCGACATTTTTTCGCGATAACTCGCAACGCGCAAAAAAAAATTCCGAGATTCATGACATTTTCTTTTCAGGTCTCGGCACTTTTGAGACCAATTTGCGATGCCCCACACCTGGGCAGCCTTACGTCTTCCGAGCACCGCTTCAATTCATTTCGAGGCTACGAATATCCCGTTTCGCGGGGTAGTGAGAGAGACAGAAAACCGTGATATGCCTTCACTTTAAATCGTTATTATGGCATTTAAAGGGTAGGTATTTATACTGAGTTCCAACGAGTCGAAATTTCCTTGTTCGTGCTATCGTGCGAGAAGAAAGAATGCTGTCTATATATCGACAATGAAGAGAGATATGGACAACCCAAAGTGTAGGAATTGCGTCCGAACGTTAAGTTGCTTGTTCCAAAGACCAATCAGGTCAGGAAGGGGTTAAGATATTGACGCATGCACAATGAACATTATCATTGTTTCTGGTGTCGTAGTGGTCCATTTATAGAATATATAACAATACGTTGTCAATGTTAGGCCCAGTTGTTGCGCAATGTATGTATTCTGAGCTGAATGTTGCTAACTTTTGCCGATCGTGTGAACAGGCACGTGTACCGTCCGGAAATTACGTAAACATTGTTGTTTTGCAAACAGATGATACACGACCCAGTAGCTCAAATAATGATTGGTTTACACAATCCTGTAAATACAAATTGAGTTTCACCAAAATTCGATAACACGTGCAATATCAATTTTCTCTGTTTATACCCCATAGATTCATAAACTTTGTCAATGGTAATTTAAGGTTTTTTATGATTAAAAATAGTTGTCACCAATGATTTCCATGCGTGAACCAAAGCATTAGATTAAAAAAGCAAAGGAGTCGAAATAACACAACAATACATAGAAATCTTTAAACAATCCGAATACATAAGAAAAATTCTATGGATACAGCTTTGTTTTTATTAAAGCCCATTTCGCCAGAAGCCACAAAGAGGCTTTAAACTAAATATAGCACTTTTAAGCTTTAATTTAATCTTATAGAGCGATCTTAATTTATGCATAATTGCATAATTTAATTAATGAAGAATTTTCGTATTGGAAACGAACTCACTGAGTTTTGAAGGATGCCATTGTGATTGGTAAGCGTCCAACGTCCGATTTTCGGCGCGAACGCCGCTCAACGGTCCAAATGATCTCTATTTAGAGTAGTGGCGGAGGTTAGATTGATGGCTGATTCGAGCTCCCCCCCCCTCCTCAGATCTTATTGGTGTCAACTAGCCCAGTCTTTTTTAGCGGTTAAAAGACGAAGGCAGATAGCCTACCGGCGCATGTAAATTCCTGCGAATCCCCCTTTTTTGTTTGACTATTTTGTTCTACTTGGAATTCTTATCAATTACTCTGATAATGTATTCATTAACACTTATCTCCATAGTCATTTGAACTGATATCTATTGTGCCACCAGTCTCAGCTTCATTTGAGATGGGTCTCACAACTCATATAAACGGTACTCCGTTGAAAGAATTGAGAGAACATGATTTTCCATATTATTTCTCAATTGACACAGGTTAGATGTATTCGAGACTCTATCTATCTCATCATGTTTCCTTTTCGAACTCAAAGAACTGAAAGTAGAATTAATAACCAAGCAAATAGTGTATGAAATTATAAGATAAAGTGCTCCCAATGAACTAAAAATTCATATTTAAAAAAAAAAAAACAACTTATACAATTAGACCTTATCAGTTTTTCATCTCCCCATAGTATGGAAGATAACGCATTGACAAGGTGCTAAAGATCTGCGTAAGTGAATATAACGGATATGGTTTATTAATCTCAACGTACAGTACATTGTAGTTCATTTTTAATTCTAATTTTAACGCAGAGTTCATTTGAGAGGACAGATATCTATAATCATAGTGAGCACGTTATGTTGATATTAAGACCACTACGCGATTAATAAATGTATACGGAAGAATGTTTATGGTGGATCTCTTAACCAAATTTCTAATAGACACATATTTATAAATTTAGTATTTAAACATCACTCACAGAAGAATTCAAATACAATTAAATTATATGTATATCTAATAGATTTGAAACAATAATGGTTTAAGAACACATACTTATTGAGCTCTAGAACACAAAGTTTGCACACCTACCAACTAACCTGGCAATGAAGTCCACCTCCCCAAAATAACAAATTTTGATCATCCCTTTCTATTTATTAGTGCATATTAATCCGACAAAAATTGTAGTCAAATTGGGCTCTTGTCAATATTGCAGTTAAAAAAAAAAAAATTATCTGCTTCAACTCAATGGCAAGTGTGGACCAAGTCAGACACACAAGAGTAATAACTCTAGTTGTTTCAAGAAACCATTCGTAGACAATGTACCCTTTTCCCTATATTGCAAGGAAAAGTATACAATATATTAAACCCAGAGCACAAATCACGCAAAATTAGAGGGTGGATTTCTGGAAAGGCATTGCATGATCTCTACAACACAATAACCAAGCAACAATACCAGAAAGTCATATGAAGTCAGATTGGAAATCAACAGAACAATGAATTCATGCATGAATCTAAATCACAAAGAGGCTTGTTGACTCTACCGAATACACCCTAAGGCACTGCTCTAGGAGCATACAGGTCAGGGTACGGTATCAAAAGGGAGAAACCCTCAGAGTTCAAACATCTACATATGCATTTCAGAGCACAAAACGAAGCCGGATAATCTTCAGCACATTTAGAGAAGATTAACATGCAATCTACAAATCCGCGACGTCAGCATCACATTGCCACACCCACGAATCCTGAATCATTCAGAACATTTTTAGAAATTCAACATGCCAACCTCCAGTTGTTACAGACATGCCTCTAGGAACTTCAAAATAACCCTCACGTGTCTACAAAATGATAACTAGACCCGAAAACAAATCTGTTCACCGTTCGTTGCATTGAGTGATCATCTAATGCCGAGATTACTTTAATGTTACACTCTGCTTTCTATCAATGGACGAAATTTGAAACAACACACATTTACCAATGAGCAGTTCCCTAGAGACATTTGCCATAAGACCTATGTGAATCACACGTTGAAGGTGTGCATATTCGTTCAATCTAACGAGATATCCCACCAAGTCATCTTGGTTGATGCGAGGAATGCAGGTACATTTTCTATTCTATGCAGATACCATTACAAGCTTATAAATAAATCTTCCCTGCAGTTGCAAGACATCAAACGTCTAATATAACGGCATGATATAATATAGGAATCCCGTTGTATTCTAAAACCAGTATGTACAGTAAATGCTCTTAAAATCTTAAGAACAAGAATCACACATGATTCCGGAATATTCTTCCAATTGAAAGCCATTTCTAGGTATGAACTGAAGCTTGAATATCCAAAGAATAATTCCATCTTCAAGACGTACTTCCAAGCGGTCGGCTTTAAATTCAATGAGAGAGACTAAATAACAAATGCAAGGGGAACAATTCCGACCTAAAGGGCCTAACGCAGGACTAGAAGGCTTGAATATGATCATATGCAGCGAACTGACTAACGCCAATCTCCAGAATGCTAAAAGATAGCTACATTCAGTCCATTCGAAGATATAGCGAAGTAATCCCATAGAGGAAGACGAAACAGAATATACGAACAAGTTGGCATGCCCGCTACGTGGAGATAAGGTCTATCTCTATGATAAAATAGAAAACACCATGCAATGTCTAAACACCAAAATCTAAAAGCAATCCATGGTTCTGCTCGTGATTCGAAAAAGAGTTATCGATGCTATGAGGAATAAACTATTATCCTTTCTACTCTTGATTAACAAAATTTGACTAATAACTTGCAGAAAACAAGTTAGATCGTGACAGACCTCTTGCTACATACCAGAAATCTATCTTTGCCCTGATACCAGAGAACTGCTGAAAAAGACTCGTTCTGCCTAGTTAGAAATCCAAGCCAGCTCTTAGTAAATATCTATACAATTATATTCCTACGATATCGATCGTTTTGCTATTCCAAGAAGTGTAAGATGTTATCCTACATACAGCAGTCTGTTATTCTTTCAGAATTAGGAATGCTTGTCAACTACCAGGACAGGAATGTGCATTCTAATAGTTACGAAACCTCTCTATCTTCAAAATAACATGTTTGAAACAACAAACTTAAAACGATCAGTAATCCCAAGGAATGGCTGCAATGTATTTGGAATAGTACATTGAGGGAAACTTTTCATACATGGTTATCCCACAGTCCCTCTTGGATTGTAATGCAGAGGATGAAGGGCGGTCTGTGATTTTGCAAGTCATTGCAGCTAAAACTTACCGTGATGCTATTACATGCTCTATCGTCTTTCCACAACCAGTTAAATCAATATGCAGCCGAAAGACTACAACCAAATATCTGATGTACAAATATTAGGAAACCGTATAGTTTTCAACATGATAATGGTCATATGATAATCCTTCACTGTTTTAAAAACTAATCCTGAGATGTCCAGAACATACTTCAATTTGAACGACATATTTTGAAGTAAAAGAGGGAATAAAACAGTGAGTTGGCAATCTATCTAAGAAAAATTTCTGTCGATAACAGTCAAAGAATCCAACGAACATGGGCCAGTAATATGCCAAAAAGGTACCCTCATACAAAAGATAATGTAGCGAAGAATTTGTAAAAAATTTATTAACGATGAGAAAGAAGAGACGTAGTGCAGAGATCCTATCCGACGGAGACCAGAAAAGATGAGTCTACAGCTTTCGATGGATACGAGAGGCCATACATGTACGGAACTAGGTTCATATGGAAGCAGGCAATTATCGACCTAACGATTTCAGCCCTCACAGCGAACACGAATAAATGGACTAAAATAAAGTTAATACATGAAAGGTATATCGAAGTTCGATGTCGTCCAGAATATAGGAGCTGAAATGAAATCCATAGAGGAGCGACAACAAGATATACGAGAACAAGTTCGAGACATGGCACGAATACTACCCCAATATAATGTTATTTTGTG
>CALNVZ010002100.1:51980248-52059291 GCA_940671915.1 Paracentrotus lividus | reverse complement strand
ATTACCAAGAGAGCGAAAATGAATTAAGTAAGTAAATAAATAAATATAACATCTAAATTAGAATGTTTAGGTTTTACTTTTTTGGGAAAAAAAACCTTCCGGAAAAAAAAAGGGGGGGGGGGCCCCCCGCCACCCCATACATTACTTGTTTAATGGAAAAAAAGAGAAGAAATAAGTAGATGAAAAATGAATTTAGAACCTAAATAAATAATAATAATATAAAAATGATAATAATAATTAATTATAGGCCACAGTTACATCTCATTTATGGCCATTTAATGGCCCAATGTGTTGAAACATAGTGTAAAATTCATATTAAACAAATCACAATAAAAAATCAAACATTTATAAAAACCAATTGATTTGACTTAATTGATTTAAATTTCAATTTTTTCCAAATTATCTAAAAAAAATACCAGATTTATTTCGAATAATAAGACAATACACTAAAAAGAATATTATGAAAAGTGGTGCATATTTGCTGACAAAAATTTTAACAGACTTTTACACATACTTTAGGATTCTTTCAATTAAATATTGTTCCATTTTGTAGTATTGGGTCTTTTAGTAACAATAACTACTAAAGTAAACCGATTTTCTTTGGGTTGACGGAAAAAAAAAGGACATTCAACATACATAATGAAATTCATGCGCCTAGTGATTGCTTATTACACAAGTTACACAATCTTAATCTACCTCGGAAATATTGGATATCTTTCCAGTCACATTGGCCAGACCGCGTGTATCGATTAGAACATCTAAATCTAAATCTAAATCTAAATCTTATCTAAATGGATCTGCCTAAAAGCAATGCGCAAAATTATACCTTTAGAAATGCTTTGAATGTGTTTATCATAAACAACCGTGTTTTGTCTGATTTGTTTTTGTCTCTTAATTTCTAAAGTTCTCAGCTGCTGCTCTTCATGACACGGTCGGTGAAGGCGTGGCTGATCCTGATCTTATCTGGTTCTTGAGACCACACGAGGCTGCTTACCACATTCAGTTCCCGAACGCCGACTACGCAGTTACGCGACCCACCACGGCAGCTAGTCACGTGGATAGTGGAATGATCCAATCACGACCTACCACTGCGCCAGATGCCAGACGGTTGATGGGCAAGGCGCCATTTGTACCCAAGAAATATGCCAAAGGGCTGAGGCATAGACTGAGAAGTGCAAAGGTATACGACCAACAAAATGCAGGCCGGGATCAGCCGTCATGCGTTTTACTATAAACACGATAATCTTTTATGCAACTTAATTTGTGTTTGGCTTTTCCTTCTCACTGTAAGTGCTTCCAAGCAGTGCTTTCATTGAGTTTTAAAAATGGTTTTATCATTGACAAATTTTTAGGCCTAATATGCTTACCAATTTGGTTATATTGTAGAGCCCCAATTCCAAATGGGACTAAATTCATACATTACCAAATTTTACTTTTTAATTTAAATAATATGCACTCGACATAAAGGATTCATTTTTTTTTTCTTTCAAGTTTATCTTATTTATTCCCCCTAAGAAAAGTCAAATTTAAATGAAATGTAGGGCAGACCGGGGATGGACGTTACAAAATTCACATTTTGGGCCAGATAATTCTAATGAAAGTACTCACACACTCCATTTTGGGTCTGTAGTTAGCCTATTATGTTGGCTAAAACCTGAGGAACATAAACCTTGAAAACATGTAAACACTAATTAACTACAGCTTAATTAATAAAGACAATTTTTTGAAACAACCTACCCCGTATACGGGGTAATTTGTTACACCATACGGGGTAAGTTGACAATGTGTAAATCTCTTATACCATACTTTTGCTTCAACTTTCCAGTTTCTTGGTATCGTTAACAGTAGATCAAGTTAGAGCTCTAGATATAGACTAAAATAATAATAGAAATATCAAATTATTAACACCTGAAATGACAAAATTACTCTTAGACATGTGTATTAGATTGGGGTAGGTTGTTACATCGACATGGGTAGGTTGTTTACTCTTACTCCATGTGGTTGATTTTACACATAATAATTCATTACTTGCTTGTCATCGTCTCATTAGGAGATTACAGGCTATGTTTTCTCTAGGGTAATATTGAAAGTAACTGTAGACATACATCTATATACCAGACTATCATCATGTGCCTTCATTTATAACTATTATCAAATTTAATTTTTGTCAAAAATTTATTGGAACTGTTAAAATAGTTTTTGTTGATACTTTTAATAAACACGAAACTCGCGCAGTCCTATCACACTCTGTGTAGCTGTATATAGATGCAAGTTAGACGAACTCTCTTGTTCCAACTAGCACACTGAGAACTGTAACAACTGACCCGTGCAACTTTCATCCAGTCTCCCCTAATGTTTTCCTTGGGGAAATAATCGTTTATTTTTTCTTTCCAAAAGGGACTAAATCCACATAAATTAAAATATGAAAAAAAAAAAAATACAAATATACATCTTTAAATTGTGATTTATTGGTCTAAAGCAATATCATTATCTTTTGTACAAATATCAAATTATTTATACACGGTAAATTAAAATTAGTGATTACTCAAATCTAAAAAAAAAACACATTTAGTTCCTTTTAACATGTTAAAATGAAATATTAATCAAATGAAATGTAAATGTTAGTTATATAAGCATTAAAATTTTTGAATAAAAAGTTTACTGATGTATTATTTGCATGTCGGATGAAGACACACATTTTATCAAGACTTAATATTTTTAAATGAATTTAATTCAACATTCTGTAAATACATGTATTTCACCTTGTTTGCATCTTGCTTTCTTCTTGCATTTTGAAAAATATTTATTGTGAAAAAAAAAAAAAAAAAAAATAGGTCCGTATTCTTAGTTATCATAATTGATAGGTCTTTCCTGGCCAAATAACGCGATATTTAACAACCTTATTGCAGCATGAACTTCAATTTTTACATTTATTTTGCATACATTAGTTGTTGCTACGACGGACAAAAAATTGTTTGTCAAACATAGCAACAACTAAGAGCTGTGCCATAAAATTTAGCTGTTGTTATGTTATTAGTTATCATTCGTTAATATTCTCCATTTTACACTTTTTCATCAATCATGCATTTACTTATATTTCATAAAATATAGCAGTCACCTTTGTATTTTCGTGTTATTGGTGTATATACTATATTTTGCTACAGAAGTTTTATTAAAGACACTCATTGTAAAAAAAAAAAAAAAGCTTCGACTGTCGACATATCGATTCCTTTAATTCATTACATTAGAATTAATTACATAGGGTACTAGCATATTTCTTGCATAACAACGATCATACACACTTGTATATGCTAGTCTAATGATAATTAGTCTTCGCAAACATTTACATGTATATTAATGTGTGTCACTGGTCGTAAGGTGCAGGGCATGTACTGTCAGACATTATTCTCCTATTCTGATGATTTGATTTTATCGCAATATTTCATGTAGTCAGATATGAAAATTGGAAATCGGAAAAGATCAGAGATGGGAGAAAAACCCCGCAAAATAACCATGGCTATATTCAGAAAGTTTTTTTTTTTCTTGCCATTAATCTACAAGATACTCCATCATAATTTGTAAGTCAGACACAAAGTAATATTCTTTGTAAACTGTACATATTCTCATTAATATTCATTTCATCTGTTTTATTACAAACTGATACAAGCATATTTATTAACGCTTATGTATGATTACATTAATTTTGCTGCCCCCTTTCACTGTTTTTTTTTTTTTGGGTTGCAATTTTGTAATTTGTTAAAAAAAATCCGCCTGTAAAATCTGTATGTTATTTTGAATATCGAATACAAAAATTGATTTTGATTTGCATTGTTTTCGTTGTGTTTTCGTTGTTTTTTGCTGATTTTCGCTCTCTCTCTCTCTCTTAAAAAATAAATACATGATTTTGAGGTAAAGGTTTATAAGTAGGGGAAACTCATACATTAAACTTTCCTGAGATGACATTGAAAAGTTGAAAATATGTTTGGGTGAGGCGTCGAAATAACGCGAGAATGGTTGGTTATTCATTGTGGGTGAAGTTATAAGTTATCAAATCTGATGAGTGTATGATAAATCATTTTTTTTTTCTTCAGTGAATTGCATGGTTTATAAACCAAATATTGTATTCATGAGTGATCATTTATTGTCTTTTGAATCACATTTAGAATTATGGCAGTTGTTTTGACAGTTTATGATCTAGAGTTGACATGCGTGGAAATTTTAACAGTGCTTGTAATCATGGTACATGTAAATGGATGGTAGCTTCCTGCGCAATCTAATTTCCAAAACCTGTACAAAAGTGAATAGTGCTCACCCGAGAATGAATTGTTTTCGAACGTTTTCGTCATTTTGGTTTCATATGAAAGCTGTGTCTTGTGCTCATAGAAATCTGTCACCCAGAATGATATGTTTTTATTCGGCAGCCATTTTAAATTGTGAGGTTGTAGATTTGTTTATTGACTTTTTTTCCGGGGGAGGGGGTGGCAGGGGTACGGACGATATTCAATCTGGTTGAGACTTAAAATAATTCTCAAAGGTTTCATCCCAACTTCTCAAGTCTCATAAACAATATTGACATAGTTACATAACGCCTTTTGTTAATAGTTCAACAATATGATTGCCAGAAGTAATCGGGAGCTACGCTCTGCGCACAACGAGTACAAAACAAACAATGGTTTATAAGTAGTACCGCACATTTACACGTCGTAATGAAACGATGTACATGTATTGGGGAGAGTCGATGCCTCTCATCTTCCTGATTTAATTACATATTTGAAAGTAGATGGCGATAATCATAATGTGTTATCATACGGATTGTTATAGAAGCGCCAATAATGCATTCAAGTGTAGCATCGACTTTGAGATGACCGTCTGATTGATGTCATCAGCTTCATAGGTGAGTAAGTGGGAATATTTTTGTAGTTACTCCTTGTTTCGTTGTAATAATTATAATCTTCTGCGACCATCTACCTACTTGTATTTATGTTGTATTTAAGTGCTAGAAAGTAACACGTTTTCCTGTTGTATATATTTTTGTCCTATTTAATTGAATTGATTGACCCCATAAAGGCAAAGGTAAACAAAATACTTTGCCATGACATGAATAAAACATAGTACATTTTATTAGTTTGTTTTTGGATTCAATGATATGAGCATGAATTGGCATTTTGAGCAAAAATATAGGTAATCTTGATATTATGTACTGACTACTGAACAAGATGGGACGCATAATACCTACTGGAGATGAGGGGACTTCATGCTATCTTCTGCCCATCGTTATAATTACTCTGCATAATGCATTATTCAATCACAAAGTATGGAGCCTAATGTTACATAACCGATTTAAACAACATAATAATCTCATCAACAATATTATTCTATTCACTATACACACGAGATGCCTAATGTAGTGATACCCCAGGGATACTACTACATCATGAAAATGATTCACCAGTATATTACCAAAATTTAAAATGCCATAAATTTGATATGATCATTGAAGATGGAGTCTGCATGATGAAAGGAATAAGGAGTATTAAGTTTGAATGGTACAGCCTGTTTTATTGATATTTTTTCTTGTGGTTTTGTTAGCTCTGAATAGAGCAGTTTCGGGATTCTCCTGAAGACGGCAGATCGATCAATACTGCCAAAACAGTTCTTTTCACATTTAACAAAACCCCAAGAAAGAGTAATACCAACATTCATTCTCGGGACTATTATACTCCTTCTCTTATAACTTAAATTTTTCATATGATTTCAATAAGATTTTCAGTGTATTGCTTGTTTAATTTTGGCGCATTTATGCATATGTGGACCTGTATTTAACCCTAAAAAGACTGGGGGGGGGGGCTTCATTCAGCCCCCCCCTCGACATTTTTCGCGATAACTCGCAACGCGAAAAAAAAATTCGGCGAGACTTCATGACTTTTTCTTTCAGGTCTCGCGCAACTTTTGAGACCAAATTTGCGATGCCGGGTACGCGGTTCCGAAATTACGTAACATTTTGTAACGTGCGTCAGACCCAAAGTAGCTCAAATACGTGATTTTGTGTACAAATCCAATACAAATTGTGTTTTCAGCCAAATTCATAAATGTATCATTATTTCTCTTTAACTGATTAAAATCAATTAATTTAAGGTTGTTTATGATTTAAAATAGTGTCACCAATGATTTCCATCGAAAAACAAAAAAACAAAAGTCGAAAAACAAAGAAATACATAAGAAATTTTAAAAACAATAGATACATAAGAAAAAATCTTGATACAGATTTTTTTTTAAACCCATTTCACCAGAAGCCTACAAAGAGGCTGAAACTAAAATTAGACTTTTAGAGCTTTATTTAATTAATTAGAGCAAATCTTAGATTTTATGCATAAATTAGCATAATTAATTAGTGAAGAAATTTTCGGAGAATACGACTCACTGGTTTTGGAGAGGATGCCGTGGGTAACGCGCGTGCCAATTTTCGGCGCGATCGCGCGCTCAACGGCCGAGATCTTAGGGGGGGGGGGCTGAATGAGCCCCCCCCCCCCAGTCTTTATGTGTGTCAAAATAGCCCAGTTTTTTAGGGTTAAAAGACGACTGGCAGATAGCTACACGGCGCATGAAATTCCGCGATCCCCCCTTTTTTGTTTTGATATTTTTTGTTTTTACTTGCTGGGATTCTTTATCAGATTATCTGATGATCATTTTTACACTTTTCGCTAGGATTAGCTGTATCTCGTGTCCACCATTCAGCATCAATTATGATGGGGGTCTCCACAAACTCATATAAACGGTGCCTTGGTGTGTCGTTATTCCTCGGATTATGTTCACTCATCATCTCATATGGTTTCCTTTCACCAAGAGGTAAGTATGAAATAATCACAATGTTGAATAAAGTAGTTGCTCCCAATGAACTAATTCATATTTAAAAAAAAAACAATTAATAAAATTAACGTTATCAAGGTTTTGTTTCATTCTCATTTCGTTGGAAGGAGGGGGTGGGAAATCGATTTAAGTGAATAAACGGTTGTATAATTTCAAAGTAGGTACATGTAGCTTCTATTTTAATTTAGATTTTAACGTTTGAGTTCATGTGAAGAACAAATCTTTAATCTTGGCAGTTTATGTATAAAACACGCGAAATAAATTGTTACGGAATTTTGTGATCCAATAACAATATATTTTTAGGACACATTATAAAATTAGTTATTGTAAACATCTCACGAATTCATACATAATATTGTATTCTATAGATTTGACATATGCGTTTAAGAACCATGACTTGGGCTCTAGAACACAAAAGTTTGCAATCAATCGCAACCTGGCAATGACCACTCAAAAGAATAACAAGTTGCTCTTTCAATTATTGTGCAATTAATCGCAAAAATTGTGGTATGGGCTCATGTTAATATTGCGTTAAAAAAAAAAAAAAATTATTTGTTCAAACTAGGCAAGTGTGGACCAATCAGACCAAGCAAAACATTGTTTCAAGAACTGAAAAAAATACCCTTTTCTCTTTAATTCATAGGTAAATATGCAATTATCCCAAGACAAATCACGCAAATAGAGGGTGGATTCTTGAAAGGCATTGAACTCTACACAACAAAGCAAACAAACCAGGTCAATGAGTCTAAATCAACAGAAAATGAAAATGATGATGAATCTTCACAAGAGGCTTGGTTGGACTCTACGGAACCACCTACCACTCTCTCTAGACACACAGGTCAGGGTACGGATCAAAAGGAGAAACCCAGTGCAACATCGTCAGATCCATTTCAGAGCACAACGGAGCCGGATAATCTTCAGCACATTTTAGAGAAGATTAAGCATACCAAATCCCAGACGTCAGATCCATTGCAGAACACATCGGATCCTGATAATCTTCAGAACATTTTAGAAAAGATTCAACATGCCAACCTCCCAGTTGTTACAGAACTGCCTCGTCAGGAACTTCAAAATAAACCCTCACGTGTTCAAGTAATAATAGTAACCCAGAAACGATCTGGTTCATCGTTCGTTGGAGAGTTGTTCAATTCTAATCCGGATGTCTTTTATGTTTACGAACCTCTCTTTCTTCCAATGGACAATGTTTTGAAACACACACTTAAGAATGATCAGTTCCCAAGGATTGCCAAAGATATATGGAATCACACGTTGAGGTGCAACTTTTCAACAGATTATCCACCAAGTCAATCTTGGTTGATGCGAGGAGATGGCGTCTTTGATTCTTGCAAATCCATTACAGCTATAAAAACGTCCTCTTTGCTTTGTCCAGTCAAACAGATACCTGATATGAATATAGGGCCCGTTGTTTCAAACATATGTCATAATCTTCCTTACACTGTTTTAAAAACAATTCGAGTCCAGAATATTCTTCAATTGAAGCCATTTGTAGAGGATCTGGGATTGAATGTCAAGATAATTCATCTTGTCAGAGATCCAAGGGCTGCTTTAAATTCAAGATGGAATTTAAATGAAAATAATGGAGATCTAATTCGACGTAAAGGGCCTAACGCAGATGAGGTCTTAGATTTATGTGATCATATGCAGCGAAATTTAGCCTACGGGTCCAATCCTCCAGAATGGCTAAAAGATAGATACATTCAAGTCCGATTCGAAGATATAGCTGAAGATCCCATAGAGGAGACGAAACAGATATACGAAAAGCTTGGCATGCCGCTACAGGATAATGTGTTATCTTGGATAAAAGAAAACACCCATGGAAGTGCTAAACACCAAAATAAAAGCGATCCATTTTCTAGGACTCGTGATTCGAAAAGAGTTATCGATGCTTGGAGGAATAAACTTTCTTCTGATTTGATTAACAAAATTGAAATAACTTGCAGAAAAGTTATGAGTGACCTTTCATACCAGAGATCATCTTTATCCTCAGAACAAGAACTGCTGAAAAAGAATGGTCCCTTATTAAGAGATCCATCTTATCAAGTAATATCAAATAATCCTACGAAGTCGTTGCGTGTCCAAGTGATAATAGTTACCCAGAAAAGATCTGGTTCTTCTTTCGTTGGAGAGCTGTTCAACTCCAGTCCGGATGTCTTTTATGTTTACGAACCTCTCTATCTTCCAATGGACCATGTTTTGAACAACAAACTTAAAAACGATCAGTTCCCAAGGATTGCTGAAGATATTTGGAATCACACGTTGAGGTGTAACTTTTCAACAGGTTATCCGCCAAGTCAATCTTGGTTGATGCGAGGAGAGGGCGTCTTTGATTCTTGCAAGTCCATTGCAGCTATAAAATCGTCCTCTTTACTTTGTCCAGTCAAACAGATACCTGATGTAAATATAGGACCCGTTGTTTCTAACATATGTCATGATCATCCTTTCACTGTTTTAAAAACAATCCGAGTCCAGAATATACTTCAATTGAAGCCATTTGTAGAGGATCCAGGATTGAATGTCAAGATAATTCATCTCGTCAGAGATCCAAGGGCTGTTATAAACTCAAGATGGAAATTGAATGAAAAGAATAAAGATCTTATCCGACGGAAGGGTCCTGACGCTGACGAGGTCTTAGATCTATGTGATCATATGCAGCGAAATTTAGCCTACGGATCAGATCCTCCAGAATGGCTAAAAGATAGGTACATTCGAGTTCGATTCGAAGATATAGCTGAAGATCCCATAGAGGAGACGAAACAGATATACGAAAAGCTTGGCATGCCGCTACATGATAATGTGTTATCTTGGATAGAACAAAACACGCATGGAAACAACAAACACCAGAATAAAAGTTTTGACCCTTTTTCTAGAACTCGTGATTCGAAAAGAGTTATCGATGCTTGGAGGAATAAGCTTTCTTCAGATTTGATTAACAAAATTGAAATAACTTGCAGAGAGGTGATGCGAGATCTTTCTTACATAAGAGAATCTTTGTTTGATGACATCTCTGATGTATGAACATTTGGCAGAAACGAAAATAACCAAAGACAGAATTGAGAATCAGACTATTTAGAACCCCATCAAACTAATCACGGCGATCAAAGCGATCTATGAAAACTTCTTACAGTGGAATCGCCCTCCATGATCTCCATTCGAGGCGAATTATTCTGTAATTTCGTTGCTATCCACCTGCGCTGACGACAAAAAGTATTACCATGAGAGAACGCTCTTGTCGATGGAAACGGCCGATCGAAGCGATCGTACCTACTTCTCATCTTTGTCCAATATAATTGGTATGACAACTGAATTTTGTAATCGTGCAATATTTGTTGCTGACTTATATAGCTCTTTAACGTGAAAATTTATCTCTTTGGAATCAAGGAACTGCTTATGATAGCAGTTTTATGTGAATCATTCTCTATCACAGTCAAATTACCTTGTTTTTAAAGCATTTTTACCATCAGTTCAATTGTAAATATTGAAATTTGGCCGTGGTTTCTTAATATAATTAAAAAATATATATATATAATTACAACAACAAGAAATGAAGGGGAAAAAATGTCAAATTAGGGCTAACCAAATATAAATTGTTCTCTCTCTCTCCTAACTCGATTTTACTTTATTAAATATAATACCAACATATTTGTTTATTAATTACATAATCATTTATCCGTGTGATTAAAATAACATTGTTGTTACTAACATTTTATGAGTAGGATAATCAACTATACACAAAACAAATATAATCCTTTTAAAGCATCTGTTTTCAGGTTTGAATTAATACACCAATTAAGTTATTGATACAAGAGATTGTATTAAAGGGGAATCCAACGCAAGGAGAGAATCAACTTTACAGGAAAGAAGAAAATGAGAGGAGCAATTTAAAAAAAGTTTCATTAAAATCGATTATAAAATAAGAGAGTTATGGAAGTTTGAAAAGTCTAGTTGTTCCTTCTATGGGGATCCTCAAATTGGCATCATGGGCTTCAAAATGGCTGATCTTATGGACAACTCTCCATTCATTTTGTACACAAATTTTCAGATTTTCCCCATTTTCTTTCAGAATTTGTCTTCTTTACTTCTGAGCTCAAAATATATCATGGGAAAATATATTTCACACAACATATGTTGAGTACAGAAGGAGGTAAGATATATTTCGAAAGAAAATGGGGAAAATCTGAAAATTTTTGTACAAAATGAATGGAGAGTTGTCCATGAGATCGGCCATTTTGAAGCCGATGATGCCAATTTGAGGATCCCCATAGAAGGAACAACTAGACTTTTCAAACTTCCATAACTCTCTTATTTTATAACCGATTTTGATGATTTTTTTTTTAGATTGCTCCTCTCATTTTCCTCTTTCCTGTAAGGTTGATTCTCTCCTTGGGTTGGATTCCCCTTTAAGCATGGATATTCTTAAGCATTGTAAATTAACTCGAAACTAATATTATAATTTCTGATTTTACAAAGTGCTTCTCAGGGTGGGGAAAGAAATGAAACAGAGATTTCATCTTTGTTTGAACATTATCTTTATTTTTATAATTATACTGAATAAATGATACATATTGGACAATTTGGATTTTCTTCTTTCATTTTATGCCAGTCATATTCACTCTTAAGTAAAAGAAAACGACGATATGAACACGTACCGAGAATTCATTTTTTGGATAATTTTGTTTTCTGGGACGTAATGCAAAGCGTTTTTGTCAATTGTGTTGTGAATTAGAATTCACATTAAAAAATATGAACACGTGTGATGTTATGATAAATTCAATTCAATTAAAACAACTTCCCACCGCAATTTTACGTGTTCAATTATATTTTTATTTTGTAATTATTTCCAAATCTATTTCACCAAACGTTAAATAGTAAACATAACTATAGCGTGATTATTGACGACATTAAAAAAAGAACAAGCAGGTTATCAATAAATTCACGACATTTTGATATCTCATACAAAAATACTATCGATTAATTAACATTTTCACAAAAAGCTCACTTTATAATTGTATACAAAATACAGATGGATAAGGCTTTGATTTTTATCAAAATTGTAAAATAATTTGTCAACTAAACGGGTAAATTAATTTCGTCAACATTATCGGAATATGAAATGTACGTAAATTCGGACAAGCTTAAAAACACAAACCATATACAAATGATTAAAAATGGGTATTTCGGACTACTATAAAATTTGCGGGAAATTTCAAATAATTGGTTTAGGCTCAATGAGAGGGAAACCTTCCCATACATGTACCCTTCCTAATGTTTGAAACGTCAATACAAACACACAACACAGAGAGAATAGATTATATTTTTCTTTCAAAATTAAAAACAAAATTAAAACACACACACTCTACAATGAAAATCGGTCTCACAACTAACATCACTATTTTTGATAAACGATGGAAAGTGTAATGAAAGATATTATACCTTTTCTAGTATAAAACGGCACACAATTTTTGTCTTCATTTGTCTCTGCAAATGTATATAATATAGATAATAAAAGAATATTTACACAACTGGTTAAAAAAGATATCTCGTGTAATTCAAATATAATTTTATGGTCTGCCTTAAATATCTAATAAACTTGCACAGTATTTTATCGGCATTTATCGTCAAATAGTAGGCTATTGCACGGGACATGACACCAATATTTTGAATATTGCAAAAATAATATTAATAAAAGGCAAGTTCCGGGTATAGTTTATTAATTAAAAAGAAAAGAGCAAAGATAAGGTGAGGCGGGTGGGTAGGGTAGGAGACAGAGAGATGAGGACAGAGGGGGGGGGGACGATTAGAGAGAGAGAGAGGACAGAGAGAGACAGAGAAGAGAGAGAGAGAAGAGAGAGAGGGAGAGGGGGGGGGCGAGAAGAGAGAGGGCAGAGAAAGTAGATGGGATTGCAATAATAGCACGTTTAGTTGTTTAAAAAAAAAAAAGTAAAAAGAAAATCAAATCATAAGCTATACATGATCAACATAAAATAACAAAAAGTTATGTGAACACATCAAAATAATTAAATTATACCGTCTAGAAACCAACGACAATGCTATATACGAATAACGTCAACTTAACATGTAACAGATTACAAATTATCTCATTGAAATGTGTCATACTTCCCATGAAAAATGTATAGTATAAGAATCGCATAAACAATAAGAAAGAAAAGTAACAGAATTCTTAAAAACTATTTTCGCTAACAAACCTTAGGAATGCATAATCATTGCATGAAGCTGGGAAACAGAAAAAGTAACTAAAAAAAAAATTATGTTCTGAAAAGGAAGTAATACATATACCACAAGATTGAATGCAAAGCACTCCTGCGACTTGCCAAGACATTTTGAGCCGGCATGTTAAAGTAGACATGGCGGGGGTGGGGGGGGGGGGGGGGGGGGCAAAACAACGAAGTATCGTTAAATTCAAACTCTAAAGTAAAATTGCCTCCTCTCGCCGTTAGATTTCCTGAATCAAAATTACAAACACAAAATACAGAGTGTCATCCATTTTAAGGCGGATAACGATATTAATTAATATAACCGATAATATGTGTTAAGTGCAGCTCAAGCAGAGACAACACGAATACAAATAGATTTGACAATGTTATGAGTTACCATAAAGGCAAACGGTGCAATTCAAACGAATAATAAATTCGATTACATTATAATTATTAACTACATTGATAATAAAAATCATTAACACACACACACATCACTGCGTAGTATCATCTAGAGGACGATCAAAGCAAGTTAACCAACAAACAAAAACAACACTTATAATTTAGCTTCAATGCATTCAATCATCTCCATATTTTCGAAAAATTCATCTTCGATGGTGCAAGTCATACATAAACAACATATTAAGATCTGCACTTGAGATATATTTGAAAATGTGCTTTGTCTCATTCAAAACAAAATATAATCACGGGCGTACACATCCGGATGGATGGGGGGGGGAGATATCTACTTCCCATTTAGAGTAGGGGTGGCTCCAACAAACAAACATCCCCGTCACTTTTCAAACAAAAATAATAAATACTAGAGACGAAATAGTATTTAACTAATAGCGTCTTTTAAAACATCTTTACAACCCATAATGCTGCCTCATTACATATGCGGAACCATAAAAATCACGTAAAAATAACATACACAAGACCTATAGATGGGAAAGCCTTTGGGAAATATATTGGCCTTGGTTAG
Organism: Paracentrotus lividus; assembly: GCA_940671915.1. Taxonomy (NCBI): domain Eukaryota; kingdom Metazoa; phylum Echinodermata; class Echinoidea; order Camarodonta; family Echinidae; genus Paracentrotus; species Paracentrotus lividus. Next base: position 52,045,209 of record CALNVZ010002100.1, on the reverse strand, counting down.
AGTCACAAAATAAAAAAAGCAATCAAAATCTGTATGTTAGTAATCGGCTGACCGGGTTTGGGCTGCAGCCCACAAAGAAAAAATGTGATTTTGAAGGCTGTTATTTACAAATATTAATAAGAGAGGACGAGGAACATACAAAATATAACACAATTAAGGAATTCAAAAATTTGAAAGCAAATCGACGTCAATTGGTACACAAGGAGAGACAATAAGATTCTAAAAGCAATAAAACACAAGGAACAAAATTTCTTCGTTACCAACGCCTCCTCAACCGAATACCATCTCTCATAGGTTAGTAAAAAAATAGATTAAATTGTCCCCCATCAAAAGGCAAAGCTCAAAAACTTTCCATCGTGACAGACAAAAAAACAAAAACTCAACAAAAAAAAATAAAACCAAATTCGTTCCATCGCTATAACGAAAGATTATTTTCGCACTCAAATAAAAAAATAGATCTAACGTGGTTCCTAAAAAAATAGTCATTTAAAAAGTATAAATATAATATAAAATACTAAAGTAACAATTTTTTGAGGACATTAGGTCAAACTGTAATGGGTCACAGAAAGAGATTCCTTGAAGAGTCAAGGAAGTAGAAAAAACCCATTTTTCAATAAATAGTTAAATTCGCTTTGCAAATCCACACTTTTATAAATCAATTGGTTTCTATTTTGGGTATTGTCATTCAATGAATACCATAATCGCATTTGTCAAAGGACCTATCTCACTGGCAATGACATGGGTTCTCGATTATGCATGAGTCTCTTGAGTCTCGGAGAGGTCGCCGGGACGTCTCTTGATTCTGCAAGAAGTCGCGAGAAAAATCAAACAAATGTCAAACATGTCCAATATTTTACTTCTTTAATACGTGAGCAAGCCTCTGTGACATCTTTGCGGACGGTTGCCGCGACGTCCCTTAAGTATCCACGACGTCGCAGAGACGTTGTCGGAACTTCCTAACGATTGAAAGAAATCGAGCGGGCTAATAATTTTTACTTGCTGGCGTCTTAAAGAAGTCTACAAAAATATTGAACATGTTTGACTTTTGTTCCATTTTCCCTCGACGCCCTGAAGTCTCAGGAGACGTCACCACGACGTCTCCACGACTCAAGAGACTCATAATTGCGAACCCCTCCCATTGCCATTGAGATAGGTCCTTTGACAAATGTTATTGTATTTCATTGAAACTTTGTGTGACCAAACCCCCCAAACTATGAAACCAAAAATTTATAAAAAGTTGGTTTCATACCCTAAAAACGAAAAACTTGGAACAAATTGGTTTTGTACCTATCACCTTCAAAGGACCCTAACTCTGTGACCCATTACAGTTTAGACGTAAGCAATGTCTCAAATTAAAGCTGATGAGATACTTAGTATTTTAGAAAACAAATCACAAAACTAAACCATATACTTTTGAAATGACTGACCTTTTAACTTCGATTACCATTTTTTAGGAACATACTGTATAATATACATTTATTTCCAATTTCAGCAAAAAAAAAATTTGGCTCGCGCTTCGCACTCGCGTTACCTTTTCTAAATGAACACTAATTAAGCCAGTCATTAAGATTCCTAAAAGCATATTTTAAAGACGAAATTTCTTCGCACCCCTCCTCTCAAATCCCTTCCGCCGTCTAGTGCTTGTGTATGTCGAAGTAGATCGCGACAAGTTGGCAAATTATGCCGCTCATTCCCCCCTCCCCTCGACACGGATTTACGCCGTTGCAGTATATATCATAATGTAATCTATTCTTAAACTATGAAAGCCACCTTTGCAGCCGTACTAACACTCAAGTTTTACCAAGGGTTTTTGTAAATAACTCCTTGATTTTACACATCAAAACGCGAATCTCATCGCTTTCTTTGTATATCATAAGTCACCACGGCATATTTCATTGAACCATCGACCTAATAGTGCTCGTAGTTCTATGGCTGAACGCAATTTTGCTCTTCATACAAAGCTACAAGTCCAAACTATGCTGACACCGTATTAAGAATCAACTGACATCGTACGGTTCGTAGGAAAACAGCCCCAACTGTTATTATTTGCTTTTACTAATTTATTTTTAAGTTGTATCGTACGGCCACCGGAGTAAAATGATACTTATACTTATAAGTATACTTATACTTTACTGGAGTAAAATGATACTTATATCTTATAAAATGATCTATTCATATCAGCACTGATGTTTTCCAGTGTAAAATCCTCTCAATGCTATGACACAAAGGCAAAGTACTCTTCTCCTGGATAGGTGTAGGCAATAGTGGCGATGTCTTAAACTTGGTGGAAATCGACCTGGTAGAATCAGGTTAGGACAGGCAGTGAAGGGTACCTCATTTCAATTCGACGATTAAGTTAGACTCATGCATCCATAGATAGGAGCCAATATGTAAGATGAGACCCTTTACCCTAGACAAAAACGGGTAGAATTGAACATGTTTTTAAAGAGATTCTGCAATATACATCACTGTTAGTATTTGAAATGATTTAGGTATTGTCTGATCATCTTTCTAATACATGAAGGCAGACCACCTTTACCTTATTTGCCAATATTTGGCGTAATTTAATAGTTCAGAGTTGAAATTGTGACTTCCTCCACTCGTTTTATCGTTAACTGACTGATCTTCGTACCATCTCTGCAAGGACTGAAATTTCATTTTTTTTTTCTCTTCCTCTGAGGGGAAAACCCCTCAGACATCGAGATACGTTTGGATTGTACACACACACACACACACACAAAGAAAACTAAATAGTAAGTTAAGAGAAGAAAAATAAATGGGTAAAGTAAATGGCTTACTTTGAGTTGAACTGTACCTCTAAGTTGAGTCTTAAAACAACAGAACTCATCCAGGATTAACTTCGTTTGTTCACTAATGTGAATCTTCATGGCTATGATTCCGCATTAAGGGAGAAAAATAAAATATATTTATGATTATGCAATTCATAATATGAATATATATGTATTTCTACATTAAGCATTTATGATTCTTGAGGATAGTTCACGTACATTGATGATTAAATTTCGTTTTTCTCATTACTCATTCTAATTCGTATATGGCAAAAAATTGATGTTGCTTGCTTCAACACACTTACCTTTTTTAAAACCTTAAACAGCAAATAGATTATTTCAAAACTTACGTTCACCCGTAGATTCCATTCGTGATGTGGTGTTCACGGTGTCGCCAAATAAACAATACCGAGGCATCTTTAGTCCTACAACACCCGCAACACAAGGCCCTATCAAGGAATTTAAAGAGAATTTTTCATTGTTGTAGATACATATACACGGTTGATTAGATAATCTGGGAATATAATAAAAAGCGTTGAATGTTAAAAGCTTCAGTTTGATGTCTTAGGATAGCTGTTACAGTGTACTTTTGATAGATCATAATCATTCTCCCAAATGATATGGAACGTTGTTAGAATGTAGTACCTAAATATTTTAATTTTCCATCTCAATAATAGTTACAAGATAACAAAACACTCTCAAATAGTATATTATACAATTAAGAATGATATAAATAAGAACAAGAATGCTTGGAGTACGAATACTAGTTTATGTATTATTTATTATAAGGTTTGTTAATGTTATGAATTATTAGTTATACCTGAATGAATGCCAACTCTGAGCTTGAGATTTTCCTCTGGTCGGTGACTGATCCTGAAAGTAGAAACCTCTTTGAGGAGTGCTAGTGACATGGCAGCGATCTCTCTGGCATGTAATTTACCGTTACTAATGGGTAGACCTGATACTACCATGTAGGCATCCCCTATGGTCTCTACCTGTAACACAATAACCATGACAACAATCAAACAGTATTTATCGATGCATTGACCAAAAGAATAAATAGAAAGATACTGTATTAAAACCAAATAGTAACAAAAAATTTATTTAAATACCTAGATAACGAATTATTCGATCGGGAAGAAAATGAGGAAGGTTTTGGTAAAGGGTCAATCGAATACCATCATGCGTACATGGTCTTTAGGCTAATTAAACCGTTTTCGTATTATAGTACTGTAATTCTTCACATTAAAAGTAAGTAATTACCATAAATATAATGTTATCATTTATTAAGCGATTTATCATCATATCATTATCGTAAAGCAAAAAGGGACTTTGAGTCTGTCTTTGAATGTAGGTCCTTCTAGCTCGACCGCTCCAGTACAATACTATCTTACCTTATACATATAATAATTGATTGTAATCCCATATCTCATCATATACATCTCGTAATTGCCTATGATCCCAAATCTTACCTTATACACATCGTAATTGCCTATGATCCCATATCTTACCTTATACACATCGTAATTGCCTATGATCCCATATCTTGCCTTATACACATCTATATTGCCTATGATCCCATATCTTACCTTATACATATCATTATTGCCTATGATCCCATATCTTACCTTATACACATCGTAAGTGCCTATGATCCCATATTTTACCTTATACACATCATAATTGACTATGATCCTATATCTTACCTTATACACACCATTATTGACTATGATCCCATATCTTACCTTATACACATCGTCATTGCCTATGATCCCATATCTTACCTTATACACATCGTAATTGCCTATGATCCCATCAAAGCACGTGTACAGATCGTTGAGTAAGGCTACCACCTTAGAGTTTAAAAAAGGGACAAATAAATTCTGCTTATGCAAGAGTCAACAGCTAAACTAAGTACAGTTGCAAGGGATATATATATATATATATATATATATATATATATATATATATATATATATATATATATAAACAATTATATGTTTCAAATGACTACCTTTTCCAAATTTAAAATTGATGGAAACATGTGGACAAATGATACTGTTAATCAACAAGGGTCATCTTACAAAGCAACTTGACAATTGAAGTAACAATATCATATCAGACATGCCATGTCAAATTAACTTTTGACGGGAGATTGCTTGCAAATAATTGTGATGATACCAATACTTGCTTAATAAATAACTAAAATAAATAACTAATTCATATTCTAAATATCATATGTACACAAAACGGGGTAGTCTTATGAGAACACTTTCTCACTATCTCTGTTTAAATAACACAAGTGTTTCCTTGTGAATTATACTCCACCAACCTGCATAGGTGTGCTATCTGCTGAGAGTGTGGTAAATCCCACTATATCACTGAAGTAAATGGTCACACTGTCATACGATGTTGGGTTAACTGCTTCTCCACGCTTCAACTGTTCCGCCACGGATCTGATAATTTTGATTTGATTTGATTTGATTTAATGTAAATTTTATTTTGAATTTAGATATTGGTGTTATTGAAACAGCAAATTTTTATTAATAATAGTTATCATAGTTATAAAAAAAGACATTTCTATTTTATATCAACATATTAATAGGACTATTTAACAGAAATTGTATCATTGTGATCAAATATTAGGCCATCACAATTCATACACTGTAATTGAGCATAGCACCCTTTCGGGATTTGTTGAATAATATTTTAGGCCTGACAGGGTACACTATAGGAAATACCCATTCATAATACTTAGATACCGCCCGGTTCACTTCAATTCCCTGAAAAATGGTGTAAATGGACTGGTGGACAATAACATTCTTATTCAAGTAATAATCAAGGATTTTAGAAATATACATTTTGTTATAGAGCAATGTTATTTTGTAAAGCATTACGAGAGATAGTGCATCTATCGAGCGTCATATAAAACTAGAATAACATGGTCATTATTACCTAGGTAGAACCTCGTAGAGCAGAGTTTCTGATCGCTTCTTCTCTTCTAGAAATGCTGCCGTTCTTTCCTCAACCAAAGCCTCCAAGTTGGTGGCATACTGCTCCATACGTCCCAGCAGGTTGTCAAGGATACTACCTCCTGATAAATTCCTGTTAAGAAATAATAAAAACACCAAAACCATTTACTTAGGAGGAATACTTATATGACATTATTACCCCAAAAGATCATTAACTTTCATCATCTTTTTATAACAATGGTCTCATCAAGATTAAAGTTCACATCTCAAATGCTTCTTGAATTATCGCGATAACGAGGTCAACACTTTTGTAATTTCACAAGATCCGTGGCGACTGTCTTTTGACCTGCGTATTCCAAATATCTAATCAGATCGTCTTTCTTTGTTGATTGGCCTATTGTCATGAAGTAGTCATTGAGATACTGTATAAGGGAATCAACCACCTTTAACGAAATATGTCTTAAGGCTGATTCGCTTTCAATCCTCTCACAATATTTGTTTTGTCTATTATCAAATTCAATTGTTCAATTGAGATATTAATTTTGTTTTCCCAAAATATTTACTATGTTTGTGTCTTATACAAAAGATTTTTTATTTAGGTGAAATGTGTCCTAATTCTAGTCACTACACCTATTCATTATTTATGTAGTGTGGCAAATAGAATATTACTACACGATGTAATTATTTACTTATTGTGGCAACAGGAATATTAGTAAACGACGTAATTATTTACTTAGTGTGGCAATCCGAATATACGATTTTGATTCAATAATCACACAGCAACCACGCAGTTTTGAAAATATATTACGTAATTACTTATTGAGTTTCTTCATAGATGATATAATTGAATGGGAAGATGGTCTCATCTCTGGCTGCTGTTCCCAACATGACGTCATCAAACCATGGATCTCAGGGCGACAGGAATTAGGCGTCACCTTTGGCCTGAAAGGGGGATCACTTTTTGCCTTTATCTTCATGAGAATATCTGCCAGTATAAATGTTAGAAACCATGAAATGTAGGCAGTAGATTTGATGTATTGCATCATTTTTTCCGGACTCACATGACACTAATAGAATGACTTTGGCATCTCACCTGCCATGAGACGGGTTCGAGACTAGTTTGAGACTCCATCTTAAAGATGTCTTATGCGTCTCAGCGACATCTCATGAGCAGCGGGGAAATCGAGCATATTTATATCAAATGAGATTTATTTTATCGGAGATGTCTTTTCGATGTTTCCAAATTCTCATAGACATCTCCTCAGGTAAGATACAATCTTTATTTTTTTTAAACTTATTTTACTCAATAAACAGAAGATAGCACCCCTTATATTCGGACCTACAGTGAATTACCTTGCACTAAGAAATAATGCTATACATTCATCTTTAGACAGATTTTAGAATAAAATTGATCAAGAGGAAATTTGAGAATGAAGTAAATTCATAAAAGTTAATTGAAAAAATCATGCCACAGATGACAAGATCAGTTACGTCACACTGTGCAGTGACTCTCCAGAAGAAGAATCTCCATTTCAACTAGAATACAGGGGGAGTCAGAAAAAGGTCCCATCATTTTTAATTCGTCTTACCTGAAGTAGGCCTATGAACATTTAATCACGAGTTTCATGATACCTTTGTAAAGTCATCCACTAGGCATTTATTGGGACTCTTTTCATTTAGATATTAGCACGCATAACTAAATAAAAGATGATTTTTAGAATATTTTAAAATCTCATTTAAGCCAAGGGATGGGTGACTAATAAGCAAATTGAGAATTTACAACTTAATATGCACGCACAAAAACACACAAACCCTATACCCATCGTCACTTGTACACACACATACACACACACACACACATACACACTCACTCACCCACACACACACTTACACTGAAATACACATACAGTTGTTAGGGAATTACTCATACACATCTCATATACATTTCATACACACCATTGTACACACATACACACACACACACACACACACACTCTCACACCCACTTACACTGACATACACATAATTGTTAGGGAATAACTCATACACCACTCATATACATCTCATACACACCAGCGCACGCACGCACACACAAACACCCCCCCCCCAATCCACTAACACTCTCATTCATTCTCACACACAGTTGCTAGCTGGTTAGGAAATTACTCTTTTTTAATCAGAAAAGGGGAAATGTTAACGCTGCATTATGAATTGTTAATTTTTTGTGGGTGGACGTGTGTTAATGTGCGTATGTGTGACGGAGGATGTCAGTGTATGTGAGGTGTGTGTGTTCGTGTATGGGTACATTACTTTTTAAAAACTTGTTTTAATAGTCACCCATCCACTTGGCACAATTAAGAGGCTATTCAATGCAAAGATCCAAATGCTGGGGCATCACTTTTTCCAGACATATTATGAAACCTATGATTAAATATTCATACTTCAAACAAGGCAACTTTAAATTGATTCGATTATTTTTTCTGACTCACTATAGGATGGACTATTTACTAACCATCAATCTCCATACATTGCCGAACTTCTTCGTATGGTGGGTTCCTTGTCACTATCTCCTGGACAATGATCCCAACGCTATAGATATCGCCTTCTGGTGTAGGTTCGTATGAAGGATCATTTAAAACTTCGGGTGCTTTCCATAACAATTCTGAAATGATGAAAATAGTCGTTTTTATAAATCATTTAAACCAAGTCATACATCATACAACAAGCCGACTACAAATCGACCTAAAATCCCTCGGAGACGCAACATACAGGTAAATTAGTGGCCATTCTTGTCTAGAATAAAGACACATGTTATTAGTTCAACAATGGGCAGAGTCTTTGCTGAATAATATATTTATAGTAATGACTAATGTCAACGGGGGAAGGTAGGAGTACTCGATACAATTTTAAAACATAAATGGAAAGGGTTGGCACTACTAAGAGATAAGGTGCAGGGAAAATGCCCTTACTTTGTTTCTTTATCATAGCATCGTCATCTCTCACGATGCAATCCGAATGTCGAAATTTTGGAAGCCCGAAGTCGGTCAGCTTAAGAACGAAACGGCTGTCGACCACACAATTAGATGATGTCAGTCGCCCATGTACTCCTATTACACTGTTGTGGAGGTAATGAAGACCCTGTAATAAATGTAGAGAGTAAGAAACTTATTAGCCTTCAAATTAAGAATACATAATTGTCCTACCTGTAAAAATAGCATACAGTACCATTGCCTTTGACATTTTTCTACTTTAAAACAAAATTGAGTTCAACTGAGGAGAAATAAGCGGCATATTAACAGGAAAAATAGGAAATACAAAAGAGTTATCCCAGTGAAAAAAAAAGTTTACATTTTATTTTATAACCCTCAAAGTGACGTCGAAAGCGTAATATAGATACCTGATATTTAAAAAATTGGATCCCTATACTTAAAAATTCTCTATTTCAAGTTCGATTAAAATCTATGTGCTTTTAAGAATTTGCGCACCATCATGACCATGGATCATCTGTTTGTTGTATCAAAATACTTCTGGAACATTTGTGATAATGAAGCATTTACTAAAAACACCAAAAAGTCATGTAGATCAAAAATTAATCTGTTTGGGCCTATGACAACAAATTTCATATGATTTTAAAAACTAAAAACTGTAAACTGTTGCTTATACTTACCCGAGCGATATCAATGATAAGCGAGTCCTTAAACATCGTGTCCAACTTCAAACTGTCGTTACCAAGAATATCCTATACAAAGATTATAAACGAAGAAATGAATGTAATGCAGTGACGGTAAACAGAAGTACTGCAAGACAAAAGGCTCATTATTATGCCGTATTGACCACTGATTTTTGCCTATGCTAAAGTAAAGTCATATTAAAGTTTTTATAATGACCTATGATCTTTGACCTCATTACTCTGCAGATCTAATAAATTTGTCTTCCTATATGGTTATCTCATCAATTTTGAATTACATATCTCAACCAAAATAGTTCTTGAGATATCGCGATAACGGTAGTATACTATCAGAGGTTGAACTCGGTAACCTTTGAATTTTCGAATCATACTCAAATATCAAATCAGATTGTCTTCTTGATGTAAACATATATAAAACTATCATATTTCTAAAGGTATTTAAAAAAGTTGACAAAGATTAAAAAACGATGACTACAGCATCATCTTCGTTGAAGATGCACAAAAATAACAACATTAAAAGCTGACAGCACATGGTTTGCTGGCAAACTATATCTTAATGAAAAAGAGTCTCCCCCAATCTGGCTGCTGCTTTGTTAGCCCAAGAAGGTAATTTCCGTTTAGACTTTGGTTATCATAATTCCCGATATTTGCGCCAAAGAGGTCAATGTTGTTGATTTTGTTGGAAATGAAATAAAGGTAAAAGTCAAAGTCAAATGCAATTTACCTGCAAGCTACCCTTAGGGCAGTATTCTACGACGACACACACGTTTGGGATATCCACGCAGGCTCCCACAAATCGAGCTAGATTGTTGTGTTCAACTTGCCGCATCTGATAAAATCATTAAAGACATTAATCGAATTCAACCTAAAAGTGATAGCATTTTATTGTAAAACTACAAATACATGTATCTTCAATGCAGTGTATAAAACATGTCAGAAATATGAAGTACAGTCTGTGTCAAATAAAATGGTACAAGTTGAAAACATTTTTTTATAGCATGAAGATAAATCACAACCTGGTATTGTTTAGTACTTTCATAAAGCAGGGTAATCAGAATTTCATCTGCAATTTTTTTCATCACATTTGGTGTAGTATTTTTTTGAGATTATGACTAATTTTCTACAATTAAGAAAAATCCCTTTTTCGCACGCCGTCCCATGCCTTTGTGTATGATTTCGCATAATGACTGTGAATTCAGCGCTCCAGAACAATAGAAGTGCGTAATTTCGATTTGTTCCTTGTCGCACAAAACTTAGCATAACTTTTGTTCTACGAAAGTAAATTATACAGGACAAAGCACATCAGCAAGAAAAATCTTTTGGCTTTAAGTTGGTACCACAAACACTCATAATATGAAAAGATTTTTTACACAGACTGTATAATTCATGTTTTCGTTGTGCAGGTTGTTGTCGTTTTGCCTTTCATAATTTAACGTTATTCAAACAACATAGTGGATGGCTGTACATAGTAGCTTATAGTGATTAAGAAATAGAGTAACTGGCTGAATCTAAACTGATTTGCTTTCTTTCCAAATTACCATTGGCTGATATATAACACAAACTTACATTTTCACCTTGAACGTGGTAGGCATATTATTATCATTGAACGTGGAAGGGTAAAAAAAAAATTTTTAAAAAGAAAGAAAAAAAATATATTATCATTTCCCTGATTTTATATCAGAAGACAGCGTTTACCCGCGGCATACGTGATCTTTACAATAATATGTAGATATTTATCAGACTTACATTGTTGAAATCTTTCAATTCACCCCGGGTAAGATCGATCTTAGTCTTCTCTATCCGTTTAACCATCACCAAACGACCCTGAAAATAAAAATCAAAGACCGGTGAAGATATTCTCCAATGGGTTGTCAAGTATAGAGATTGATGAGTAAGGCATACAGGAGTATCTTCATCAACAGTACACAAATCAGCATGATAATCAAAATGTAGAAAAATTGTTTCATCTTATCCAATTGATTTGATTAAGGACGTTGTCATACAATAAAATAAAATATGATGTAACAAATAGCAATGAGTGCGACTCGTTAAACCAACCTATTTCAATTTCGTTTTTATTATAGGTTTTCCCGGCCAATTTCATTGTTTTGTCAATCAATTGCATATTAGAGGCATTCATTTTCGGAAAAAAACGCTGATGCATCGAAATGTTGCCAGTCAAAATCGTATTCAAGCATCAAAATTAACGATTGGTGGGATCAATTTCGTATTTGCCCATTCTACTTCACATAATAAGCATACACATTCGGCAATAACTATTCAAATTCGTCTTCATTTTGTCGACATTTCATTCCATATACTCAAATTCTCACTAATTTGAATGCACAAATACTGAAATTAAGTGCCTATATCTGAATTTGAACTCTGTAACCATTACTTTAAAAAAACTAAAACTAAAAACGAATTTCAGAGCATGAACACGCAATTAATTGACTAAAGTCGGTCCGTTGCATCGAACACAAGAATTTGAATACACATCAAATGAAAATGAATGATAAATGTATGAAATCGGCCGGAAAAACCTATATTATCATGATTATGCTTTCTTTTCATTTGAGTAAGACGCCGAACTTGAAAAATAAAATCAGCTTATTTTCTTATAATCCTTTACATTTCAAAACAGCTTGGGAAACACGCATTAATCGGGGGGGGGGGGGGAATAAATGAGCAAAGCCATGAAGGCAATTTTATCACGTGTCTAAAAATCCTTGATAATAACAAACATATAAAGTATGGTATTCTATAGATTTGATCCACGCTTTTGACCTATTCGGGAAGACAGAAGGGCAGACAAAATATCTCAGGCTTGAAACTAATTAGCATCATAATTACCTTGTAATGAGCAATAGTTGCAAAGACCTGCTTTGGATTGTTCACTATGGTACCCCTCTCACTCAAAGTGCTCACCTGAAATTGAACAAAAAAGGATTTTGAAAAAGTAGCCATTCAAGAAGTGAAAAACATAAAATTCATTGGAAATTCACCTTTCATCTTAAGGTATCGAAGACTAATGACAGATTGATAAAAGAAATCAAATTTTATAGAAGTCGGCCTTTCAGTAATCAGTGCATGCCATTCGACAACATTTAGTCAGTTGTGTGAGACTATATCGTTCAGCAATACGCTATTTGTCTCAATTTGCGACCAAAACTCATTTGGAACCATGCAGGTGTTGATGAATATTGATAGAATAGGGTAAGTAATAAGAAGGGGTCCGTAGTTGAATGAGGTCAATGAAGAAGACAATACTTCAAACCAGTGAAAACATCCGTCCATGACAGAGAGTGATTGGTAGAGTTTGGGAAAGCGGAGCCGAGTTTCCGATTTAAGAACAGCTTAATTTCACCTCCATTATAACCTTTGAAATTTTCTACATGGTCTATGTATAACGAAAGTCTTTTAATGGATATATAATGATAAGATGGTTTATTAGTTAATTTTCCTCGAGTAAAAATAGGGTTAACTGAGGTCATTCAAAGAATGCTCGATGGATTCGATTTTTAAATAAAACACTAATTGAAGCAATGTGACAGTATGGTTATTACAACGACTTACGATACATATAATCAGTGCTCTAACAAAATACATTCACATGTTTACTGGTCTGTGAAATGAGAGGGGTAACAGGGGCCGCGGAGCGTTTTTGAAAGTGGAGGGGCTGAGCCGAAAGTGGGGGGGGGGCTGAACAGGCTAAAAATCACAAGTGTATGGTCATTTTTGCGATTTTGTACACGTTTGCTGAAAAAAGTGGGGGGGGGCTGCAGCCCCCCCCCCCCCCCCCCCGGCTCCGCGGCCCCTGGGTAAAAAAAAAAAGGCCTTTACAGTTGAGGTACCGTGGACATGGTGGACACACGAAATTCGAAAGTATTCATTTTGTTTATTAACAATGTACAAATCCACGAAATAAAACTACCCGAACTTAGTTGTATCCTTGATGCACAGATCAGAATGTAATCGATGACCATAATGGTATTGTATTAGTCTCCAGGATTAATCAATCAATAATGACTTGATGAAGTACGACATTTATATGGATTAAATTCATGACACCGTGGAGAAAGAAACCGGGATATACCTCAATAATCTTATCAATATTAATGGTGTTACACTAATGATAATGACATAAAAATATCATTAGTGAATATCATCCTGAGCTGACTGGGTAATTTTGATGACATGTCTTTCGGTAACCAGCTCTTTGTGAAATAATGTTTACGTTGTTGCTATGCTCATGTATAAAAATTAATCTTTGTAATGAACGTTTGTGCATGTTAGCGCTTCGGTAGAATACAAAAGGCATAATGAGCATCACAATTCTTTCACAGATATTTTAATGCTCAACGCGCTGTGTTTAATCATGGATATAAATCTCTCTTATGCATGTACCCATGGTTTAATGTACTAGTACATTAAAAAAATAAATTGGGTTATCTCTTTGTGTGCGAGTTTGAAGGGCTTTACAAGTATAAAGAACTTGATATGTATTACGGTACGGATATTGTTTGAAATGACTTTACTTTACGCATAAAAATCCTTACTTTTGCTTGAGTTCACACGTACCATATATCATTACGTACAATACAATTCCTTTCATAACCCTATTTCAAAACCAAATTTCCATAATGAAAAATACAATTTAGACAATGGTTTATTTTAAAATGTACAGCTGTAATTCAAATATTGTGCCTAATTATTGTATTACCATTAATATCAAAACTTTGATTTTGCTGCTATCATGAAATTTACTGTTTAGCATTTATGTACTTTGAGTTTTTATGAATGTATATTTTGTTAAATATGATATCAATAAGAAGGGGGAAAAAAACACAATTCTTACAAACGACCCTGAAAATCGTGAATTTCCCGACTTGGTTTGTTCCGGAAAGATTAGCTCAGACCAAGATATCTTCCAAGTCATGCGCAAAAGCTCCGTGTCCAGTTTTATTTTTCTGTAAAGAAATAAAGAAAAAAAAATACTGATATCATGGAACAACGAATAAACATAGAGTCATGTAATTCTAAATGCGGGACAAATTATATGTATGACAGAAGTAACGCGGTCATTTTAAGGAATTAACTGATGCATTAAAAATTCATGATACTCATTCTGATGGAACGACATGGTTGAATAGATTAGCAAGCAGTTGATTAGCAGTGCGTTTGATTGTATTATATTTAGATATAAATGTAATATCTACAATGAAGTGCTTTTGCAATGAGAGATCATGTGCATAGTGTAGTGATGAAGAAAATAGAGGGAATAATATATTTTACAAATACATTATGACGTGAAGGAACTCGAGCACTATCCCAAAAACATGTCAGCATATACAAATAATTTGTCAATTGAAATTACTCGAGCATGACAAAAACATGTCAAGATACAACATGACAGTTCTACTGTCTGAGGAAAAATCCCCAAGACAAATACCCCGGACAATTACACCTGCCAAAAATTACGAACTAATCCTAACCCCCAACCCATAATCCTAATACAGGGGGAAATTGTTCAGGGGTTTGGAAATGTGTGGGATCAATTACATACCTGTATACAAGGATGATTAAACAAGTGCCGATGAAAACAATAGCCAGGCCTGTGATACCAGCTATAAGTAAAGATGAGAGACCTGTTACAAAGGGAATAAAAAAAAAAACTTTAATGTCCATCCTTATGCAGATGTATATGTTTATCCTTTATTCATATACTGCGTGTGGTACCATTCGAAGCATTTTCAGTATCTTTTTTTTTACATTTGATTGCGAAAAATGGTAGTTCATTTCTTCAATCATCTCCTTTCTCAGCCTTCTGGTGTTCAGACTTGAAACAAAACGTCCCAGTTATCAGTGGCTCTGAAAACAAACTGTCCTCTTTAACTGTGATCTGAATATTTATTGAATAATTACTTATTCCGAACAATCTTTACCAAATAAATCTTCGAAAGGTGTATAATCATGTCATTAAAGAAAAAACAAAGAAGAAAAGAATCAGCATTTCCCTTCTTCCCAAGTAGATAATAAGAATAATTGATCACATACACGTATCCAAGGAGTAAAAATCTCAGAGTGAAATTTTGTTATAATAACTATCCGTCGCAGGAATCGCCCGATCGTTGGTCACCTGTGTGTGAACAATAGTCATAATAGTATACATGTATATCCCGAAACTCTCTTTTCCACTATTAAAAAGTGCCCAATTAAATGTAATTTAAATTGAAACATCAGATTTATTAGGCCCGAATTTTTCGTGCAGTGGTGTTAGATTTGAGAATTAAAAAAACAAAAAAACAAAAAAACAAAAAATCTTTTAAAGTTTACTTCCCTATTTCCTAAAGATTGTAGGAAGACGGCATCTGCGGCATCGGTGTTGATGCTGTGTCAACAACAAAAAGTATACCAGTCGGAAAATGTTTGCATGGTAAAATCCCAGCTGACCAACAATTCGTTTAGCAACTCATGAGACTTCAATGTTTGGGCAGTTTAGGCGCTACCTTCTTCAAAAGATTACTTAACATCCTTAATAGAATTATTATGAGTTAATGCTTGCGGGACTTCACGTCCTTATTGACCACTGCGGGTATAATTCCCAACATTCCTTTAAGAAGAGGGCGTGAAAACTGCTTCGAACTTTTGATGATGAAATTTATACGAATATTTGTTGATATCTTGCCCAAATATATGTTTCGTGCCTAATTGGTAAGGGCGAAGTATGCTCAGGGGTATTGAAGTCTTGAAGACCGTTCCGTTACCATCATGATATTTAGAGAAAACTTCGTATAGGAGTTAGAAAATGAATATAAAGTGGATCCTTCCTCCGGCAATATAAACCTGATGGAACAAATTTCTACAGGTCTTGAACATGATAAGATAAGAAAAAATAAAGACACATATTTATTTTCATGACATTAAAATTTACTTTACTCATTAACACTCTAAACAGTACACTGTAAAAAAATAATACAGCAAACTGATGTCAGCAGAGTCGCCATACAAAAATGTAATTTAAAATAACAGTTTTGCTGTAAATTTCTACTCTAATAATTAATGAAAGAGAAGAAAAAAAAAATCATTAGAGTTCTATAGCTTACACAGTTGGTTAAAACGGTAAAATTGTGTTACTCATGTATATTTTGTATTTCTCATGTAATTATTTGCAGGAGATATTTACAACAAAACTGTTTTTTTATAATGCGTCTTTTATGGCGACTCTGCTGACAACAGATTTGCTGTAAAAATACAAATATTTTTTACAGTGTAATACAAAACAATTACACTGCATTTTTATGCGTAGCCTATGTATCATTGGTGTGAAAATACGATCATGCGAAGAAAAAAAAAAGACTTGTCAATCGAAACGTTATTTCTTAATTTGATCAAAGATCTACAAGATAAAAACATAAATAAAACAAAGTATGACTGAAAAAAGGGAAAGACTGCATGTAAAAATATTAATCAATGCGTTTCCCCGCATCACACTATAGAAGAGAAAGTTTTGAGATCCATACAAATCTGATCTATGTGTTCTTAGTAAAAATTAATGTATTTTTGATTTAGTTATAATGATGAAAGTAACTCATTATTATCAACCAAATCATGTGAAGGACATTTTATGTGAGAAGGCCTATATTACCACTACGTATCATCAAATTAACACTGGGATAATGTAATTTTGTTCAATAATTGAGTCAAAAGGGAGAAAATGAAGACGACTTCATTATTATCAAATCTAAAAAAGTATGATTTGATTAGAAGTCGTTGAAATAATAAGGTTGGAAGGTTGGACGCATCAGAACAAAGAAGTACACTACACATGAGCTAGAAAGAGAATCTCGGAAATTAGTGTCAATTTTTGCGCGAATCCAATACAGCAAAGTGACCATTGGTAGTTTCAAGGTGTTATAACGAACTTTAGACCAACCTCTACGATTAGAATACGTTTCCAGGTGTAAATAATTTGTTTCAATGAAAATGAGTCATTGTGAAGACAACCAAGAATAGATTTTATTCTGGACACCAAAACAATGCATTAAAACTTTGAGATCGTGGAGGAAACTATTAATTCAACTTAAAGAAAGAAAAAGAGCGTAACAGCAAAAAATAACACCCAATAAGTTTTAACTACCAATACGTTATCACCATGGCAAAATTAAGAATTAAATAGAATATTTAAATAACACTAACTGCCAACTTTCCAGATATTCCGTGAAGAATTTCACAAATATTCCTTTTAGGCTTAGAGTTTACCTGCAAAGTAAAGTTACAACTTTGCCTTAAAATTAAAAAAAAAAAGATCCGTTATGCAGAACTTGTTATAATTGCTCTCGCCCAAATATTAATTTCGTTTCAATAGAATTTTTATGAAAATTATAAGAAATAGAAAAACAAAAAGTCGATGAATTTATTACCGTCATGACGCAATCTGGTTAAGAAAAATCTGTTCTGGATTCTTTTAATTGAATTAAAAAAGAAATAATGTATCATCGCGAAACAATTTTCATGAAGTTCACCTTGACTACTATATTATACAATGACGTAGAAATTATAAAAGGCAGTGTTGCATTACAGTTTTCCCAAGTGATCAATTTCACAAATAGGTCGCAAGCCAGTCATAGGAATGGTTATCACTTCCAGCTTTGTCCCTGTGCATTCCATCAGTTAAATAAATTATAAATGTTGAGGAGCTAGGTCGTTTCGCCAAAAAGAGAAGATTTGATTTTTTTTTTAAAGAGTAATACTCTTTTTACTAAAAGCAAATTTATAAATAATATGCATTTCTTTCAATTTACATTATGGATTACTTTTAGCCCAATTAAAAAGTAATATGTTAAATAATTTAGAGCAAAACTTTGCGGAGATATGCCGATGCAAGATTCAATATTACACCATGTATACGAGGGAGCGTATAGTGTCTGAGTGCAATTTTTACCTGCCATCAAATAATGAAGGTTGTCTTTTGACAGCTGAAATTTAGCATTGAATTTTTATGTTATGGAGTAAAAAAAGAAATCAATGATCACTTAACGCTTTCATATTCACTTTTTAATCGAAATGAAACTTACTTTCCAATGAGATGCTTTTCGATGGATATGTGTGTCATTAACTAAAGATATAAATAATGCAAGTTGTCATATGACAGGCTGAAATTAATATATAAATTATTATGCTATGGATTAAAAAGAAATCAAAGATCACACTTAACTCTTTCATAGTCACATTTTAATCGAAATGAAACTAACTTTACAATAAGATGCTTTTCGATGGATTTGTGTGTCATTAACTAAAGAAATCAATAAGAAATCTAACGTATGGCATTCTTCTTGTCAATTAAATAGGGAAACTGAATTTCAAACAGAAAATATTGTGCAAGCACGATATTCATGGAATATATCAAATGAATCAATGCACGAGTAAAAATCTCGGTCACAATAAATATTTATATACAGTAATGCTTTGCTCATTCTCTTGAAACCTATACAAAATCAATCTCATGTGGATATTTGTCAAAAATATTCTACATTTCTTTGTATAGCTGTGCACACTTTTACCATTCATGAAAAATGCCTAACGGATGTTTCCCGCAGCTGTGCATGTATTTTTTAAATGTATCGTCATGCGCTACGCGGATGATATCTAAGGTAGATCAAAAAATGTTCATAAGCTACAGTGGATTTCAGGCGGTGACAAAACAAGTTTTCGCACCCTATATTTTGGAAATCGCTTATTGAAAATAAATTTTTAATCCAAAAATTAGTGCCGCAACCCCCCCCCCCTCCCCCACCACATTGCAGTTCGGGCCTCTTATATTATCCTGATCGAGTTTAAAAAAAATTGTTACAGAGATACCGATTCTTTTCCTTATTTCAGAATTGTAAGTTGACATATAGTATGAAATAATAAGAGGTTATATGGCGCAATGTGAATATATTGTAAAGTAATCGTAAAAATTAAATGTTTTAAATACTTTTTTTTCCCGAGAATACTTTATTTCGCAAAAATATATTTTTAAAGATTTGTGTAAACCTGTCATAATATACATTGGATTAGACACAGTTACATATGATTGTGACCATACACATACATTTTCATTCGACACTTAGACTCCTATTAAATGAGAATTATCGATTACATATAGTTATAATTTACCTTTTCTTGGCAATCTGGATTTTCGTTGAAGAACCCGCATATTGGACTATCGAGTGGTGGCAAATTTGCTCCTCCTGGCCATAGGATCGATTTATTGGGACAGGGGTGTAAGAAGTCGTAGGGTCACGTAAAGTTCCCAACAACCTTAACATAAGTATTAAATAAAGAACAAACAAACACTATTATAGAAGACCTGTTATAATTCTTAACATCATGATTATATCGCTAGAATAGTTCAAGTTCACAAGTTCATTAGTTATTTCAAAAACCAAAATCATCACAATACAATCATATTGATATACATATGTGTATATAAAATATAATATGAGTACATTAGCACTTATCAAATTAGAGTACAACATAGATGAAAGATTTTAGGACCCTTTGGAAGCTAGGCTTGTTAGCGGGGCCCTGGAAGTAAATACATTAATTACATGATATATAGAAGATACTAATCTACACAAAACAATGTAGTCAGCATACATAACATGAATATTTAAGGTCAAAATGTTAAGCTAAACTAGTAATTATTTACAAAGAGACACGTATGCAACACAAACATGCACACATACACACACACACACACACACACACAACACACACACTTCACATTGATGACTAGGTCCTTAGTTAATGTTACAAATATTAGAATACAAATTGAAGGAAAATCATCATAATCTTTCAAGAAGTAATTTTGGATACTTTTTGAACATAGAAAGAGTTGTACTATTTTTTATATCAACAGGCAAACTGTTCCATGCTTTAATGCAGGATAATGAAAGGAGTCAGAGTGACATTTGTTCTTGCAAAAGGCTGATGAATAAGACCCTTTGACGGGTATTATAGTTATGAATTTGAGAATTCTTAGAAATAACTTTGTCACGTACACTCATGAGGAATTGACTGCAGTTTGAACATAAACAGTACACATTGAATGACACAAGTTCACTTAGTGGCAACATTTCAGACGATGGAATAACGGAGAACTCGGATGTATATAATGAGAATAGTATTATAAGTCGTACTGCTTCTTCTGCAATACTCTCAACTTATCAAGATATGACTTGAAAGTGTTTCCCCAAGCAACATTACAATAATTCAAGTAGGGTAGAATAATACTTTTGTATATTGTTAACAATATCATTTCAGGTAAATAAATTTTAACCTATAAATAACACCTACACTGCGAGACACCTTTGTGCAGACGGTATCTAAATGATTTTTCCAAGATAAGTGCTCATCTATACATAACCCGAGGAACATTACATTTGCACGAGGTTCGACATCATGGCCCCCTATTTGAAGACAAGTTATACGATCTGGAAGCTTTTGTCCCTTTGAACGGAAAATTACACACTTAGTCTTGAAGATTCAACAATAGCTTATTAAACAACAAACCATGCATACAATTTCTTAATTTCTAGATTTGCAACTCGTAACAAGTTTTCTACTGTCCTATCAGTCACCAGCAGACTGGTATCATCAGCAAAAGGGAATACAAGAAAAATGTTGATGAGTGTATAATAATATTATATAATAAAAAACAACAGGGGACCAAGAACAGAACCCTGAGGTACACCATACTTAATAGAAGCGTGTTTTGATCTACTTCTACCTATCTCAACAAATTGCATTCTATTACACAAATAACTTCGGAACCAGATAATGCTAATCCACGAAATGCCATAATGTTCCAGTTTATTGAGAGGATACTATTTTCAATGGTGTCAATGCCTTTGACAGATCTAAAAATATACACAAGGCAATATTTGTTTCCATCAATAGCTTTTATATATTACTCAATAAGTTCAAAACACCCATTTTTGTGGAGAAGTGCCTACGAAATCCGCAACTGCTGAGGAATCAATATATTCTTTTTAGATAGAAAGTCATTTAAACGTTTATAAATTATTTTCTCAAGAACCTTTGAAAATATTGGTAACAAGGCAATCGGCCTATAATTTACGACGTTATTACGATCAGATTTTTTTATACACTGGCACCACTTTAGCTACCTTTAGTTTATCTGGAACAGTCCCCTGAGACAAAGACATATTAATGATTTTACATAGAGGGTCAACAAAAAGGTGAATGCTCTCCTTTATAACTCGAGGTGAAATATCATCAGAACCACTCGATTCAGAAGGTTTGAGAGATGATACAATATTAATAATTTCAGACTTTGTAGCAGGATTTAAAAACAAAGAAGCATTATCTTCACATCGTTTCATATAATCATGATGAGATTGTGGTACCTGAGGAATATCTGTAGATATTTTTTGGGGCAATCCAATAAAATGTTTGTTAAAACTTTCAGCCCTATCCTTGGCAGATGATAGAAGTATACCATTAAAATCCATCTCTTTTGGAATAGAATGCCTATTTGACCGTCCTAGCAATTCATTGATGTGAGACCAAGTCTTCCGAATATCACCCTTAACCCCATTGAACAAATCATTGTAATAATCTTTCTTGACTTGATGAAGGGTACTAATCAAGACATTCTTATAATAATCTAGCGATTATTTCAATCCGCAATAATGAACTTATTTAGTCTCATCATGATTATAGTAATGAAATCTGCATTGAATCGTCACTAAATAATTTGTTTCTGCTCATATTATGTAGCTATTTTATTGGTTTTCTTTTTCTTTGTAATGTGACAAGGCCTATTGTACAAAGAGTTACGGAGTTGTTCCGATCATATAGGTCACTACATATTCAAACCATTGTGATGATAAATGTCCAACGAAACATTGAAAAAAATAAGATTTATTACATTATATATATTTAGAGATACAATTTTCAATAAAAGTTTTTTTTTAAATATCACAAAAAATTATGAGTTAGCAGTAGAGCTTATCGTATTTTCCAACGTTCATAGTTAGTGAGTATTTCAAGTGATAGAATTCTTGGCAGACTATGTTTGCTAGTAGCTTTCCTCGTTTAACGTTGAAACGACGCATCCCATTTGTCTATATCTAGGAAATCCATCGAAGAAAAGAAATGCTGCTAATTGCGGGGGTATCACGATGTCACGATATACACTTCCTAAGAATAGTGATAGACCTCCAAACAATAAGAGAAAAATCCAAATAAGCGTGATGTCGTCCTCCTTCTCAAAACGAGAACACTAATTATTGATGAAAGAAGATAGAGTATCTTTCTCGAGAAAACAAAAGACGTATTGGAAGAGAAACACCGATTGGAGGACTAAGCAGAAAAATACAGCTGGCAGGCAAGGTTAGAAAAGACGTTGATTTGTTGAATTATACGGAAGTAAAGCTGCATATAGACGTTGATGTGCAGATTAATAATTGGAAAAGAGGGTGAAAGAAGTAAGTCATTGTGTGCATGTTTGCATTTGTTTTGATTTCCTTGTTGCTGTTGCTGTTGTTCTTTTGTTTTGGAGGTGACGGTGATGGTATTGGTTTTGTTGGTGTTAGTGATAGTGGTGGGGGTATTGATTGTGGTGTTGCTGGTGATGGTGTTGGTGTTGTGCGGTGGTGGGATGGGTAGTGATGGTGATGGCGGCGGTAATGGTGGTGGTAGTATTTATGTCAATGGTGTTGGCGTCGAAAGTGTTGGTGTCTGTGTTTGTTGTGATGGTGGTGTTGGTGGTAGTGATGGTGTTTCTGTTGATGATGGCGGTGGTGTTGGTATTGCAGAGATGCCAACCGTTACGGAATAATTATAACATTAGAAATTAGAACGCAAATAACCCAGATAGTTAGAACAGCTACAATCATTGACTTCTCACTAGAGAAAGCATGAATAATAACATTTGCTCCGTCATTCAATTTTGGGAATGCGTTCAAATCAATGGTTTTCTTTCTCTTGTTGTCAACACATTTGTTTCAGCTGTTTTAACTATTTGCGTTATTCGCGTTCTAATTTCTAATGTTATAATTATTCCGTAACGTGTTGGCATCTCTGGTATTGGTGTCGGTGTTGGTGAAAGTGATGATAGTGATGGAGATTAAAGTGGTAGCTATGGTCAGTACTGGCTGGTCAACGTTGTCGTTGTCGATTATAAGTAATATGATAAATATCATGAGCGTAGTAGCGTGCATTGACTGTTGATAATAAACACCAATATAATCCTATCACTTCTTTACCTCAAATGCACCGTTTTCTGTATCAGTCATATCCCCACAGAGTGTACTCCGAATCACCGATCTCCGTTCTCATTCATCACTACTTGTCCATACAAACCTGAAATAGTTGGAATTGAGAGATTTTTCAAGTTGTGAATTCATACCAACAAAATTATGTATTCAACATCATTGTTTTACCAAGAAATAATAAATAACAAACGAATTATGTATCAAAATTATACAGTGCGTCCCAAATAAGTTCTGTACATTTGAAATGGTTAATGGTTAAGGTTTATATGTGTAAAAAGCTCATCTCTCAACTAGCATTTTGGACCAAAAAAAGTCCAGAAATTATTCATGCTTAAATGAGAACTGTCACATTTTGTAAAGGACACGAAAAAGAGGCAGATATCATGAGATGCAAACGATGGGAATTATTGACTGCCTCTGGTTGGCTTCTAAAAAGAAGAACACAAAGTAAAATTGATGTATTGTAGAGAACAAATCCATCGCACTGCAGTCTTTGCAAAATATCTTCAAGTGTTTCACACGTGGGATAGGCAAATGACAGGATCACTATTCCGTTCAACTCTCTAAGACCATTCATATTTGTAATATATATCAATATAGTTTGAAAACTAAATATCATAATTGGCACGCCAAAACATTTTCTCTTTATAAATGAAAGAAAAAGTAATATTTAAGCGTCCATATTTTAGATTCAGGGACGTTTTGAACGTAGTTCTATCGTGCAGCATGACTGAAAAGTTCCTGTCCAAATATTCTACTAATGTATATACAAAATCGATATGTGACTGATGACAAACTGTTACAGTAAATGACGCGAAAAATCTCACGTATTTATGTCTTACAAGCATTTTTCAAGTACATGTGTCAATAAAATTGATGAATAGTTACAATGGGATCAAACATTTCTTCTCTTGTGATTGGCTAAACGAGTCAGTCTTTCGGTTACAAGTAGGGGCTCGCGCCCTTATTAAATAGTATTATATTGGGAGTCATATTTTGAAGTTTTGGCCAGAAAATAAAATCAGAATCGAAATTCTAAAAAAAAACTTTCTAAAGGACAAGATTATCGTACGGTAATACCTGTATAAACATTTACGTAGGATTCGGTAATACGAAGTATGCACCTGCCAGTTAAACGGAATACTGGGATATCGCCTAATTATTGGCATAATTAAATATTTAAACCCAAGGCGACGAATTTCCCCTGGTTCGTTTTCGGAAAGCAAATTAAGACTCGATTACAAATATTGCAGGTGTTTCATTTATTATTTTTTCAGGGTTCTCTTTCAGTCATTCATATATCGTGAGGTAAATTAACCTCCAGTGACTTTTGAGTTGGCTACCGAATTTCAAGATGGCTTTGGAACTTCAGTCAACCTAATATTTTAAAGATTTTTCTTTCAAGTCTTAAAATATATTGTTAGTTAAAATTTTTGATATAGTTGTTATCAAATGAAAGAGATGAAATAAAGATGAACTAATTATCATTACCTTCAAAAGTTTCTATTCCACATTCTTTTTGTGACAGCATGACCATCATAGACATCCCCTCCTTCAGCCAATGTTCATTGATTGCCAACGAATCAAGATCATTACGTCATAGAAGGCTGAAGCTAGAAAAATGTGCTGCCAAAAAAAAAAAAAAGTTCATTACATAGAAAAATAACTGAAGACTGTAAATGGTTTACTCTCTCTTACAGTCAAAGATATCTATAGTAGTATACTTCCGTCTAAGAATGTTGAATAATCCAATCATCTGATTGGTCAAAAGCTGGTCATGTTTTCAACCATGCCCCCAAAACAACAAACTTGAATCGTTACCAGGACAACACTCTATAGTAGTAGGAAAAATGCCCGTGGTCCCCTGGAAGCTCCTTAGCAACGGAAACATAGTGTGATACTTATTTGTTTACGTGCAAAAGGCTGCTTTGTGGCTTGTGCGATGCGATGATTGCGGATACCGTAATAATTTGCGCAGCGCGATTTGGTCTATAATTTTAGACAGCTTGTGCGTCAACGCGCGGATGCGCAGCGCAGACAAATTCTTTCGTTGCAAACTATTGGTAGAACGGAACCCTGATTTTTAGGCCTGCGTTTAGTTTAGCCCTATAGCTGTGTTGCCCAATGACTCTAAATCCGATTTAAAACAAAATGTCAGAGGCTAATCTTCTTCGATTGGACAGCAAAGAAATCAAATGTGCAGTTAACTGTAATTAGAATACCGGTATTGTCTGAGGCGAGCAACAACTGATGCACGTGCCCGTAGCCTACGACGAGTTGTGACCGCCGCATAAATGGCATCGGAATCAAAGTTTGTATTTCGAGTGTCTCATCTTCTCAGAATGTATTCTAAGAGTTTTTTATAAGATTTTTTAAAATACATCCTACATATTGACCCTATCGGCAATAGATCCTAACAGACGCCAAGGGTTGTCCACCCGCATTTTTACCAATTTAATTACATTAATGTCATGAATACCAGAACCAGATGTAGCTAATACACTTATGAAGCCTAACAACCTACATTGTAAAGTTAATATAATGCAATAAAGTCAAGAAATAGCCTTAGCCTAATCTATGTAAGTTTCGTTGACTTATCAATTTATAAAAAGACATCAATTGTAGAATCAAATCGTTGAAGCACGATGAGATTTTATTTAAGGCAGATATTCATGTCAAGGGCACCGTCTACCGATATTTCAAGTTTCCAGTAATTATTGTCTACCTTAAGGAATGCAGTCCTTAACACTTAGAGTGAGGTCATATCGTAGAAAATACTGAGAGAAAAGAGTTATTGCCAAGGGGAAAAATAAAGAAATAAATTAAGAAACTTTACTGAAATACAAGTGATAGGAAGGAAAATGACAATCATCTAAACGTTCTGTCCAACTGAGTTTTGTAAGAAATTAATCATATCCTTTATTGTTGATCTGATCGCGTGCGTACGGGGAAATCAATGTAAATTTGAATTCATTTATGACAATATACCTTATTATACCAGGCGAATCGGGGGAAATAATACACCGCTGTTTTGAATATAAAATATTTGATAAATTTAATATCAGATCGTTATACAGTGGGAGTTTTTGGAGACAAAATTGAGATTTTGAGGACAATCAATTGACTGTGAAAGAATCTGTGCAAAATACCGAGCTAGCAATCGTGGTCAGTCGTCACATTGTAATCCATCTCTCGTCTCAAAATAACCTCCTTTTCAAAATTCCTTGTAAACTGTCGACGTTGGTTCAAATACCCTGAACGTCATTAAAGCTTCGTATGCCTTTTTGCATCGTCATCACGGTCATCTCCCTGTAATAAGAGGATGAAAAAGATTAATGAAAAAGGTATGAAATAAATACTAGAATTTATATTGAAATTGAATACTGGGTGACTTTACTTTCTATCCGTAACACCGAGTTACTTGCGGAAGCTGAATAATATCCAAAAACATGCTTTTTTTTAAAGTACATCTCAACAAACAATCATATGACTTGTGGAAGCTAAAGATATCGAAAACAAGTTTTTCGCCCCTAGTCAATGCATGTATATTACAATTTTATGTTGGGTCAGATTTATGAGCTATATCACTATAAATAATAAAATGTTACAGTCGAGAGATAGTTATGATTATACTAATAGGGATTTAATGATTTCTCTGCATGAATAAAATAATCTTCCAGCTAATGCTGTAATCACAATTGAAACATTTTAGGTCAGACAGAAATCGCCTGAGATTTTGAAAGCTAATTCGCCGAGAAAGCCTCAACGGATGACGGAATATCACCATAGTCATAAGCGTACCTCGGTACGCTTAAATTAACACTGCAGTTTCTAAAGCATTAATGGTGCTATCGAAATGAATTTTTCAGGATTCTTTTAGCACATTATACTACACATAGGGCCCCAGAGCTCACAACTTTTGCAAGCCTCCACAAATTACTAAATCCCTTTAAATTTCTATTTATATGCTTTGTTATTAAAATTTGTATGTAGCATTTTGTTCAATGAAACTCTGTGACATACCGGACTAAACTGGTCGGTGTCTAATACGAAAAAAGTCACTGTGAACATGCATAACATCCCTCTTAACTATATTCAACAGATTCAGGTTCGAAGGTGAAAACCTTTCCTGATTGATTTCTAAATCTTCAAATTCTCTCTGTGACTGCTCGGTAGCTTTCTTCTCCAATCTCCCTTTTGTTCTTCATCTCTCTTTTTCTGGTTTTGTCTGTTTCTCTCCCTCTTAAATTTCTGCATCTCCGTTTCTGCCGCTCTGCCCTCGAAACCATCAGTATCTGTTTTAGAGTCATTATAGACAACCACAAGTCTGTTTGCATGTCTGCTTTGCCTGTCAGTCCTTCAAATTTGTCCCATTTCCACTTTCGCTCGAGATGAATCTTCAGCATCCGACATAAATATCGATCCGCCCATCCATATACCCTCAAGATAAAGGAATCATCCCATCAATGAAAGTTCTGCATGCAACGCAGTAGGGTATATACGGTCATTATTAAAAAGTAAGGCCATCTGAAATTTATGTGTAACAGAGTTCAATGAGTCTATATAAAAAAATGTCCAATCATTTTGAAGTTGTCTTGTAAAAAGTATCGAATATTTAACCATGTGTTTCATGACATGTCTTGGAGATTCATCCTCCTCAGCATATATTGGTACCCTTTTCCATTTGATCTTTGCACGAATAACAGAAAATCTTCAATAAGATTGTAAAAATCTCACCTGCGTCCAGTGGGGTGAGATAAACAACAAATTGCAAATTGTTATATATAATATGTGCAGGCACAAAGACACACACTCACACTTACCCTCATTTACACATACACCAAAAACATACCCACCCACACCCTCACTACACACACCCACATACACCCTCCACACAACACATACACACGCACATACCTTATTCATATCCACACCAGCGCGCACACCACACACATACACACCCACACCACACCCTTAACAAACAAACCAAAAAAACATCACACACACCTCACACACGCTCACAAATAGTCATTAGGGAATTACTACGTTCCAAACATTCAGCGATGGTCTTCGTAAACAAAACATCGAAGGGGAAATGTTATTGTCAATTGTTTACTGGTGTGTCAGTGCATATGTGATGATGTGCGTGTGTGTGAGGGTGGATAGGTGTGTGTGTGTGTGTGTGTGTGTGTGTGTGTGTGTGCGCGCGCGTGAGTGGTATATGTGTGTGATGAGAGGGTGTGTGTGTATGTGTGTTCTCATATCCTTTCACCATTTGTTTTTAATCACATCCATTTATTTTGGCGCAAGTGAAATTTTACCATCTTCTGAAGATTGTTTGTTACTCAGTCATGCGTGCAAAGATCCAAATGAAAAGGGAACAAACAAATGTTGGGAGAATGACTCTACAAAGATATATCATGAAACCAATGATTAAAATGGTCATGCTTTGACCAAGAAAACTTCAAAATGACGGAACATTTTTTACTCACTCTGTATAGTTATATGTTATTCTGGAATATACTGCCCATAAGTTACATAACATCTTCCAAATATTTAACTATCACAATTCTTCTATGATTTGTTTTCACAAAAATCCCCAAGTCTCATGCTTCAATAACTATAAGATATATAAAGAAAGTTTAGGGCTCTAAACGCAATATGACATTACCCACCATTAAGCTGTATACGCAATATGGCATAAAACTCCTTTTAGTTAACCTCCTTGAGCTGTATGCCAAGTTTCATGAAATAACTCACAGTCAAATTAAAAAAAAAATTGAAATCTGCCAAATGCATGTACAATACAGTGTGTTCCTAAAAAAGGGTAATCGAAGTTCAAAGGTCAGTCATTTCAAAGTATATGGTTTATATTGTGATTCGTTTACTAAAATACTAAGTAATTCATCGGCTTTAAATTTGAGAATTTTTACGTCCAAACTGTAATTGGTCACACAGATAGGGTCCTTTGAAGGTGATAGGTACAAAACCCATTTTTTTTCCCAAGTTTTCGTTTTTAGGGTATGAAACCAACTTTTTATAAATTTTGTTTCATAGTTTTTTTGTTTGTTGTTTGTTTTGTTTGTTTTTTTTGTTTTTTTTTTGGGGGGGGGGTTTGTCACACAAAGTTTCAAGGAAATGCAATCTCATTTGTCAAAGGACCTATTTTAATAGCTATGAGATGGGTTCATAATTATGAGTCTCTTGAGTCGTGGAGACGTCGTGGTGACGTCCTCTCAGACTTCAGGGCGTCGAAGGGAAATTGAACAAAAGTTTAAAAAAATTTCAATTTTTTAGTTAGACTTCTTTAAGACGCCAGCAAGTAAATATTATTTGCCCGTTCTATTTCTTTAATCGTTGGCACGTTCCGACAACGTCTCTGCGACATCGTGGATATTTAAGGACGTCGCGGCAACCCCGCAGAGATCGCAGAGATTTGCTCGCGATTAAAGAAGTCTACTAAAAAGATTTGACATGTTTGACATTTTGTTTGATTTTTCTCGCGACTTTCTGCAGAATAAGGAGACGTAGCGGCGACCTCTCCGAGACTCCAGAGACTTACGCATACTCAAGACCCCATGTCATTGCCAGTGAATAGGTCCTTTGACAAATTGGCATTTCATTGAAACATTGTGTGACAAAACTCCCAAAACTATGAAACCAAAATTGTATAAACAGTTGGTTTCATACCCTAAAAATGAAAAACTTGGAAAAATGGGTTTGTACCTATTACTTCAATTGACTCTAATTCTGTGACCCACAACGGTTTGGACGTAAGCAATTTATCAAATCAAAGCTGATGAGTTACTTAGTATTTTATTAAACAAATCACAAAATAAACCATAAACTTTTTAAATGAATGGCCTTTGAACATCGATTACCTTTTTTTTTTAGGAACACACTGTATACAAACAAATTTTCAGTTGGTCTTAAACTTTTTGTAATGACGATAATAGACTTACCCCTCCCAGGATCGTTACCGAAAATATCGACATCCCGGAATGGAATGATATTGATGAAGGCGTAGTCGCCGTCGAGAAGGTCCAAGTCGTAGGCGTGAAGCATGATGGAACGAAGAGTTCCCCGTCTACGGCAAGGAATAACGACTAACGAAAAAGCAAAGAGAAAATCTTGAGTGATGGAATAATATATCATATAAAATATATGAGATAGGATTGGAGTAAGAGAGAAAGAGAGAGAGAGAGAGAGAGAGGAGAGAGAGAGCCTATGGGACTATCCTGCTTAAAAATGGAATACATGGATAAAGAATCGCAGAAGGTCGCTTAAAAACGGCGATTGAAGACGACCACTTTCGATGAGACAAAACAATTTGCAAGAATCCGCAATATGCCAAGACTACATCTACCCGGACAGGCGACTTCGACTTCTCCTATTAAAAATGGACTATGCTGATCCTTGAATAGGCAGAAGGTGATTATACGTCTTCTACCAATAGCCGAGCCTGTCGCCTGTCGGTACGTGAGTTGTCTCCCTCAGTCGTTTTTTGTTTAATAAACATTTTTGTTTAATAAATATAACATGACACAGGGCATCTTTGATTTGGTCATTCTGGAAGAAAATATGCGTATACTTTTTCTATCTTTTCTAATATTTTTCAATTAACAATAAATAGTCTTATATGCAGATATTCAATTCAGGTCTTATGTTTATCTACTAAAAATCGATTTGTTTTGTTTTACCCACGTCTGTGTTGTATTTTCGTTTGCTCCTTTGTTGTTATTTTTTTCTTTTCTTTGTTTCTTACTGCTTCTTCGCAGGCCTATAGCAGTCCTTATTTTCTACTTGTTTATATTATATATACTTAATAAAAAAAAAAACCTACGAATTCAAGAAATTGTGACTTTATTCAAAGCGATTTTTTAAATGTTACTGTGTTATTTTGAGGGACCCATATTCTACAAGTACTCACTTTTTAATGGGTCCCTCCATTTCCATAGGAAATAAAAAAACAAAAAAACAGAATTTTGTATCCTATCTCAAATTATTATAAAAAAGTATTTATATATGCAGTTATATAATTATTTTGTAATTATGATATTATATTATTATATTATTCGATGTTACTTGCACATTCTATTTTGTTCAAATGTAATATTGATTTCGTGGAAATGAAAATAAAGTTGAATTGAATTGAATTGAGTCGTCAAAAGAGGCAGAGCAGGATTTTTGAAACGCTAATTTTTTTTTACGTCAGTATAGGGGCTAATCTATAAGGTGAATTTAGTTGTGATAATGTCCGCAGCGGCTTTCACTAACATTTTGTTATCCAGGCAAAACCGCTACCTAGCGACAATCTCGGATTAGGTATTTTTTTTTTTGTTACTTTTGAGTTTTGCTGCATCCCTTCTGGCGACAGAGGCCACAATTCACGAAGTAACAAGCAATCGGTTCTGCGCCCTTGGCCTAAAATCTTGTATTTCGCTTGCCACAGCAATCTAGGAATAAATTGAGCTCTGAGTATCTTAATTGTTTTGAAATATGAAATACATTTCAATTAAATATTTAGTCTCAAGCAGGATTGTAATCCACAATGTAGGTTACGCAATACTTTATCATCTTTGTTCTATTTGTCACAGCTGGTTGACTTCATCTTAATTTTCAGCGTTCGATTTTTCTGGGGATCATTTTTAACATTCTCGTCACTTGATTCCATTCCCCACTCTATATTCTATCATCCCATATCTTACACAGTAAATGAGTGATGTTCACCAGGGACCAAAAGGGATTGCATGTGTATAGATTTCTGTTCATATAGATCTTAGCCAAGGTTTAATAATTTTCGTTCGTGCAACAGTCACGTGCCCTAAAACCTATTTCAGAAGAAGATTGTTTGCTTATTTGCGCTTTTCGTCGAATCTTGACCATTTGGCTGTGAGAATAATTATACGGCAGCCTGTAAAGAGGGATTTGTTATCAAATTCGTACTTTAAAAAGGAATTGTAAAGTGGTTTTAATCAAGATAATGAAAATTTAAATGTAGAAATCGAATTAGATGAATTTGATCAATAATTTGAATAAGAACATTTTGTCATTCACAGCCTATAGTCCGATTCAATTTTCGTTTTCATATTTACAATTTTTAGTGATATCAGTCCGAAAAAAGACGGGAAAACCCAAATAGACATATACCATTCAATCACTAGATTCTTCGTGTAATTAAGGATTGTAAAAAAAAAAAAAAAAAATGATCCCCAGTCTTCTCTAATACGTATAATAAGATGAAAAGAATAATCATCATAAAATAATGTAGTCAATAATTATTTGAAATATTTTATGATACCGACAGCGTGACATTGTTCTCAATATCCCATCAATACAACCATGTACCCCTGATTTATACCATTCCAAGTAAACAACATCCTGGTAAACAAAAAAAACACTTAAATACATTTTATACGGTATTTCCTTTCTACAGCTGCTCATGTAATGCGGCGGTCACAACTCGTCGTAGGCTACGGGCACGTGCAATCACGTAGTCTGCGTTGCATGCACAATGCACGCACAGGTCGTGGATCAATTTCTGCGATTCCTGCGTTTCTGTAGTAAGGGTATTGGAAAAACTTCCTGCACGTCGTATAGGCAACGTGCCTGCGTGGTACATACGCTGCACGAATTTCTACGAAATCCATCGTAGGGAGTTGCACGTCGAAGGTACGGCGAGTTGTGACCGCCGGATTAATGAGAATTCGTGAAACCTCTTCGTTTGTATTATTTTAGGAGTGAATATTAAATTGGGGGTATTGCAATAGGAACACACGAGTATTGGAGCACGAGGTCTTTTACATTTAGGCCATAAAAATGGTGTCGCTGAAATTATTCTGCAGTAGAATATTTTTTTTCCCCATATAATTTAATTACGCGATTATGGAAACCTTGTTCCTTTTAGAATCTGTTGTTTTACTCTTGACCATAATTCAGTCAAGGCCGTTTTTATCGCGCAATTCTTGTTTTCTCACAATATTTTGTATCACCAACATTCCCTTTTACACTGCACTGATTACTACTTTGCCTATACCAATTATATTTGAATGCACATGTATTATTTTTCCTTTTGATATTTATATATTTATATATGTATGTTTCGAAATTTTGAATCTTTGAATCCTTTGAGGCTACAAGACTATATTGTTCCGAAATGATTAGTGAGAGAAATTTTTCTTCTCAAGAAATCAAAAGGGTTCGATATCAAACAATGAGCATCACACGGTATAGTAGCAGTCATTTTTTAAAACTGATACTTATCGTATTCTTTTCCGCTCATATGAATACGTTTCATCACTACGGAAAAGGACAATCTATGTTTAGAATATTAAGGTTTAAATATCACCCATCATTGAACACAATTTAACTTTATTGAATTCAATATTTTGTTTTTATCATGGTAAATGTATCTTTTTGAGTGGTTTCAAAGCGAAAATATAATAGCTATAGGCCTAAGGGTTATGTAAAAATGTTTTAACTGGTAGTTTTAAGTGAATGCTTTTCAGGGTAATCGAGCCACATATAGAATGTCTTACAATATTTCGAAGTGCAGGCTCCTTCCAAAATGTCACATTTTTGTATATAGTAGGTAAGTTTGGGGCGTATGATTTGATTTGTTCTAGGCTAACAATTTTATGAAGAAGGGAAAATGGCAAGTGCTATTAAAAACGAAGCGCAATATGTGCTACTAGTATAACATGACTATATGCTTGCACCAAACATGTCAAACGTATTACAATACAGGTATAGTTTGAAACGTTACATGTATTTTTTTACAAATTTTGTTAATATAGATATCATATTGTTGCCATTTGAACTTTTATTTTCACTCAATTATATCATTGACTGAAATTTTTTTATTAGAAAATTGAATATATCGGAAGCGTTATCCTTTTATTTCTATTTTTTGATGATCCAATTCACTTGAGATACAAAACTGCTGCTTCAAACACAGAAAACCTAACCTCGTCCGTCAATGGACCGACTAGCTTTAAAGCTAGTCGGTCAAGACGGACTAGTTTTAAAGCTAGTCTGTCATGTTAGTCCGTCGAGACGGACTAGCATACAACTGAATCTACATCTCTCAACTTGACGGACGAGTCAAGCTTGATGCTGGGCCGTCGACGTGACCGACTAGGACTATAAAAGTAGCTGGCTGGACCCAGTTTACCCATTAAAAGGACTGACTAGCTTTTGATACAAATAGTTGCAATGTCGTTTCAATGTACATTCTCTATTTATTCTGTTTCCCAGCATAATCAAGTTGATACATTCTGAAACAAAGGCTGTTTTGGCTTGACAATCTGAAAGCTTACGAGGCATAACATCTATCATGACAAGTATGCAATTCACGAGTAGGTTAGAAATTATTGTTCATTCTTAAATTACAGGCTAATTGAATACTTCGTTCTATAGAAACCAATGAACCGTCTATTCTTATCGATTGCTGGAGAATGTCCCTCGCTTAGCAACAGCAGTGAATAGAAGGTGGTACATTTGATTGAATAACATGCGCATTGGCGAAAAGGACATCACTATTAGTTGCATTATCTCTATGTGATTCCATTTAATGAGCAAACTGTACAGACGCACACCTTGATATACCCCGTAAAGCTTAAGATTTTGATTATAAAAGGAGGTACAAGCCCTGGAGATCTTGCAAGCGGGAATCGTTTGATCTAGCTTAAAAGCCGCTAGCAGAAATATGTCGGGCATGTGCTTAACTAGATCTCCCTTGCAGATTGGTAGACAAAAGATCCCTATACTTGGCTGCACTCGTAGGGCCCTTTCAAAAGGAGATATTCTTTGTAATAGAAAATTACTTTCGCTACTACCGTGCTCCTGAAAGTTTGACCAAACTGCACAGGTGCGTATAATACACAGGTACAGTGAAAGAGAAATGTCATACATATTTTCCGACATATAATAAAATTACTCGACTCGGCGCTTTTAGGCACTAATCTGACAAATATTATCATAAATTTCCAATATTCCAACCGAGCACATATTCAATTTTTTCGTACTGCCGGAAATAATGCGGAAGATTGTTTAAAAAGGGGATTTTAGAATGATGATTTATTAACACCGACACTTTTCACAATTTAAGGTGCTGGTACATGGTGGAATTTACCCCCAATATGTTCAGATAATATCGTCGAATACATTCATATATTTTATCATGTGCTCTAAGTTTTGGCGCTCTGTTCAGTCATAATGAAAGGAAATATAGAATAATTCTATTTTACACAACAAATTCTCTACTCTGTTATCCCATGAATCTGTCGGCTTTGAAGATCAGACATCAAAGGCAGCGCATTAAACTGTATATTCTTTTGTGCCCGTCTTAGAAAGTGACAGCTGTTTGAATAAATTATTTGCGCGGTTGGAACTCCATCTCTCGTACCTCCTTTGAATTATAATGGCGATCTCCTTTCCTGTGACATGACTGTGGAGTACTCTTTTTTAATTCCTTATGTTTAGTTCACAGATAGCGTTATTTTTTCACATAGATTAATGCTATAATCACCAACGCGAAAAATTATGTCTTGCCAAATCAATTTATATTCACATTAAATCATGAAAATTGAAATTTAACTTTAATAATAAATATAGGCGCCACTTTTCTTTTAGATTACTTGTATCTGAAAGAAAAGAATATTGGATTAGAGACACGACTTTGGGATTCTGAAGAGGCTCTCAAGGACAAGTGTATACGCCGAAAGTGCAAAAGCAGGTAAGCCTACAACAAAAAGTCATGATGATGCAAGCCATGGCGGCGACCCCTGGGCCCTGTGCCCCCATTATTTGATAATTGCCACAATGTTAACTAATTGTGCCGTCTGTATTAGTTCCTCTATTTTTTTTTTATTTTTTTTTTTGCTCAAATTCATGTGACAAAATGTATGTTTTTAATCGTTTCTTTATAATGTCTTCTAATATTTCAGATTTGACGTCTCTGACAAGCTGGTGAAGCCATATTAACCTCGTCCGTCATGCTAGTCTGTCAAGACAGCAGCAAGAACATCGCAGCAGAAAAGCGCGACGGACTAGCTTTTACACCATGACCGACTAGCTGTAAAGCTAGTCCTGCTCAAAAGCTCCTCAGTCTGAGCATCACTACGACTAGCTTTTATGCTAGTCCGTCAAACTAGTCGGTCACAATGGACGAGCTTTAAAATTAGTCTGTCGTGACCGACTAGCTTTAAAGCTAGTCCGTTTTGACGGACTAGAGACGAACGAGTTTTAAAGCTAGTCCTTAATAACCGGGTTGCGTTGAAGGAAAGCTAGTCCGTCGTAACCGACTAGATATTAAAGGCTAAGTCGTCCTGGGCGATCAAACTACGACTAGCTTTAAAGCTAGTCGGTCTACCCGTTTAGGTTTTCAGTTAACTCTTCACAATGTTGCCTCTCTCCCCTCAGGTGTAAAAACATAATTGCCTGGTGTAGTATGTGACTTTCAATATTTTAAGGATTGGTGTTGGCATTTTACACGGTGTGTAACCATGGTGACTGTTAAATTGAAAGGCTACAAATGGAAAGGCGAGTGAGCATATAACAGCAAATAAATTGGATGGCCGGCGGTAATGCCACTGTAAATGTAATTGATTACTGAAACTACAAAACAAGGGATTTCATAAGATCTTTTGAACATTTGTATAGGGTTTGTCAGATTGCATTTAAAATCAACGGTGTGCACTATACACCGAGATTGAATAATAGCCCAAACCAAGTTGAGTTGGTCTACAGTTTTAACTATACTGTCTTTCGTTCTTGGTCTTTTTCAAAAGTCGAGTGGTCTTTATGATTATTTATTCATCATCTATTTATTTATTTTTCACCATTGGTAGCCAATTCAACCAAATTTGATCTTCCATTTGTTGTATGTTAGTATGAATTTATGAACTACACGAATTATAGTTCATAATAATTTGAACATAAGAGCACATGATAAATAAAAAAAAATAATAAATAAATCGGATTAATTTGATGAATGAGTATAAATAATCAGCAACATGATACATTACGTACATACACCTTGAGAGAGAGGAGAAGAGAGAGAAGAAAGTACAAAGAACAGGAGAAAGAGGTGAACGGAGAGGTATTAAACACCTACAGTGCCGTATCAATAAAAACGGACAGTTTTTGAAAAGTCTTAAAAAAATATTGTTAAATTATGATGTCTATATTTTTATGGTAATAGATGCTCTGAAGTCTTATCTTTCAAATGCAATTTAACAAAATGAGTTTCGTTCATGGTTGAGTACACACAGAACAGTTTTGTCGGGGCTCAAAAAACGGCTTGCGCACAAATGGAAAATTGAGAATTACGATCATCAGACTTCTTGCTAAAGATCAGCAGTCTTCCTCTATTTTTTTCTTTATCTTTGCCATTTTCTTTCGAACTATTGATTTGAAATTCACTTACAAAAGCTATATTATTTTGTTTTTGTTTTCATTTTAATATGTTATTTTTTTTACTATAAATTTTCCTTTAAACTTTTTTTGTCAACCCATAAGCATGATAAGAAAGGGAATTTGGTTGTTGTTTAATTAATTGTTTTATTTATTGATTGATTGATTGATTGATTGATTGATTGCTTTGTTTATTTATTTCGTTCATGCTTGAGCGAACACGGAAAGTTCTTGTTCGGAGTTTAAAAAAAACTTTGGTTAAATTCAAAGGTATTATTTTTATTTTGAATCAGGTACTCCCATTCGGATAGATTGTTACTTTTCACTGGTCAATAATTATGTTAGTCTTTTGAGTCATTCCTATGATTCTTCCAACGATTAATCAACCATTTGAACAATCAATAAAAAAGTAATCGGTCAATCATTCAAAGAAACAAACATTTTAATCAAAACGATCAATCATTCAAAATGGTCAATCTATCAATCCTTCATTCAATCAATCGGTCAAATAAATAAATCAATCCATCAATCAAATTTCAAAACAAAACGACCAAACAAAGCAATTAATTATATCAAATAATCAACCAACCAAATCCCCTTGTCTTTGGTTGACAATTATTTTATTTTATTTTTAAAAGGAATATTCAATGCCAAAAGATAACATATTAACATGTGAAAAAAAACAAAAAAAACAATTATTTTAATGAATAGCATTTAAATGAATTTTGATGGCATAATTCGAAAATAATGGCAAAGATAATGAAAAGGGTTAAGGATGTATGTCTGCTGATTAGCAAAAGTCTGTGATCGTATTTCCTAATTTTCTTCCATTTTGTGCAGCAGCCTTTTTTGAGCCCCCGACAAAAACGTTCTTTGTGCGCTCAAGCATGAACGACACAATATTAAAAATGGCATTTGAAAGATAAGACTTCAGAGCATCTATTAACATCAAAATATAGACATAATAATTTTAAAGTAAATTTTGACAGACTTTTCAAAACTGTCCCGTTTTTATTGATACACCCTGTATAGAGACGAATTTAAAGACGGAGAAATTATTATTTTTTTTTAAACCTTATCATTATTCAATTCAATTCAATTCATTATATTTCTCCACAATAGTAATTCATATATTAGTGTCAAAAATATAACAGCTCCGAAATGAAAGTGACAATTTTGAAGGTTGTCGCATACATTCTTTTTTGCCCAATCCCACTCTATAAAAGACACTATTTGGCTGCCAGTCATTATACCGTTATCAGAAGCATCCTTATTTTCCTATTAGAGAAGCACCATCATAACTTGTTCATAATGCAATAAACGAGACGGAATTTACTCATGAATTAAACTTAAGTTGTATGATTGAAAGTTAGCAGCATAAGACGTCGAGATATTTAAGAAAAGTAAGCCAGATTGGAGCAGTTCCGATCATTATCATCATAAATAGAATGGGGATACCCCGTTTGCATAATTCATGAAACTTTCTTTATTTTCCGTGAGTGAATATTTTATGGCGGTACTCTAAATCAAAGTTTGTATAGTTGCAAAGTTGTACAAATGTAAATCGGGTAGTATATATTGGTTTCTAATTAGCTGCAAGAGATTGGAATCTGAACATAATCATTTTGCTAATCGATTAAAGTTAGCATCTTCACTATCTATAATATTCAACAGAGTTTAATTGCGGTGTATTTACATGTAGGATCTTTATATACCTATATAACTGAAAGATAAAAGGGCAAACAATATATTGAGAGAAAACATTGTATCCTATAACCTATGGTACTATTTTTAGTTAAAGTTAGCATGTCAATATGTTACATTTTCTTACGTAAAAAGCCCATTTTTTAATGGGAGAAATTGAAATGAAATTTTAGTCAAAAATAATAATGAGCGTTAAGATGTATTTGCTTTCTTAAATCTTTCATTCATGTAGCCCTGTAAACAGTAATTCATGACAACTCAATCAATTACTGTCATTTGAATACAATGAAGGTAACCTGTTCTCGGTATAATTACCAGTTCATCTCAATAATAAATGTTAAGCATTAGCCTTGGCATTCAGTAATAAACTATCCATTAAAAGGATATATGATTGGGTTGGTCGTCATTAAAATACACATTATTAATGTTATCAAACGACATCGTATATATGGTATATGCCAACCTTAATTGGCGTATATTACGAAAAAACGTTCATTAGTAGGCCTATATTCGTTTACCCTATATTACAGGTACAGTATGAGTCAGGAAAAAAATGTTTTTTTTTTTTTTTTTTTTTTTTTTTTTTTTTAAATGGGATATATCGTAGAGGAAGAGTAAATAAAGTATTTCTAGTATTGCGAGGAAATATTCATCGGTAACGTTTTCGACCATAAGATACTTAGGGCATTTATTATTTGATACATGATAAAATTAACCGAGTTAATTATAGGACTATGGGATTGCTTTTTGTCATTTGGTTTAGATAATAATCATATTCATGCGATTTCCATATTGAGAAGTCCAATGGAAACAAGCTAGGTGAAATGTATAAACAGTGTACAATCGAAAACAGTCATTTGTATATTTTGTCTGCACTAATTCGTTAAAGTTTTTTCTGATTCACCCGGTACAAGTATGTATTTTATATTACACATAATTCATCGGAAATTTTATTCCAATATTATTGTGCCATTGATTGTAGTTTTTTTTTTTTTTACAAATTGTTTGCTAAGATCAAGAGTGACATTTTACAACATTTTGCTAATTCTCCAATAATGTATAATTCAATTCAAGATAACCTTGACATCTACATGTACTTGCATCTATTACTAGTGTTTCTTCAAGATGTCAATCTTAACTTCTATGAAAAAAAAA
The DNA here is from genome assembly GCA_940671915.1 of Paracentrotus lividus. Classification (NCBI taxonomy): domain Eukaryota; kingdom Metazoa; phylum Echinodermata; class Echinoidea; order Camarodonta; family Echinidae; genus Paracentrotus; species Paracentrotus lividus. Next base: position 52,004,198 of record CALNVZ010002100.1, on the reverse strand, counting down.
AATTAAAAAAAGGGGGATCTCTCTGGGCAGCACACTGTCTCACATACATTTAAGAGCACAATTTTTAAACGATCGATGAAACATTTCGTTTAGATTAACCAATACCTCATCTTATCATCCTTAATCAGAATTAATATATCCTATTGGGTTTCCGTGCATTCTTGCATAGAATGAGGGCGGGACTCGAACTCACGATCTTCACATATTCAGACATGCGTTTAGAATAGTATGCCACCAGGCGCGGATCTAGGATTCGCAATTTAAATAGATTGTGCAGGCCCAATAGTTTGGGGACAATTTCATGTTTGGGCATATGGGTCGTTACTTTCAAACGTGTGACGTAAGCACGCTGGATCCGCTACTGGCCACGATACCTGTATGATTATCTGTTCATATTTAAGGAAGTCGAGTAACTTCCTCCTGGTTGAATCGTGTCCCCCATCCTATCCAAAGGAGTCTCATTGCTGGCAGCTATATGATGAGTCAATACCACAATGGTACCACAGGAAAACTACCTCTAGCCGGTCTGATGGAGATCTCTTCATATCATCCCTAAACTAGAACCCCAGGAAGAGGTTCAAAATAGAGAGTACTTCCTGATGGTCGTGAATTATTGATGATTTCACTTAATGTACCGTTAATACCGTCTTCAAACCCGAATTTTATGATCATGTTTTTGTCCACGAGTGATGTCACCACAAAAGACACCTTGAAGATTCAACAGAGCTAGGGCGGATAGTTTTCATCAACAGTCAACTTAGTAAAGACGTTTAAAGAACTCACACGAAGAAATTGATTACATACAGACTGCATGTTTTCATAAATCAACCAAGTAGCTAGTACAGGCAGGATGGTTTGATTAATAGTGAGATGGTTTATAATTTTCAAATAATTATTTTATATTTAAATTATCTCTATAGTTTTGACCCTCTGACCTGAACCCAATTGCCATTGCATGAAAGAAAAAAGAAGGAAAAAAAAGTTCCTTTTTTTTTTTAAATAGAAAAACAGAAAAATCGTTCATTTCCCCATTTAGGATCCTTATTGTATTACATATAATTCGATAAGGATCATCTCTTGATTTCAAGTGACGAGGCAAACTATCACTTCCTCATCGAGCTGGATATACACCGTGTACACGATATCTTATGGCGTAGGGGATACCCCGTTTGCATAATTCATGAAACTTTCTTTATTTTCCGTGCCTGAATATTTTATGGCGGTGCTCCAAATCAAAGTTTGTATAGTTGCAAAGTTGTACAAATGTAAATCGGGTAGTATATATTGGTTTCTAATTAGCTGCAAGAGATTGGAATCTGAAAATAATCATTTTGATAATCGATTAAAGTTAGCATCTTCACTATCTATAATATTCAACAGAGTTTAATTGCGGTGTATTTACATGTAGGATCTTTATATACCTATATAACTGAAAGATAAAAGGGCAAACAATATATTGAGAGAAAACATTGTATCCTATTACCTATGGTACTATTTTTAGTTAAAGTTAGCATGTCGATATGTTACATTTTCTTACGTAAAAAGCCCATTTTTTAATGGGAGAAATTGAAATGAAATTTTAGTAAAAAATAATAATGAGCGTTAAGATGTATTTGCTTTCTTAAATCTTTCATCCATGTAGCCCTGTAAACAGTAATTCATGACAACTCAATCAATTACTGTCATTTGAATACAATGAAGGTAACCTGTTCTCGGTATAATTACCAGTTCATCTCAATAATAAATGTTAAGCATTAGCCTTGGCATTCAGTAATAAACCATCCATTAAAAGGATATATGATTGGTTTGGTCGTCATTAAAATACACATTATTAATGTTATCAAACGACATCGTATATATGGTATATGCCAACCTTAATTGGCATATATTACGAAAAAACTTTCATTAGTATTATTCGTTTACCCTATATTACAGGTACAGTATGAGTCAGAAAAAAAAAGTGATTTTTTTTTTTTTTTTTTTTTTTTTTTTTTTTTTTTTAATGGGATATATCGTAGAGGAAGAGTGAATAAAGTATTTCTAGTATTGCGAGGAAATATTCATCGGTAACGTTTTCGACCATAAGATACTTAGGGCATACATGATAAAATTAACCGAGTTAATTATAGGACTATGGGATTGCTTTTTGTCATTTGGTTTAGATAATAATCATATTCATGCGATTTCCATATTGAGAAGTCCAATGGAAACAAGCTAGGTGAAATGTATAAACAGTGTACCATCGAAAACAGTCATTTGTATATTTTGTCTGCACTAATTCGTTAAAGTTTTTTCTGATTCACACGGTACAAGTATGTATTTTATATTACACATAATTCATCGGAAATTTTATTCCAATATTATTGTGCCATTGATTGGAGTTTTTTTTTACAAATTGTTTGCTAAGATCAAGAGTGACATTTTACAACATTTTGCTAATTCTCCAATAATGTATAATTCAATTCAAGATAACCTTGACATCTACATGTACATGCATCTATTACTAGTGTTTCTTCAAGATGTCAATCTTAACTTCTATGGAAAAAAAAAAAAAAAAAAAGGGGGATCTCTCTGGGCAGCACACTGTCTCACATACATTTAAGAGCACAATTTTTAAACGATCGATGAAACATTTCGTTTAGATTAACAAATACCTCATCTTATCATCCTTAATCAGAATTAATATATCCTATTGGGTTTCCGTGCATTCTTGCATAGAATGAGGGCGGGACTCGAACTCACGATCTTCACATATTCAGACATGCGTTTAGAATAGTATGCCACCAGGCGCGGATCTAGGATTCGCAATTTAAATAGATTGTGCAGGCCCAATAGTTTGGGGACAATTTCATGTTTGGGCATATGGGTCGTTACTTTCAAATGTGTGACGTAAGCACGCTGGATCCGCTACTGGCCACGATACCTGTATGATTATCTGTTCATATTTAAGGAAGTCGAGTAACTTCCTCCTGGTTGAAACGTGTCCCCCATCCTATCCAAAGGAGTCTCATTGCTGGCAGCTATATGATGAGTCAATACCACAATGGTACCACAGGAAAACTACCTCTAGCCGGTCTGATGGAGATCTCTTCATATCATCCCTAAACTAGAACCCCAGGAAGAGGATCAAAATAGAGAGTACTTCCTGATGGTCGTGAATTATTGATGATTTCACTTAATGTACCGTTAATACCGTCTTCAAACCCGAATTTTATGATCATGTTTTTGTCCACGGGTGATGTCACCACAAAAGACACCTTAAAGATTCAACAGAGCTAGGGCGGATAGTTTTCATCAACAGTCAACTTAGTAAAGACGTTTAAAGAACTCACACGAAGAAATTAATTACATACAGACTGCATGTTTTCATAAATCAACCAAGTAGCTAGTACAGGCAGGATGGTATGATTAATAGTGAGATGGTTTATAATTTTCAAATAATTATTTTATATTTAAATTATCTCTATAGTTTTGACCCTCTGACCTGAACCCAATTGCCATTGCATGAAAGAAAAAAGAAGGAAAAAAAAAGTTCCTTTTTTTTTTAAATAGAAAAACAGAAAAATCGTTCGTTTCCCCATTTAGGATCCTTATTGTATTACATATAATTCGATAAAGATCATCTCTTGATTTCAAGTGACGAGGCAAACTATCACTTCCTCAGCGAGCTGGATATACACCGTGTACACGATATCTTTCCTCAGCTGTGCTTCGGAAAGATATCTGACCAGCTTGCCTCTGAAGTGATAGTTTGTCCATCACTTTCTTCAAACAGTGATTTTTAGTTTGCTCAATATCAAAAGAATGTTTAAAAGAAAAAGAAAAAATTGTTTTGCATATATGTATATATATATATTTTTTTGTTTTTTTTAAAGATTTAATAACAAAATTACATAAAATATACATGGGGTATAAAAAAGGGTTAGCCCAGCTTGAATGAATAAGTGCGGATGTGTGTGTATTATTGTTTAGATTTTCAATGGTACCGTCCCATGCGCTTATTCAATACATTTCTGCAAATATCTTGGTGGGAAGGGGGGGGAGGGGTATTGCAGTTGGTATTATACCTGAACACTCTTGTCACTTCTTTTTTTATTGACAGTCTGTAACGAATGTTGCTTTTATTTGGTGATATTTCTTTCCTTTTTTTGCGGGAGGGGGGGGGGCAGATTCTTGGGGCATTCATAAGTCGATACAAGGTAAAAAAAATAAAAAATAAAATAAAAAAATACCAATGTCATGAATAACAAAATATACAATTGGCAAAATACCAAATGAATCTCATCGGTTATTATCGTGTTTTGTCAACGTTTGTCAACTGGCTTGGATAATTTTTATTACAAGTACATTCGTGCTATTTGCCAATTGAGAAGTCGAATGGAAATGAACCATGCAACTGCACTTTTGCACATCATTTTCACTACAATGAAGTCCAGTAGTGCATGACTGCAAAAACAACCAATCTACCATTGAAAGGCCAAACAATTTAAAAAGCTTAGAATTTGTATTGATGCATTTATATAGCTCAAATAATTTCTGTTATTGGATATTTTTGTCTATTCAATTATCGGCTTTGTATAAGCCATCATTTTTTCCTCATTAGGTTGCATTGGTGTACGCTTTTGACTATGTACGATTAGCGTATAAAACTCAGGCTATTCCAGTTTGACTTAAAAGTTTGTAATTATGATTACTTCATTAGCTAGAACAATATTTCATTTTAGATCATGAATGAATAAAATGAAATGACTATTATGCATCAAAAAGTGGAATTCACATCTTATTAATGCACTGTCTTCAATGTATAGCATTAATCAAAATTAATTAACACATAAATAAAATTAGGACTCGAAGCCACGAAAATCCATTAGGGAAGAAATAATTTGTTCCGCGTCAGTAATGATGCTGCGTCTAATTTTTATGTCGCCAAAACTGAAAGTCATAAGTTCATTCGAAATTAAATATGTCTGATCACTTTCTTTTCCATGCCATGTAATATTGCGTGCTGATGTAGGTTGATGCATTGAAGAAATGGTATCATACAAACTATAATTAAAGGGGAAGTTCACTTTGGAATTTTATTGGTTTTAAGAAATGAAGAAAAATAAAAGAAAAATATGAGTGAAAGTTTGAAGAAAATCGACCAAAAATTAGCGAAGTTATTAATATTTGAAGTTTTGATTCTGTGACGTCACGTGCGAGCAGCTCTCCCATGTATTGTGTATGTAAATGCCATAAATTCGTCTTTTTTCATGTTTCTTGATGAAGGAATGGGTCAATATGTTAGTAGCGTGTATATGAACATAGGTTTGATGATATATCGATCTCACAGCTGATATGATTAATACTCTTCTGGAAAAATGACACTTTATGGAATTTATAGAACACATAGGAGAGCAGCTCGCATGTGACGTCACAGAATCAAAATTTTAATATTCATAACTTCGCTATTTTTTGGTCGATTTTCACCAAACCTTCATTCATATTTTTCTTTTATTTTTCTGCATTTGTTAAAACCAATAAAACTCCAGGGTGAACTTCCCCTTTAGCATTAGATATGTGAGCGCTTAAAGATCAGATGACAAAATGGGTCATGATAATAACATTCTATGGTGTCTTTAATGGCAAAAACGGTGTCATGGCGGGGTATAATGATACCATTTAAGCCATATGTTTGGCGGTGCTATGAGACCGAGGCTCAACGATCGACCACCAGGGAAGGATAACAACTGTCAACGTATTCAATATCCGAATCAAATTTGAACTTGATTGTAAGAGTATGAAAGTGGCAGGTATTTCGATGGTGTCATTGAATTACATGTATCCATAATGCGGTGTGGATAAGGGGGATCAACCCCTTAATATGACCGTGTATGGATAAACGCTACAGGTGGTAAACGTCGAACAATGAACGATGATGGGTACATGAGTAGGAATATGTGAATAGAATATGATTGTTGTTCAAACAGGCCTCATTCGTTAGTAAAAATACAGAAAAAAGATACCTACACACCATTTTTTCCCTCTATTTAAAAACAATATCTTTGGGAAAGCAATATAGATTCAGACAATTTCTGTGTCCTTGGACATCTCATGAAGGTAGAAAGGTCTTTTGGTATCTCCTGGGTATATAAAAAGGTAATGGAAGTTATTCCCACATGAATATTGAATGTTATATATTGAGTTCAAGTTCAGGCTAATTTTCTCGCCTTTTGCACGAGCTTGTATGTATAATTCTGCCAATATTGCTCAGCCATGACCGCTATTAATATTTTAGAAAATAAAAGACTAATTCTATGATCAAATCCAAAAATCTATAGAAAAAAAATTATTCGAGTCCTTTTAAGACTACCATTGGAGTGAAACGGTAAAAGTGGAAAAAGCGCTTGTCAACTTGCCAGCAATTTGTGTAGAAAGAGATATTTTTCTTTGAAATGTCTATAAATTAAAATAGGCACAGGTAAAACATAGCTTTCGACCACAGCAGGTAAAATTATCAAATTACTAGTAGTTTTTAACTATGAAGCGTCTAGTGATTTTAATATTGATTGAATTCTGTTGTCAATATTAGATTCATTTTTATCTTATTTAAAAAGGGCTCGTAAACAAGGCCACTGAAACGTGGTGCGGAGAAGAATATAATCCTGATACTGCTTTCATGGTCAATTTACTTTTTACAAATTTATTTTGATTTTCACCAACAAGTATATCATAGGCCTAGGTGAGTGCATGATCAAGATTGACGTGGCGTATTTGCACAGAATTAATACTACATTATTTGTAACGGATTATACTATAAGTCTTGTTGTCAAAATAAAATGCGTTAGCAGTTGCGGAAAACATTCTTTTTTATTAGTGTGCAAGGTTAATATCAACGTGGTATTGTTTGGTTTCATTAAAGCCAGAGGAATATCACTTTTCTTCTGACAATTTTTTTCATCACATTTGGCTACAGCAGCCATATCTTATTTCAGACGATTTCAAATTCGAATTAGACTAATAATTGTTCTACAATAAAAGGAAAAAATCCATTCTCACTCGCCCCCAGCACCACCACTCCCGCCTGCACGCCCAACGTTTTCCCATGCCTTTAGTGTAAACAGCACTGTTGCCGCCACTAATAGACCGTTAAATTGAGCGCTCCAGAACACCAATAGAAGTGCCGTAATCTTCGATTTGTTCCTCGTCGCACAAAACTTAGCATAACTTTTGTTTTACGAAGCAAATTATACGGACAAGACACGCAATCAGAACAGACGAAATTTTTTTTAGCTTTAATTCATGCAAGAAGGATACCACATAACACACTTATATTTGAAAATACATTATCAAACACACTCAACCTGATATATGATTTCCCGACCGACTGTACCATTTTTTTTTTACACACACTTGCATGATTATCAGATTCAATGCGGACGCAATTTGCCATGTGTTACGCCCGCCATTTATAATGTTTTCTTTTAATGTGTGTTCGTTCCTATCGAGAACATTAAATGCTAAAAATCAGAAAAACTATATATTTGCATAATCTGAAGAAGAACACTTCACGGAAGAGTGGTCGAATTAGAGGCAGAAACGGGACTCTGTGATAAGTATGGTCGATTGAAACAGAATTTCACTGAGTGTTGAAATTCAACATCGACGACAAGAAGTTTTCAGAGTACATAGCTTAATAGCATAGGTACATAGCTTAATGGGGGGGGGGACACTGAGTTACTAACAAAAATATATTTCTCTTAAAAAAATAAAAGTGTCAATGTATTTGTGAATTTTGCTGAGAACTTTAAAAAAAATTGTTTTTTAACAAAAATAAGAATTTTCAATTCTATTTTTTAATTATTTGTCACTTTTGTCAGTTTAGAAATCAATCTATGTAAATTAATATAGATACATGTAGTGTATCTTTTTTTAAAAAAATGCTTTCAAGTGCAGGCTTAGAGGGAGTCTCTACAATTACTATTTGGGTTTGGCAATGTCGATAATATGAACAGATGCATGTATATACTATATTTGAATATTAATTACACATATTTAAATGTATCCAAGTTTGTTTAGATCCAAAAAGTGCTCTATGCCTGAAGATCGCACCAGCGTAAAACCAGTGGTAGTAGAAAGCAGAAAGGTACTCCTATATATACTATATATGTATATACGGTATACAGTGCGTCCCAGATAAAAGTATACCCAACTTTGAGCCTCATATTAAAATTGTATAACTTATGTGTAATTAAGTTTAATTTCATTACAAAGAGTAACTCATATTCTATGATACCAAAATCATACCGATTGTCATGGATGCTGAACACTCGAGTGTTTTAAAACATTGGTCAAAAGTGATCTGTACCAAGTTGTCTGAGAAACAGCCCTGGCTTTCTGATCATTCATTGTTTGTTTGAGGTCAGCCTTCCTGAGTCCATTCATTAGGCACAAAGGATTACTTGATCTATTGAAATGCAAGGGCTGCTTTTGCTCAAACTTGGGATCGGAGAGGGCACTTTTTACGCTTGTTTTTTTAAAGCCCAACTTCTTGGTCATCAGTCACAACACAGGTATAAGTTTTGTATCATTTAAAAGAATATGAGTTGCTCCTTATCATGATATATATTTCAAGGTCACACAAGCTATAATATTTTAATATGAGGCTCTCAAAGTTGGTATAATTTTTTCTGGGACGCACTGTATAGGCGAAATGAATAAGACAGATGACTCGAGACGTAGCTCTCAAATTCCTTTAATTCACAAGCTTTCGGCCAGCATGGCCTTCATCAGGCCTACAAAATAAGACGTAACAAAATTATACAAAACATGAGTGGTTGACAGGTAAAATCTGTTATACATGTATATCATTAAAAATTAACAGATATTTTTTTTTTTTAATATCTGTCACGAATATATTATATAATATCGTATCAGGACATCTCCCCCGGAGGACAACTCCCCGGGGACAACTCCCGGAGGACAGCTCCCCGGAGGACAACTCCCCTGGAGGGCAACTCCCCCGGAGGACAACACCCCCGAAGGACAACTCCCCCGCAGGACATCTCCCCGGAGGACAGGTCCCCTAAGGGCAACTCCCCCGGAGGACATCTCCCCCGATGAAAACTCCCCCGGAGGACAAGTCCCACAGAGGACATATCCCCTGGAGGGCAACTCCCCGGAGGACAACTCCCCCGCAGCACAACTACCCCGCAGGACAAGTCCCCCGGAGGACAACTCAACCATTACCTGTGTTGACAGGTAAAATCTGTTATACATGTATATCATTAAAATTTAACAGATATTTTTTTTTTTTTTAATATTCTGTCACGATATATATATATATATCGTATCAGGACATCTCCCCCGGAGGACAACTCCCCCGGGGACAACTCCCGGAGGACAGCTCCCCGGAGGACAACTCCCCTGGAGGGCAACTCCCCCGGAGGACAACTCCCCCGCAGCACAACTACCCGCAGGACAAGTCCCCGGAGGACAACTCAACCATTCCCGGAGAACAGATCCACATGCACTCGTTAATTTTTGCTCCATTTGCGATTTTTTTTTTTTTTTTTTTTTTTTTTTTTTTTTTAAAACCAAAATAGCCATTCATGAAATACAAAATCTTTGGCAATTTTTTTTTTTTTTTCCGGCGAAGGGTGTTAAAATTGGCAGCTGTAGAGGCGTACTGCTATTGGAACCCGATGATATCAACTTCAAACTTAAATCACCATAGGAAGATGATCTGATTAGATTTGAGAGTATGTACGTCAATGGTCAGGCCCGTAACTAGGATTTTTGCGGGGGTTCGAAACCTGAAAAAATGAACCTTTTGAAGGGATGATTCTTGAGCGCAAAGCGCGAGCCGAAATTTTTGACTAAAAATGACCCGAAGCAGTATATTTTTACTTTTAAGGTTCTATTTTTGTTGTTGTTATTCTTTTTCAAACGGTGACGATCATCTTTCTTTTAGCCAAAAAAAAAAAAAAAAAAAAAAAAAAAGAAAAAAAAAAAAAAGGATTTTCAAGCGCGAATCGTCAAGTGGAAAATTTTATATAACACCTATTTAATTATACAAAAATACATGTACATAATTTGATACAAGAGTTTTGTTTTGTTTTGTTTTGGCTTGTTTCAGCAAATGTTTTAGAATTATAAATGATTTCATCGGATATGTTGACGGAAATACTGAAAAATTGGTTGATATACCGAGATGTTTTATTTGTCATCTACTTCTGGAGATATTTTCATACAAACACTAGTTGCAATAACTCCCTCTTATGATAGCGATGACATCTTAAACCCAAGGACAATGATTGTATTACATTATTCCTTGAAAAATGACAAAAAAAGTGATGATGTTGGAATTGAGTTTTGTGAATTTCTTTCTTGATAAATAAAAATTGTGTTCTCGTTTAAACTTTTGCGCCCATTCTAATTTGTTTAGGGTGTGATTAATTATTAATTAAAGCTTAATTATCGTGGCTCACCCCCTCCCTTGCTGAAGACGACTAGAGATATCTAAGCCAACTCACCCTTTGTGGTCTTTTCTACTCCTGTAGCTTTATATTTCCCCATTTAGCATCCTTCCTTTTTTCAACATTTCTTTTATTTCTTGCATTTTCAATAATTTACCTTTTCTGAGGGTCACATTTCGTTGGGGTACCTCTGAATCTGCCAAACCTAACAACCTTTTGAGGGAAGGAGTAGTTGGAAGGGGTGGTTCCAATGGATGATCCATTGGAACCACCCCTTCCAACTACCATGCCCATCCTCGCTTGTCATTACAGAAGGGTTACTCCATGCGAAAAGTAATGTAATAATTGTAACAGTAAGAAAACCCAAGGGGTTGGCATAAAATCAATAGTTATAAAGAATTTAAAGTGAGGGGAGATGTCATCCGGGGAGTTTTTCCTGGGGACCTATCCTCCGGGGAGATGTCCTCCGGGGAGATGTCCTCCAGGGGAGTTGTCCTGCGGGGGAGTTGTCCTCCGGGGGAGCTGTCCTCAGGGGGTGTTGTCCTCCGGGGGAGTTGTCCTCCGGGGGAGTTTTCATCGGGGAGATGTCCTCCGGGGAGTTGTCCTTGGGGGGACCTGTCCTCCGGGGGAGCTGTCCTGCGGGGAGTTGTCCTCCGGGGGAAATGTCCCGCGGGGACCTGTCCTCCGGGGAGCTGTCCTCCGGGGGAGTTGTCCTCCGGGGAGTTGTCCTCCGGGGAGCTGTCCTCGCGGAGTTGTCCTCGGGAGTTGTCCTCCGGGGGAGATGTCTAGAACCATATAATATATATATATATATATATATATATATATATATATATATATATATAAAGTAAAGGAACCGAAGTGTAAAGTGTAAAGTAAAGTTAAAAGTATGTCTCTTCGGTCATGTAAGATATTAGTATTATAACTTATAAGAAATTATGCGATTTGACTATCATCAAAAACTGGAATAAGTGTGTGATAAAGTTATAGGAAGCATGTATACGTCAATGTGACAGATTGCATTTACCCAAAACTATTTTAATAAGCAGAATGACTCATAAGGTGATCTCAACTTTTATTCATTTTTTTCTTTCAAAAAACCGTATTGGTTCAAAATTTTTGCAGTATTATTGTATAATATTTTGTTTGTTTGCTTACCCCGTCCCTTAGTCATGGCTAGTTCCAGAACATCTTTGGTGTCATCAAACTCCCAAGTTTTAATTTCTATAAAATCAAAGCCCTCCTTGAAGAGTTCAGCATGATGGTCCCTTAGTCCCTCTGTAATAGCTCCCCAGTATCCCTCTTCTGATTGGTTGATCCATATGATCACGTGCCAGTTGAAGTAGTGCATGGCGGATTCGACAGCTCTTGCGAAGTGTTCTGCCAGCGATGATGTACGTGTTAGCGTGTTAAACTTCTCCTTATCACCCAGCATGAACCCGGGTGACATGCCTGATAGGACCGGTAAGTTCCATGCAGCGCATAAAATAGCCACGTTTTCCATGGCGGAGTTACAAGCCGGTCCCATGAAAGCAGCCACTTTTTGGGTATGATAATATTTAGCAGCGAGAGATGCCCCAAGCGAAGGGTACTCATGCTCACATGTATAACTGTAATGATCAAACATTATAGAAAAGTTCATGTATTTTCCCTCTGCAACCAGAACATGGATGCGTTCAATCGCAATGTCCACGACAGGCACGATGGTGGTTTCGAAATAATTACTGCTCAAACCTTCCACAAGTATTTCCACTCCTAAACTGTTATCAATCGTGTTGAAAGAATAAAGTAGCAAGATAGCTGTTAAGATAGGAGTAGGTATCCCCATCTTTGCTCTAATGTTGGGATACGAGATGCGATAACACCTGTTCAGAGCCAGCATGGTGGAACATACACGACCAGCATGTATGACACTCTCGGTCCCTTAGTGTTCACTGTCAATCATTCCAGGTATTTATATCCAATATTGACATCCAACATCTCTTATAACACACATGACTCATTATAATTTTCTGGAAAGGAAGAGAGAAGACACGTAGAAGTTAAGAGTTCATGACTTGTGCTTTCTACCCCTCTGCGAAGAGAAAGAAAAAAGCTTGCATCTTTTCTTAGCCAAGTACCTGGGGAACAAGACTATCATACTCTGAGTGAAATCAAGCACTTTAAGTTTGATGCAGATCCTGATGATAGAGTCACAAGTGATTGTACTTTATATAAGAGACACACGCTACTCCTTCTCCTGGCTATAAAGGGCAAGAAATGTTTTTATAGGATGGATTTTACGGCGTTGTCATTTCATCTCTCATATCTCCTTTTGACGATAATCCAAAGGGATATGTATTATATAAATTCATTAAGGCAATGCTGATCATTTGAAGAAAAAAAATCGAATGCAAGTACTTGAGTCATTTGCAAACAAAAATGCCGTCAACTTATAGATCTTAGCGATGATTAATAATAATATTGTGTTTCTTAATTCGCTTTACCTCTAATTATACCGGAGCTCGGTAAATCGCTGTATGAAGCACAATAAGGTAAAACATCCACAATTAAAGAAAAATATCGATAATATTTATATATTAAGCTATGTTAATATATTGATATCATGTGCTTGCTGTAACGGCATTTTCATTTTCAATTGCTCTCAAACCAATAACTTTTTTTTGTTCATACCGCATCAAATCCTGTTAGGTTAATATGTAAGGTTGACAAGTTCATTCCTTCTCATTTATTCTTGACGATTGACTCTGACTGTCAGATTTTTTTCCTCATTAGTTTTAGCATTAAGGTACAAAACAAATCTCTGGTAAAGGATAAAATTTTACGCTTTTAATAATCCAGAAGTGACCAGTGGTGAACGTCTAATTAGATTGCACTGCTATCAATTCAAACACAACTCTTCCAAATCAAATATGTAAATCCAAAGAGTAAATCAATTGATAAAGTAAGAGCGAAAGATGCGACAATTCAGCTTCAAATCTAATTTTGAGTTGAATTCCCGCTGACAATGTCGCAGTATTTGACGTCCAGAATGTCCCAAAAGTTAATTTGGTTCGACATTACTTGATGAGTTGAAGAATTGCAACAAATTAAGTGAATTAAAACTTTGATGAAGATTTTCGTTATCAAATGTCAGTCAACATCAAACAAAAGACAAGTCCAAGTGAGATTATTCAGCAAGTGTAATTACAGCCGGATTTCAGTATTTCTATTTGGAGGCACTTTCAAACTGATGTAAGGCATAATGTATAATGCAGACAAGCAAAAGTCGCAAATGAAATATTCTCATTTGAGACTTGGAGTTTATATCAAAGAAATGTTCACCTACCGCAAAGATGTAACATCGGATGAATCCATGAAAAACTTGAGGCATTCCAGGGTTTCACTGAATTTATTCCTAACTTCTCTCAACCAGGGTTGTAACTTGAACACAAATTTCGTAAATGACACGGAATACTTGCATCCCTGCTTATATATATATATATATAAACCGTTGAGAAATGATGATGAGCACAATAAAATCACTAATCGTGTTCCAATTGTGTCACCTCAATAGTACTGCTATCTTCTCGACATTCTTGCAAACGTAATACATTCTAACTTTCGAGAGACGGCGCGCGCGTTTCGATGACATTTCCCAAGCATGCACTGCAATGATCAACGCATTATACGTCGAGATGATGCTAATGGATATTGCTGAGAAAAAAGTGCCTGCATGTACTAATTAATTTGAGTGTGATGGCACATGGATTTTCTTTTGTCATTTACTCAAAAAGTCGTGATGATTTAAATGATATGATAATAAGATGAAAAGTGCTAACATTATGAATGTGATTATGACAATATTACTTATTCCATATCTCATTCCGTATATTCATTAAGTATCTCACTCCGGTTATCTCTCCTTCTATCTTTCTAAAACAATTCCCACCCCTTCCCCTTTCTCTCCCCCTCTCTCTCCATCTCTCTCTCTCTCTCTTTCTGTCTTTATCTCGCCTTCTCTCTCTTTCCTCTTTCCTCTCTCCCTCATCGATAAAAGGTTATTTCTCTATTTATCTTAAATAACTATTTCATATAATGATCCCTAAGAAAAGTCGAACATGAATACTACGCTGTATACTTCCCTTCATTTGTATTGAACATATCGAATAATAGATGTTTTGTCAATCTTTCAATAAAATTTTCGTTACGTCGACAAATAAAAATAAAAAAACTTTAAAAAATAAATAATGGGGAATGCTCTTCTGGTGTCCTTGAACTTATGTCTCATGTGTAGAGCAGATGACAGATACTAGAAACGTGGGGAATATGAATGAATGATATGTCACTCCGACCCATTCATATGGCCTTGTCCTTTTCTTTGCACTTCATACGATGGTTTTCCTTACTGCACTAATCATGCTAATGGCCCAAACTAAAGTCTTTTGTTAAATAATTATTGTCAGTGCACAATGGTATGTGCATCTTCTGCATTGAAGACGGTTTGCTAAAAGGGGAGAGAATGATAAAACAATTAAGAAGGTTTTTCATGTAAGACAGGCGTGACAAAGTAATTGCAACAGAAAAAATTAAGTTCTCGAAATAAAGACACCAATATTTTTTTAACCCGGAAAAATTGAATATATACAGTGCGTCCCAGAAAAAAAGTATACCCAACTTTGAGATCCTCATACTAGAATATTATAGCTTGTGTGACCTTGAAATATATATCATGATAAAGAACAACTCATATTCTTTTCAATGATACCAAACTTATACCTGGGTTGTGACGGATGACTAAGCAGTTGGGCTTTAAAAAAACAAGCGTAAAAAGTGCCCTGTCCCAAGTTTGAGCAAAAGCAGCCCTTGCATTTCAATAGATCAAGCAATCCTTTGTGCCTAATGAATGGACTCAGGAAGGCTGACCTAAAACAAACAATGAATGATCAGAAGGCCAGGGCTGCTTCTCAGACAACTTGGTACAGATCACTTTTGACCAATGTTTTTAAACACTTGAGGGTTCAGTTATCCATGACATTATCGGTATGATTTTGGTATCATTAGATAGAATATGAGTACTCTTTGTCATGAAATTAAAATTAATTACACACAAGTTATACAATTTTAATATGAGGCTCTCAAAGTTGGGTATACTTTTATCTGGGACGCACTGTATATTATATATCAATATGTATGTGTGTGAATGTGTGTGTGTGTGTGTGTGTGTGTGTGTGTGTGTGTGTGTGTGTGTGTGTGTGAGTGTGTAGGTAAACTTCGCAGCTCATGTCATGCTTCAATGTAATGGGCCAAAAGCAAAAATATGTCATTTTTTGCTATTTTATAACTTTGAATCCATGATACTCAATTGAATATTACATTTTTATCTTCAAAATTATGACTACATGCCTGCCATATGACTTATGCACCTTAGCATAATTATGAAATGGTCCGTGCGCAAAAATTCACGGCTAAGTGAAAACATGGGGTAATCACGGCAGGAACTACAGTTTTTACAACTTTTCCATGGTACAGTCGAGTGAACACAAGAGAAAAGAAAATTTACCATGCTAATTATGATAAGTGAAAATTGTCTTAAACAGCTATTGAAATATCGATGTTGCATGCTTCAGTGAGCACTTTAGCGAGTGGAGCACTATTAGAAAATGTTGCAAGTCACTAGGCTTATGCTGCAGTCACACAGACACTTACGTATAGATACGTTTGTGTTGTTTTTATCTTATTTCATCTTCTATTTTATCATTTCTTATGCATTTCTTTGTTTTATTGGATGAACGAAATTATCAATATTCCCACTGCTGAATATGACGGGTAGGTATCCGTGAGGATCCGCAGAAAAGAAAATAATATTTGGACGCAACCGGACGTAACTCAACGTAAGTGTCTGTGTGACTGTAGCATACGGGCTCTGTCCCAGATCCGCAGCGTGCTAGACGCAACATTTAGCATAAGTTATGGAATTAATCAGTGATCTTCAAAAGAGATATGACAAGTTTAGTAAAACAACTACTTGTAGATTGGACAAAAACTTTAATTGAAAATAGGCAAAATCGAAAATCGAAAAAAGTAACGAAAGTGAAAATGTGCTTATTCTAATTGAGGTTTTTTGTCCATTCTACTGGAAGCTACTACTAAAAATTTCTAAATTACTTGTGTTTCACAAAGCACGCGTCAACAACATTTCAATGAAAATAAGATGAAACTGCCCGAATACAATTTTGATAGTAACGGAATTTTAATCCAAAAAGTAGACAATTTTATTTATTTATTTTTATTTTCATTTTTTTTTTGTCCTGATGGATAAGTAACACATGTCCATCAGTGGTAAACAAATGAGCCCGTATTCTGTTACGGGTTTTAGAGTTGTGCTGTCGCACGAAAATAGTAAGGGTAATGAAACGAGAATGCAACTCTGATTTGCACGCTTCTCTATGAAGCGTCAGTGAAGCGTGCGTCTAATCGTACGAAAGTAGATTCGGATGACGTCATTCGGGATCAGACTTGTACAAGCATTTGTAAAGATATCTAAACTAGGGGCATAGGTGGTTTAGAATTGATATGGCTTTGCGAGTTTTATGTCGGAGGAAGCTAATTTATCAATTTTCTCGTTAACTTGAAGTTAAAGGTTGTTAAACTTTGTTTAAGAATTAGGTGCATTATAGACTTGTCCACAACGATTAGATTAATTGCATGTTAATCATCAAAAATGACATTTCCGACACGATTGAAGTATTAGTTTGACCTGACATATTGAAGAAAGGACAACTGACCGCGAAACCAACAATAAACTAATGGTGGCAAGTCACTTGTCTTACACTGGAAAAAAAATGATTTGGAACTAGTTTTGAGACTAATTAGAGACTGGGTTGAAATGGTTTTGGATGTTTTTTTGTCGCGCAGACGTCTCAGAGACGTCTCCGAGATATTCCCACGACCCAAGCGCGGCGATTTCATGTCACGACGGGAGGCGGGGGGGGGCGGAAACACCAGAAAGTGAAAAAATATACACTAAAAATTCGCATACTTCGCACATTATGCAGAAACTAGTGGAAATGATTGCGAGCGCGAAGCACGAGCCCGAAATTTTGCCTTATAATAACATTTAGCATTTCATTATTAGACATACATTTTACCTCTGTATTAGCTTCACAAGCTAATCACTACATAAAATTTTCATTTTTGAAAATCGAAGGGTCGATTCCCCCCCCCCCCGTAAAAAATCGAGAGGGGACACATCCACCCCCCCCCCCCGTCTCCCCGGGATCGCCGCGAATGCTCGCGACAGAAAAAAATACACGAAAGGTTTAAATTAAATAAGGCCCAGTTTGTTTTCGGCCTGGACATTCGACCACAGCTGCATTGGCATCAATGACAGATTTGGTTTGAGGCAATTGATAATGGTCAGCTTGTATGTGCTATATTTTAGATCTTCGACGTGCATTTTGATGTGTTAATTGGTATCTTGTTAACAAACTGCAAATATGGGATGTTCAGACAAGACAATTGAATGGTTAACTCGTATTTGAATTTGAGGTCTCAACATGTTAAATATAAGCAATCATTCTGGGGGAAAACAATATCAATTGGAAGTACCCCAGGGTCTATTTAGGGCCACTTTATTTCTAATCTTAATTAATGATTTGCCAAATGTTATAAAAAGTGGCCAAATTACAATGTACGCAGACGACACTGCATTATTTATAATGTGGCACTAATCTGCAAGATATGAAGGAAAAATGCAAGGGATATTAATGCAGTAAATACATTGGTTAAAATTAAATAAACTAAAACTTAATGTAAAAAAGACCCAATGATGATATTAGGTACTAAACAGAATTATAATAATATGACAAATCTGACTCAGTAATCTCTATTCAGTTGACGGTACTGCAACGATGAGTTTACAGTACGAAGGTGTCTAGGAGTAATCATAGACGATAAATTGCTTGGGCATGATCATGTTGATTATGTTTGTAAAAAGGTGTGCGCTGCAATTGCAGTTTTTAAAAGGGCGAACCGTACATTGATTTGCTACTTTCTAAAATAATATATAATTGTATTATTCAAAGTAAAATCGACTATTGCTGTGAAGTCTGGGGACTTCGTTACTGACCAAAGACAAGCAAGTAACAAAACTTCAAAAACGTGCTGTCAGAATATCTTGAAACGAATTATTTACTACCCTTCTATACAATTATTTAATGAATTAGATATGCTTTCTTACGAAAAAGAGTCAGGTATTTCAGATGTATATTTGTTTATAAATGCGTAAATAATTTATCTTCTGATTTCTTCAAAACAAGTTCCAATACATTTCTGAGGTACATAATTTAAATACTAGGTTGGCAGCAAACCAAAATCTCTCCATCCCAAAATGCAAAACCGATTATCTGAAACATTCTTTTATATATTCTGCAATCAAAGTTTTTCACTCTATACCTGTAACCATAAAATCTCTCCCTACCATTAGCGCTTACAAAAAGGCACTAAAATCATATCTCATGTCAGCATTGTAAATACATAATTTCTTTCTTTATCTATATTGATTCCATTTTATGTATTTCCCACGTATTTTTGATGTGTATTATTTTACTGATTGTTTTGATGTATGTATATATTGTTTTTATTTGTAGGGCCCCTTGTAATTCCAGCATACTGTTGAAAGGGTGCCCTATTAAAACATTGTGTAAATAAAATAAATAAATAAAATATATCGGAGAGCCGGAGTATCCGAGTCGCGGGGACAAAGTTAGATACCACCTTTATGGTGGTATCTCAAGGTATTTGCCATGAGACTGATTTGAGACTGATTTGGGAAGGGTTTGATACGGTTTTGATTTTTGTCGGGGAAAGATCTAACAGTGGTCGCACAGACGTCTCATGAATCTCCGCGACATCTCATGAGTCGAGAGAACATAGAACATGCTTACGAATGTGTGTGTTTTTTTTTCTGTCGTGGAGACGTCTCTGATGATACATAAAACAATTATCGGAGACGTCTCCGAGTGTTCGAGTCTCAGAGACATCTCTGCGACGTCAGATACCACCTATACGTCCATAATTTCTACAGAGGAGAAATACACCATTATCATTTTCAACTGAGAATGTAAACTAATGTTTTCTTTCAAGACTACTGAATTATTAATGGCACTTGACATAAAATAGGCCCACTCGATTTCCTTTTTTGCATATATTAGTGTGTTGCTATGTGAGACAAGAAACGTGTTTGTCAGTCATAGCAACAACTAGTTATGCAAATTGGATTCAAAATACTAAACGAGTAGTTCATTCAGGCAATTGGTTCCGCCCTGAATCTGAGACCTTTGTCCGTTGTCATTGTGCTATGTCAGCCATATCCTGGAACCGCTAAGCTTCTCAAAGAAAAGATAATCCGTGCTTTGATAATATACCTCGTTAAGCATGGATTACCTTTTTCATCACAAAAGAATTTCCCGCTCCATTTCAAATATAGCGAGCATACATAGGCCTACATACATGTACAAAAAAATACACACAAAAAGAATGGAAACAAATTCCACCATTCTTCAAAGGTCCATATTATTTATAATTATTTGATAGATGTAAGGATTTCGAGGCCGAGTGGATATTGTTAATGAACATTGACGTTTTATTGTTTATGTGTATGGCTCTGTAAAGAGTTGAATATTTAAATAGTGGAAAATTTATATTTTACCTCTTCCTATTATTACAACTTTTGCCCCTCCCAAATAAGAAAAAAAAAGAAAAAAGAAAAAAATAGTAATAAGAAAAAGATTGATGCGCATGCACCTAACGTGAGACTTTTGCGCATGCATGTAGCGTAATGTCGGAATCAAATTCAACGTTTCATTGCTTTTGGCCAAATATCGACACTTCATCTTTGTGAAAGAAAAAATTCGTGAGCTATTTAGGAGATTAATTCAAAAGAATAAAACTACGAACAGATAATTTATTATATTATATATTTATTATAAATTTATAACTATCTTTTATGTTTTACATTGTTAGAAAAAAAAAGTAAACTGCAGCAGTAGGTCAACCACTTAAAATTGCGGCAATGCTTTTCTGATCAGAGCAAGTTTCGATCAGAAAAACACACAAAAAAAACCCCAAAACACAAAGAAAACAACAAAACAAAACGAACAAACAAAACACCCCCCCCAAAAACAAAAAAAAATAAATAAATAAAAAATAAATAAATAAATAAATAAAATAAATAAAAAAACAAAAACAAAAACAAACAAACAAACAAACAAACGATTAAAAAAAGCGTGGTCGTAACATTATTGGGGGAGTAACGATCCGGATCATAATTATAGTCAATTAAAATTGGCGAGGGATTCGGCTCGTTTTGAAATGTTCAAAAACCAGCCGAATACCCTCAAAAACACTCCCGAATGTGTCCCCCTCAAAGTGAGATACCATCCGTAGGGATCATAATGTGCCTTTAAGGTAGGCCTATATAATTTATTCAGAGGGAATAAAACCATTGTCCTTTTTCAGCTGAAATTTCCAAGCCTGTTAATTGTTCCCATCCCAGGCCACTGAATTGTTAATGAATAGGAGGTGATAATTAAAAGTGCATGACAAGCGACAATGCACAACACTCGGTAGTCAAAGGATAAAGCGGCTACAAACAATCATTGTTGCGTCATTATTTCAATGGATTTCCGGTTTTATCTTGTGCGTTTCAGTGGACTAGAAACTTCCAGCTGTACGGAAGTTATACACGTTTGGGAGGTTTTCTTCGTGCTGGGAGTTTTTTCTCGTACGGTTCTATTGTTCGAATCTATTGTCAATTGCAATACAACTCTAAACTCAGTAACAGAATACGGGCCATGCAGTTTAGATTTTTATTTATTTTTTTTTTTTTTTTATTTATTTATTTATTATTATTATTATTTTTTAGTGCCAAAAGTTAAGACGATCTGCACATACCGTACGATAAAAAAGATATTGATGGTTGCATTAGGGCAATCTTACTTTTTGTGTAGTATTTATGATAAATATCAAGACAAATTGAGACTAACTCCACAATACGCGCTGTACTGTCAAGAGGCGTCCTCGGCAATGCTCGGAGGATCACACATACATCATCAAATTACCGCGTCCTCAAAACAAAGGGTGGTTGCAACTAAATTTCTTTTTTAAAGCAACATTAACAAATAAGGAGGAAAGTAGAAAGAGAGAGTGGGGAAGGGGAGATTCAGAAAATAGAGAGAGAGAGAGAGAGAGAGAGATGGAAGACATGTATGCAGTGAGTAATATAGGCCAGATATATCTATGGAAAGTGGGGGTGTGGAAAAGAAGAGGATGTGGCAAATCTGCATCAAGTTCATAGTTGCTATGGCCTTAAGATGGCGCACATCCACCAACTCACAGAAATGATATAAAGTTGATTCCTAATTCCATATCCTTCTCCCTCTCACTCTCTCTCTCTCTCTCTCTCTCTCTCTCTCTCTCTCTCTCTCACACACACACACACACACTCACTCTCTCTTTCTATCTCCTCTCTCTCCCTCTATCTCTGGGTAACGGGATAACGATACCCTGGGTAATATTATTATTATATTATTAATATTATTATTATTATTATGTGCTATGTTTCCCGTTGGTACCGTTCGAATTTATTTTGTTCAGTATCTATAATTCATACTCATACATATTAGTCATGAGTATATATATAATATATACTATATATATTTGTGGTGTGTGTTATGAATAAAAAGTCTAGGAAAGCTTGGAGTTGCTGGACTTGAAATCTTTAATCAAGCTTTCGGCTTATTTGCTTCATCAGGATTTCGAAGAGAAAATCATAAACAAACAGACAAAAACTATATAAAAAAGTAAATCAACAAAAATCAGGCACCAAACTCTTATCTATAATGTAGTATCAAATAAAGTGAGAAATATAATAATATGTACAAGTAATTGTTTTACTTATAGGCCGTGGAGAGTTGTTACGTGTTTGTGTTTAGTGTGTTGTCTGAATGTATGAATATGAGGGCGTGTAATCAAGTGTGGATTCGTAACAACTCTCGCCACGGCTATAAGGATAAACAATACTTGTACATATATTTATTTTCTCACTTTTGTATACTTATATAAGATAAGATGTTGTGCCTGATTTTGTTTGTATGATTTACTTTTATATATTATGGTTTTTGTTCTGTTTGTTAGATTTCTCTTCAGAAATCCTGTATGAAGGCCAAATAAGCCGAAAGCTTGATTAAAATATCAAAGCCAGACAAGGTCTCAGAGCTTGTCTATGACTTTTATTCATAACACTATGAAATCTGGAAAAGCGCTCGTCATGTCCCAAAAAGTTGAGTTTCATCGCACTTATTGATATAATTAACTAGTATAATATTAACTATAATATAATAATATATAATATTATATATATATATAGTATATAGTAAATTATTATATATAATATGGACAAGAAGATTTGAGTAAATGTTCTCACTGAATGATTTTTTTTCTTTTCGTTTTTTCAAAACGTACGCCATGAATATAAAGACCCGTTTTCTTGTTTCAGTATATCGCCCTCTTGAAGGTGTCTTTTAAAACTCTGTCTCCATCTTAATATCTATTCATTTATTTTTTATTTTTTATTTTTGCATAAGTCTGACTGTTTGTATTCATAGAAAACAATGGATAAAGGGCGAGATATCCTACAGATTAAAGAGAAAATGTTGCAGACTATGAGTGCCTAGATCGCATTTGCCAGCGCCATTGGGCGCCATGATGTTTAGATATTTGGGCATCGTAAGGTGGCTGACTATAAGAGCGTTCATGTTCGTGTAGTTTCTCAATATGGCTAACGAGATGAATTTTTTTTTCAAATCTCGTATACATTTAAATGCGTTTCATCTACTGAGAACACACTAAGTTTGGTGGGCATAATTTTGATATTGAGAAATGTGTATGGACTCTACAAACAGAGAATGTCAGTGACAATGACGACTACAGAGCCCCCGCCACCGTAACTTGCCCAATAAAATTATCGGAATATGTTCTGCATTATACATGTATATTTGGATAGTCAGATATATTGATTTGAAGTATATTAGATGTGTAAGGCTTTTAAGCGAGAAAGAGGAAATCTAAAATTCATTTGGTGAGCGCTATTTGTGAGCATATGACCATGTCATTGAAATCAAGTCTAATTTAACATGTTTAATTAGTTTCAGGTTGGTCGTAGGTATATTAAAATTAAAAAATACAATTCAAGGGGTAGTCAACTTTGTTGAGTAAGTAGGAAATAGGTGTTTCACATGCTTGTGTAATTTTCTACTCTGAAATTAAGTTGGATTTATAAAAAAAAAATTTAAAAAAGCAGAAAATGAGGGTATCAGAGAAACATTCTACCAAAATCCAATAAGTTTGTTTCTGTACACTGTAAAAAAATAATAATACAGCAAAGTGATGTCAGCAGAGTCGCCATACAAAAATGTAATTTAAAATAACAGTTTTGCTGTAAATTTCTACTC
>CALNVZ010002100.1:51939880-51979410 GCA_940671915.1 Paracentrotus lividus | reverse complement strand
CGTCACCTGTCCAAAAAAGTTGAGTTTCATCGCACTATATATATATATATATATATTATATAATATATAATATGATATATATATAATTATATATATATATATATATTATATATATATTATTGACAAAAATAAATTAGAAGATTTGATGTTAAATGTTCTACTGAGATGATTGTTTTTCTTTTCGTTTTTTTCAAAACGTACGCCATGAATATAAAGATCCGTTGTTTTTTTCAGTATATTTCGCACCCTCTTGAAAGTTGTGACTTTTTAAAACTCTGTCTCGCATCTAAATATCTATTCATTTATTTTTATTTTTTAATTTTTGCAATAAAGTTTGACGTTTGTATTCATAGAAACAAGGGAAGTAAGGGCGAGAATATCCCTACAGATTAAAGAAGAAATGTTTTGCCAGACTGATGAAGTGCCTAGATTCCGCATTTTGCCAGCGCCATTGGGCGCCATGACTATGTTTAGAGATATTGTGGGTCATCGTAAGGTGGCTGTCTACTAATAGAGCGTTCATGTGTTCGTGTAGTTTCTCAATATGGCTAACGAGAGTAAATTTTTTTTTTCAAATCTCGTATACATTTAATGCGTTCATTTACTGAGAAGACACACTAAGTTGTCGTGGGCATAATTTTGATATTGAGAATGTGTATGGACTCTACAAAAACAGAGAATGTCAGTGACACATGACGACTACAGAGCCCCCTCACCGTAACTGCCCATATAAAATTATCGGAAATATGTTCTGGCATTTATACATGTATATTTGATAGTCAGATATATTTGATTTGAAGTATATTAATAGAATTGTGTAAGTGCTTTTAAGCGGAGAAAGAGGAAATCTAAAATTCATTTGGGTGAGTCGCTATTTGTGAGCATTATGACCATGTCATGAAATCAAGTCTATTAACATGTTAATTTAGTTTCAGGTTGGTCGTAGTATATTATATAAAAATACAATTCATAGGGGTAGTCAACTTTGTTGAGTAAGTAGGAATAAGGTTGTTTCACATGCTTGTGTAATTTTCTACCTCTGAAATTAAAGTTGGATTTAATAAAAAAAAAATTAAAAAGCAAGAAAATGAGGGTATCAGAGAAACATTCTCTACCAAAATGCCAATAAGTTTGTTTCTGTACACTGTAAAAAAAAATAATAATACAGCAAGAGTGATGTCAGGCAGAATGTCGCCATTGATACAAAAATGTAATTTAAAATAACAGTTTTGCTGTAAATATTTTCTATCCTCTAAATATAATTAATGAACATATGAAAGTAGAAGCACAAAAAATCATTAGAGTTCTATAGCTTACGCAGTTTGGGTTTAAAAACGAGAACAAATGTGTTACTACCTCTGATGTAATTAAAGTTTGTATTTCTCATGTATATTATTTGCCAACGAGAAATTTCAACAAAACTAATTTTTTATAATACGTTTTTCTATTTTAATGGCAACTCTGCTGACTAGCAGATTTGACTAGTAAAAATACATAATTTTTTCAGTTGTAGTGAGTATATTTACTTTTATTCTTGTGATGAAAACGTATGTAAATTTTTTCAAGATTTGTTTGGAGTTTCGTCAAAGCCTTCAATTATATGCCTTTCTTCAAGTTTTCTGCTTAATATAAGAACAATCTATTTGTTAGACAGCCTATGTGTTGTGTGTGTGTGTTGGGGGGGTGGACTCTCGTCTTCTTTAAAAAGGGGAAGTCTGGGTCGAAAATTATCAATAAGTTATTACAATTTTGAGGTTTTTCAAATCTTTTCGAAACATTCTTGACCAGTCCTCGTGAATATTCTGAATGCGTGAGTTATAATGTTGTCATCAAGGCGCACAATTTCGTCAGCATTTGCATTATAAATGACAAATAAAACAAAAGTTCACGCAAAATGTATTTATTATTTTATGCGCGCCCATAAGTAAACTACAAAAATAGGGGATATTTGCCCAAAAGAATGCTTAGAAGATTTACTAATACATGAAATAATGTTTTGTCATCACAAAGATGAAGAGACATGAGAATGAAGAGGGGAAGAGGAATGGGAGACTGAGGAAAATGATAAACCGTTATGACAAGTTGATTCGTTTGATTTATTCATCGGTGATATATAATTTTTGAGGAATTCGTTTGATAATATGTACCTTTGCATTAAATTGAACATTAATGTGTCTCACACTCTTTCGTTAATATTGATACATCACGTAATAAACTTTTGATTTTAATTATATAATTAGTATAAATTATATAATTCACAATATACATATATTGGTAGGGTTAGAGTAAAGAATATTTATAATAAATTTAATTTCTTCATTTTCAAAGCTAAACAATGATACTTTTTTTAATGACATTACAGATATGTCTAGTGACATTTTTGTGGTGTGTGTGAAATGTTGTACAAACGAAGACACTGTTTACATGTACACAGACCAGATATATCTCAGGTATCATTTGTTTATTGTTCTCACTTAGCGCAGTCTAGATATTCCCTTTCATGTTGACATGAGGTAGGTAGGCTTTCACGTATCGTTTTGTTTGCTCTGTTCAATGCAGTATTGGAAAATTTCAGTTTGAAAACGGCATATCAAATAATGTGATATCGAATGGAAACTAATAATATGAAATTGGTTACGAATTGTGTTTTTATGACATTTCAGACAGGCTAGGTTTATCAGAGACACTTAGGCAGTTGAATTTTGTCACGTGATCAATTAACAGATCCATGTAATGTTTATGTATTGATACTCTCATTCTTTTAACCACTCCATAAAAAATGTCAGATAGATTTTATGACGAAGACAAAGATCAGCCCGAACCAGATTACTGTTAAAGTACAGTCATGGAGAGTAAAAGCAATGATGAGAACTGTCAAATAATTGCAGATGTGATTACGCGCCGGGCTTATCGATTTCAACGACGAGTTCAATATTTTTGGAAATATATAAATACAAACATATTAAATGAATTCTGGACAATCTATTCAAAAAAGGATTGACCAGAATCCAGGTCAGGCCCTATATTCTGAAATTTGACCTATTACATTATTATCATATAATAGAGCCTTCATATCGGCTATAGGAGCAAAATTATTTGTTCAATTTGTATGATTGGATCGTTTTGCCGTTTGCCTTGTCATCCAAGTAAAAAAAAATAATCCTACATATGAATTATTATGGTTTATAAATCTAAATTAAAACCAGTGAAATATCTTAATGGGATATGATTTGCCTCATAGAAGCGTGAACTAAAAATGCAACTTTTATCATTCAAATGTATGACGTGCATGGTTTTAAAGGATCCAATATGTATATATCACAGACTTGAAAGCTTGGTAGATTAAAAAGAGAATGAAACCTCCGACCGGAGTTCTTTTTTTTTTTTCTTCCGCATATAATACATAAATAAAATATATATATAAATATTATACAACTAAATATATATTAGGTTCGATTACCAGCGAAAAGTGGTACACGGGTGTTTTGATCTTGTTCACGAGCCATATTAAAAAAAATCCAAAAAAATGGTAGGAACCTTACAATTTTGCGTTTATGTATCCGCCACCGAGTGAACGTTAATTACTGCGTCATTTGTTCCAACTTCATTTGGAGGAACTTTTTTTTAAGATTAAAAACATGCCATTTTTGCCATTTTTGAAAAAAAAAATAATTTTTTTTCGCAAGACCCAACTTTTTAAAGAAAAATCACTCAAATACTTAAATTCAAGATTGTTTTAGGATGGCACACATCTCGAGGAGAAATTGTAACTCTAGAAAATTTGGAATAAATGATGGGCAATCCAAAACAAATCTCTCTGGAATTTTTTTTCGAGTGTAATTTGAATGTTACCTACGATACACTTTTTTAAAAGCTTATAAGACCAATACTAGATATATAAACGAAGTACGGCTGGCAATTGTCGTACAGAGGCGCCGCACAATTGTCCCTATCGACATGCATTGTTTTCCCAATGACATTGGCTTTCTTTGTTGAAATCTGGCAGAAGAGGTCAAAGGATCCGAATACTTTTCATGTGGTCGAAAAAATTCAGTTACCATACGTATACACCTATATATACCACTTGCCATTTCTATTACCTTAAAAAGATAGTGACAAAATATTTAGAGGAAAGTTTGAACAAACGATGTCTTGCAGACGATGTGTAAAGTTTATCATACCTTGAACAATAAGTATTTGAGATATTGCCTTATAAGTGTGTAGTTCGTAGGTAACATTTGACATTCGAATGTTACCTAACGAATACAAGTATGCATAGCGTAGTTTCTGGCATATATTATAGTAATTCTGTCTGAGACTAACATTACACAACTTTTTGTAAGTTTTCATTGTATATAAATAGATATTGTGTGAATAATTTTCTTGTTTAGAATCTTATGTTCACTATGTTTGACATTTCCTGATAATGTAAAAATATAATTTATTTAATTTTCATTATGGATAATTTTGCCCTCATGAAAAAATGTTAACTATCAAGTTTAATTTATTTCGTATCGCTTATCAAGGTGAGGAACTCTCTTCAGATTTAATTACTAAAAAAATTATAGCTTTTATGAATAAATAAAAACATGGGACACATTTCCTGCAGTGGGTACGTGTATTCGTGGGTATACAATGTTGATTCGTAGGTAAACAATGTCACCGGTAAACTGTCATTTTCGGCTTATAAACAATTAACCTCACATTGCTTTATATTTAATTGGAAGGAAGGATAAGTCCCAATAATAATGGGACATCATTTGGACCCAATAATTTAAGTTATTTTATTGTATATGGTGATTAATCAGATTTGTATAAAGTTCCCAAATTATAGCTAAGTTGTATATTCGGTATTAACCCAATCTTTTTTCCCTATTTCATTCAAGGCACGCTTGCCAGATTGACACAAATCTGTACAACAATGTGCAATAACCTTCTTTAATTTATTTCAAAATACGAATGAATAATATTTACTGAGATGGATTTTCATTACTTATAAAAAAAAAATCAAAAACAAAACTAAACGTTAATTTTTACGACTTATTCCTTTTTTTTTTTTTTTTTAGATTAAGTGGTTATGTTTCTTATTAACGAATTGCAATCTGGAGTTCAATACAAAGCAAACTTGCACCTCTTTCTTTAAGTTATTTTTAATTTCCAACTTGGGTTTTATGCAATACTCTGACTCATAATTTCATAAGTTATCGAAACCGATGTTGATTAAAGTAAAGTTGACGTTTATTTTCATTTTTTTCCTTCCATGAAAATAAAAATGACTGTAAAAGTGACCAGATGCATACGTATATCCTCTCTTGTAATCATATAGTGCAGCAGAAATTCAATTGGTTGGGATATTCAGCCTGGACATTTTTCATTGACGTATTATATTCTCTCAAAATACTTTGATTTGTTTACGTGTGAGCAAGAGGTCTTCAATTATTTCCAATAATCATAAATATAAAGAAACAGTCAATTATATTTTTAACATATGAATATTTTAAACTCACAAACAGTCCAAGACACTCTCTGTTACCCACAAATAGTATCATTGGAATAAGATATGAAGAACAGAATGGTAATCATATATGCATGTAAGCCTAGATATATACGAGCGAATACAATACAACTATTAAAAAACATTAAAAGGAAGGGTATAATGAATATTTAGATTAAAATGAAATATAGCTAATATTTGTTCTGTTTTCGTTGCTATGCTTATATAAATATGATTATCTGAATAAACGTGATGAAGTAATGCTACGTATTACCAGATTGTGAGAATCATTAAAAGGCGATCTTACATCTATAATGTAATGTTTCGCTTGAAAGACATTTGATTAAACATTATTTTTTTCGAATTGTGTGTAAAGTCATTTATGTTAGACAGAATATATCTTAAGTCATTGTTATTGTCTGCCTAGGGGCTGATGCTATTTAATATTTTATTAAAATAAATATTCGCATAATTATTCTCATGGCGTGAATCTTTTAGTTTAGACGTTTATCATTTTAAATCGGTTTTATGCTTGTTATCAAGGCACTATGTTCGAAAAATCCTTACATACTTAACTATGTAACCAAATAATCTTGATTTAAAATATATAAACATACGATAAACAGGACTCAATACATTGACGTTTCGCTTACAGTTAGTGTTTCTCATTACTTGGCAGTTAATGTTCCCATATATTGACTGAGAAAGATATTTTTCAGCAGAAAACAGTTATGGTAGAGTCACACGCGGCAGACCGACAACTCAAACCGATACCCAAAACACTTTTGTGCCAATCGGATATGAATTCGGCAGCCATCACGGATGATTATGCAGGATTCGGTCTGTTGTCAGTTTAACGTCGAGTATGAGGTCGCGAATTACGGTTTTTAATCAGTCTGGTATCGGTTTGAAGAAAGGGTCGGGATGGAATCTTTCAAGCATGCTCGAAGAATCTCTCCCGACCATTCGTCAGGGACTGTCGAGACGGTACGGGGTCAGTTCGAGAAGACGGGGAGCATTCGTCTGGGTTCGATCTGGGTTCGGAATAAAGATCGGAATGTGGTCGGTTTCAATACCAAGTTCAATCAAATTGATATCGGCCGAACTAATCCCGATTCAACATCGATGAGGTAATGAATAGACACTTTCTCCCGACTCAGTACCGAACGAAGCCGCTCCATCTCCGGATACAAACCGCAGAGGGGCTGTATTGAGACCGACAAGAAAACGATGTCAAACCAAAATGCTAAATAGTTCGGGGCGCATAGGATAATCATTTTCACATTTAAAAATGCTTCCAGTTGCTCCTGGTTTTCTGTTAGATGTTGCAATACAATCATATGGCTAATAAACATCCCCGTACTTTGGGGGAAGTGCGGGGGCACGGAGCCAAACGGATGGGCGTGAAGGGGGCATGAAAATAGGAGAAAAGGGGAAAGAAGAAATGAAAAGACGAAAACGAATTTTTAAAAAAAAAAAGAGAAAAATAAAATAGAGAGGAGGGGGAGGGAAGAAAAGAAAAATATATATAGCCCTAGAGAGAGATGACGACGAAGGGGGAGAGGGAAATAAATAAATAAAATAGTGGAAGTGGTTCTAAATTGATCTCTAACTTAGGACACCATATGATCTTGAAATTAGGGTGTGGCAAATTGATCTCAAACTTAGGGGGTCCCAAAGTGATCTATAGTTGAGGGGAGCCAATTCCATCTTAAACTTTGGGGCTTCAAATCTGATAACCAACTTAATGGGTGCCAAATATTATTCTCAAACTTATGGAGCTGCCAAAAATTACTGACATGAGAGGGTGCCTTGATCTTAAACTTAGGGCGCCAAAATTGATCTTAAAATCAAAAAGGGGGCCAAACTTACCGGGCAACAAATTGATCTTAAAGTTAGGGGTCGTAAAATGATCTGAACTCATAGGGCCCAAAGTACTTTTTGAAATTAAGGGCGCCAAATTTACTTGAAACTGCGGGGCGCTAAATCATTGATCAGAAATTGAGGCGGTGAAATTGATCTTTACTGGAGGTGGCACCTCCAGTGAAGATCAATTCATGGAATATCCTTTCATCTTTTCTTGAATATAAAATCATTTTTTGCAATAAAATTGCAAAAAATGATATCTATATCATGAAAACATTGAAACCCAAAAGTGCTTGATTTCCATGCTTTCTGGTCATAGTAAATAATTTGCTTGCGCTTCGCGCTTGCATCATTTTTCTTAAAGGTAATTACATTCTGTTCCTGAGAATTTCAGCTCCTGCTCATATGATACTTGTGAAAGATAACAAAATTGAACCCCAAAGAGTTTTAGTATTCTTTGCCTTTGGTCATTATGTAAATAACAAATTTGTTTCTTACCCTTCACGCTCACATTTTTCTTCTCAAGGGGCAATACATTTTTTTTCTTTTCATGAAAACGCTATTAGAAAAATAAACAAATATGAAATTAATGTGCAGTGTTTTGTTGTGATTATATCAACAAGACAAAATTGAAATAAAAAATAAAATAAAATCCAGATAATTTACTTTGAAAGAGGAGCTTTATATACCATCTCATTGTATATTTTAGCTGTAGACTTAAGTTTTATTGTTGAGGAGGGGTTATCCTTTGGAATTTACTTGGGGCGTCAAAATCAGTCCGGCCCTGTTGTGAAATCCTGGATAAGCGCATAATAACATGGAAATAATATAATATTGATTAAGAACCCACCAACGTCTATCCAGATTTAATTAATTGGATGAATACAAATCAAAACAAAACGAAACAAAGAGAATTCAGTGTGCAATCGGGAGGAGTCCAGAAAAAATCGGGGAGGGTTCCAGGGAGAATCGGGGTTGTCTGGTTTTAGTGTCGGGCTTGCATCGGTTCCCGATTTTGCAATTTCCATTCATTTTAGTCGTTTGAGGTCGGTCTGGCCGGTCTGACTGCACTATTAGTTTGATACCCCTACACGATTATTTTTATCAATTGGATTCAAACAAATAGTTTAGAATACATGAAAGCCAGATATACCAATGTTACCTACGAATACATTAGCTGTTACCTACGAATACATATGTTTCTACCTCTTCTATTATCAAAAGTAATGGCGGATTCCAATTTTAAGGTTTAATGAGGAGTCATTCTCTCTTCTTTCAGTAAGATATGACATATCTTAATTAGCGTCGTGAAGATTAAACAATGCAAACTTACACAACCCCATGTTTTCAAACAGATTGTCTTAAAACTATAACTTAATGAGATATGGCAAATACAAGGGAATTAGGAGCACAAGCCCTGCTCTTACCGATTTTAACTATTTTAGAATCTTATTGATGAATGGAATGACATATTTGGAAGGAAAATGTATATTAGGAGGTAAAATTCTGACTGTATCAAATAAGGGTACGTGTATTCGTAGGTAACATGCAAAAAAATATGTTTTACTTTACCCTCTGCCACATAGCCAATTTGGGAGATTAAGCGTGGCAATTATTACACGAATAGGTTGAATAGTTGACATTAGTGGGTCAAAGGACTAAATCATCAAAGAGGTTCTAAATTAGACTCAACTTTTGGTCGTGTACACTTTTCGCTGGAATCGACCATATATATAATATATATATATATTATATATATATATATAATATATATCTACCTATTTTCGTCCTTAAGGCGAATTGAGGCGAATTTCTTTGTTTCCTCCTTTTATATTGCCCACCGAACCCTATCCCTAACCCTATTGAATTGGCGTTAAGGGGAATTTTGCCGTATAGAAAGTCGCTAAGGGGAATCGTGATTGAATAGAGCTATTCTTCTCAGTTCCCCTTAGGCCCGTTTTAGTAAGAATATATATATATATATAATATAATTATAAATAAATAATATATATAGCCTATATATACCCAAAACAAAGGGATAAACATAGGCATGCAAGCAAAACGAAAACAAAAAAAAATCTTACCAGTCATACGAACTCAGAGTATTAAAAGAACAATGCATTTTGCAACTTTTTATTGTTATGTGCCTTTGTTTTGTATTCAAGGGGTTTGTGCATTTAAGCTTAGTATTACGATTTCAAACACGGTGGAAAATTGAACTTTTCAACGTCACGAAACCAAGCATAAGTTAAAACTACCACAACAGAGAAAAGGCTCGAAGTCGAGTTTCAGAACATGATTATTTTCTAAGAGGTTTATATTTTTCAAGGATCTCTATTAAACTTTCTTGCTCGTATTATAAAATGGCTCAACAAGCATTACGCCAAGCTTAATTTTATATGAAGTCTTATTAATTCACTGCCTCTCTTGATATATCAAACTCCATTAGTGCAATGCCTTACCCTTTTTTCTCAACCTACGTTCGTTTACATCCCTTTAAGAAATCAACCATTACGCTTCCAATATATTATTTGCTTTTCTGTTTCTTTTAAACACAATCGGACATCGCAAAAACACATGTTTTTCGATGCGGAGATAATGTAACTATGAAATCCCGATGTAATACCATTCAACATACATGTACAACCATCATGACCATGTGACATATTTTGCATTGAAGGTAGCCTAATCACTATGGATACCAAACATTAGACATCTAAACCATTTCAACTAGATGTACATTAATTTGAATAGGTTTTAATCCGACATCATGTTTATGTATTCTATCCGATGGAAATGGGAATGAAAAGGATTCTATACATGTATATATCCCCGAAGCGCATTCAGTTCCTGTATCTCTTAACCATGTCAACATATGTGCCACCTTCCACATCCCCCGAAGGTCCGTCATAATTATAAGGGCGCCGGCATATAGCATTTTGTATAGGAGACAGTCGCATTTTTCTTGTATGCTTTAATTTCGAGAGGGGAATATGGGAAAAAGCATTCCAAATCATTAGAATGTTGTTTTCGTTTACCAAAGTATACTTAAAGTGAATTTTATATTTGTGTAAAACCTGTAAAATAAAATTTTACTTGAATCTAGTTATTTCTGTTTTACAGGGGGAAAATGGGAACTGGCAACTTATGTTAAATCTTGGGTTATTATAGCAACTGGGATGTCATACTACAACGAATTGGTATAAGATAGATCACAAAAAGCTTCAGGAAAAACGCCAGATTTGGTGGTAGGCCTACGTGGACTAAATTTAGGTCCCATCGGACCCTCAGATTATGGGACAAAATTCATTATCAGTCTAATTTAGCATGCAGTATGTTTCTCACTCACTGAATCTTTATGAGACGGTGAACCCTCTATATACATGTATATCCTGGGGGGTGTAACACAAAGACTTACGATTGATTAAAAGTTACGATTGATTTTTTTCTTGGTAGCCTCATCATGGACAGGATGCTCCAAAGTTGATCATCTTAATCCTAACCCTAGCCCTAACCCTTCTCTTAATCATATCCAAATCCTAATCCATGACTGTACCTGGTTTCAAATGAGGTTACAAAGAAAAAATCAATCGTAACTTTTAATCAATCGTAAGTCTTTGTGTTACACCCCACAGACAATGACAGATGTGACAAATTGCCAGGTATAGTTTCAGAAAAACACAACAGTTAGATCAATGGATTAATTTCGTCGGATTGTTTTCAATATTTTGGCGTTATTGACAATTATTTGACTAGGCAATTAATACTGTTCATCATTTTGCTCCAGCAACATCACTTAAACACTGTTGCTGTTCTAAACAAATTTGGCGTGCTTATACATGCTTAATTGTGGATTCTTCTTCCTCTTCTAAGGAACGCAAGAGCATACAAGAGCCATTTATAATTGGTCATTCTGTCTTAAAGGTCTATTTCCTGATTTGCATGACCACAAACTGAAGTACGATGAAACAGGTCAAATATTACTTTAACGGACTAGCTAAATAGTACAAAACCTCACACAAAATATTCAATCAAAAATATTCCACTTAAGAGAGAATATTAGGATTTTAAGATCGATTTCAGCAAACTACTTCCAGTCGCCAAAGGAACCATTGACCTAGTATTATATACCGAGTGAGTTAAATAAAAAAAAATAATAAAAACTTTACACCTAGAAAAATTCCAATAAAAAGAAAACCAATTTATAAATCACAAATTATTTTAATGTTCTGAAAGAGAACTCTTCCCGCCTCTTCTGGTACCATTTTTGTGTGGTATGTCTTTACGCTTGGATGAACACAACGCATTGTTTGCGAACATGCAAATTTCGAATTGTGCAAGGGTGGGGATGAAATTGGTAGAACAAAAGCTGACAAAAAAAGCAACTCCATCATGAATAAAATAGCATAACTTTTTAACAAAAATGTTTTGATCTTTGAGATTGATTCATCAAGTAATCCATTAATGAGTACACATCAAAAAGTAAACTGTCACAGACAGATCTAAAAAGGCCTCTTAATACTTTTGAAAAGTGATTATTTTGTATTTGACGTGTGATCACTCATGCTTGAATCTACATATCTTCTCATTTTCACACAAAATGTCATGGATATGTGTACGTAATAACGCCCCTGCCAAGTTATTTGGCGCGAGATATTTTCGTTAAAAAGTTATGCTATATTAATTAGGATAGAGTTGCTTTTTTAATAGTTTTTCTTGTTTTAATTTTACTCCCACTTTTGCAAAATTCGAAATTTACATGTTCGCAAACAATGCGACGTGTTCATCCAAGCGTCAAAATATTACATACAAAATTGGTACCAAAAAATGCGGTAGGAGTTACTCTTTCAGAATATGTTAAGAATTGGGGGTTTATAAATTGGTTTTCTTTTTATTGATATTTTTCTAGGTGTAAAGTTTGTTCTGACTCACTCAGTAGAATGGACTCAGAAAGAAGAAAGGTATATGGGCAGTTCCAAGCAAAACAGGACATGGAGCTGAAATTTTAATGTGCCGCTGTGCCTTTGAAAATGCAAATTAGGATCTGAAATTACCACAAAGGCTTCTTTACAATACAACCAATCATTTAAGTTAAAAAAATTTGCAATTCAGTATTCTTGCGCTGAATAATTGATCAAACCCAAATTTGCACGTATGGGACTATTGGGCTTTAAATGCCTCTTATTCTTATATCTCGTCACTTTTTGCCAATATTTTTGGCTTGATGTAATTGTCATGGTCTACTCCAACAAACTTTGGTATTAATATTTCTTTATAATGCATTTCTCCTCACGAAAAAGACCGGGAAACCACATGTCACTCCGTAACCGTCACTCCGTAACCGGACAAGGGTTCAAGTTTTA
The DNA here is from genome assembly GCA_940671915.1 of Paracentrotus lividus. Classification (NCBI taxonomy): domain Eukaryota; kingdom Metazoa; phylum Echinodermata; class Echinoidea; order Camarodonta; family Echinidae; genus Paracentrotus; species Paracentrotus lividus. The sequence continues at coordinate 51,966,687 of CALNVZ010002100.1, read as the reverse complement.
AGTCATAATTAACAAAATATTCAACCAATTTTTTTATGCAAGGTGGCATATTATACCTAGAATAACATAGAATGCAGTCAATAACTCAAAATTGTGATAGCCATTTAAATTTCACAGAGTTTAAGCAAAATGTTTTCTGCTCAAATATGCATGTCCATTTTGCGTCACTCCGTAACCATGATTATGAATATTCATATCTCATTAATTAAGAGGATCACTATAAAAAAAAAATATCATTTTGAAAAGAGGGTACCATCAGCTTTTGTCACGAACCATTTCTTTGTACATAAAGATTAAAGTATGGATGATAAACGTATTTGAATGCTGAAATGTTGCTTGTGAATGTCACTCCGTTACCTTGGAACTGCCCATATACAAAACATACGATCAAGTCATGCTTATGTATTCCAGGTATCACCTGGTATGTGTGTAAGTACTATACAAATTGAATAGACCAGTTTACTAACGTATTCAAATTTTAGGCATACTTTTTATGCAAAGATTTTTGACAACCTGAAAGCTTGTCTGAGGCTTGCCTGACATAGCAACAGCTAATATGTGCAAACTGGATTCCATTTATTGTAGTTCTTTTTTTTCAATACCTTGTTACTATGTCGCTAGGAAAGAAACATTTATAAATTATAATAATTTAGTAAACTGGTCTATCTTGCAACATTAGTCGTTACAATGTCTGACAAGCCAAAAGGACCAGCTGTAAGGTCATCATTGGCAACCTTTATTCCAGAAGATAAAAAACGGAATGTCGACGGTCATGACTAGATAAAATGCCCTTTTCATGCCCAGTCCATTCTAGTAGACCTATGCCAAAGGTCATTTGAAAGAACGTGATACATTTTCATTTGTTTTACCAAAATAAGAAGCGACTGAAATGATATTTCACACACATGTTACTGTAATCATATCCGAACCCCCATGCGAAACCCGGGAAATGCATGTTTTAAACTTTTGCACCTTAAAGGTTTAAACAAATTAGAAAAATAATTGTCCATTTTTCGTTAGGAGGAATCATTAGAAGTTCACAATTACCACCCATTTTTTCCAAAACATTTTTGGTAATTCAAGGACAATCATTTTGAAAAGCCCATTAAATGCCCATTCCCGCTGCTATAAGCCCCGCCCCCAAAAAGCTTCATGAAGCGATATCGTAGTCACGTGACTGTGACGTATTGTGAGTAAGCCAGTCGCATGACAGTACAGTGCATGCATGTAGAGGCATTGAGCACCCGAGCTGGCGGGGCTGCTATATTCCATGCTCCCGTTGCACGTCGACTATACTGTTCTTTCACACATACATTGGTCACTAGAATCTTGATTTTGACACGATTTCATCAATAAATGTCTAATTTGTGTGTAGATAAGGGTTATAGTAAGACCACTATGGATGAGGGCCTAGCTTTTATACATACATCGTTTCCAAAAGAGATTGAAAGCTTTTGGAGTTTGGAAAAGTAAGTCAAGCCTACATTACTTGAGCAGACTGGCTTACAAATACTTGCAGTGAGTTTGCCGGAGTTGACTAAAATATCCTAATTCGATATGAAGGAAATGAGAATACTGTTTACGTTGGTTAGACCTACTGACAATTAATAACATCTCTTCTACTTACAGAAGTCAATTTTGATGATAAAACAGTCACTGTGGTATAGTTGCATAGAGCGAAGGCAGGACAGTTATGCAATATCCCACAGGTGAATATTCCGTGCAATGTATACACGAGACGAGATCAGACTCTGTACATGTACTACAGTCTGTGAGTGAGATGTGTATTCGCATGCTGCAGAAATATGCTGATGGGGGCAGATATTGTCCCAGGAGTACATTCGTGTGCGTATATACTTAAATACACATACGACCTCATAGCTGCCCGTATCAGCTCATAGCTTTGCGGTCTACACCATAGAGTTACATACCCCTTGTGGTCTACACACACAATAAACTCCTAGTCCATATAGCAGTCGTTATGTTCATTTGAGGTACAACAATTGTGCACTAAACTTACAGGGACACCCAAAACGACTGTTAATGCGTTTACGATAATGCAAAGCACAGAAAGACAGACGAGGATGTTTGGTAGAAGAAATGATGAAATTACGCAAGATTTGAATTATTTTGGCGCAAAATTGTTCACTGATTGATGTGTGACAGATAGTTCTTAAGACTTTCGTATTACATAAATCTACATTCATTCTTCTTCAATTTTCGTTAGTTTCTCTGGCAAAAAGAGTCCAAATATTGCGTTTTGTGTACATACACGCATTATGCCAGTCTCCGCTGTGTTTTAGGTCTTACTTTTTAATACGTCATTCCGCTAAGGAACCAAATCAGCTCACAGGGTTTCAGGAATGTCATCCAAGCCTATAGTTTTTCACATTTTTCGTCAAATTGAGACTTTATTAGGAAAAACAATTTTCACTTTCGTTTTTAGAAGGTAATTATCTGCTGAATAAGCCCAATTTGTTTTCTTAATTTAGTAAACCTTTAATTACTTTTAACAAATAGCATTGTAAATCTTACTTAAATGAATAAGGATATTCCATAGCAATCCCTTTTTTTTGTGTATTTCGGTGTTTATCAACAACTTTTGTGAAAAACAGACTCTCATTAATCTGCAATGAACAGACACATATTGTCTGTTAAAATTATGGTAAAAAGTTATACTTACTTCGGCTGATTTTTGTCATATCCTCGACATCTTTTCCAATAGCTAAGGGATCGATCAGTTTACTTTCAAAGGTGTAGTTGAGCTCACGAAACCCGTTGGCTATGGCGTTATAGAAGACTGTCCATCGTGGATGGTTATTTGCAAGAATGGAACAATGTGACCAACCGAAAGCCATCATCAACTCTGTTGTAGCTCTTGCAGAATCAGCGGATAAGAAGCCTGTACGGGTCAAAGTACTGTACCTGGACTTGTCATTGAGGATGGATGAAGAGGAGAGGCCTGAGATGACAGGTAGGTTCCAGACTGCAGCAAGGTCTGCTAAACCTAGTACCTGATCACTGCAAGGAGGACCAATGAAGGCAGCGACGTCAATGGAGGGATCCCAGTAAACCTCGGCGCCCATTGCAGGAGCCGTCTGTGGATAAGATCTACAGACGACGGTTCGGTGATCGACAGACACGGTGAAGTTCATGTAAAGACCCTGATGGACCATCTCATTGATGTGCGCGATTGCGATGTCCACTCCAGGGGCAAGGCTTGATTCGAGAAAATGACGAAAATGACCGTATATAGCAAACAAATGCAAGTTTGGATTGGAATGTTGCGCTGTACTTGACATTATTGATATGAGAATAATCAATATCGTATGAGACATCGTCGTCACAAATACTATAATGAGTACTCACTAGAAATTACTCTTAAGGTGGAAACACAAGTGATACAATGTTCAACGATTTTCTTCTTATTTTAAAATGGTGAAATTTTTTTATCAGCACCGAAGCTTTTTAAAAGCGGAGTCTTGAACAGCGCAGCGCTCTACATCTAAATGATGCCCTTCTTTTTCATATTGAGTGACTTGGGCATCGTTTTGTAAGTCTACATACCGTGCGCATAAGGTGTGCAGAGTAGGTTAAGGTGTGTGCGTGTGCGTGTGACGATGTGTGGGTGTGTGTCTGTTTCTTTGAGAGAGAGAGAGAGAGAGAGAGAGATGTAGCGTATTGGTACATTATTCCTACTTGTCATGACGGTTCTTATCATATATTATGAGGGCCTCTAACCATGGTGACATTTTTATTTACAGTTGCATGCAAGCCCATTGTAATCTTAAACTTGAATGCAAATCGATATGCTTTGATTTGTTGTGAAATTAAACAAAAAGAATAAAATCGACATGCGTTGTCATAATTGTAGGCCGATGAATATCAATCCTCATCATGATTTTCGTTTTTACCGGACTGTCTGTTAATATCTGCAATCAATATGACAGTTCCTGCTATCAATTTCGTCCATCTTGCGATCGTGATTGAAAAGCTACATTCAAATTTGTTTTTTAGCACTCGAAAAAAAACACTCGGCAAACAAATTGCAAATTGCGCCAGTAAAACTTTTACATATTATGTGGAAACTTGTCCTTAAATTTTTATAAAACAGGGGTTAGCAGTAGGCATGATGATGATGGCAGGAGTCAGGAGTTTAGGAAAAGAATGTGTAGCCTCGAAATGGGGATACCGTTGTAAATTCATTAAACAAATATTTACTTCAGTTAATAAGCTTTAATTCTCTGGAAAACGCCACATGATAAGCTTGCCGTACGTTCTCAGCTTCCTATAAATCAAACATTCTACTCATAATAATTATAGATGGCTCGGGGTATAATGCCACGGGTATAATTTGATTTAGTTACACTGAATTTATTTTTCCACATCATAATTCACATATATATTTTATAACATAACATCAGATTCATTCAAATTTTATTTCAAAACCGGAAATGTAGCAGAAAATATAAGAGAATAACATGGAATATGACAGATAGGGAAGGGCTAAGGCATGAGCATGACATGGTCATACCATGACCCATTAAAAAGAGACGACACTTCCCATGCATATTATATATTTAAACGTCGCAGTCAGAATTTATTTTAATCCATTTGCTTAAAATATATCAATCCGCATTTTAGTTCCATTGCTAAATATTAATTTGGGGCCTTTCACATTACACAGGTTTTAAAAAGGAAAATAAAAGATATATCCTTGAACTTTCTATATCAATGTCGTATGTCCGCTATTCAATGGTCACCAGTTATCATGTTTATACAATAAGGCATGTATAGGTATATAAGATCAGTTGTCTGCTTGCAAATACCACTTCCTTTCATTTTGAATGATTTCACTTTAAATCTAATATAAAATCGGTTTGAATACTTTGGGCTGCTCTCCATATTGTCAAATATTGGTGTTCTAACAAACGTGACTTAAGACGCGATGTGCTTGGATATCAATTATGAAACGTTTTCCGTTGTCCATTTATCAGGCCTGTAGAGATGAATCTTCAAGGTGATGTGCGTGTTTCAAAGGAAACGACGATAATTTTGATTCAAAGTAACTGTATACGGGGGGGGGGGGGGGAACGCGGATGAAGTTTGATATGAGGGGTGTGTGAAAAAGGGAGTTATATAAAGGGGGCTAGGGCGGTGACAAGACATTTATTCCGCTGACAATTGTTCCTGGCTTTATTTCGTCTAAGATGTACGGTAAGGGTTTATGTTAGGGGTAGAGTAGTATATTGAACTGAAATTCCTTTAAATCACTGCGAGTGTCGTCAAAACATTTCAATAAAAAATACACATGCAGTTACGTCTAATGCAGTTAGGTAAAATATAAAATAATGTTCCGTCAATAATGTAGCTTGAAATCCATTAACCCAACGTGCCGCACAGGCATGACAGCGAATGTATAGGACTTTTGTAAGGCTACATTTCAAAAGAATTATCAATTTCATGGAAGCTTTGTTTCGAGGATAGCCTGATGAAATGTGCCCGTTTCCAAAGAAATTATGAAATCAAAAGGCTTTTCGAAACCGAAGAAAATATCCACCATCAAATTGTATTATGGCTGGAAACTAAACACTATCGACACGTACAGTACATAGAATAAAGCACTAACGTAACGGAGGCCGAGGGATGTGAGAGGGCTGCAGTCCTCCAAACTTTACACACACACACACACACACACACACCCACACGCACACGCACACACCCACACACACACATACTCACACACAAACACACTCCACACAAAAAAAAACCCGAATCAAGTCAATGCATGGGATCAGAAGGAGCTCTCTCTCTATCATACTAAGAGCATAGATATTCCAAACACTGTCATTCATTCGACTCTAAAGAAATGTAATAAACATGAAGAAAATTTGGTTCATTTCTTTTTATTTAATAGAAAATTCCATATGTTTCACAATATAGGCATAGAGTTGTTTGTAGTGAAATGTGTACATGAACTTTGATCTAAATTTCAATAAATTAATTACGTCATTTGTTTAATTAACTTATTTTTAAATATAATTATATTTTTGTGAATATGATTAATATGAAGAAAATAAACAAAAGTTTACAGAGTCAAAAACCTTTTGGCACATCTATAATATGACAGTTCTCCATAGATTATTTCAAATTTGAAATGTGAAATGAATAAGTAGAATAGGCAAATTAGAAAAACACAAAAAACAAACAAACAATTGAGGCAAATAACATAGGCCTATTAAAATGATCCTTTCGATCTTAAGTATACAGTATTGATAATACAGGTTAGTCAGTATTCATAGATCCTTTAAAATGAGAATATTCTACATCTAAATATGTAGTTAAAATAACTTTAAATTCAGTCTTTATAAGATTAGTAAATAAAACCATACACATATAAACCCATTTCAACATTATATTGAAATACGTTTATATGTGTCTTATGTTAAATAGGTTTATATGTGTATGATAGTACACTAGATATGGGTTACAAATAATATCTTATGTAGGTGCCAACCATTTCTATTTTGGAAGAATGATTCCTTAATTTTAGCTTTCAATATTAAACCATAATTTGTCTGTTTTTTTATGAACGATTCTGTGTAAAAGCATACCAAATAAGCTCAAATACACAGAATTCCTAATTTTCAGTTAGCATATTCGTAAGTTTTGCTGTGTAAGCTGAGCAGGTATTAACTTTTGGGGGGGGCTAATTCAAGAAAAATATAATCCTTAGATTTCCATATGTACAAATCTTTGTATCTTTCAAAAATATATTTAAACTTTTCTCTTATTCACACACACATAATAAATTGATAATATAACAAGTGTATAGATAATCCCCAAAAATGTAAAATCAATTCATCCTTAATTCAATTAATAAAATATTTTATATCTGCAGGTCATTTAACTATAGGCATTAAATTATGGCCACTGCAAAAAGCTTATCTTGATGAAGTTGGGCATGAAATAGATTTTTACATTAATACTTTAAAATAATTTCACTTTTGGTAGTTTTGGTTTCTAGTTCTATTGACATATTCCATCATGGTGTAGGCCACGAATGAAATGTTTGTTATTGAAATATGTGATATTGTATAGATTGACTGGTAATATTTAATATTAATAATCAATATATAATCAATTTAATAAAATCAAAGAGAGTGTTGATTAAAAGTCAAGTTCCTCAAATTCATTTTAATTGCAAAAATAATTTATTATCTTGTAACCTAACTGAAGAAGCTAATTGTCATATATCATTTCTATATTAAACAGAAAAAAAAAGAGAAAAGAAAAGAAAGGCATAATTTGAACTTGGCCTTATCAGTTAAAAATGTAATGATGTACTTTGTCCTTGATTACATATCAAAATAAACGCCCTGTATTTTTTATGGCTAGCTGGAAATTAAATTGTTTCTAATCAAGGCAGAAAATTTAGAAAAATATATTATGAAGAGTTTGACTGAAATTTTTAAAAGGATAAACAAGCTCTAATGTGGTTAATTTTATCCCAGATGATGTGTATTGTAAATCCATATCTTGCAATTTCTCTCAGAGAGATAATTTTAGTTATTATACACACATCGACGGGATTTTTAATAAACATGTAGGAGAGTAGCTCAACAAAAAATGAAAACTTACAATTCATAATTCCTTTGTCACATTATTTTTAAACCTTCACTGATATGTTCTTCTTGTCTTTTCTGCTTTTATTAAATCAACTAAAGGGTGGATTTTCCCATTTAAATTAATATGTTTAAGCATGAATATTATTTCACATCATTACAAGCCTCTGATTACAATCATATTTCAGTTGTTTTACTCTCATTAAGTAAAAACACAAATATTATAGTAATATTGTAGTAATTCTAGTATCATGCTATTTCAAGGATCATCACAACACCCATTCAATACATGCCAAATTCACGCATGAAAAGTAAAGAATAGTGCTGGTTGAAATTAATGGAAATAGGAAAATAATCGAGCTTATTCATCTAATAATGATTTGTCCTTAGTACAATGTCGTAAATCAACCGACGTCTCACAATTACAACCTATACTCAACTCTGTGCATAACTGGTCGCAATCGAATAACATGTCTCTCAATCCTGCAAAATGCTTCACCCTCATGTTTCATTTTTGAAAAATCCACCTCTTCCTGAAATTCTTTCTGTCAACGACTCTATTTTATGCAATGTACAAAATATCAAATTCTTGGAATAATCATTCAATCCAATTTAAAATGGAACTTACATATTGATGATTTAGTTAAGAGGTGCAATAGAAAACTATACATGTTGAGGAAACTTAAGAAATTTAATTATCCTTTGAAGGATCTAGTGACAATATATGCAGGTTATATACGACCAATTTTAGAAATATGTGCTCCGGTGTTCCATAGTAGTCTTACAAAAGAACAAAGCATAGTCTCGAGAAAATACAACGAAGAGTGTGTAAAATCATATTAGGATATGAATACATTAATTACTTGCATGCTTGCCAAATATGTAATTTGCCAACTCTTGAGGAGAGGAGACTGAAACTTTGTATAAAATTTGCTAAATCAATTTCAAATCATCCCACTTGTCAGACATGGTTGCCTAAGAAAAACGCATGAACATATCCCTTCGCCATATGCAGACTTATCAACAATTTAAACTCAAACAGAAAGGTTCAAAAAAAGCCCTTTGCCATTTTTGGTTGACATACTTAACAAAAGCTAAAAAAAAAAAAAAAACCCTCTTATTTTCTTATTATCTTTATTAATGTCAAAAGTATGTACAGTCTCCTCTCCTCAAGTCAGGCCTATGGAATCTATCTGTCGATCTTATGAAAATTAATGCACACATTTAATAATATTACCGAATTTTATGCTATGTGTTTTGTAATCACTGTAAATAGTATTTTTCTCATTTTAACTTTTTAAATTGTATTCATAATGTGCCATGTTAACATGTACACGTGAAAGTTCCAGCTGGGCTGTTTTTCATGTACAATAATTTATTTCATGTTTATTAATAAGAGCCATTTTTTGAATTGAATTGAAATGAATTGAATTGAATATCATTCAGTATTCAAAATTAAACAATAACTGATCAGCTTATAATGTCAAAATAGATCTCAGCTTTGATTATTTCTTTTTATTGATATTTACTAGAGTTTATCTAAAACCACCTATAGACTTTCTTTGTGAAACAATTAGTTCTTTAAATAAATCGACATCAGCTTTGAATGAGATAGGAGGGAGAATTAGTGTCCAAACTGAGGTAGTAGATGATTGACATAAATGTGGTAGGAATATACAAAAAATATATATATATATATATAGCTCTCCTTTATAATATCACTAATATATTAATATATGACCAGCTCCTACCATGCCTTAAGTTTGTTGGGAGTCAGAACGACATTCACTGTAACAGCATTCTGCTGTCAAGCATTCCATGTAGGATAACAAATGATAACATTATTGGTCCAAGAATTATACCAATTGGCAGTCTCACTGTCTACCACTGAGAAATAAAACAATGAATATTCTACTTGGGTATATACACACAAGAATATGAAATACAACTCTGCATCAGAATCTGTTCCATAAAAACACTTCATAAATGTCATACCTATAATTTCCTATACCATGTTATAACCCAAGTCACTCCTGTGGGGTGTAACACAAAGACTTACGATTGATAAAAAGATACGATTGATATTTTCTCTGTAGCCTCATCGTGGACAGGATGTTCCAAAGTTGATGATCTCAATCCTAACCCTTGCCCTAAACATACTCTTAATCACATCCAAATTTTAATCCATGACTGTACCTTGTTTTCAAATGAGGCTACCGAGAAAAAATCAATCGTAACTTTTAATCAATCGTAAGTCTTTGTGTTACACCCCACTGGGCCGATATGACTTGTACAATTTTGTATGAAAACAGCCAAAACAGCCACTTTTTTTTTTTTTACTGAAAGGCCATAAATTGCCCCATATTGGTTTGTAACTAATTGGCTTGTTTGGAAGATTACATTTGGAGTTTATGAAACCAGGATATTTCATGATTAAGAAGACTACTTGGAAGACTTCTTATTTGGCTTTCAATTTCTTTAAAAGATCTATTCTATTTCATTAGTTTTCGATATAACCTCCGATTTATTTAGTAATTATAGAAGCCCTGTTAGAGGAAGATTGCAACAGCCCCACATAGAAGTGAGAAGCGAGAGAAGAAGAAGATCTGTTGCAATATAAAACTGATTTCTAAAAAAAAAGTGCAGCGTTTTAGTACGAGGGTTCAATTAGGTTCTCAAATCTCAACGTTAAAACCTATGCATTAATGATACAATACTTCCCTCGAATAAGAACAGAGGTTAGGAGAAAAAAGGCTCATAAGTTTCCTATACTATGCTTGATCTGAAGCTTGCATTGTTATGATGATAATAATAATAATATAATAATATAATACATGGGTTTTTATATCACTATTTTCCTTTTCAATAAAATGCTTGAGGCGCGTTTAGTACCTGCTAACAGGTATCTTTGAATAAAGATTGAAATCCGCCTAATTTTGTGCTCAAAATAAGTTTTACCATATGGGAAATGTAATCTTTTTAACATTGCTTATTTGTAAGGGGGAAACAAATCTATTATATTAGTACTTTAACAGTTCATGCCTTTGCAAATAGTGATTAATATAGTCACATTTTTTTTTTTTTTTTTTTTTTTTTTTGCAGCCACCTGTTCATGATTATTCAAAATCAATACCAAAGCTCAGAAAACTAATGCCCTCTTTTCTGATATTGCACATTCTTTGATACCCATGATTTTTTTTCTGCAGTCATTTCATATTTTTAAATACAATTTAAATAGTTTGTAAATGTATTTGAAGCAAAGTTGAAGAATGTTAAAACTAATGCATCATCTTGAATGAACATTGCAGAGACTGGGCCACAGGGCAAGTTTCCTTGCCAGGGCCCCCTGAATAAAAGATACCATCTATGCAAAATACTGTTACGATGTATCCTAAGTCACACATCAACTTCATGGCCTGTGAAGCATGTAAAAACAGCAATTTTTTACCATTTTCCAGTGGTGTTGTTTGTATGAAAATGGACAAAATGGCTAAATTACATGTCGTACAGGCTTCGGAGGGGATTATGTGTCTTCCGCTTTTAACAATGCTCAATAGCAAATCAAATTGTAGGTTTGTTGGACGATACCATTAATGGCAAAATTACAATTCATGGCAAGTTTTTGCAATTTGTTGCAGTAGTTCAGATCATAAATATTGACTAAAATTCAAGGGAGGGAATATAAATCATAAATAGGCCTGATTAATTTTGAGCTTAATTTTCCACTATATAGTTTAAAAATTAGTCAAATTACCACAGTATCTATTATACCATTGACTATGTGCATATACAAACAGATACAAGGATTGTGTCCATCCTTAAACCGACAAAATAGAAACATATAATACCAATTGAAAGAATATTCAAGAAGAAGAAAAAAAATGATGTAATAATATGAAATTTCATTAACAAAATAACCAGACAAAACTGGGTGAAATATGGTCGCAGCAGCTTCTATTTAAAAGATTAACAGAAAACAAGTATGTTTAATTTTAAATAACCTTCTACACATAATTTGATTATTTTTTTAATTTATAACAGCAGTACTCATGGGTTTTACAATATTAAGATTTCGTATCCAGTTGTAACAACACTAGGCATTAGTTTACTGAAAATAAAAATGATCTGTATGTATTCAAAATACAATGATGATATGATTATTTTCTTATGATTAAAATTTAGTACTCTGCATTTCCACGGGAACCACTCTATCAAGTTTTTTAAGCGAGGTTCTAATTTTTTCATTAATGCTCTAGTATCAGATAAAAAGGTTGTGTACTCCTTACCGGTAGGATTGGCCATGGTGCAGCCCCACATTTCAAGGTACATGCATGTACATGTATAAATCAGGCAGACCCAACACCTTAAAATTCTCCATTCAAAACAACATAAGCTAATTTGAAATGAGGGTAATGATAGGTAAATTAATCTATTCTGAAATGTACACGTAGCGTGATAAAGGCAGCTTAAGTAGAAACAGCAATAATGACTCACAAAATATGGGTTGTTCGAGCTTGAAAAGCTATAAAAATCATGTATGCATAGAGTGCTATGCTACATGTACGTGTCCTCATCGGTCATCAATATGAAAACTCATTTTTCAATATCATCACTGAACAAATGTTCTAAACCACCCCCAAAATATATCAAAGGAAACCAAAACCTGAAAAGATAATCAATTTTATAAGAAAAGTAAAATAAGAAAAGCGATTAAAAAGAAAGGTTTCATAAAAACTGTTTGTACATGAGAAATTTATGGAAGTTTAAAAAGTTTAAAATTCTTGTACTTTCTATGAGGATGCTTAAATTGGCAAATTGATTACAAATGGCTGAATTTTGGACTATTTGTTTTGTAGACACATTTCAGAATTTACCCATTACCTTTCAAAGTTTGTCTAACCCCCTTCTGAGCTCAACATATGTCAGGGGAGAATACATTTCACACCACATTTGTCAAGGAAATTCGGAACATGAGAAATAATGGGGAAAATATGAAAATCTGTGTACAAAACAAGGGCAAAGTTGTCTACAATCATTTTTCAATTTGAGAAACCCCTACAAAGTAACACCAGAATTTTTAAACTGACATAATCCTCCTATTTCTAAAACCGATTTGGATCAAACTTTTTGAATTGCTCCTAATTTTATCTTTCTTAAGCCTGCCTCACACTGCGATTTGCTGCGATGCGATTTTTGGAACAAATGGCAATTTTCCTTAGATGTGACATTTTCCAACATGCAAGATTATCTTATGCGATGCAGAAAATGTATAACAACAATGTAAGTGAAATTTTGTTCCAATGCGAGCCGTTAATTGGGAGTAAATGTAAAGTTAGCTTAAAATCGCAAGGTCGCTGTGATGTCACTGCGATATGGAAATCATTTTATTTTATACAGAGAAAGGGGTTCGCAATCATCGTGAATTACAATTTTATTATTCACAAGAATATCAACAACTTTGGACAGCATTAATTTCCTTGTTTGAATGTCCATATCAAATAATATAACAGTTTTCTCAAAAATCGCATCGCAGCAAATCGCAGTGTGAGAAGGGCTTAATAGGATTGATTCTATTTTGGGGTTTTGGTTTCCTTTAATTTGCATATTTCAACACTCTGAAAAGTATGACAGGCACATGAAGTTTAGTACAAGGCAACCATTTTTTACTGTTTAGGTCAGATGCAGATCATTATTGAAGCAACAATCATTATTCTAACCCCTTTACCAGAGATCCCCCTCTCTTAAACCATTAATTCAGAAAAGAGTAACAAAAAGTGACAAACTGATGAGATAGGCATATATTTTGGGCATTTTGATGACGTAGAGAAGTCTGAAAATATTTTTAAAAACACACACAAAAAAGTCTATGAAGCTGGGTTAATGTTTGGTCATACAGACTTATCGCATAGTTCTAAACATCTTGTGCAGGTTGTCATGGGAAGATGCTTGTATTTCTCAACTTGGATGGTTGAAAAATGAATGCCATATTTCTTCTGGACCATATTGGATGCTTGCTGTAGCACTGCTTCGTTGTCTGCATCGTCAGCTACAGAACAAAAAATTAAAAACAAACAAAGAAAATGATATACAAACAAAAAGTTAAACTTAAAGTTTGACTGATGTTGTTTGGTTGTTATTTGGTTGGTTTTAACGGCGCATGTCATTCAATTTTGAATATTCAGGCCAATGTTTGATTGTTTTTGTTATTTATTTATTTATTCTTTAAATTTTTATTTTGGGGTTGTAATAGTAAGACTGAGTGTTATATATAGCTAGTCTTATACAGGTGTGATGTAACTTTTGAGATAACTATTCATAATACAGTGATTAATTCAGCCAATAACTTTATTTGTATAGGGAAACTAAAATGTTTTGAGGGGAAAAGTCATGAAAAAGTAGTTTAGGACTTGAGGTGGTGATATACTAGGCTGTTGGTTTGTATTTGTGCAGAAAGCAGAAATGCCAGCAGGTTCAATTGATTAATATTGACTCATTCCAAAACGATTAATCATGATTAGTCAGACAATAGCCTCCCATTAGTTTTAAAGCCTATATATTGGCATGTGATTAGACAATGTTTGTTTTAATTAGCTATAGGGAGTTGTTATACAAATGTATTTCATTTGGATTATGTTTATAATTATGAAGTTAATTCATGTAGTACACAATGCAAATATTAATTGTATATTACCTTCTGCCCTTTGTTTTTCCATAACAATGAGAGCAGTCTTTAATTAATTTCCCTTTCATAATTATTAATTAGTCTTTTTATGCCTCTTGCAACAAATGAATAATTTGGTACACCATTCTTTAAAACATGAATATACATTTCAAATCTAAAATAAATTAAGAAAACAATAAGTAGATTTTGTGAGAGCATTCTAGCAGTTGTTACACAAATGCCCCATATCTTTCCACAACAATGGGAGCATTATTAAATTAGTTTCCCTTTCATAATTATTAATTTTAATTATGATTTTTTTTTCTTCCTCTTCACACAAATAAATAGTTAGGTATACGATTCTTTAAAACATGAATATGCTTCAAATTTAAAATAATTATGAAAAAAATAAGTACTTTTTGCGAGAGCAATCCACCAGATGCTACAAATATCACTCAACCCTAGCCTTGATTCACGTTCCACTGGTTCTCATGAATCACATAAAATGTTAATGAACCACAGTAATTATGAACAATGTAGAGTACGTTAGGATCAAACAGGATGCTATGAATTAGGTAAATGAGCAACTTCAAAACCACGCAAATTTCATTAAGTAGTGATTTTATTAGGACCCGTTACAAACCCTGGGTATAAAATGCAGACTTCTAAAAATATCAGTCTTAATGAACTGTCTGTGTCAGTCGATCCAGTCCGACCTTAAACCCATTACTATTATACTGATTCATCATTTCACAGGCATGATTCACACATGACCCTTCACAAATTATTACGTGTTTCAGGGAACCCTATGGGATTTGTTTAACTTGAAATATGTATTGATTGGGATATACTCTATAAGCCAATATTTTGGCGTACAGGTATTTTCGCCATTTTGAACTAGTTTGGGGAATTCGCGAGTGGATAATTTTGCTATTTTTGTGATGTTTTCATTACTACATGTATGAATAGCCTTATAAGAAGAAATTTTCGCAAACATGGACTTGCGAAATTACCCCATTACAATAAGTTCAAGGAATGGTTTGCAAACCCCAGCTCACATCTGTGGCCATATGGTTACTCCCTCAATGTCAGCATTTCATAATCATTGCAAATAATATAATATACTGAAAAATATACGAGCCAGTTGTGGCGGTAACATGCAATATGGAGCCTGACTGCGGTTCATATTACATCATATATCACAGTAGAAAGGGCATATCATGACCTGTGGGTCAAAACCACAAATAAGTTACTAGATATTCATTTGCATGTAATTGCCAATATCAGCTTTCAGATGATAACAAGCACTTGTATTTGGAAAATATAACCAAGTTACAGATAACATTAAAGAAAGAGCTATAAACGATATTCTATGTAGAAAAACAAGCTTCTCCTTTCATTTCCTCATTGTGTTTTTTGCAAACTTTTTGGTGGTTTTGAGCCATCAGGCAACATTTACAGGTGTAAATTAACCTGCTGGCTAAGAACTCTGCCATATTTACCTATTGCTAAGTGTGCTGCCATTGCTGCTGTAGATGTGGTTAAACTCCATACATGAAGACTGTGAGCCATTTTAACACCCGGTAATGTATCCAGATCATTTTTAAGTGAAGGATAGTTGATGTGTCTGGGAACACCTAGAGTATCAAAAACAGACATTTCAATCATTATACCAAGCAAACAATACAGTCACACAGGACAATTGATTGTATCAGACAACTACCCTTGGACAACTGACGCCCCCCCCTCCCCCCCCCCCAAAAAAAAAAAAAAAATGGTAATAGTTAGGTGTAGGGTTAGGTAGATTTTTGGTGGGAGTAATTGTCCTGGGGTAGTTGTCCAAGAACCTACATGTAGATCATATCGCCGGCTTATAGCCAGAAGGGCGCTATTGCAGACCAAGGATGTTCCATTTGGAGCCAGAAGGGCGCTATTACCACTGACTTTGTACAGTAATAGCGCCCTTATGGCTCCCAACGGAACATCTATAAGATGCAATAACGCCCTTATGGCTCCCAACAGACGATTATACAAATCTAAAATACAGTTAGAATTTGTTTATGTTTTAATCAGAAATGTATGAGCAGAGACAAGAGTTTGTCATACTATCTCTTGGTACTGAAAGGAAGATGGATAACAACTTAGAAAGCATAGTTATGTCCAGGGCTGACATGACATTAAGACAAACTATTTAAGTGGAAAAGGGAAAATTAGACTTGTCTGTTCAACTTGAAGTTTGCATTGTTCATATTGTGGATGGGTTATTGTTTAATGTTTTACAAGCAGATTCATTCAATTGTTTGCCAGCAGAAAAGATGTCTTAGCTTCCATTAAAACAGTAAATGCATCTCTTAAAGGGGTGTGCAACTGAGAGTTCATGGGGAAATTGAAATCGTACAGAATTCGCAAAAGGCTTGTTTACTTTCACAGTGTACATTATAACCCGTCCGTCAGACGAGCCCGTAGGACTACATGGGATAAAAGTCTGGACAGCATGAACATGACAAAGCCTACCAAATTCAGACGGTCTATTACTTTGAGTGCTCATATTTCTCAGCAATCCTTAGTTTTGAAACTCTTTTACGCGTCTCATCATATTAAATTGAAGAAACATTTTGTACAATGTTCCATCAAAGAAAAAAAAGGAAAAAAAAAGAAACATCAGTCAAGTTTAATTCAGAATTCTGATTGGTCAGTCTAGGCATGAAGTATTTACTCCAAGGTCCCAGATTATGAAACACCCCTCAGGG
The DNA here is from genome assembly GCA_940671915.1 of Paracentrotus lividus. Lineage (NCBI taxonomy): Eukaryota > Metazoa > Echinodermata > Echinoidea > Camarodonta > Echinidae > Paracentrotus > Paracentrotus lividus. Next base: position 51,949,651 of record CALNVZ010002100.1, on the reverse strand, counting down.
TCTGCATGCCAAGTTATTTTTTTCATTCCAGATACCCTAATTTCCCCATCTCATTCGAGTCCCATTAAGACAGAATTCTTACCTTCCATTAAAACATTGAATGCATCTCTTAAGACAGTTAGAGTTGTGATGAGGACTAACAGAGAGAATAAGAATGTACAGATTGGATCAGCAATCTTCCAATCAGCCTGTAGATAAGAGAAAAGGAATGAAATATCAAATATTTGTGTAAAAGGATATCACCATCGCACATAAAAATGCACAATCCTTATTTCAAAAAGATGTTCTTAACTAAACTTAGTTAGTTGAATAATTAATACAATAAAATGATATTAAAAAAGGACAAAGGAAAAAACTACATTATCAGACTCCTTGTACATGTAGTTCATTTCTTGCTACATATACAATGCGTCCCAGAAAAAAGTATACCCAACTTTGAGAGCCTCATATTAAAATATTATAGCTTGAATGTGTGACCTTAAAATATATATCATGATGAAGAGCAACTCATATTTTTTTCAATGATACCAAACTTATACCTGTGTTGTGACGGATGACTAAGCAGTTGGGCTTTAAAAAACAAGCAGAAAAAGTGCCATGTCCCAAGTTTGAGCAAAAGCAGCCCTTGCATTTCAATAGATCAAGTAATCCTTTGTGCCTAATGAATGGACTCAGGAAGGCTGAACTCAAACAAACAATGAATGATCAGATAGCCAGGGCTGCTTCTCAGACAACTTGGTACAGATCACTTTTGACCAATATTTTTAAACACTCGAGTGTTAAGTCATCCATGACATTATCGGTATGATTTTGTTATCATTAGATAGAATATGAGTTAATCTATGTCATGAAATTAAAATTAATTACACATAAGTTATACAAGTTTAATATGAGGCTCTCAAAGTTGGGTATACTTTTATCTGGGACGCACTGTATAACTGTTATACAAACAATTGCTAATAGTAATAACCATTGAAATTAGAACTGATTTTATTATTTATTACATAAATCTGTATGCACTGGTGTGAGTGACCACAAATAAAAAGAGCTGAAAAAAGCTAAAAAGAGCTTTGAAAAAATGAAGGAAAAAAAATTGAAAGAGGTCCCATACTTTGGTACAAAGGAAAGCTAAAATAAGCTGAAAATCAAAACAAAAAATGCAGAAATTAGCTAAAAAGCTGAACTCTCACACCCCTAATGTACTTATTATGCTGCATGTAAGCATTCCAATAATAGTAATCCCGCCACCGCACATGTTTATTTTACAAGCAAGCGTGCACCTATATCTAGAAAACAGTGTTCGGTTTCTAAAGAGCATTTCACATTATGTAAATTAAATCTACCTTTTTGATACATGTGCATGCATACATGTTTCTCGCTTGCGATCAATATCTCTGCATTCAAGTTTAAAGCACTCCTTTCTCTCGTAGGCCTGCTGCGTCAATGCTGGATCTATGTACATACATTACATGCAATGTGATCGCCGACGTACGCCTCGCATACGCGCACTGCATGCATTGCGCTATATATATAATATAAAGGTAAAGAAAAAAGAACAACTTGGTCTACTACAACCTCTTGAAAGCTCCAGTGACAATACCACAAAAAATAGTTAAGTTGCCATAATGATGTGATAATATGATGAGTTAATTTTTTTTAAAGTTACAATAACCAATCCATAGAGAGATCTAACATTCCATCTGGATCCAACAATACTAGGGTAATTGGGCGAATCTCAACTTTTTTTTTCAAACGAGTTGTTTCTATAGTAAAATTCTATGTAGAACCTGAAAATGACAATTATTTTTGCATAGGATGACGTCTTACGTCGCTAAAGTGCACAAAACCAAAATGGCCGTTGAAATGGCGTATTTTGTCCAATTATCACACTTTTTATAGGTATAAACCACTTTTATTACATTTTTATATGGATTTTGGGTGTCCGGGAACCCAACATGATTAATCCAACATGATTAATCCTACCTAAGTTGACTGTTAGTGTAGTTTGGTAGTTAGTTTCAGTCAATATCAAGCAAAAATCACCTCATATCAAAATCACGAAATAACACCTATAACACATACTACATGTAGGTTGTAAATTGTAAAATTTGAGCTTCTAGACCATCAAAATCCATAAAGAAACAAAATAAAACCGGTTTATACCTATAAAGTATGTGATGAATGGGCAAAATACACTATTTTGGTTTTTTGCACTTTAGCGACGTCAGACATCGTACACAAAAATAATTGTCATTTTCGGATTCTACATCAAATTTGACTATAGAAGCAACTTGTTTGAAATAACTTCTCAGAAAAAAGTAATTATTTGCCCAACCCTAACAATACTTTTCTCCAAGACCTGTATATTTGTATACTATCAATACACTATGTCTCAATGCAAATGACATGGACCTAGGCAGTGCTGGTTCCAGAATTTCAAAATAAGGGAAGGCGCAGCCAAAAAATGAGGGGGAGGGGGGCAAAGTTGTCTGATTTTAACGTGTTTATTCAATGAGTGGTTATAAAAAATTAGGGGGGGGGGGATATCAACTGAGCAACTGCCTGGATCCGCCAATGGTAAATCTATTTCATCAAAGGACTTGTCAGACATTTCATCCGACAAATTTGCTCTCAGCCAATCAGATGCACGCATTTCAGTAGCTTATAACACTTTGTCGGATAAAACGTCCGACAAGTCCTTTGATGAAATGCCTCCCTGTTCACTTCCTCAGCTTCCCTGAAAAAAGGCAAGAATCACATTAGCCACTGTTTTAATTCAAACACCATAACTATTTCTGATAAGTTTGTACCATAAGTTTTCAACAATGATACATATATAATGAACTGAAATTATAAAACTCAGCAATATGTAACTTTCATTTCAAAACTTGATACTGTAGAGCAGAAATTAGATAATCCATCTAGTTTCATGATGGCACAATATAACAGGTCCCACAAATCAGAAATATGTGATTCATCGTGTCACAATGAGACACAAGTCGCCAGAAAAGAGTCAAGGATATCAGAAAAATAATCAATTTTCAAATACTTTACTTTTATTTTAGTGTTATTTTTTTTACACAGCACACATGGAAGATTCAGAAAAACAATACATAGTTTCCCCCCAAATTTGACATTTGTTATTATTTTGGTGACTCTTTGCTCACCGAGGTCGGCGACTTGTGTCTCCTTTGATATGATGAATGACATATGTGGATACCACTTACATTTGCTTTAATGATACCAGCTGCTATTAAGACACCAATACTTTGTATGAGGTCACCAATTACATGGATAAAGGCTGCTCTAACATTGATATTCTTTTTGGGCCTTTTGCCTCCTTTCCCGTCATCTTCTTCTTCTCCCTCTTCTTGTAGATGTTGATGACCTCCCCCTCCCCCGTGGCTGTGAAGATGACCACCTCCTGCTTGCAAGATGATGATTAATCTAAATATACAGAAAGGGAAGAAAAACATTGGAGAGGGGTTAAAGGTAGTGTCATCCTTTTGCAGGCAAAAATATTAAATTTCTAATTTTTGAGAGGATATAGTAGTATACCAATGACTATATCTTCCCTCAAATGTGTATGTTTGTCATTATATCGCGATTATCAAAATTTATTCCTATTTTTTCGAACCTCGATAAATATACCGTACGGTGCAAACCGCCGACCGTTAGCACAGAGAATAATGCATGCCGATGTGCCGTATGTATATTGCAATGTGTGGTCCGTGCTGCACGCGCTGTAATATCAACGATGCTGATGGAGAGCTGGTCAAGATTGGTAGTCAGATTTTTGTTTCATGTTACTGATCTAGGCAACCTATGACAGTAAGATTGAATAGACAGTATAGGTTGATCATATTCTAAAGTTATGCCAAGTTGCATTAGTTTTCGCAATTTGTGAAAAAGGATGACACTACCTTTAATGTGATGATCTAAAGATTATAAGTGCAACATTTTTTAAATCAACTTATTGAGGTAAATCAGTAACTGTTGCTCGGTTTGTACACACCAGCTTCAGTGAAATGTATGAACAATGCAGATATCAATAAGTGAGGAAAAGTAATCTGTCACCAGAAGCTTTGATACATCTAGTATAAATGGTATCACTTTCTGTCCTCTAAAAAAAAATAGGGGGCTGTTCCTTACACCTATGTAGAAATTAAGCTTTACAGATAAATGAAAATTGAAAACTATATTTTTATTCATTTTGTTATCTAAATGTCTATCCAGGTGAAATCATATAGAAAGGCAATATATTCCACACAATGCAGCCAGATAAGACTCCTTCTTGGACATAGGCTTAACCACATAGTGAGTGAGTGGCTTTCATAAATGGCAACCAGGTACTTAATGATTTACATCTGGGATTACTAACAGCTACTGACTCAGAGCGGTCAATAGACATAACATACTTTTCACAGTAGTGCATTGCAAACACTCATTTTTTTTGCAAGTAGAATATCAACCAGTTGAATTCTACGCAAATACAAAAAAATGAAAAATAAACATGAAGGAGCTGTATGTATGGTGCACTTCATGTAGCTCAGTATTTACCAACTCTTCAGACCAGTAATTGAGAAATCAAAGTGCAGTTCTGTTGCAATGGTATATATTCTAGTGTTATCTATTTTCTTGTAGACAAACACTATGAAGAGCCAATATAAGTAATTATCTCATTGTTCACGTGCCAATTAAAAACCACGAAGTACTGTATATTTGTGTGGGGGAGGGAAGTAACACACTAATAATAAACACTAACATTTAAATGTGTTGAAATAGAATTCAATGCATGATTATAATCTCTCCAGTAGGATATATTTTTAAGGGGTATATTTGACAGCATTTTTCCTAGTTTTCAAATGATATTCCCAAATTTCTCAAAGCGGCTTGATTTCATTTTACATGAGCAGTAAAGCTTGATACCTTTGTATCATCCACCAGCAAAAAAAACCTGAAACAAATCACACAAGTTAATCTGGAAACAAATCAATCATTCTAAAAAAAAAGAGAGACAAATATGCATGTACAATGTACACTATATGTACATTATGTGTAAAGCACTCAACTTGGACATGCATTAATTTCTTTTGTTATTGGGAGATCATCTATTCACGATCCAGCTCACGACTACAAACTTTGAATCTGAAATACCAAGCGAGTAAATGTACATTTTGTATGTGCTGTTTTATTTTATTCCAAAGTGACTAGTCTTGAGCCAATCAGTCATAATGTCTGCAGTGGCCTTCAGAAAGAATTTAAAGAGCCGAGATTTTTAACCCTTTCTTCTCCTTCTCCCTAATATCAAAGCCGGGTTTTTAATATAATCTTGGTACGAATAATATAAATTTTAATTGTCTCATTTCAAATACTCTGACTATAAAACAAGCAAGTGCATTGCTTCAAGATTATTGCATACATTCCCCGAGCTCTCTTTTGATACAGTATGGAATAGTATTATATGTCATTCATTATATCAAAATCAGACACAAGTGGCCGAGCAACAAGCATTTTAAGTTCAGGAAATCAGCAAAATAATAGAAAATGTAGAATCTTGGGGGAATTATTTTTTTATTTTCTGAATCTTTAATATTTCATGTAATGCTCTATTTAAAAAAAAATTGGGTGAAAACGATAAAGGGAAAGTATTTAAAACTAATTATTTTTGTAATTTCCTCAACAATTTCCTCTGTGACTTATTTCCCGTTTTGATATGATGGATCACATTTATCAATAACTCAATGTACCATATAATGGCACCATTAGAGCAGCCCCTCCCCTTATTGGATATACTTACATGATATTAATGCAAACTCCTACTCCAGCTGTTATAAGCATTGCATCAGGTTCTATTGTATAATCATTATTGACTATTCTCATGACAGCAAGATAACACAGTATACCAGTCACAATCCAGATGATAAGAACACTAGTTACAGCTCCAAGCACCTCTAGAATTATACATGAAGACAAAATTAAAAGGGAAAAATTATACAGGTAACTCCAAAGATTCTTAACAGATTATACATTAAAATGAACAAACCAGTTTACTATCATTATCAATGAATGAGCTATAATATAATAATTTCAGTGCTTTGAATCCACTTGTATAAAAGGCACTTTACAAATATTTCTGTTTATGTTAATATTAATATTATTAATACTTGGAATTCAGTTGGCATACATTATGCGTTGCAATTTCTGACAAGCGGCCTATATAGCAAGCTTTCAGGTTATCAAGAAAAACCTTCAATTGAAGAACTTTTTAATCACTTTGTAAACATGTACATGTATGAAACATATGTGAAATGTGCATGAAAAATAAGAATAACATTTTGATACATTTTCAGATTGCTTCACATTGCTTAACCTGTTGGAGACAAGCTGATTTGGCTATAACACACATTTCCTATAGACCTCAGCCCGAATACACTGGGGCTCAGTCCCCAACGGGTTAATATAGCATTTTCAATCTCTCAGACTTTACATAGAAATAAAGGAAAACATAAATGAAAAATTGGAATATTTGTTTTATTTCATGATTTATATTAAAAATAGTAGGCCTAATTATAAATATTTCAAACGTTCCATTTTTCAAATGACGATTGTTGACTGATGAATTCATAAAGAAATATAGACAGTTTTCATTGACCACCTCTACTTGCATATAAATTCCCATGATTCATGCAGTCAGAAAAAAAACATACCAGCCCTGTAGTAGCCAAATGACATCCTGGTTGTTGCTGGTCGCCTAGCAACCCAAAGGGCGAAGATACTGATGAGGAAACTTGCAAAGTCACTTAGAAGATGGGCAGCATCGGTCATAATAGCCAAACTATTAGCAAGAGAACCCCCTGTGATGAAAGAAAAATAGGAGGGAAAGGATGGAAATTAGCGAGGTTAAAAGTTTATAAATAGCAATGCAAGACCTTCTTCTTCTTCTTTTACATGTACATGTAAGTACAGGCCACCATCTGGTGTATTGTCGTACTGTAAAATACATGGTTTTTAGTGTAGCCATAAGACTCCAACACCTTGAGGGCACACAACTCCATACAATGTACATGTATGCTGCTTTTTGAGACAAGGGCATGAAGTTAATGTCTGTACTACATCTTATATACCCATGATTTTTAGCCCCTCCCCCTTTTGGGACCAGTTAGGTGATTATTTCCTATATTGTTTCATGTAAGTTAAACATTTGTTTAGACCTGTTGAAAAAAAACAAAGGTATACATGTATACATGTAGGCCTACATTGTACACATACATGTAATAGAATATATGTCACTTTCACTTTCAACATTCAAGTAGCTTTCCTACAGGGGTTGATGCTAGCGATAAGTGACTGGTACGCACACGTATCTTCCACTCTACACGTTGTAAAACCTAAAATTGATTTTTAAAAACTTTGACTTAAGACAGGAAGTGTCTAGACGTCACACTTAACCCCTAATCCTAATATAAAGTGGGCGTTTCCATTTAAACCAGACACCCTGACTCCCATACCCTTGTCAGGGTGTCAGGTTGTTCTTCTTAGCTTTAGTTTTTACAGCACTGTCATACACCATCTACTTTCCAGAAGACACCATTTAGTTAATTACTTTGTACTTAACTGTGAACAGACATGGCAATTTATGCAAGGAGCAATATTCAGGGGGATCTTTAAAATTTACAATATTGCCTGAATGAAAGGGAAAGGAATTTGTAGCATGCTCAAGCTTTGATGCATCTGAAATACACCTTATAAAAGACAACTAAATTGAAGATGCTAGTAGGCCTACTAGATGTTCCTATGTTACATCAAATCAGTTTTGAGAAACAGAGGGTAAAAATGTAACATACGAACATCTAGTACTAGCATTTTATTTTACATATTCCGAAAGAGTAACTCCTCCCACATCTTTTGGTACCATTTTTTTGTGGTATGTCTTTACGCTTGGATGAACACGACACATTGTTACATAAATGTAACAGAGGGCCAAAATGTAACATACGAACATCTAGTACTAGCATCTTCAATTGCTCTTAAACGGGGAAAAAAAATCAGTATTTTAGGCAGATGAAACAGTGAAGAAAGAAAGAAGGAGGGTCATGAACTCGGAACCTGCACCACAGTGCATTATTACATGTCTGTCCTGTTGATGTAACTAGTGATACATCAACATCCACAAGTTCTGGGTCATACTAAGTTTATTGCACCAAGCATCTACATTTGTAGTAATTAATGGGTTGGTTTTTTTTTTCAGTAAGAAAAGAACAACATTACATACATGTACATGTACTTGTACTAACATAATTACAGGAAGACAATTTGGGATAATTGTTCATTGTGAGCAAAGGCAGGTTATCATTGTCTAAGGTATGTTTTCTAACAATCCCTTTCTGTTCGGAAGATCAATATTCTGATTCCCATGATAGGAATGGACATGTCTCGCTGCCGGTTGCCGAAGCGGTTCGGCCGATTCAATAACAATAAGCTTCCCGTCTGAAAGACTCCTTCCTATTACCTCTGCAGGTCATGCACTCTTGAGCTTCCTGCATCAAGGCATACTGTCAGCTATCACCCTAATCCATTGTCTTCTGACACTTACAATATACCACAATTAAACTAAAAAATTAGTTCCATTGAATTTTTAGAATTTTGGCTTTTATTGATTCATCATTTTTTTTTTTTTATTATTATTATTATTATTTTTTTTTTTTTGTGCTAAATATTTGTTCACTCCTCGCAAATTATAATTAACATGTATCAGAATCATTGATTAATAAGTCAGTCGGGACTAAATCGTGAAGTAAACTATGTACTGAATGTAAAGAATCCTATTCAATCAGTGATAATCTGATGACTCAACTACATTTGCACTGGACTTATCGGGATAGCATGTGAAAGCATATGGGAAGTGAACAGAAATTATTGTATTCTGTACGTTGCAAACTCTTAATTATCCTAATCAACTTAATTAAAACACATACATGTAGCTTTTATTGAGCTGATTTGCCAAAAAGATAATTGAATTTAAAATCAGATATATTTTTTTTGTCTTATTTGATATAATGCCATGAAAAGGTAAAAACAAAACATATATATTAAGGACGTTGCACAGTTATGTTCCTGCACATCTTAACCGCGCATCCTGACCGTGCATGATTAATACGTCACAATGGAAAAATATTTAGCGCTGATGGGCAATCCAGCGCTCAATGAGTTAACAGAAATGAACTTTATAAAGATGCTATTTATTCCTTCTTTTTGTTCAATATTTACCTATATGTACTTGCAAAGATATAGATAATTTATTTTGGTGAGTGTTGGTGTTAATTCTAAAGATTTTTATAATTAAGTTTTTATTGAAAAATAATCAAAGACAATCACAATATGTACAGATAATTAAATCACAATTGGGATATTGGAACACAAGCACAAACATAAAAAAGGAGGAAATAACAAACTAAATATAAAATAAATAACAATAAAAGAGAAGAGAGAGAGAAGAGAGAGGGGGGGGGGTAGGGGTAGGGAGAGAGATTAGGAGTGAGTGAGGGTGTGAGCAATGTTTGATGTTGGTTTGATTGGTGAATACTGATTGCACTGTATCCCTGTCTTGTTTTCTCCAGTCTGGCAATTTTACCTTAGGAAAAGTTGCGTAAATTTTAACGGAAATATTTTATTTTTATTATTATTACCATTATCTCTGAATCTGTACCTTAGAGTGTCGCCTTTGGAGTCCTTAAGGGAAAGTTACATTTGGCCTGCATTTTCTCTGTA
>CALNVZ010002100.1:51916977-51939688 GCA_940671915.1 Paracentrotus lividus | reverse complement strand
AAAGCTGAACTCTCACACCCCTAATGTACTTATTATGCTGCGCATGTAAGCATTCCAATAATAGTAATCCCGCCACCGCACATGTTTATTTACAAGCAAGCGTGCACCTATATCTAGAAAACAGTGTTCGGTTTCTAAGAGCATTTCACATTATGTAATTAAATCTACCTTTTGATACATGTGCATGCATACATGTCTCGCTTGCGATCATATCTCTGCATTCAAGTTTAAAGCACTCCTTTCTCTCGAGGCCTGCTGCGTCAATGCTGGATCTATGTACATACATTACATGCAATGTGATCGCCGACGACGCCTCGCATACGCGCACTGCATGCATTGCGCTATAATATATAATATAAAGGTAAAGAAAAAAGAACAACTTGGTCTACTACAACCTCTTGAAAGCTCCAGTGACAATACCACAAAAATAGTTAAGTTGCCATAAATGATTGATAATATGAATGAGTTAATTTTTTTAAAGTTACAATAACCAATCCATAGAGAGATCTAACATTCCATCTGGATCCAACAAACTAGGGTAATGCGAATCTCAACTTTTTTTTTCAAACGAGTTGTTTCTATAGTAAAATTCTATGAGAACCTGAAAATGACATATTTTTGCATAGGATGACGTCTTACGTCGCTAAAGTGCACAAAACCAAAATGGCCGTTGAAATGCGTATTTTGTCCAATTATCACACTTTTATAGGTATAAACCACTTTTATTACATTTTTATATGGATTTGGGTGTCCGGGAACCCAACATGATTAATCCAACTGATTAATCCTACCTAAGTTGACTGTTAGGTAGTTTTGAGTTAGTTTCAGTCAATATCAAGCAAAAATCACCTCATATCAAAATCACGAAATAACACCTATAACACATACTACATGTAGGTAAATTGTAAAATTGAGCTTCTAGACCATCAAAATCCATAAAGAAACAAAATAAAACGGTTTATACCTATAAAGTATGTGGATGAATGGGCAAAATACACTATTTTGGTTTTTTGCACTTAGCGACGTCAGACATCGTACACAAAAATAATGTCATTTTCGGATTCTACATCAAATTTGACTATAGAAGCAACTTGTTTGAAATAACTTCTCAGAAAAAAGTAATTATGCCAACCCTAACAATACTTTCTCCAAGACTGTATATTTGTATACTATCAATACACTATGTCTCAATGCAAATGACATGGACCTAGGCAGTGCTGGTTCCAGAATTTCAAAATAAGGAAGGCGCAGCCAAAAATGAGGGGAGGGGGGCAAAGTTGTCTGATTTAACGTGTTTATTCAATGAGTGGTTAAAAAATTAGGGGGGGGGGATATCAACCTGAGCAACTGCCTGGATCCGCCAATGGTAAATCTATTTCATCAAAGGACTTGTCAGACATTTCATCCGACAAATTTGCTCTCAGCCAACAGAATGCACGCATTTCAGTAGCTTATAACACTTTGTCGATAAACTCCGACAAGTCCTTTGATGAAATGCCTCCCTGTTCACTTCCTCAGCTTCCCTGAAAAAGGCAAGAACACATTAGCCACTGTTTTAATTCAAACACCATAACTATTTCTGATAAGTTTGTACCATAAGTTTTCAACAATGATACAATATAATGAACTGAAATTTAAAACTCAGCAATATGTAACTTTCATTTCAAAAACTTGATACTGTAGAGCAGAAATTAGATAATCCATCTAGTTTCATGATGGCACAATATAACAGGTCCACAATCAGAAATATGTGATTCATCGTGTCACAATAGACACAAGTCGCCAGAAAAGAGTCAAGGATATCAGAAAAATAATCAATTTTCAAATACTTTACTTTTATTTAGTGTTATTTTTTACACAGCACACATGGAAGATTCAGAAAAACAATACATAGTTTCCCCCAAATTTGACATGTTATTATTTTTTGGTGACTCTTTGCTCACCGAGGTCGGCGATTGTGTCTCCTTTGATATGATGAATGACATATGTGGATACCACTACATTTGCTTTAATGATACCAGCTGCTATTAAGACACCAATACTTTGTATGAGGTCACCAATTACTGGATAAAGGCTGCTCTACATTGATATTCTTTTTGGCCTTTTGCCTCCTTTCCCGTCATCTTCTCTTCTCCCTCTTCTTGTAGATGTTGATGACCTCCCCTCCCCCGTGGCTGTGAAGATGACCACCTCCTGCTTGCAAGATGATGATTAATCTAAATATACAGAAAGGGAAGAAAAACATTGGAGAGGGGTTAAGGTAGTGTCATCCTTTTGCAGGCAAAAATATTAAATTTCTAATTTTTGGAGGATATAGTAGATATACCAATGACTATATCTTCCTCAAATGTGTATGTTTGTCATTATATCGCGATTATCAATTTATTCCTTTTTTTCGAACCTCGATAAATATACCGTACGGTGCAAACCGGCCGACCGTTAGCACAGAGAATAATGCATGCCGATGTGCCGTATGTATATTGCAATGTGTGGTCCGTGCTGCAGCGCTGCTGTAATTATCAACGATGCTGATGGAGAGCTGGTCAGAATTGGTAGATCAGATTTTTGTTTCATGTTACTGATCTAGGCAACTATGACAGTAAGATTGAATAGACAGTATAGGTTGATCATATTCTAAGTGATGCAAGTTGCATTAGTTCGCAATTTGTGAAAAAGGATGACACTACCTTAATGTGATGATCTAAAGATTATAAGTGCAACATTTTTTAAATCAACTTATTGAGGTAAATCAGAACTGTTGCTCGGTTTGTACACACCAGCTTCAGTGAAATGTATGAACAATGCAGATATCAATTAAGTGAGGAAAAGTAATCTGTCACCAGAAGCTTTGATACATCTAGTATAAATAGGTATCATTTCTGTCCTCTAAAAAAAAAATAGGGGGCTGTTCCTTACACCTATGTAGAAATTAAGCTTACAGATAAATGAAAATTGAAAACTATATTTTTATTCATTTGTTATCTAAATGTCATATCCAGGTGAAATCAATAGAAAAGGCAATATATCCACACAATGCAGCCAGATAGACTCCTTCTTGGACATAGGCTTAACCACATAGTGAGTGAGTGGCTTTCATAAATGGCAACCAGGTACTTAATGATGTTTACATCTGGGATTACTAACAGCTACTGACTCAGAAGCGGTCAATAGACATACATACTTTTTCACAGTAGTGCATTGCAAACACTCATTTTTTTGCAAGTAGAATATCAACCAGTTGAATTCTACGCAAATACAAAAAATGAAAAATAAACATGAAAGGAGCTGTATGTATGGTGCACTTCATGTAGCTCAGTATTACCAATCTCTTCAGACCAGTAATGAGAAATCAAAGTTGCAGTTCTGTTGCAATGGTATATATTCTAGTGTTATCTATTTTCTTGTAGACAAACACTATGAAGAGCCAATATAAGTAATTATCTCATTGTTCACGTGCCAATTAAAAACCACGAGAGTACTGTATATTTGTTGTGGTGTGAGGGGAAAGTAACACACTAATAATAAACACTAACATTAAATGTGTTGAAATAGAATTCAATGCATGATTATAATCTCTCCAGTAGGATATATTTTTAAGGGTATATTTGACAGCATTTTTCCTAGTTTTCAAATGATATTCCCAAATTTCTCAAAGCGGCTTGATTCATTTTACATGAGGCAGTAAAGCTTGATACCTTTGTATCATCCACCAGCAAAAAAAACCTGAAACAAATCACACAAGTTAATCTGGAAACAAAAATCATCATTCTAAAAAAAAGAGAGACAAATATGCATGTACAATGTACACTATATGTACATTATGTGTAAAGCACTCAACTTGGACATGCATTAATTTCTTTTGTTATTGGGAGATCATCATTCACGATCCAGCTCACGACTACAAACTTTGAATCTGAAATACCAAGCGAGTAAATGTACATTTTGTATGTGCTGTTTTATTTTATTCCAAAGTGACTAGTCTTGAGCCAATCAGTCATAATGTCTGCAGTGCCTTCAGAAAGAATTTAAAGAGCCGAGATTTTTAACCCTTTCTTCTCCTTCTCCCTAATATCAAGCCGGGTTTTAATATAATCTTGGTACGAATAATATAAATTTTAATTGTCTCATTTCAAATACTCTGACTATAAAACAAGCAAGTGCTATTGCTTCAAGATTATTGCATACATTCCCGAGCTCTCCTTTTTGATACAGTATGGAATAGTAATATATGTCATTCATTATACAAGAATCAGACACAAGTGGCCGAGCAACAAGCATTTTAAGTTCAGGAAATCAGCAAAATAATAGAAAATGTAGAATCTTGGGGAATATATTTTTTTATTTTCTGAATCTTTAATATTTCATGTAATGCTCTATTTAAAAAAAAAAATTGGGTGAAACGATAAGGGAAATATTTAAAACTAATTATTTTGTAATTTCCTCAACAATTTCCTCTGTGACTTATTTCCCGTTTGATATGATGATCACACTTTATCAATAACTCAATGTACCATATAATGGCACCATTAGAGCAGCCCCTCCCCTTATTGGTATACTTACATGATATTAATGCAAACTCCTACTCCAGCTGTTATAAGCATTGCATCAGGTTCTATTGTATAATCATTATTGACTATTCTCATGACAGCAAGAAACACAGTATACCAGTCACAATCCAGATGATAAGAACACTAGTTACAGCTCCAAGCACTCTAGAATTATACATGAAGCAAAATTAAAAAGGGAAAATTATACAGGTAACTCCAAAGATTCTTAACAGATTATACATTAAAATGAACAAACCAGTTTACTATCATTATCAATGAATGAGCTATAATATAATAATTTCAGTGCTTTGAATCCACTTGTATAAAAGGCACTTTACAAATATTTCTGTTTATGTTAATATTAATATTATTAATACTTGGAATTCAGTTGGCATACATTATGCGTTGCAATTTCTGACAAGCGGCCTATATAGCAAGCTTTCAGGTTATCAAGAAAAACCTTCAATTGAGAGAACTTTTTAATCACTTTGTAAACATGTACATGTATGAAACATATGTGAAATGTGCATGAAAAATAAGAATAACATTTTGATACATTTTCAGATTGCTTCACATTGCTTAACCTGTTTGGAGACAAGCTGATTTGGCTATAAACACATTTCCTATAGACCTCAGCCCGAATACACTGGGCTCAGTCCCCAACGGGTTAATATAGCATTTTCAATCTTCAGACTTTACATAGAATAAAGGAAACATAAATGAAAAATTGGAATATTTGTTTATTTTCAGATTTTATATTAAAATAGTAGGCCTAATTATAAATATTTCAAACGTTCCATTTTCAAATGACGATTGTGACTGATGAATTCAATAAAGAAATATAGACAGTTTCATTGACCACCTCTACTTGCATATAAATTCCATGATTCATGCAGTCAGAAAAAAAACATACCAGCCCTGTAGTAGCCAAATGACATCCTGGTTGTTGCTGGGTCGCCTCAGCAACCCAAAGGGCGAAGATACTGATGAGGAAACTTGCAAAGTCACTTAGAAGAGATGGGCAGCATCGCGTCATAATAGCACAAACTATTAGCAAGAGAACCCCCGTGATGAAAGAAAAATAGGAGGAAAGGATGAAATAGCGAGGTTAAAAGTTTATAATAGCAATGCAAGACCTTCTTCTTCTTCTTTTACATGTACATGTAAGTACAGGCCACCATCTGGTGTCATTGTCGTACTGTAAAATACATGGTTTTAGTGTAGCCATAGACTCCAACACCTTGAGGGACACAACTACATACAATGTACATGTATGCTGCTTTTTGAGACAAGGGCATGAAAGTTTAATGTCTTGTACTACATCTTATATACCATGATTTTAGCCCCTCCCCTTTTGGGACCAGTTTAGGTGATTATTCCTATATTGTTTCATGTAAGTTAAACATTTGTTTAGACCTGTTGAAAAAAACAAAGGTATACATGTATACATGTAGGCCTACATTGTACACATACATGTAATAGAATATATGTCACTTTCACTTTCACATTCAAGTAGCTTTCCTACAGGGGTTGATGCTAGCGATAAGTGACTGGTACGCACACGTATCTTCCACTCTACACGTTGTAAAACCTAAAATTGATTTTTAAAAACTTTGACTTAAGACAGGAAGTGTCTAGACGTCACACTTAACCCTAATCTCAATATAAAGTGGGCGTTCCATTTAAACCAGACACCCTGACTCCCATACCTTGTCAGGGTGTCAGGTTGTTCTTCTTAGCTTTAGTTTTTACAGCACTGTCATACCCATCTACTTTCCAGAAGACACCATTTAGTTAATTACTTTGTACTTAACTGTGAACAGACATGGCAATTTATGCAAGGAGCAATATTCAGAGGGGATCTTTAAAATTTACAATATTGCCTGAATGAAAGGGAAAGGAATTTGTAGCATGCTCAAGCTTTGATGCATCTGAAATACACCTTATAAAGACAACTAAATTGAAGATGCTAGTAGGCCTACTAGATGTTCCTATGTTACATCAAATCAGTTTTGAGAAACAGAGGGTAAAATGTAACATACGAACATCTAGTACTAGCATTTTATTTTACATATTCCGAAAGAGTAACTCCTCCCACATCTTTTGGTACCATTTTTTTGTGGTATGTCTTTACGCTTGGATGAACACGACACTATGTTACATAATGTAACAGAGGGCCAAAATGTAACATACGAACATCTAGACTAGCATCTTCAATTGCTCTTAAACGGGAAAAAAAATCAGTATTTTAGGCAGATGAAACAGTGAAGAAAGAAAGAAGGAGGTCATGAACTCGGAACCTGCACCACAGTGCATTATTACATGTCTGTCCTGTTGATGTAACTAGTGATACATCAACATCCACAAGTTCTGGTCATACTAAGTTTATTGCACCAAGCATCTACATTTGTAGTAATAATGGGTTGGTTTTTTTTTCAGTAAGAAAAGAACAACATTACATACATGTACATGTACTTGTACTAACATAATTACAGGAAGACAATTGGGATAATTGTTCATTGTGAGCAAAGGCAGGTTATCATTGTCTAAGGTATGTTTTCTAACAATCCCTTCTGTTCGGAAGATCAATATTCTGATTCCATGATAGGAATGGACATGTCTCGCTGCCGGTTGCCGAAGCGGTTCGGCCGATTCAATAACAATAAGCTTCCCGTCTGAAAGACTCCTTCCTATTACCTCTGCAGGTCATGCACTCTTGAGCTTCCTGCATCAAGGCATACTGTCAGCTTCACCCTAATCCATTGTCTTCTGACACTTACAATATACCACAATTAACTTAAAAATTAGTTCCATTGAATTTTTAGAATTTTGGCTTTATTGATTCATCATTTTTTTTTTATTATTATATATTATTTTTTTTTTTTTGTGCTAAATATTTGTTCACTCCTCGCAAATATAATTAACATGTATCAAGAATCATTGATTAATAAGTCAGTCGGGACTAAATCGTGAAGTAAACTATGTACTGAAATGTAAAGAATCCATTCAATCAGTGATAATCTGATGACTCAACTACATTTGCACTGGACTTATCGTGATAGCATGTGAAAGCATATGGGAAGTGAACAGAAATTATTGTATTCTGTACGTTGCAACTCTAATTATCCTAATCAACTTAATTAAAACACATACATGTAGCTTTTATTGACTGATTTGCCAAAAGATAATTGAATTTAAAATCAGATATATTTTTTTTGTCTTATTTGATATAATGCCATGAAAAGGTAAAAACAAAACTATATATTAAGGACGTTGCACAGTTATGTTCCTGCACATCTTACAACCGCGCATCTGACCGTGCATGATTAATACGTCACAATGGAAAATATTTAGCGCTGATGTGGCAATCAGCGCTCAATGAGTTAACAGAAATGAACTTATAAAGATGCTATTTATTCCTTCTTTTTGTTCAATATTTACCTATATGTACTTGCAAAGATATAGATAAATTTATTTTGGTGAGTGTTGGTGTTAATTCTAAAGATTTTTATAATTAAGTTTTTATTGAAAAATAATCAAAGACAATCACAATATGTACAGATAAATTAAATCACAATTGGGATATTGGAACACAAGCACAAACATAAAAAAGGAGGAAATAACAAACTAAATATAAAATAAATAACAATAAAACAGAGAAAATGCAGGCCAAATGTAACTTTCCCTTAAGGACTCCAAAGGCGACACTCTAAGGTACAGATTCAGAGATAATGGTAATAATAATAAAAATAAAATATTTCCGTTAAAATTTACGCAACTTTTCCTAAGGTAAAATTGCCAGACTGGAGAAAACAAGACAGGGATACAGTGCAATCAGTATTCACCATCAAACCAACATCAAACATTGCTCACACCCTCACTCACTCCTAATCTCTCTCCCTACCCCTACCCCCCCCCTCTCTCTCTCTCTCTCTCCTCTCTCTCTCACTTACTCTCTCTTACTCACTCTATCATTTAACTCACTCACAAGCACATCAAAGGAGAATCGGACTGCAACCCTTTCTTGTCCAATCCATGAGCAAAAACTAATTGGAAAGATCAGTGAAGATAAACCAACCGCTATACACTGAATACTGCATATGGGTTCAAAGAGGTTGCGATGGATATGACATGAATTGTGAAAGTTAGGGAGCATGATTTTGAATTATCAGTAATTTAGATAGTTTTCATACTTTTGCGTGATTTTTGGCGCGTTTCGATGGTTTTCAAGTCGACTCTATTACGACGCCAATATTTTGAAAACGAGCACATGGACCCCCATTTTGAAATGCTCCTACTCTTTTAATATACATTCCTCTACAACTTTGCAAATTTTGATTAAACTGACATGGATTTTGAATAAAGTGCAGCTTAACCTGTACTTTTTAAATTTCGTGTAGATTCCAAGCCTCTAAGAATGGCATTTTGTCATTGTACATACCATTTTAACAATGTGAGGGCGCTGCTGGCTCGAAAATAAGTACAGGTGTTAAAGTTTAAACAATATCCACATTTTTGGTATACACTTCGCAACAAATATGGAAGGTTTAATAAAATTAATACTGTTTTGACAAAGTAAAGGTGATTTTAACTCTTTTGTTGAAATCGCGAGGTCTAATAGAGGCCAAATTCTAAAATTCAGCTTTCTTTACATGCCATCCACATATAAGACAAATTCAAAGTCCCGTAGAAAAAAAGTAAGCACATGAACCTATATTATTTTTGGCATTTTTGGCATACATCTATAGACACCAAAGTAACTCTGGGCAAAATTTGGTGAAAATGACAAGGACTTCATTTTAACTGTGCAACATCCTTAAGTTAGAACTTTAAATCAAAAGTGGCAATTTGTTTTATAACACAATGCCCCACCCCCTAAATATATGTAATGTGAGGGGCAATACAATAGTTTTATTAGGCTCTATCAGTTTTATTATTCCCACATACAAATTATAAATTGATTATGAGCCAAAATGTATGCTAAACTATGGACTATGACCCAGGGCCATTGTGCAACAAGTTTACTTAACTACTTTACTTTGAACAGCACTGTGCAAGAAAAAAGAATTTCCGTTCCAAAGACTAATTTGCACCTATATATTTGAAGGAGAGATCTTTTCAATTTGTATTGAGATTAACATGCAATTGTAACAAAGAGCGATCAAACACATTTATCTGAACATTGGGAATTGTGCAAAACGTTTTGCACCTTCACACATTTTCCACAATCACTGAATACACGCTGTGTGCACTTGTATTTCTCTCCCACCCCCCCCCCCTTCACCCCATGGTTTTCAAAATTTTAATACCTTAAAAAATTTGATGATATGATAAGAAGCCATATTGTCTGAATAATCATTTGACCTGCAAATGAGAAACAAATAAATTCCTGTAATTATCATGAAAGTCCTCATATTTTAACCTTACATTTGTATATAATCCATATTTTCCTTTGCTATATATCCTTATTCTTTGCTCATTTTAGCTTTCCAACAATATGTTTTCATGAATAAGAGTAATCTTGACCTCAAGCATTTGTTTGATTTTAATTTTGATGTATAACTACATGTTTTCCACAAGGTCTTTTTTTTTTATGAATAAGAGTGTATTTACATGCAGTCTTCACCTCAAACATTTGTTTGATTTCAATTTTGAAATGTAACTATTCCACAAGGTCTTTGAGAAATATTTATACCCAACCATACATTTGTCTTGTTCAACAAAATATTTGTAATTGTTAGTAGTCCCAGGCTTTGGAACAACTCAAATGCTGCTCTGAATTGTGGCCTCTTCTATCGACAATCATAAAGTCTTTAAAGAATTATTATGAGTTTAATTTCTATCATACATGTACATGTATGTACATGTATGTATATATATATACATGTATCAACTTTTGCCTGAAGTATGACAACATAGCTAAAATGCTTGCATATTTGGTTTAGCAAGGCTTTCTGTATAGTGTTATATTTAATTCATAACCATAGTTTGTCAATCATTTGTGTACCTTCTAAAACTTGTCCTTTTTCATTAAAAAAAATAAGAGCAGAATTGACCAGATCCAGTCAATCTTTTCAACAAAAGGGAAGTAAAAGCCCTGAACAAAGGCCCCAAAATGGAAATTTTGGTAGGTGGGGATGAACAGTGAAAGAAATTATGAAGAGCTCTGTGTCATATTTCTCCCAAAATCCTAGGTTTCTTTTACACTTTTCCCAAAGAAAATGTTTATAAGGTGCCAAGACAAGGACAGAGCAAGATGATGGGTCCCCAAGAAGATAAATTTCTATTGGCCATTGCTAAGGGGGATTTGCACCAAAATCAGAGGTCGTGAATATCCAGCAAAATATAACAAATGCATGAAAAATTTGCAATGTACTACAAAATACTCCTTGGCAACCGGAAAGTGAATTTATACTCTGGATAGATCTCCACAGTCTTGCTCTGGCCTTGTCTTGGCACCTATGGCCATTATTTCTTTGAGAAAAGTGAATGAAACCTCTAAACAGTTTTAGGAGAAATATAAAACAGCTTCATGATTTCTCTCACTGATAATCCTCCATTTGATTTTTTTTTTTTTTTTTTTTTTTTTTTTTTTTTTTTTTTTTTTTTTTTTTTTGTGACCCTTGTCTTGGCACCTATGGCCAATTATTTCTTTGTAAAAAGTAAATGAAACCTCTAAACAGTTTTAGGAGAAATATAAAATAGCTTCATGATTCTTTATTCACTGATTATCCCTGAAAGTTTCATTTTTTGTGACCCTTGTCTTGGCACCTTATAGCCATTATTTCATTGTGAAAAGTGAATAAAACATCTAAACAGTTTTGAGAGAAATATAAAACAGCTTCATGATTTCTCTCACTGATAATCCCTCCCTTTGAGAATTTCATATTTTTTGTGGCCCTTGTCTTAAAAGGCTTTTATTATATTTCTTTGTGAAAAGTACATGTAAATGAAACCAAACAGTTTTGAAAGAAATTTGAAACACTACAGCTTCATGATTTCTTGCACTGATAATCCCTACCTCTGATTTTTTTTCAATGGCCTTTGTCCCCACCCCCATGCACAGCTTGGGAAATAAGACCAAATCATTTTGGAGCTTATGATTTGGTCTAATATCTTTTTTCAAACAGTATGGAAAAAAAATCCAATTGGTATTATGAAAAAAAATAAAGTAAATAAATAAATAAAAGTGCCCTCATGTTTTGATCTTCTTAAATGTATTTCTCAAGTAATTGTAATGAACAAATAAAAGAAGAAAAAAAAAGGGTTTGTAAAATTCTTTTTCATCAATTTTTTTTTCTTTTTCTTTCTTTATTTTTTCTCCTGCACATATGTGACCTAGAGGAATTCAATAATTGTAGAGTAATCAGTATAAAGGTACATTGTTCAAGTTGCTTTAGATTTTGGAATATTTACCAAATATGATTTGTCAAGATCAAATACATGTAATAAACAAATTATTGAGAAAGGACATAATAATCCACTTTTTACATCTAGCACTTTTCATATAGACCAGGATAATTTCATGCATACTTTTTAAACAAAGGTTGTTCTTGACAACCTGAAAGCTAGCAACAGCTAATGTATGCAAACTGGATTCCATGTACATGTACATTGTATTGTAGTTCATTCTTTTATTACAGGCTGTTTAAAATTCATACCTTGTTGAGTGTACTACGTGTACGTCACCAGGAAAGGAACATGAAAAAATTATAATAACTTAGCAAAATGGTCTATTATTGGTGTCTGCTCAAAGTATTACATGTACACCCCCCCCCCCCTCCCCCTCTCCGGGTTATTGAACAATGAAGGAAAAAAGAAGAAGAAGAAGAAGAAGCAAAATAAGTGGTTAAGAAACATATAAAATTAAAATAAAGACTTTTCAATACAATATACAACATGTATGTATGTGAATGTTATTTTAAAATTGCAAAACAAACAAACATGTCCCATAATGTCTGCAAGCTCGGAACTCATTTCAGGAACTTTTTCCAACAGGTAGTCTTCTTTTCTTCACATCTTTCATTTTGCATCAACAATTATTTTCCTATGGAGACTTAAAGAATTAAAATTGCATCTGAATCATGTTAGTATCCATTTCTATATACTGAGAATGTGGGCACTTCACAGGCATGGGCACTCTCCACTGATATGTGATCCATCATATGAGCCACAAGTTGCAGAGGGAATAGTCCAGGAAATTGGCAAAATAATTCCCCTTATCGTTTTCACTCAATTTTTTTTACATCTCTAGCACACATGAAACATATTTTACCCCAATATTTGACATTTTCATTATTTTGTAGATTTTCTCAACTCAAAGTTGCTCAGCCACTTTAGTCTCATTTTGATATGATGAATCAAATATTTGAAACATCTTCTATTTTTAAAGCACAATACAACTGTTATAAACTTCACCTATGACTGAACCCATTTTGCAGACGAACCTGAAGTATGTTTGTGTCAACAGAGCGAAAAATGGTAACACGTGCAGAGGGTAAATATTTAAAGCAAACACAGTGTTTATGCACACGGCCTGTGAAGAAAATGAATAGTAAAAATGTCAAATGAACTATTATTTGACCCAGTATACAATTGTACATTTAATGGCACATTAATTCAACTGTGCATGATGTACATGTACACGTATTCTATTTTTGAACTCAACCCAAATTGATGTGGTATACATTGTAGTACTGTTAGTACCTACATGTACTAGAATGAGAGTTCCACAATCTGTGCATTTATGTTGAGTGGAGGAGTGCTATCAAATGAAATGGCACATGTACTTGTAGAAAACATTTTTTTCAAGTACTAAAGAATCAATCACAATCTAAAAGTACATGATATTTTCATTAAAGAACGAAAATCAGGCTTTATTCCGCAATTTTTGTCATCTCATTTGGTGATGCAGATCTTGAGAGATGACAAAATACTATAATCAAGAAAAATGTATTTTGCGCATGCTTTTCTATAGCTTTGTATAGCAGGCACGGATCCAGGGGGGTGGCGGAAGGTGCAGGCGCACCCCGCAAGATTGTAAAAACAGCATACCTTTTGTACATAGACCATTTGAACGCACCCTGCAAAATTGTGAAGACCCTTTTTTTTTATTTATATATTTTTTTTTTGCTTGTCAATTTTTCGGGACCGCTCGTTCGAACGACCTACCTACCCCTAAGGGTGAAAGATGACTGCCAAAGGCCTCAACTTTTTCAACAACCCCCCCCCCCTCCCGCTTATCACCGCCAGCGTCACGGCGAAAAAAATTGTGATGTACCTTTCGCCCCTGTTAAAGTCCGTTTCTTGGATCCGCCGCTTGTATAGTTTCACATGTCGTGTAGTTGTCATGAATTCCGTGCTGCAGAATAATGTAATTTCGATCAGCTCCTCACCGCACAAATATAGCATAACTTTTGTTTTACAAAAACAAATTATACAAAACAAAATGTAACAGCAAGAAAAGTACTTTTGCTTTAATTTGGTATCCACATACATGTACACACATCATGTGAGAAGATACCTAAATTATACCCCCCCCCGGACTATAAACCATTTTTTTATATACTGGTCAACTACATCGTACTAAACCATTGTTAACAAGTTTTTACTTTCTAATAGGAAATTTCCTGAAGAATTCAAGAGCAAAATAAATAAGGGTGAGGTGCTGACATCTTTTGAGGGGTGTGGGAGATCCCAATGTCGTTGCATTTTTTTTTTTTTTTTTTTTTTTTTTTTTTCATCTCTCTTTCATACGTGAGGTAGACTAGTGCGACTACATCACATTAGGTTAATATTCAGAGTATAATGTAATATATATATGGAGAGAGAGGAGAGAGTTTTCCCGTTAAAATTTACGCAACTTGTTCCTAAGGTAAGAATGCCAGACTGGAGAAACAAGACAGGGATACAGTGCAATTCAGTATTCACGCATCTAATAACCAGCATCAATCATTGTTTTCACACCCTCACTCACGTCCTAATCTCGTCTCCACCTACCCCTACCCCCCCTCTCTCTCTCTCTCTCTCTCTCTCTCTCTCTCACTTACTCTCCTTACTCGACTCTGATCATTTAACTCACGTCACAAGCACATCTAAAGGAGAATCGGCTGCAACGCCTTTCTGTTGTCCAATCCATGAGCTAAAACAGAATGTGGAAAGATCAGTGAAGATAAACCAACCGCTTAATATCACTGCATACTGCTATGGTTCAAGAAGAGGTGCGATGATATAATGATTGTGAAAGTTAGGGAGCATGTTGAATTATAGAGATTTAGATAAGTTTTTCATAACTTTTGCGTGATTTGGCGCCGTTTCGATGATTTCCAAGTCGACTTCTATTACGACGCCAATATTTTTGAAAACGAGCACGATGGACCCCCATTTTGTTGAAATGCCCTACTCTTTTAATATACATTCCTGCTACAACTTTGCAAATTTGTAATTAAACTGACATGGATTTTGAATGATAAGTGCAGCTTAAACCTGTACTTTTTGTAAATTCGTTGTAGATCCAAGCTCTAAGAATGGCATTTTTGTCATGTAATACCATTTTAAAACAAATGTGAGGGCGCTGCTGGCTCGAAAAAAGTACAGGTGTAAAGTTTAAACAATTCACATTTTTGTAATACACTTTTCGCAACAAATATGGAAGGTTTAATAAAATTAATACTGTTTTGACAAAGTAAAGGTGATTTTAACTCTTTTGTTAAATCGCGAGGTCTAATAGAGGCCAATTTAAAATTCAGCTTTTCTACATGCCATCACATATAAGACAATTCAAAGTCCCGTAGAAAAAAGTAAGCACATAATCCTAGTATTAATTTTTGGCGATTTTTGGCATACATCTATAACACCAAAAGTAATCTGGGCAAAATTTGGTGAAAATGACAAGGACTTCATTTTAACGTGCAACATCCTTAAGTTAAACTTTAATCAAAAAGTGGCAATTGTTTTATAACACAATGCCCACCCCTAGAATATATGTAAGTGAGGGGCAATTAACAATGTTTTATTAGGGCTCTATCAGTTTTAATTATTATTCCCACAATACGAAATTATAAATTGATTATGACAATAATGTATGCTAAAACTATGGACTTATGACCAGGGCATTGTGCAGACAAGTTTACTTAACTACTTTTACTTTGAACAGCACTGTTTGCAAGAAAAGAAAATTTTTCCGTTCCAAAGACTAATTTGCACTATAGTGATTTGAAGGAAGAGATCTTTTCATTTTGTATGGAGATTAAATCATGCAATTGTAAAAAGACGATCAAAACAGCTTTATCTGAACCATTGGGAATTATGTGCAATAACGTTTTGCACTTCACACAATTTTCCGACAATCACTGAATAGCAGCGCTTGTGGTGCATACTTGTATTTCTCTACCTACCCCCCCCCCCTTCACCCATGGTTATTTCAAAATTTAATACGCTTAAATAATTTGAATGATATGAAAGATAGCCATATTGTCTGAATATTGCATTTGACCTGCAAAGTGAGAAACAAATAAATTCCTGTAATTATCAAGAAAGTATCATGAATTTTTACCTTAACATTTGTTATAATATCCAGTATTTCCTTTGCTATATATCCTTATTCTTTGCTCATTTTAGCTTTCCAACGAATATGTTTTCATGAATAAGAGTAATCTTGACCTCAAGCATTGTGTTTGATTTAATCTTTGATGTATACTAAACATGTTTCGCACAAGGTCTTTTTTTTTATATGAATAAGTAGTGTATTTACATGCAGTCTTCACCTAAACATTCTGTTTGGTTTCAATTTTTGAATGTAACTATTCCACAAGTCTTTGAAAATATTTATACCCAACCATAACATTTGTCTGTTCAACAAAATATTGTAATTGTTAGTAGTCCAGCTTGGAACAATCAAATGCTCTCTGAATTGTGGCCTCTTCTATCGACATTCATCAAAGTCTTATAAAGAAATATTAATGAGTTTAATTTCTATCATACATGTACAATGTATGTACATGTAGGTATATAATATATATCATGTTATACAACTTTTGCACTGAAGTATGACAACATAGCTAAAATGCCTGTGCATATTTGGGTTAGCAAGCTTTCTGTTAGTGTTATATTTAATTCAGTAATCCAGTTTTGTCAATCATTTGTTGTACCTTCTAGTAAACTTGTCCTTTTTCATTAAAAAATAAGAGCAGAATTGACGCAGATCAGTCAATCTTTTCAACAAAAGGGAAGTAAGAAGCCCTGAATCAAAGGCCCACAAAATGGAAATTTTGGTAGTGTGGGATGAACAGTGAAAGAAATTATGAAGTACTCTGTGTCCATATTTCTCCCAAAATCCTAGGTTCTCTTTAACAACTGTCCCATATAGTAATGTTTATAAGGTGCCAAGACAATGGAAACAGAGAGCAAGGATATGGGTCCCAAGAAGATAAATTTCTATTGGCCATTTGCTAAGGGGGATTTGCACAAATCAGAGGTCGGATATCCAGCAAAATATAACAAAAGTGCATGAAGAAATTTGCAATGTATACGAAAAGTGACTCCTTTGGCAAACCGGAAAGTGAATTATACTTCTGGATAGGATCTCCACAGTCTTGCTCTGGCCCTTGTCTTGGCACCTATGGCCATGTATTTCTTTTGAGAAGAGAGTGAATGAAACCTCTAAACAGTTTTAAGGAGAAATATAATAACAGCTTCATATTTCTCTACTGATGTAATCCCCATTTTGATTTTTTTTTTTTTTTTTTTTTTTTTTTTTTTGTGACTCCTGTCTTGGCACCTAGGCCAAATTATTTCTTTGTAAGAAGTAAATGAAACCTCTAAACAGTTTTTAGGGAGAAGATATAAAATAGCTTCATGATTCTTATTCAGCTGGATTATCCCCTGAAGTTTCATTTTTTGTGACCTTGTCTGGCACCTTATAGGCCCATCTATTTCATTGTGAAAAGTGAAATAAAACGATCTAACATTTGAAGAAATATAAAACAGCTTCCATGATTTCTCTCACTGATAATCCCCTCCCTTTGATTTTCATAATTTTTTTGTGGACCGTTGTCCAAAAGGCTTTTAATTATATTTTCTTTGTGAAAATGTACATGTAAATGAACCAAAACAGTTTTTGAAAAGAAAGTTTGAACAACTAAGCTTCATGATTTCTTGCACTGATAATCCCTACCTCTGATTTTTTTTTCATGGCCTTTGTCCCCACCCCATGCAGACAGCTTGAAATAAGACCAAATCATTTTGGAGCTTAATGATTTGGTCAATATATCTTTTTTCAACAGTATGGAAAAAAAATCCAATGGTATTATGAAAAAAAAATAAAGTAAATAAATAAATAAAAGTGGCCCTCATTTTTGATCTTCTAAATGTATTTCTCAAGTAATTGTAATGAACAAATAAAAGAAGAAAAAAAAAAGGGTTTGGTAAAAATTCTTTTTTCATCAAATTTTTTTTTCTTTTTCTTTCTTTATTTTTCTCCTGCACATATGTGACAAGGAATTCAATAATTGTAGAGTAATCAGTATAATAAGGTACATTGTTCAAGTTGCTTTAGATTTTTGGAATATTTATCCAAAATATGATTTGTCAGATCAAATACATGTAATAAACAAAATTATTTGAGAAAGGACATAATAATCCACTTTTTACATCTAGCACTTTTCATATAGACCAGGATATATTTCATGCATACTTTTTAAACAAAGGTTGTTCTTGACAACCTGAAAGCTAGCAACAGCTAATGTATGCAAACTGGATTCCATGTACATGTCATTGTAATTGTAGTCATTTCTTTTTATTACAGTGCTGTTTTAAAATTCATACTTGTTGAGTGTACTACGTGTACGTCACCAGGAAAGGAACATGAAAAAATTATAATAACTTAGCAAAATGGTCTATTATTGGTGTCATGCTCAAAGTATTACCAGTGTACACCGCCCCCCCTCCCCTCTCCCGGTTCATTGAATGCAATGAAGTTGTTTTTGTTTAATGACCGAAAAAAATGAAGAATGAAGAAGAAGAAGCAAAATAAGTGGTTAAGAAACATATAAAATTAAAATAAAGTCTTTTCAATACAAATATACAACATGTATGTATGTGAATGTTATTTGTAAAATTGCAAAACAAACAAACATTGTCCCATAATTCCTGCTAAGCTCGGAAACTCATTTTCAGGAACTTTTTCCGCAACAGGTAGTTCCTTCTTTTCTTCACTCTTTCATTTGCATCACAATTATTTTCCTATGGAGACTTAAAAATTAAAATGGCATCTGAATCATGTAGTATCCATTTCTATATACTTGAGAATGTGGCCACTTCACAGGGCATGGGCACTCTCCACTGATATGTGATCCATCATAGAGCCACATAAGTTGCAGAGGGAATAGTCCAGAAATTGGCAAAATAATTCCCCTTATCGTTTCACTCAATTTTTTTACATCTCTAGCACACATGAAACATATTTTACCCCATATTTGACATTTTCATTATTTTGTAGATTTTCTCAACTCAAAGTTGCTCAGGCCACTTTTAGTCTCATTTTGATATGATGAATCAAATATTTGAAACATCTTTCTATTTTTAAAGCAAATACAACTGTTATAAACTTCACCTATGACTGAACCCATTTTGCAGACGAACCTGAAGTATGTTTGTGTCAACAGAGCGAAAATGGTAACACGTGCAGAGGGTAAATTTTAAAGCAAACACAGTGTTTATGCACACGGCTGTGAAGAAAATGAATAGTAAAAATGTCAAATGAACTATTATTTGACCAGTATACAATTGTACATTTAATGGCACATTAATCAACTGTGCATGATGTACATGTACACGTATTCTATTTTTGAACTCAACCAAATTGATGTGGTATACATTGTAGTACTGTTAGTACCTACATGTACTAGAATGAAGTTTCCACAATCTGTCATTTATGTTGAGTGGAGGAGTGCTATCAAATGAAATGGCACATGTACTTGTAAAAACATTTTTTTCAAGTACTAAAGAATCAATCACAATCTAAAAGTACATGATATTTTCATTAAAGAACGAAAATCAGGCTATTAATTCCGCAATTTTTGTCATCTCATTGGTGATGCAGGATCTTGAGAGATGACAAAATACTATAATCAAGAAAAATGTATTTTGCGCATGCTTTTCTATAGCTTGTGTATAGCAGGCACGGATCCAGGGGGGGTGGCGAAGGTGCAGGCGCGCACCCCGCAAGATTGTAAAAACAGCATACCTTTTTGTACATAGACCATTTGAACGCACCCTGCAAAAATTGTGAAGACCCTTTTTTTTTATTTATATATTTTTTTTTTGCTTGTCAATTTTTCGGGACCGGCTCGTTCGACGACGTGCTGATCCTACCCCTAAGTATGTTTGAAAGATGACGGCCAAAGGCCTCAACTTTTCAACAACCCCCCCCCCCCCTCCCGATTATCACGCCGCCAGCGTCACGCGAAAAAAATTTGATGTACCTTTTCGCCCCTGTTAAAGTCCTTTCTGGATCCCGCGCTTGTATAGGTTTCACATGTCGTGTATTGTCATGAAATTCCGTGCTGCAGAATAATGTAATTTCGATCAGCTCCTCACCCACAAATATAGCATAACTTTTGTTTTACAAAAACAAATTATACAAAACAAAATGTAACAGCAAGAAAAGTACTTTTGCTTTAATTTGGTATCCACATACATGTACAACACATCATGTGAGAAGATACCTAAATTATACCCCCCCCCCCCGGACTATACCATTTTTTTATATACTGGTCAACTACATCGTACTAAACCATTGTTAACAAGTTTTTACTTTCTAATAGGAAATTTCTCTGAAGAATTCAAGAGCAAAATAAATAAGGGTGAGGTGCTGACATCTTTTGAGGGTGTGTGGGAGATCCCAATGTCGTTGCATTTTTTTTTTTTTTTTTTTTTTTTTTTTTTTTATACACCCCATTTTTTATGTAGGGGATATCTTTCTATCAATTTCCCTATTTATAATAATCATTTGTTGATTTCCTTCTCCTTAAAAAAAAAAAAAGTTTCAGTGAAATAGAAAAGGAAAATCTCAAGAACTAAAACAACTTTCTTTATGACAAGAAATTTCATGACATTTCAAATGTGTTAAGAATCAAGAATATGGTGGTTCTGATTTTTTTTTTAATGATGGGGGAGCTCAAAACACCACTCAGCCCAGCGTAGTGTTTTGAACTGCCCAATGTGTTTAATAATTATCCGTCTCAATGTTGTGTATTATGATTTCCTGAAATCATAAAATACCAGAAACCAATTATTTTCCCCAAATTAAATTGATGGAATTAGGTCTAAATGTAGTCTTTTACATATAGATTTCCATAGGCTAAATCTCAAAAATTGAGGATCCCATATAAATTAGAATATCATGCATAGATCGGCTACAATATTCAAAGAAAGACTGAGTGAAAACATAATATATATTTATAATCCCAATCCTTCAACTAGAACATGTTGTGTAGATCTAGACCTCTTCTAGTAGTACTAGATCTAGAGGTCTACAGCTACCATTTTTTTTTTCTTGTTTATCATGTCTTTTATCAAAGCTATTTCCAATGTCATTTTATCAAAGTAATTATACCCAACAACAGCAAAACTAGTTTAATATATATGTAACTTGTTCTTTATATCGGATCACATTTATTATTACTGGCATGTACTTGATTCATACATTTAATCTAGATCTAACCGTATTCTTGTTGTATTATTCTTATACGTTTCATTGAACCTGTTGAACTTAACTTCCTGCCCATTTTCCTTTCTCAATCATCCCCTCTGAAAATGTTCAATTAATTATCAAAATGTCATAAATTAATCGCTTACAAACCACTTCTGCTATCATGAACAATGACACTAACGCAACAAGCAATAATTAATTGCTTTTGTGCCTTTTGGTTTGATGTGTCTGGGCATTGGTGCGTGCAATGTTCATCTTGCAGATCGCTGTCCTCATCTCTGCCAAACCGTCCGGGGAGGTCAGATCCATT
Source organism: Paracentrotus lividus (assembly GCA_940671915.1). NCBI lineage: Eukaryota > Metazoa > Echinodermata > Echinoidea > Camarodonta > Echinidae > Paracentrotus > Paracentrotus lividus. Next base: position 51,918,120 of record CALNVZ010002100.1, on the reverse strand, counting down.
TCTCGTTGATATTTCGATCGGGTCGTCATCGCTGCTGCTTTCTGTAATAGTTATCATCAACTTGAAACGATCCATTTCTAGCACACCAATGTTGACAAGCAGTCGCTACATCAAATTGGATCATAATGCTGATTATTTGACGCCTGCTGATAATCTTGAAACATGTTCGTTTTTGTCGTCAAATTGCATGTTTTCTTCGTCGTGTAAAACAAGGCGTGATTTCGCGAAAGTGTCTAATCGGTGATCACCTGACTGAGGAGCAGTGTAATAATCCTGTACGAGTTGGGGGCATTTGATCGTCGGCTGCAAAGTCAACGAGTGCCACTGTAGATATATAACCTCCTTCCATTTTGATCATGATTCAATGTTTCAATAATTGATCTTATTTATATAAGATAAGCAGTGAAATGGAGTACCGGTATATTTATATCTGAGACCTTCAGCTAGCTCAACATATGCTTGTTCAATTCAATAACAATATTGTGGTTTTTGCGCAACGGTACGTGCGAGCCTTGCAGAGATCCAGATAGCTGCTATACGTGCAGACTGCATGCTCGATGCAGAATGGCTATAGGGTACAGGGTCGTTTGCACAGGTGAGGGGCGGGATTGATTTGGGTACAATATGACCTGCAATCATAGGAAGGACTAAACCGACCAGCCCCCGTCGCGAAGCGACGGAATGAACGAACCAGTAGACATATTTTGGCCGAAGTTTTGAAAATATCTATACATGACCAACAAATTTCGTGGTCCAAAAATACCTTATTTGAATTCATACTCACATTGAATCAAATCTTTGAAGTTTTTCCTCGAATTGGTGACATCTGCGAATGTTTCACATGAAGTAATCAACTAATAATGTAGAAAAATACAGGAAAATGAGTCCATCAACGTATAATCTCTCCGTGCGTGCGTTGTCTTCCCATACGTCTTCGCACAGTAAAATGACGTCATAGAAAAATGGCAGCGATGGCACCAACACTAAGAAGAAGACAAGGCCAACGGAAAATTCAATTTGGTAGTCAAGAAGCTCTTATATACTTTCATTTTTAGTCGTTGTTACGGCGTGAAACATCATAGAAAACCTTACAACAACATTTTAACATTAGATTGATTAAATTGGACCATATATCATCCTCCT
>CALNVZ010002100.1:51875064-51916952 GCA_940671915.1 Paracentrotus lividus | reverse complement strand
TAACACCCCATTTTTTATGTAGGGGATATCTTTCTATCAATTTCCCTATTTATAATAATCATTTGTTGATTTCCTTCTCCTTAAAAAAAAAAAAAAGTTTCAGTGAAATAGAAAAGGAAAATCTCAAGAACTAAAACAACTTTTCTTTATGACAAGAAATTTCATGACATTCAAATGTGTTAAGAATCAAGAATATGGTGGTTCTGATTTTTTTTTTAATGATGGGGGAGCTCAAAACACCACCTCAGCCCAGCGTAGTGTTTTGAACTGCCCAATGTGTTTAATAATTATCCGTCTCAATGTTGTGTATTATGATTTCCTGAAATCATAAAAATACCAGAAACCAATTATTTTCCCCCAAATTAAATTTGATGGAATTAGGCTACAATGTAGTCTTTTACATATAGATTTCCATAGGCTAAATCTCAAAAATTGAGGATCCCATATAAATTAGAATATCATGCATAGATCGGCTACAATATTCAAAGAAAGACTGAGTGAAAACATAATATAATTTTATAAATCCCAATCCTTCAACTAGAACATGTTGTGTAGATCTAGACCTCTTCTAGTAGTACTAGATCTAGAGGTCTAAGCTACCATTTTTTTTTTTTCTTGTTTATCATGTCCTTGTTATCAAAGCTATTTCCAATGTCATTTTATCAAAGTAATTATACCCAACAACAAAGCAAAACTAGTTTAATATAATGTAACTTGTTCTTTATATCGGATCACATTTATTATTAAACTGGCATGTACTTGACTTAACATTTAATCTAGATCTAACCGTATTCTTGTTTATTATTCTTATACGTTTCATTGAACCTGTTGAACTTAACTTCCTGCCCATTTCCTTTCTCAATCAGAGCGCCCATCTTCGCTGATTATTTCGCTGTAAATGGAGGTGGTGGAAGTACAGCCCCGTCGCCTTCGGCAACGGGGCTGTGTATAGTTAAGGAAGGACTGGCGTGCATATCAAAGTTGTTCAAATAAATTACATAATAAGTATTTACAAGGACGAATTCTGGGGTAGGGAAGAGTAATGCCCTCTATACCCAGCGTTTATATTCCACTGATGGAATTTAGAGAGAGAGGGGAGACAAGGGAATGGAGAAAAATCGGAGGACAAAGGAAAGAGGACGGGGGAGGGGCAGCGGTATGCCAAAGAGCCTACTATATCGGATCCTTGTGGAGGCGCAGGGAATGCCCCTTCCATATTTAACTGCATTCATGTATTTTGAGGCAACTGCATATAGCATTTAGGCTTATAAGGTTATATATCCCTCTTTAATATCGTACAGGAAAGCTTATTATGTTGGGTGAACAATTTCCTTCCTTGATTGTGTTTGAATAAATTCATCAAAGATGTTGCTAATTATATAGGCTTAGTTTATTGCAAGAAAGATAAGGGGAAAGATGCACTTAATTGCATATCCTCTTGTGAAACCCGGTAAGGCTCTTGGTATCTATAGGTGAAAGCGGCAGAGGAACAGGAAAAATGGAGAGAGAGAGAGAGAGAAAGGGGATGGAAACAAAACAATTTCTAGTAAAAAAAATACTGGGGAATTGAGAAAAACGGGTGGTAGAAAAAAAAATAAATAAAATACTACGGGGGAGTAAAATAAAAGAAAAGGGTAAAGGGCGATACAATCTTTGTTAGGGGGTTGGAAATCTGATCACAAATTCACCAAAACACTGAGGGACTCACAATTGGTCTAAAACTTCGAGGCCGCAAGTCAAAATCTGTCTTCATGATGGGGCGCCAAATAAGTTCAAGTGTCAAAAGTATATAAGCAGAAAATCATTTTGTAACCACGCATAGCAATATAGTCTTCATCTAAAATAACATTCAGTGTCTATATGACCATGACCTGACCATGATACTATTGTTTGCGACTCCTTTCAGTTTGCGACTCCTCGATCTGTGTCCCTGGAGTCGCAGGTAAATTAAACAAAAGTTTTTATACTATAATATGATTTTTTTTTTGTTAAATTTGTCTTGCCCAGCTAGAATAAGTCGCAGCGACTTTTCCAAGACAATTAAGACGTCGAGGAGACATCGTCGCGACTAAAAATTATTTATACCACTGAGTCGCGGCAAAGTCCCTGCAACTGAAAAAGTCTCAAACACGTCGACCATGTTTGATTTGAGGAACTTACTTTTCCTCTAAAATCAATTGCGTGCAATATAAGCAACAATGTCGCCTAAATTGACCCCCCCCCCCCCCCAATAATACCCAAAAGACCGTTGTACGTGTATCTGGACTTGGGTGACCGACTAGTGTTCCTGGTGAAATTGAATTGGAAAAAAAAAAAAACAGTTAAAAAATATTATTAGCAGGTTCATTTCTTTTCAAGCCTGGTTCGGGAGAGGATTTCTTGAGAAAGATCTTATTAAGATAACTCTCATTGTGTTAGAATGATGCTCGATTTGCGTACTATGAATGAAAAATCATTATTTGCATTCACTAATGACGTAATTACGATCCATGATTTCATGGAGCATCGCATCCGATCTGACACAATGAGAGACAGTTCAGTGGCGGACGTGGCCGGATTTGACACAATAGGCGTACTTTGGAGGGGTATTCCATTGTGCCCCCTTAATAACATAAGGAAGCGCAACAATATTATTGTGCCTCCTCAAATGGTGTTATGTTTGACCCGGCTAGATCCGCCAGTGAGAGTTGCAAGTAATGTAGAAATTTATTTGTCTGCAATTCTTATTGTGTTAGTCTGTATGATTTTTTTTTTTCACACCAAGCTGGCCCGGATCGACTCGGCCAGGAGTCCGGATACAGGGGGGGGGGCCCCGACGGGCCCGGGCCCCCCCCCCCTAGCAAAAAAAAAAAAAAAAAGGAAAGAAAAAAAAAAGAGAAAGGAAAAAAAAAAAATCGAAGTAAAAAATCGATGAGCGGACCGATTGACCCCCAACCTACTACCCCTATAGCTGATAAACAGATGACCTGTTTGTTGGACGAAGGCAAAAAAAATTAATATAACCTGTACCTTTGATTACCAGACGCCCAGCTCCTCCCGGCGCGCTCCAACCCCGCCACCGCCGGCTGATTATACGCTCTCGCTCATGTTCAAGTGACTATTCAATAATAATTGAAGTATACCCAGATTTTTGCTTCGGATACAAATAAGAGCTGATATTATTAGCCAATGTCTAAGGGAAAAAAAATTTGGGTGTGCCAAAATCTAAAATTCCGATTGTGGGCCCCCCTGTTATGAAATCCTGGATCCGCCACTGGGCTCTGCTATCATTTTCGACACATCAAGCCACACATACCGGCATGGAAGGGGTTATTTCAAAGAGCTATCTATTTCAAGTGTTTATACTCTCCTGCTAGTAGATGAAAGTTATCACAAAATATCTCATAGGCTTCCTGTTCAGTGGCGTACCTAGCCTGATTAGACACAATGCGTATCAGGACATCTCCCCCGGAGGACAACTCCCCCGGGGACAATTCCCGGAGGACAGCTCCCCCGGAGGACATAGGGTTAGGGTTAGGGTTAGGGTTAGGGTTAGGGTTAGGGTTAGGGTTGTCCTCCGGGGGAGTTGTCCTCCGGGGGAGCTGTCCTCCGGGGGAGATGTCCTAGAACCGACACAATGAAAACGGGGGGGGGGGGCGCACTATTGTTCGTGCCTAATAGTGCGCCCCCCGTTTTCATTGTGTCTAATCAGGCTAGGTACGCCACTGCTGATGACTTGTAATATTGTATATTGTATATTTATGCAATATACATAACAGAAGTCACACTAGTAGCCTACACATATCCAGTAAATTGTTTCTTCGAATAGAGTATTCTCTTTTAGAGCCATCAATAAACAGAGTTTGACCAACCCGGTTCGAATATGTTACAATATCAGGCACGTATCCAGGATTTCGCACCCCGGGGGGCCCGACGTGATTTTGGCGCCCCTGTGTACTTTTCAAAAAATGGCGCCCCCCCCCCCCCCCCCCCCCCCCCCCCGCCAAGCACACATAGGCCTAAAAAATCCATGTTGAAGGGTTTTAAAAGAAGAATTTATTTTAAAGATTTTTTTTTCTAAAAAAAAATAAAAAATACTAAGAATTTTAAATAAGAGCGCGAAGCGCGATCAGAGTTTTCCCCTACATTACGACCAGAAAGCATTGAAACTGTGGGGGTTTAATTTTTTAGCTTTATCAGAATATCATACGAACGGGAATTGTAATTTGTCCATCAAAACTATTCGAAAGCAAGGTATACAAAATCATTTGAAATTTGTCCATCAAGTAATTTTTAATCGAACCAATGTAAATTGATGTTTTGTTGGTCATAATCCTCATAATCTAGTTACAAGAAGAAAAAAAAAGAAAAAAAAATAGGCGAGCACGAAGCGCGAGTGGGAATTGGATGTATTGGAATGATCTGAAAACGGGACATTAATTTTATGTATTCATCAGGAATACATTGTAATAACTCCTTGGAAAAACTAATGCGAGCGCGAAGCGCGAGCAAAAATTTTGCTCTATGTATAGAGACAAGGATCAATTTGGCTTCCATCATGTAAAGACCAATATATTGCCCAGTAAGTTTACAAGAAAGATGAATTTCTATTTATGTATCTACATATACTTCTGCTTCCCTCCCTAAGTTTAAGATAAATTTGGCGCCCCTATGTTTAAGCTCAATATGGCGCCAACTAAGTATAAGGTCGATTTGGCGCCCCCTATATTTTAGATTGAATTGGCACCATACAATCATGTATGTTATAAGTCAATTTGATGCCCCTGGGGTTAAAATCAACTTGGTGCCCCTTAGTGTCAGGTCAATTTGAAATGCAATAAACGTAATGTGTAATTTAAAATATGTATCAATTTGATCGTTAGTCTCCCATAGTGTAAATTCTCGTAAGAGGACAAACAAAAGCGAGCGCGAAGCGCTAGCGGAAATTTTGATGCATTCGAATGATTAGAAAACAAGACATTTCATGCGTTCCTCAGGAACAGAATGTAATAACACATTTGAAAAAAAAATAATAATGCGAGCGCAAAGCGCGAGCGAAAATTTTGCAACGTAAATACAAACCAGGAGGCATACAATTTTTAAATTTTGCTCTATCTAGATAGAGACCAGACTTTATAGACCAATTTGTTGCCCCTTTAGTTTCAGGCAAACTCGGTACACTTCAATAAGATTAGGATAAAGTTGGAGCCCCTAAGTTAAAGATAAATTTGGCGCCCCTACATTTGAGCTCAATCCGGCGTCCCTAAGTTTAAGATCAATTTGGCGCCCCCTTAACTTCAGGTCAAATCGTCGCCCCTAAGTCTCAAGTCAATTTGGCGCCCCCTAAGTTTCAGATCATTTTGGCGCCCCTAGGTTTAAGCTTAATTTGGCGCCCCTAAGTTTAAGATCAATTTGTCACCCTCTTAACTTCCGGTCAATTCAGCGCCCCCTAGCCCTAAGCTTCAGGTTAATTTGAAATGCAAAAACAAATGTAACATGAAATCAAATAAATGTAAATGTTTTTATATACACAACAAAAAAAGTAAGTCCCCCCCCTAATCAAAATGATGTAACTTTTGAGCGGGATTGTTTTGAGCAAAATAATTGGGAGGGGGGTTTTCTACACTTATTGAGTACCTTCTGTGAAAAAATGACATCGATCCCCTGAGACATGCATGAGTGATCAACGTTTAAAGCAAAAATGGACATTTTCAAAAGTCACAAGGGTCATTTTTTGGTCTGTAAACATAATTTTTTTTTTAAATTGTCTTTTTACCTCGTGTTGAATTGTTTGGGTGGTTTTATCATAAAAAATTTGACCATCCAACACCAATCCCAATACATTGCACTATTTTTCATGGATGAGTGAGCACAATTTTAAGAATTATGTTTAGACCTCTAAAAATGGTAAAATCCAACAATTTTATTTAAAGAATTGCCATCAGATATTATCATCAATATGATCGACACATTTTGTGAGAACATGAGCACTATTCGTCGTGTCATGGACGAGCGAGCACACTTTAAAGGTGAGTTTTGTGACTTTTGTCATGACAAATTTGCCTTTAATGTGTGTTTATTCATGCATTACGCTACGGTTTTATCTCATATTTGCACATAAGTTAGTCGATGAGTGTATAAACATAACTGCCAAATGTTATTGCTCAACGACTTTTTGTTAAAAAGTTCTAGGATGTTGATTCAGGGTTTGTTTTTGCCTCGAAATTGTACACAATGTCAATGGAGAGAAAATCAAAATGTCAACAAAATTGAAATTCGGCTTAATTTCATTGACAATTTTTGTTAATTCTACTGAGAGTTTTTTCACGAAACTTGGCACACAACTTCATGGTGGTACTAACTAACAGGAACAAACGCTCAATTGAGAATCTGATAAGGTACGGGGTAGGGCTAAAGCTCTGAAATTTCTTCTCATTTCCATATTTTTTTAATATCTTCTGCTCACTGAAGCATAAAACACTGAAATTTTCGTGAAACTCAAATCGAATGAACTATCCAAGAAGGTCTGTGACAATTATCCAAAGTAAGCAATTGAATTTTAGTCCACAAACGACAAAATGGCTTTTCACGTATCACGTGATCATTGAAGCGTGAATTTTTGATAAGTTGCCTTAGCATGATTTGAAAAAAATTATTTGACATACATATAACAAAATATTGTTGATAAAATGATTTTCATCACACGAAAGGGAACAATGCTTACCTAACAAATTTAAAAATATTCTTTTTTGTTTTTATTAAGTGTTCATTCAACCGTGAATTGATTGATATTGTTTAAAACACTCTTCCAGATTGCAAATTCCGTCATAATCAATAATTTTGTAAAGTAGAAATGTGTAAAAAATGCAGCTTTTGCAAATTTTACCTCATGCTCATCCAACCGTGAATTTTAATCCAAAAGTCATTTGATTTGTTAGAAATTAAGTACAACACGCCTTCTGAACACATCTTTTGTTGAAAAGTTTGAATTTGTTCCAATATTATTGAATTAAAGTTATGAAACTAACCTTGTGACTTTTGAAAAGTGACATTTTTGCCCTTTGACTGTGCTCATTGAAGCATGACTTAACGAATTTTAGTAATATTCACTAAAAATGGAAGCTGATAAAATTACCTACAAGCACATGTAATTAAATTCGTAAAATTCCTCTTGGTTAAAAAGTTATACCAATTTGATTAAGGGGGGACTTACTTTTTTTGTTGTGTATAGTTAGAATCCCATAATGTAAATTCTGGTAAGAGGAAAAACATAGGCGACAGCGAGGAGCGAACGGAAATTGTGAAATATTCGAATGATTAGGAAACAGAATTTCGATTACAGGGTTCGTGTACGACTTTTACATCTCATAAGATACTTTTGCATGTTTCAAAATGTTACATTTAATGCACACTGCCATTTGTAATCGAAATTTTGCGTTCATGCGTTCCTGAGGGACACAATGTAATAACTCAATGGGAAAAAATATGCGAGCGCGAAGCGCGAGCGAAAATTTTGCTACATGGAAGTTCAAAACTTTTCTCTTTCTACATAGAGACCTTTTTTTTTTTGCCCCCTTAGTTTCTGGTAATAGCGGCACCCCTCCCTAAGTTTAGGATAAAGTTGGAGCCCCAAAGTTAAAGTTAAATTTGGCGCCCCTACATTTGAGCTGAATCTGTCGTCCCTAAGTTTAAGATCAATTTGACGCCCCCTTAACTTCAGGTCTCTTCGGCACCCCCTAAGTTTCAGATCATTTTAGTGCCCCTACATTTGAGCTAAATGTGGCGCCCCTAAATTTAATATCAATTAGGCGCCCCCTCAGCTTTAGGTCAATTCGGCGCCCCACCTAAGTTTCGGGTCAATTTGGCGCCCCTTCGTTTAAGCTCAATTTGGCACCCCGTCCTAAATTTAAGGTCGATTTGCCGCCCCTAAATTTAAGCCCGCTTTGGCGCCCCTGAGTTTAAGGCCGATTTGGTGCCCCACCTAAGTTTCAGGTCATTTTGGCGCCCCCTCCTAAATTTAAGGTCGATTTGGCGCCCCTCTGAGTTTAAGTTCGATTTGGCGCCCCCTGAATTTAAGGTCTAGTTAGCGACCCTAGTTTAAGGTCGATTTGGCGCCCCTCCTAAATTTAAGGTCGATTAGGCGCCCCATCTTTGTTGCAGGTCAATTTGGCGCCCCTATGTTTAAACTCAATTTGACGCTCCTTACTTTAAGGTCGAGTCGGCGCCCCCCTAAAGTTTAGGTCAATTTGGCGCCCTTACTTAGTTTAAAGTCAATTCGGCGCCCCTAAGTTTAATATCAATTAGGCGCCCCCTCAGCTTTAGGTCAATTTGGCGCCCCCACCTAAGTTTTGGGTCAATTTGGCGCCCCTTTGTTTAAGCTCAATTTGGAGCCCATTAAGTTTAAGGTCAATTTGGTGCCCCTTACTTTACTATCGATTTGGCCCCCCCCCCCAATTTTGTTTGAGGGCGCCCCCTTCCCCTCCCCTTTTTTTTCCCTTCTTCTCTCTCTCTCTCTCTCTTTCCTTCCTTCCTCTTTCCCCCTTTTTCTCCTTTTTTCTTCTTTTTTTTTCTTCCCCTTTCTCCCTTTTTCCTCCTCTTTTCGGCGCCCCCCGGGGGGGGGGGGCCCGGGCCCGTAAAGCCCCCCCCCCCCAGAATACGCGCATGAATATAGCACATATTGCTTTGTTAGGCAAGCACTGTACAAAAGGAAATATACCAAACTGTAACCGAATTAGACAAACTCTGTTTATTAGACATACAGTATTGATGGCTCTGGAGTCCTTTAGAGTACCTATATAAGGTACTCTAGAGTCCTTATGTGTAGACTGCCCTCTCTTGTTGAGTTAAATGTGATTGCAAAACAGTTGCCTGGTAAAGGGCGTCTGGTAATTAGGGGGGAAATGGATTTAGTTACGTCTTTAGCAATACATTTATAATAAACTCTTTGTTAGCAACAAGGTAATTTTTGCTGGACTCGAGTTCAGTTCTATAATTACACAGCCACTCCTATTACAATGAAATTATCAAGACCAAGTCAATTAAAACAGAATATCATTACTCTAAACATAGGAACCAAATCATACATTTATGTGCACTTGTTGGTAATTTACTTCCAAGGAGAAATTTTTAAAAAGACACAATAACCAGCACAAACATTCAGACTTGTTACATGAACACATCACCTCATTCCTTCATATTAAGTCTCAGGCACAGTTACATCTCATCATGTATCCCTCAAACGTGGGTTCTGTTATGACTGTAAAGCCCGCCTCACACTGCGATTTGTTGCGATGCGATTTTAGAACAAATGGCAGTTTGCATTAAATGTGACATTTTGAAACATGCAAAAGTATCTTATGAGATGTAAAAGTCGTACAGGAACCCTGTAATCGAAATTTTGTTGCAATCGAGCCTTTAATTTGGAGTAAAGTTCAATTTACTAGTAGCTTAAAATCGCAAGATCGCTGTGACGTCATTGCGATATGGAAACAATTTGATTTTATACAGAAAAGGGGATTCGCAATCGCCGTCCATTTTAATTTCAGTATTCAGAGGAATACCCAGAACTTTGGAAAGCATGAATTTCATTGTTTGAACGTTCTTATCAAACATTATAACACTTTCCTCCAAAATCACATCGCAGCAAATCGCAGCGCGAGGCCGTTTGGCTCAACATACTAAAAGAAAATACTTGTACTTTTGTTTATCCGTCATGTGGTTCTCAGTTCTCACACCTAAAAATGGAATGGCGATTTTTGACGTTGGTCCAAATCCATCAACTTGTGGTTAATGTATTTTTAAAATGTGGTAATGGGGTTCACCATCGGATGTTGTTCCTTGAAGTGAAAAAAAAAAAAATTGTGCATGCACAAAGCTTTTGGTCGCTTTGATGCATATTAACGATGCCAATGTTGACATCCATATCAAGTGTGAGAGATGCACAACAGATAAACCATAGAATCACTCGATGTTTGTACGTTTTCTTACAACTCCACACCCGATAGGGATATAACCAGCTAGTCTTCCCACTTCCAACTTCCTCGGGTCAATCTTTACCAGTCAGCCAAAGTAAAACCATAAGCCTCTTCTACTACTACAAGTTTTCCTTGCCTCTCGCCTTCTCATCCGGTTTACAGTCATATTTAGGACTCGAGAAAATGAACCCTCTTCCCATATTTCTACCCTCTGTCTCACCTTTCCATTAATTCCCACTCTCTTCAACTCTTCTTTCCTCCTTTACTATCTACACAGTCATTTTCATGACTAACCACAATGATAAACTTTAAAACTTATCAAAAAAGTGAATCAGTTGTCTAGTGAGTTTAGTCCATGTAGATTCTATGATAAATATTCATATCTGAAAATAATAATGTACAATACATGGTTATCAATTAATTATCTATGGCCATGTGTTTTGAACTCGCCACCCAAAAAGGGTGGTTTTGTTACGCTTTTCCAAATTTTGTTTCAGTTAATGTATGACATCTTGGCTAAATAGAGGGGTATTACCATGAAATTGGTGTTATTTGAAAGCTGAATGCGAGCTCTATCAGACCTGTGAATTTGAACGTACTGGCACTTGAAATCGCGAAACGGCACACGGTAGAATACGAAAAGGCAAGGGTGGTTGAGGGGGGGGGGGAAGAGGTACACACAAAGTCTATGGGATTTTGCATCCTCCTGTGCATTCGAAACATTATAACCATGATAACTTCACGGATATTTATTTTTGTGCTGTGAGCTTTTCAGACTATATATCTTAAGAGTCTCACGCATCTTTTGACACCATAGTTATAAGGTTCCAGCCATTTACTAATGCCCAGTTCCGAAAATCGCAGCGCTGTGCGCGGTTAAAATGACAATTTCACCATTTACTGTGTATTGCACATAAAGTAACTCAATACAGTTCCTGTTGTATGTGAAGTGACGTTACATAAATGCAGATAACTCAAAGATTACTTGAGAGAGGGGCCTGAAACTTTGTGAGCTTCTTCATCATAAGATAGCCCACCTACATGCAAGTTTTTATCAACTTTGGCCCCACCATGGCCGAGATCTTGAGGAGGGGGCAGCCCCCTCCTTGGCCCAGGTTGACCAAAATATTTGGGCCCTTTTACGGTTAAGAATTTTTTTATTAAATGAAAAAACCCCCACTACAACTATATATTTTCTGAAAGGAAATTTCGAGAGCAATTCAAATATGGTGAGCAATTACGACCTGGATCAAAGGGAGAAAAAATATTGGGGGCTGCAGTTAAAAAAATTAGGGCCCCAAAAAATTTACTATTTTAATCAATATATGTTACTACTTCACCCTACATTGTAGTGGATGGCATTTATGAAATCTACAGGACATTTCCTTTCAGAAAATGTATACTTTCGTAGGGTTAGAGTTAATACTTCTAAAGTTATGACACTTTGATCCTGACAGGTGCATGATTTTTAGATTTAGGTGGTGTAACACAAAAGGGTGCAAGTTCAAAACGCATGGCCCTATGCAACATGGCCAAATAATTAATTAGAATGAAAATCAGTTCTTATGACAACCAACAATAACATGCCAATCTGCATTGTTTCTTCTTTACAACAAATGTTTATTCAAACTATTTGTCCATCACTTAACAAACATACATGTAAGGCATGCTGTTTTCTAGACAATACTTATTTTGACCTGCAATATATGAGATAATTATGTCTCTGGCCCTACCTCTGTAGTCTTATCAACTTGGTCATTAAATTGATGGACAATAATATATCTTAACTACAGAAAGAAGGTTTTAATGTTTGTGCTTTACTACCCTAAATAACGAATACATACTCTACTTCAGGGAGTAGGTTCAGGTTTGTGCTTTGTATGTAAAGTTCAGCGAATAGATATACCCACCCTGTAAGATACATGTACTTTTTTTTTGTGCTAGAAAAACAATCCTATGGCATGGTTTGGATTGTATGCAAAAATTCATTTGTTTCCTCAAACAATCAGCACTATTAGCTTTGAATAAAAGAATTGTCTGAATGTTAACGAGTGCTGAATGCACTCTCATAGCACTACGAGAAATCAGGGAATAAAACAAATATGCAATGACAAAATAGGCATTAGATAGGAGTGATTGATAACTTTAAAAGGGCAAAAAGAAACACATTTTCCTGAATACTTGCTCTTTTATTGATCATTTAAAATAAAAACATAATATTTTTCAGGAACTGCTCATGTGAAGCAGAATTTAGATACATTAGATGCCCAAATCTGTTGTAGTCTTATTTCAAATAAGTCACAGGTAAAGAAGTCTTACATAATCATTGCAAATAAATTCACACTCTGTACACTCAAAAAATGACATAAGGTATCTTATATGTATAGAAATTTCTGTGTCAAATATTGACATGAAGGAGACAGCAGCTTCTAGATATCTGGGGAATTCTTTTTGAGATTCGGGTAGTCAATCTTGCCCGCTGAGTAGAACTGTAGGATATAGTGGTAAGAAAAGAAGGAGAAAAAAAATGTCAGTCAAATAAACCAAACATTACAAATCAGTGATTCCGTATTATCATTATAATGTACAGTACACTCCTGTTACAATAGATACTCAGGACCAAGCCAATTTGAAACAGTACGTAACTTACAGCCTAATGAATACATTGCATTACAGTAGAAGAGAATACCCTTAGAATATAAATATTTGCACAAAATACTATGTAAGCAATAAATTCATTGATTCCAAATAGAGTGCACATGTTTTAAAAAATACCCGTTTCCTTAGCCTGGAGTATCCCTAAACCTGTACTATTCATTTTACCTAGAGTTGCTAATCCCAATTATTTGGATAGCTTATGGATATCTTATGGATATCAGGCAAATGGGAAGCAAGACACGACTAGCTTGATGTTGTTATTACCTTTACTTGTTGGTTTGGTTTGATGTTCTGCCAAGGGTATGGGTTGCTACCTCTCCTCCACCTTCAAAATGATTTCAGACATAGAATAAAATTTAATTAAAAATACACTGTGCATGAATTATTCAAATGCAAATGGCCAGTTACAAATGTACAACTACAACAACACACAATTGTGGAATATCATAAAATGTTTCTGAAAAACATAAAAATTAATTTATTCAAACTGGATACCAACATTTCAAATAAAAAAAAAAAACAATTTGTGTTGACCACATCTTTGCATTTCACTAATTCTATTATATTTTTGTTTGCAGAATAATTCCTTGCCAACAAAATCAGAAACAATAGTTAAAACTTACGTCGCATCAGGGTTTTTCAATGCCAACCTAGCCACATAGAAAGCTGCGAATGCTGCACCTCCTCCAGTTGCAATGAACAGGGGAATCAGCTATTAAAAAAAATGGTTTAAAAGAAGAAGAAAATCGATTAGCAATAATAATAATTGAACAATTTAACCTGGATTATTATTGCAATGTTTGAGGCAAGTTTTAATCTTTTATGTTGCATTTTCCATTTATTCAGCCACTAGTATGTAAAAATATGTGTGGACTAATCAATGTACCGATCGGTTTTGCCAAAGCTGAAACTAAAGCAAAATTGACAAGATCGTGAAATATTCTCGGCTCGTGCATTCGCCAAATATTTCTGTCAAAAATTAGTTTTCTCTAATACTAGAAATAGCCCCATTATTAAATGTGGCTTTAGGCTTAGAATATTTGACATTTTTTGTCATTAGCAATAAAAGGGAGAATAAACTTTGATAAAACCGTCCATGGAATATTTGACTTTTTAGTGCCTTAAAGGAGGAGTCTGGGCTGAAATGAAAAAGTTTTGTAAAATTATGTAAAATTCATCAAGCACAACACAGACAATTTCATCAAAATCGGATGAAAAATAACAAAGTTATGCATTTTTTAGGTCTTGATTTTTTTTGTAAAACAGTTCTTGGCAATTGTCTCATTGCCTCATTTGAATATTTGAATATTCAAATGATGTCACAGTCCCCCTTCTTCTTGTGTATTATATTATATGAAATCCTATTTATCTCATTTTTTCACATATTGCGTATACAGAAAATCTGTCCCTCATACTGAAATAAGTAAAAGCACTTGTGACCTTGAACATTCCACAAGGATTAATCTGTGTTTTTATGTCCTTGGGGCAGAAAATCTTGATAATTGGTATTTCATACCATAAAATACAAAGAAAGTAGGGGGACTGAGACATCATCAGTATACCAATTTGAAGAACTGTTTCCTAAAAAATTCAAAACCTAAGAAAATTCATATTCATAACTTTGTTTTTTCTCATCCGATTTTGATGAAATTTTCAGTGTTGTGCTTTTTCGATTTTACTTTATTTTTCTTATAATGCAAACTCCAGCCCGGATGAGCATGGAGCGATGTGGACATGACTAAGGACTCCGGTGTAAGTAAGGTACCTCCAATCATACACCTAGTAATCACGTCATGACATTCCGCTCACATCACATTTCACTCCATCATGACATGTCCACCACACACTGAATTACGACACTGCAATCCACGCAATGGACAGCAGTTGGCTCAATCACTCGCGGCGGCCGTCGGGCTAGGCCCCTCATTGATCAGCGACATTAGGGTCGCAGACCTATAAATAAATCTAGTCAATAAAAAACTGCACCACCGACCCGTACCAAAGATGACGTCATTGTTGTTAAAATAATCAATAAAATCAATGGTATGTATTTGAACACAGATTTTTTCAATTGTACATTGAAAGGGATCATCAATGGTCCAGATGAGTCCATTAAGAGATCAGAATTTGGTCCCAGTGGGATTTTGGCAGAACTTTATTGTTGCTCAAGTTACTCCCAAAGTGTTGCCAATTTAGTCTATTTAGTGTATTGTTTTACTGCAGCCCCTCTAACAGAAAAAAGAGCAGAAAAACCTCCCTTCATACTTTCACAAGATTAAGAAAATATAATGACCAAGTAAGCCAAAGTCTGAAGAATGTCATTATAAACACTTATTTTTAATGATTTTGTCAAAACTCATTTTTAACACACGGGTCTATGGAGGTCTATTTATAGGTCTGCGCGTCTAAATTAAGTGAGCTCTCACGTAATGTACACTGTACACAGTGCGGAGGGATATCTCAAAATGGTGTGAATTACTAATGAAAACAAGATTGACAATAATATGAACATAAAATGGGCAAAACAAAGTTCTTATTTGTTTTGACACTTCTTAGCTACCATTACAATACATTAATAAGGCCCAATGAACCTAGAATTCAACGTCGATAGTGTAATTTTGAAGATTTCGGCATGTGCTGTCAACAAATTGGACTAGTCTGGATGGTCTAGTGTAGTCTTGATGGGTCTCCTGCTGATAATATGTCTATTACTTAGTATATTAGGCAAGTATGATAGTATAATGGAATTTAAGTTTTAATGGGGGGCTAGATCTACTCTTGTTCATTGCCACATAATAGGCCAACAATTAAATAGGAATGTAATCAATCGTGGGCTAACTGACTGGACTAGGTTAGGGCTAACGTTAGTCCTGGGTTATGGTTAAAACTGTAGAATTTGGTTTGCTTATGAAGGTTGAGAGGAGTGAAAAGCTGGTATGGAGAGAGAGAAAGAGAGAGAGAAGAGAGAGGAGGGGGGGGTGGGGAAGAGATGAGGATGGATGGTCAAAGGAACATGGACCAAAGAGATTGATGACAAGCACATCTTGCATGAGGAAGGTTGGAGGTGGGGCGGGGGGGGGGGGGGTTCAGTGGGATGGTCAAATTCCTTAATGGGGAGGGGGGTGGATGTCTACAATTTAAAGAGGGGGGGGGGGAGTAATGTGAGTTTCTCTGAGTCTTTTAAGCCACTCAACTTTTGCACCTTCAAGACTTCGAGTAGGGCCTAACATCTTTTTGACTGGCATGCTCTCTCTCTCTCTCTCTCCCCTCCCTCTAACACAAGGTTAATCTCACCCCCCCCTCACAGCATCCCTTTTCTTTCTTTGACTTTTTCTCTTTTCATATTTAATATCACCAATCAATGGAGAGTACCCCCCCCCCCCCCCCCCCCCCCAGCTCTCACCTTATACATTTCTGGTATAATTGGGTATGTTTATTAAGTCTTTTGTTCTTTATTGTTTATCTTGAATTTTATAGCTAATAAACATTAATTCATGAATTATTGCCATTTATCTCATCACATATTGATTTACTTCAGAGAACGAAGCAAGTCAGTAGAAGAAACTGCTTATTGAATACAATGACTCAATTTCAAAAGTTGCATTGGGGTATTGTTGAATCTAATGAAAAAGGCAAAAATATGCTGTGACATATGATTACATAATGACCCCTGTTAAGAGAGATAAATGATAGGAATGGACTTTTAGTGTAGGGGGTGTTATATATTATGTCAGGCTCCTAGTAATGTAAAAATTTTCAAGTTCAAAAGTAATTAGCGCCAATAAGGTCGCAGACCTATAAATAAATCTAGTCAATAAAAAACTGCACCACCGACCCGTAAAAGATGACGTCATTGTTGTTAAAATATCATCATAAAATCAATGGTATGTATTTGAACAGATTTTTTTCAATTGTACATTGAAAGGATCATCAATGGTCCAGATGAGTCCATTTAGAGATCAGAATTTGGTCCCAGTGGGATTTTGGCAGAACTTTATTAGTTGCTCAAGGTACTCCCAAAGTGTTGCCAATTGTCTATTTA
Source organism: Paracentrotus lividus (assembly GCA_940671915.1). NCBI lineage: Eukaryota > Metazoa > Echinodermata > Echinoidea > Camarodonta > Echinidae > Paracentrotus > Paracentrotus lividus. The sequence goes on along the minus strand of CALNVZ010002100.1, from coordinate 51,900,299 downwards.
GTGTATTGTTTTAACTGCAGCCCTCTAACAGAAAAAGAGCAGAAAAACTCCCTTCATACTTTCACAAGATTAAGAAAATATATGACCAAGTAAAGCCAAAGTCTGAAGAATGTCATTAAATAAACACTTATTTTTAATGATTTTGTCAAAACTCATTTTTAACACACGGGTCTATGGAGGTCTATTTATAGGTCTGCGGTCTTAGGCTCGGGGTATACTCGCGGCACACAAACATGAAACATAGTTTTCAGTTTCAACAAAGTTTTAAATGGATATGAATTAATACTATCGTCTAAAAATTACCGCTTTGTGATGCTTCAAGCTCTTCCACGTCAAACCTTGCATCATTTTGGCAGATTTAGATGACTGATCCCAATGAAAATGGACAATTTTCGGAAGAAGAGAAGTTTTATCCACGAATGAAAAAAATGGCGACCTTCTTTCTACAGAAATGAAACAAGCCGTTTTTTTAATTACCATTAGGTCTAGATTATTCTAAAACATTACACTTTGAAACTATCTAGAATTTCTCGATGATTATTGAGCAGATTTTTTTTTAAATGAATTTTTTAATGTTTAAGTCATCATATCAATCGATGAGTTTGAAACATTTGATGATTATGCCTTTTGATTAGGTAAGGCAAAGACAATTGTGTCTTTGGGCAAGGCTAGACTTTATTAGCAAATCATTTGTACAAAGATTTTCAGTAACAGAGGTCGACGCAGAGAAAAGTTCACTAAAATACATCAGAGGAAAGATGGAAGATGCTGAAACAAATGGATCAACCGATGAGCCAGAGCAAGTTCAGTTTCTGTACAAGGCAATGTGTGAGTTTCAAACTTCAAAATGATTTGGGGGAATTTAATCATGGTTGTGTTGTAGATTTAAATATTTATTTAGCCAGCCATCATGGCCATAGAGCCAATTGTGCAGCGCAGCTAGCCTGCACATACACGCGTGCCTCGCCTGCCTAGGCTGGCTAGCTACGTGCTAGCTAGCGCGTAGCGCTGGCCAGCAACTGAATGCCTCGGCTGCCTGCTTCATATCATGCACTCCATGTGACTACCGCGCTTGTAGCTTGTGGGGTCAATTTCACATGCACTGTTCATGTGCATTCATTTTTTTTTTTTTTTTCTTATTTTCTAATCTTCGACCCTATAAAAATTTGATGAAAATAGTAGACTCTAAAATAAAGGCTAACATAAAATTTAGGGGCATGTGGTTCCAATGGCAATACTAATGTTAGATTACTGATTAACGTTAGTTTGGAGATCCATTTTATTTGACTTGTCTTCACTTCAGAAAGAAAACGTGCCAAGAATATATTATGAGATTCTAGAATCTACATGTCATGATGAAGGGTCTAGAAATCTACTCTAGATCTAATTAAACATGTTAAAGTTCCTTATAACTGCTGCAATCTCGTATTAAAGCCAAATTGTATTAGTGAATCATTGTGCCAGGAGAAGTAGTGAACTTCACGCTCTGACTCAGATTCCCATTTCAGACTTGTGATGTTTTGTCAATTACATGTCAAAATTCTGAGTTGATTTACCAGTGCATGGGCAATAACAATTGCAAATATAAATGTACATGTATGTGATGAAACAAGGCATTGTTATGGGGATGCTTATGAGATTGGACAGTGGGAACAACATCCTTGGTTGTCCTTGGTCAGATTCTGTTGTTGGTTCATATTGTATAAACTTTAACTTAGGCACATCTTTTGAAGAACTCCCATGCCTTGAGACTTCCTACAATAGAAGGATGCATGTTATGTAGCTCAAGGGTTTCAAAATCTGAGTTGCTATTTAATTTTTTTTTTCTTTTTTTTTCCCCAAACAGATCAAAGAGATCCAGAAAAAAGGAGAGTGAAACCAGTCGATCACCATCTTTTGCAGTTAGACTTTGGTTTGAGTGACAGTGACAGTGACAGTGACTTTGAAGTAAAGGGTGATCATGAAAGTGGTTAGTATGTGTTTATTATTTTTTTCTTATATGATAACAGTGTCCCACATCTGCAGAAGGCATACATGTAAGCCTGAAAGGTATAGATTTGTTTAGAAAACTTAACCGATTGAGGACTGGGAAATGTATTTGTTCTTGCCAAATCAGCCCATCTCCAACATATTAACTTTTAAACTTGGAGCAAGTCCAGTCATGTTTTGAATTTATAAGATGATAAAATCAAACCTGTTTTGTAAATTATTTTCAAGCCACCAACACTACCCATCTGCATCTTGTCAACAGTGTTATTCTACATCACCACTCTTACATGTATTTGAATAAAATATACTGGGTAGTATATTATAAGAAGCTATTTACAGAAATGGAAAGTCAGTGCAATGAATAGATCACTTTAAGCTATACCGAGTGAGTCAAAAAAAACTTTACACCTAGAAAAATGTCAATAAAAAGAAAACCAATTTATAATCCCCAAATTATTTTACATATTCTGAAAGAGTAACTCCTCCCGCATCTTCTGGTACCATTTTTGTGTGGTATTTCTTTACGCTTGGATGAACATGACGCATTGTTTGCGAACATGTCAATTTCGAATTGTGCCAGAATGGGAGTAAAATCAAAACAACAAAAAGCTAGAAAAAAGCAACTTCATCCTGATTAAAATAGCATAACTTTTTAACGAAAATGTCTTCCGCTTAATAACTTGGCAGGGTTGTTGTTACACATATTGACTACATTTTGTATGAAAATTAGATAGATCTGTAGAGTCGGGCATGAGTGAGCACACATCAAAGACAAAATAATCTCTTTTCGAAATATTAGGAGGCCTTTTTCGGTCTGTCAGTGGCAATTAGTCTTTAATGTGTACTCATTCGTGCATTACTTCACGAGTCAATCTAATTTTCATACAAAATGTAGTCAATATGTGTAACAACAACCCTGCTAAGTTATTAAGCGGAAGACATTTTTGTTAAAAAGTTATGCTATTTTAATCAGGATGAAGTTTTTTTTTTTTCTTGTTTTGATTTTACTCCCATTCTGGCACAATTCGAAATTTACATGTTCGCAAACAATGTGTCGTGTTTATCCAAGCGTAAAGATATACCATACAAATATGGTACCAGAAAATGTGGGAGGAGTTAATCTTTCAGAATATGTAAAATAATTTGGGGTTTATAAATTGGTTTTCTTTTTATTGACATTTTTCTAGGTGTAAAGTTTTTTTTTACTCACTCGGTATATAGAAATCTGTGACATAATTTGAAATTGAAACTCTTTTATTAGATTCAGGTGGATCGCATGGAGATGGAGGTGCTGGTAGCAGTGATAATGATGAGGGTGATGAGGATGAAAGTGATGAAGATACTGGTAGTAGTGATCTGGATAATGGGTCATCAGATAGTGACACTGAACAGAAGTTATCAGTTAATCAACTGCTTGCTAGAGCTAAAGGAATGAAGGGACATAGCCATTCAGTAAGTAAAATAATATTATGGGTATGTTTATAATCATTGAGATGTTGAGTGCAAATGCAGTTCTCTTTCTTTTTCACCTAGCCAGCTCATCAATAAATGACACTAAAATGTAGCATACATGTTATAATTTATAGTCTGATGTTTACTTTTAAACCTCTTAATTATGCTACTTTTTGGGAGGTTATTGTTTTCTCTGCTGTAACAATCACAAACCTTTATACAGATGTTATCGTTGTGTTTATGACATGTCAGTCATAATATATCTATGCCAAGATATCAACAACAAAAGTACTTTAGTAATAAATATATTGCTTTCATGTACAGTTATTAAAAATGCGTAACAATCGATAGTAAGCCTACCAAATGTCAACTGATCTTTAAATAGTTTCATGGGATATATATTGTTAAGTCAAGATTTTAAAAAAATCAGGTTAGTAACCTTTATTGCAAACAATAAATTTAATGTAATAATTTATTTTTTTTTTTTTTTTTTTTTTAGCCCAACTCTGAGAACAGATCTGTAGACAAATTGAAGATTGTGATTTGTTGTGTTTGTCTGGGAGAAGTCAGGTAAGCTAACCCAATCCATTTATCATTTTAGAAAATTAGAATTTCAAATTGGTACAGCTACATAACATTACTTCATAAGGTAATTTAACAATCTAGGAACAGTAAATATTATAGTGATATATGATACATTGACTTCAAGAATGAAATGCTTATAGTAGAATACAAACAGGAATCATTATTCAAACCCTAGACATCACTAGATTAATTTTCTATATGCAGAAATGAAATATCGTATGGTCATATTCAAACGTGAGTGACACGACATTTGGACTGATAGAAGGGTGCATATCTTTGCACTTGTAGGTTATGAATGGATCATGACTACCATATTATGTATAATGTAGGAGTGGCATGTGTCATTACCAGTTGGATTTGAATTTTACAATTGGTCCTGGAAATTATGATTAAAAAACAGTGCATGAGTGACACGACAAAAAAAAAGACATGGGTTTCTGATCGTTGGTTATGGTTGGATTTGTGCCCAAGTAGATCTCTAAAGGTACCATAAGTGCTGGTATATGTATATGAGTAGTGTACCTCTCTGACATTTATTGTGTTTATCAATCATTCTCTCTCTGTGGAAAATGGTCCACCTCTATGTGTCGTGAATGACACGACATCCAAAATGTGAGTGACATGACCAGTGCCTTAAATTCAACATTTCAAGTAAATAACTAAATCCAAATTACCTGTATTTATATGCCATGTTAGAGTAGTCCATGAAAATTACTTTAAGCAAAAAAAAATCTGACAAAAGTGATTGGTATTAAGAATACGAGGCATTTAAAGCACCATAGTCCCATACATGCAAATTTCTGTTTGCTCAATTATTCAGCGTAAGTAAACTGGATCACATAATTTTTTTACTTAAATGATTGTTTGTGTTGTAAAGAAGCCTTTGTGTTGATTTCAGATCCTAATTTGCATTTTCAAAGGCACAGCGCCACATTAAAATTTCAGCTAAATGTCCCACTTGTCTGAATATGACCATATTTATTTAAATAATTAAAGTGACTTGTACAGCCTAAATTTTCCAAATCAAAAAGGCCAATCAAAACAGAAGTATGTATGAATGAGCTCATTCATTTGTCTCCGACGGTTCAAACACACGCAATTTTTTTCATAGCTGTCTGGTTTCAAATTTATCACATAGCATTTGCGTGTGTTTCAACCACAGACAAATGAATAAATTTCTTGAGATTTTTTTTCTTTCGTAATTATTAAAAGGATGCATACCAATACATGTAAAGACCACCATGTGTTTGGAAGTTGCAGATTTTTGTAAGAAGCATTGCAACTGTATAATCCCCCTGAGATTGCTTTCGGAAAGGGTGTTACTGAGAAGTTTGCTATATTTGTAAAAATATGTGGCCTTGTAAATTTATGTGAATGTAATATGATTTTGGTGGAATCAGCTTATTTTATTAATATAATTCACATTTTAGTAATAACAATATGCAATGTATCATATTTAGAAGAAAGTGTTAAATTTATGCAATTTTAAGGAGAACAAAATTACGCTCCATATAAATGTATAATCCAATGCAATCTGGAAATCATCATTTTAGGCCCAAATGAATTCTTTCATTTCTTTTATTTTTACCTTTTCCAGTGAAGACACAGATGAGATTGTAGAGTGTGACATGTGTGGAGTCCCAGTGCATGAAGGTTAGTATTCCTACATGGATGCAAATAAAAAACATTATCCTTTGGGGTTCTCCTCTCTAATTAAAAGGATCGACTTGAATCAAGTCGACTTGAATTAACTTATCAATGTGTATCACTGGGTTACTTATCTATGGGAATGTCTTTTTTTTTAAAGTTAATGTATCAGGAAATATAACTTGCATTCCATGTAGGAAATAGTGGTGTTTCAACTTGTCATAAAATTATAAAAGGGTTCTGTTACAAGCCATGCACAATCTTACATGTATCATATGCCATTAACATTATTGTGTGAAAAATCCCTTCATTCTTCATTATTTCAATCTGTCTTACAAAGCTGGATAACAAAATCATGTTTGCGTAGGAGCTTGTCTAAGTATACTTGTACACTTACATTGGGCCAAATTGCTTGATTTATTTGTAGAAACAGGAAAGCACTTAGGTTTGGATAATCTCTCTATTGGTGAACTAAGTGCTGAAGTTTGAAAAGTATCACACTTTTATGAGATCCTAAAATTGGCAATTTTATGTTAAAATACATGTAGCTGATTTTTTGGACAACCCATCATATGCGGTGCACACAGATTTTCATGATTCCCTCCTGTAGTTCTCATATTTCCAATTCTCTCATTTACAGGAAGAGTTTAGTTTGAGAACACCAGTCAAGTGGTTCTTTTGTTTCCATGCAGTATAAATATACAGGATACATTGAAGCAAAACTGATATGTCTGTATTATTTCCAGGGTGCTATGGTGAGAACCAAAGTGATGCAAATTCTACATCCAGTAATCAGACTGATAGCTCCACAGAGCCTTGGTTCTGTGACCCCTGTAAAGGTGGGGTTCTCAATCCTGTAAGTAACAAACATTGTACCATACACACAATGTTTTTATTTGAAGTATTGCAATGAAAAGCCCAATATTTCCATTTACATAACTACTAAGTCAATTCAAGAGATGTTAATGTGCAAAAGCGAAGTAACCGAATGTTACAGTGAAATTGTCCACATGCTGATTTAACCCTAATGTTTTGGTAGCTGACAAGACTGGGGGGGGGGGGGCCATGATGGCCCCCCCCCCCTAAGATCTTGGCCGTCGATCGCGCGACCGGGCCGAAAATTTGCACGATGGTAGTGTGTCATGTAATCTACAAGATTGCACTGTTAATTTGTCTGAAATAATATTGATTTATTTTATATGAATTAATTATGCTAATTTATGCAAGAAATCATACTTTTTGCTCTAATTGAAAAAATAAAGCTCCTAGAATGCTAATTTTGTTTATTATTATTCCTGATAGCATTCCTAACAATTATACTATGAAAAAATTCTCGTATCGAAATTAATTTCTTATGTATTTTATTGTTTTATGAATTTCTTATGTATTTCTTTGTTTTTTTCGACTTTTTGTTTTTCTTTGTTTTTTTCGCAAAAATTATTGAAGAAACATTTTGAAGCATAATAATGCTAAAATAAATTGATTTCAGCCAATGGAAGTCAAAATAATCATATCTTTATGAATAAGGTGAGAAAACTCTATTTGCATTGACTTTGTACACAAAATCACGTTTTTGAGCCGTTTTTGGTCTGACAGATATTTTTGAAAATCGTGTAGCGTCGTAACGGTATGACCGATTTTCGCGAAAATGGCTTCAAAAGATGTGCAAGACTTGAAAGTATAAAGTCAGCAAGCGGCGCGTTCAAAAAATTTTGTACGGCGGAATGGTCTTGGAAAATGTCGAGGGGGGGGCCATGATGCCCCCCCCCCCCAGTCTTATTAGGGTTAACCTAAGTTGAACTGGAGAAGTGCATATTAGAAAATTGACTCAACGTTCATTAATTTTTTATTCATATCCATAAGTATTTCTTTCTTGCACATGATAAACCTCAACAGCCTGTCTACATTTACAGAGCTTTTGTAATCAGGTGAAAGTTCATTGCTTGGGGAAAATATTTTTTATTCTATTTTTTTTTTGTTGACATTTCCCTTCTGTTAAACTCATTAATGTTCCTTTATTATTAGACCTGTGAGCTGTGTCCTAATCTTGGTGGTGCATTCAAGGAGACAGATGCTGGCAGGTGAGGCTTATAGTGATTTACTAATCCATTATAGACAGAGAAAAGTGTTTCCAATTTCCTCTGGGATTTAGATCATTCAAGTGTCAATGGATGGATAATCTCAGTTAAATAGTTTTCTAAATCATTTCTTATTCTATAGGCTGTGGATGTGTTCTTTTGGGGTTCACATTTGTTCTTCGATTAGTGTCCCGTAGCCATTTTTTGGTGGCTAGCCTGGCAACTATTGAATTTGAACCATGAAAACTATGATACATGTATGTTTAGCTTTTTGTAATACTGCCTGGCAGACTTTGTCTTCTACAAATTTTGAACTTACAGTGCATGACTATTAAAAGATTAAATCTACTTCTCCTAATACCATCCATTTTATGATTTCATTGGTTTGTAGATGGGTCCATGTTGTTTGCGCCCTCTATGTGCCAGGGGTAGCGTTTTCAGATGTTGCTAAGCTGAGGTGGGTCACTCTGTCTGAAATGGCACCTGCAAAGTGGGGAGCAAAGGTATGTACTCCACCTTACTATTGGCTATAATCCCTACATCCAATTTTCTTTAAAGGGGAAGTTCACCCTGGAATTTTAACAGTATTAAAAAATGCAGAAAAATAAAAGAAAAATATGAGTGAAAGTTTGAAGAAGATCGACCAAAAAATAGTGAAGTTATGAATATGTAAAATTTTGATTCTGTGACGTCACATGCGAGCAGCTCTTCCATGTGTTGTGTATGTAAATTCCGTAAATTTGTCTTTTTTCATGGTTCTTAATAAAGGAATGGGTTAAATTGATATAGGCACATATAGGGTATGGCCATCGGGTTGGGGTAATTTTTCACTTGACATTCATTTATTTAAAAATAGTAGCTTATTTGGTTTCAATTTTGTACTCAATGCAAATTAGGGCTTGATCTTACAACCCTCAAAAAGTTACATTCTTATAGGTGGGCACTAAGTACCTGAAATTTCCAATAAGCTATCACTACGTGACATGGACTTCGCGAAGTCCATGTCACATAGTTATTTTATAATTTCTATTATAGCAACACTTGTATTATGTTTTATACAAAATAAAGGATTATTTTGATTACTGTCAGTACAGGGGATGTTATTTCTTATCAAAATTTACTCAGGACTTCATCAATGATGTCATTAGCCGAGTTTTTGTTTCACTACGTTACATGGACATCAAGTCCTTTACTACGTTATGTTTTGTGACATTTGATGGACTTCTGTCACGTAGTGATACATTTTTTAATTTTCTCTTAAAAATTAAGCCGAGCACCCGATACTTGAGATATTTGGCTAACTGATTAATCAAGTCAATATGCATATTTTATCACATTTTGGTCAATATAGCTGGTGTAATTTGAGTGTTATGACCAAATATCACAATAACTATGTGACATGGACATGATGTCCATGTCACATAGTTATTGCATATTTTGTTCAATAACTTCATCAAAATTTAGTCTAAATGGCCCATATTTTCCAAGGACATTCAGGGTCATGATACTAATGTAATGCCTACGTACTTAAAACATATATCATTTGTAGTTTTGAGTTATGCTGAGATGTCACACTTTTTGACCCAACCCGATGGCCATACCCATTATATATGAACATATGTTTGATGATATATCAACCGCATAGGTGAAATAAATCATATTTTTCTGAAAAAATGACACTTTATGGAATTTACATTACATAACACATTTGAGAACAGCTCGCATATGACGTCACAGAATCAAAACTTGAAATATTCATAACTTATTTTTTTATCGATCTTCTTCAAACCTTCACTCATATTTTTCTTTTATTTTTCTGCATTTTTAAAAACCACTGTAATCCCAGGGTGAACTTTTCCTTTAAAGTATACACACGGAGAAAATACACAATATTTGCTAATAATGGCCAAATTGCATGTCGCTGAATAGATTTTTCTTCGTTTATACGATTGACATGCTGAAAATGACTTGAATATCTCAGAAATAGCTGTAAATGGTTTTTAGTGTTTTTGTTTAATCCGCCCCTAAATGGGCCGCTCGGCGTGCGGAGGAGCTCCTGGCTTGTGACGTCACACCTTGGACAGCTCAAACAACAGCTAGTCAGCTGATCTGAGCTTGCGCGCGCAGCTTGATGCGTGCATGCAATGCATATCATATGCATATACGTATATCCGTAAATACATTGCACTCTACACTGTACTAGCTTGCTATAGCTGCTGTGTCTCTGATTAATATGGCTCTTTTATCACAACTGATTACACCATTGGACAAATCATACAGTGTTGTATATCCTTAGAATATTGTGTTTTGAGATATTGTTAACGATTGTGATTATTTTGTAGATTTGAACTTGCTGCGATAGATTTTTTAAAGAGTTTGCAATCACGGTAAAAGCACGAATTGCCTTGCTCATCTCTCACCGAGGGGCCGCGAACGGTGCGGCCCGTTGGTTGTTGGTGAAGCGTTTAATTTGCCCATGGGCATAATCGTGATTGAGGAAACCACCATTCACTTTGTACAGCAGCGCTTTATTCAGTCACACGCATTGGTTTCCTCTTTCCACCCCCATTCACTTGTGTACAAGCATTTGAGCGAGTGGTTTCCGAAACGACGATAAGGCCATTCCGTGTTGAATCTATATTGATTTTAATATGATTTTTTTCTTTTTAATTTGAATCCCTCCAAATAAGGTTTTAGAGCAAAATATAATCATGCCACCGCCATGACTTCCCCAACTAACCTACACGGATTAACACTACCATCATTGATCATTAGTTTGACAAGGTGGTCATGTCACATTTCCTCCAAAATTCCTTATTTATCGAAATTCAATGGCTAAAAGATCAGAAACGTCCTTAAAATAAAATCAATACATATTGAAAAGACATAATATTAAAGAATCAATTATGTAAGCATTGATTTATTTGCAATATTTACAGTCTACTAATTTAGTTTGGCTTAATTCTTACACAAGCAACGGGATGGGTTAGTGTACATGTATACCAGTCAGCCAGGAGCGGATGGAAAATACAGTCGTATCTCGTAACTCTGCTGCTTTTATCACGAATGCAATATCTGTCAAATCCATTGCAACAAGGTCGAATCTACAAAATAATGTTATTTCATTCTGAACAATATCTAAAACCATGAAAAAAAGTTCACATATACTGTAACTGAAAAACTAAGGAGCTATTCCATCCGAAAGTTTGGACGAATTATTGTTATAGCTATCGGATGAAAGTATCTCGGGATCTGCACAATAATATAAAGACTTACAAAACCAAATGAACAATTTCAAAATTATGATAACATTACAATATAGATATATAGGATTACAGGTTGTAATAATTTGTCATGACAACAAAACTAAAAGTGTGATTTGAACAGTCCACAATGAAAACAATGTCACTTTGTTTTATTATCTTTTTTTCACTCACTCTCGTGCTGAGGATAGGCCTATTTCAAATATATTTTAATATAATGAAAAAGAATACATTATTGGAACGGATTAACTTAAATATATAGACAATGATAGAGGAACAGTTGGCAAGATATATCACTTTTGACCAGTTAGTCAGGGCCTGGGGTGAAGCATGAGATGAGATGAGAGAAAGAAAGTTTTCAAGAATCAGAATATGCAATGTACGCAATATAGCACAGTACAGGATACGTGCATACAGTGGACACAGTACGGGTGCCCACGCTGTGACGTCATAATCTCGATGCCCTTGCGGGGCACCGCTGAAGCCTGAAAATGGGGGCCCTTCTTTGAAAGGTCATAACTCCCGATCTAAAACAGATATTGACAAGGGGTCTGGATATTCTGAATCAGTAAAGATTTTCCGTTGCAGTGGTATGAGTTTGGTAGCAATTTAAAGCAGTTTTGACACTCCAGTTGTCTACTTTAACAAAATCGTGTACCAAATTTAGTGATTAGGATAGGATATAGTACATGTATATATACCTTCATGTTTATCTTATAAAAGAGAAGACTTTAGTACACTTGAATCGATGTTGCTTAGGCCTTCCTATTCCCCTTTGCACAAACAAGCCAAACCTAACTACTCCCATTTTACATTACTCATTTACATTTATTGTTATCAACTCCTACTGTCAAAAGGGGGATACGCTGGGGTGCCTTTTAAAGGAGGTACTTGAAGCTAGTTTCTTAGGGGAGATGATAAATGTGTTGCAACTTTGCAAAATAATACAACTTCTGTTATGAAAAACACATTTATGCATAGATGCCCTGTAGTTCAACCTTGTTGCTTAGCGGAATTGATTTTTTTTTTGCAGTCATGTGCATACTGTGAAGATGAGAGATTCAGTCTGACTGGAGTGGCAATCAGTTGTGATGCAGGAATGTGCAGAAACTTCTTTCATGTTACATGGTGAGTTATGCTTTAAATTCATTTATCAACCTTGTCTTTTCAAGGGCAAAGTTTAACAGTCAATTAGTAATTTTGTGTGGTAACTGCCCTGTAACAAGAGATACGACCATTTGCAAATTTGAAATGACCATTTTGATTGGTTCACAGTGAGACTTTTTTGCAAGAAGTCTATTCAACAAGAATCCTGATTGGCTACTATCGATTTACAATTGATCGTAACTCTTCTTTTTTTTTATGTTACAGGGCATAGATCGACTTATCATTTTATAGAGGAGCTTTGATCTGCAAATCAATACAATAATCTTGCACAGCAGATGTCACATTGTGATTTAACATCTCTATGCTCTCTGAAAGAACTTTTGGATGTCATTACCCTGGCTTGAAATTACCATTACCAGGGAACAGGGCATTGTGACGAAAGATCCTAACATGAACCTTCATTCTACACTTGGGTGGAGTGTCCTAGATTGGTATTATGCCAAAGGATAATTAGGAAGGACTTGAGCCATGTACATTTTGAATAACAGTCTGGTGACTTATTCAGGAGACCACATTTAATCTGCAAATATTTTTGTACCATTCATCTTTTCATTTTTCTCATACAAAATGAACAACATTGTATCCTAATTATTTCAATATATGAGTATGAAAAGTGAATAGACATGTTAATGATGTTATATGCTGTACTCTTTTCTTTCAGTGGCCAGAGAGAAGGACTGTTATCAGAAGCTTCACAGGATGAGGTATGTAAACATGTTTTCTAAGAAAATATAACATACATGTAGATATCTTTTCTTGTATTGGTGAATTTGGTGTGGGAAATATACACCGTTGAATTTTAGTGTAATTCTGTATGTATAGACAAGTGTGCATTACAATTAATGCCATGAATGACAGTCATATTCTTTAATTTCTATTGTTAATCATTGATTGATTGGTCATCACAGGTTTTTTTTTAAATTTTGATGTATAGCCAAATATATTTGTCCCATTCTTGCATGGTTTACAAAATAGCAGACATATTAATGCATCCTGACCAATTTGTACATACATGACCCCATGTTTAATCTTACTCAAGTCAGCGATATATAACAAGATTTATAATATTCTTATGTATTATTATATAATGATGACCATCGTGAAAAAATGACCTTGAAAATATTTTGAGGTGCCACTGTATCTTGCATTACTCCAAATATAATTGTTATTATACTCAGTATGTTCAAAATTTGTTGCGATATACAAAAGTGCACAATTTTCACCTTTTCCACCCCACTATAGTATGATTCTTTATTCTTTGATCCAGGAGATAGCTGATCCATTCTATGCTTACTGCAAGCTTCATGTTGAGAAGGGGATCAGACGATACAAGCGTCAGAACTGGCTTGCTATCCAATCCAATCAGAAACAGAACAGCTCTGTCAATCAACGTTTAGCTGCCCTTCCAGATAGAGTCCATGCAAAGTTCCTCAGGTGTGTGTTTCTCAGTTTATCATGAGAGTATTAAGTATGGTCATTTCAAAGAGTTTTTCGACATTATCCTGTAAATCATTGATTCACCTTCGATTATAAGATAACGTGCAATAGTTTGTAATTACTTAGGGGTATTTACATTTTTTGGGGGGTACAAATCTGTATTAATAATGATAGAAAATAGATAATAAATAATAGACAAATTTTTAGAATTATGTCTTGCCAAAGGACGTTAGTGGAATGGATGGGACTCAAACTGCATACCTTGTATTCTTGATACAAAATGAAGATTTTATTCCTCTTCCTTTCTATGCCCAATCTTATAAGTCAACAGTAGAATGTTTTAATGACAATTCCTCACACAAGTAATCATTCTTTGTTTTTAACCACCCAACCCTGAACAGGTTTCAGGATCAGTACAAAGCAATGAGGCGGTTGAAACCAGACCCCTGGGTTCCCCCGGAGAAGGTACCTCGTGCCCTCACTACCAGCGCCTCAGCCTGTAGACGTCTCATGCGTAAGGCCGAGCTGATGGGTTTCACCCTGGATAGTATGAGGGCAACAAACGTCAGACATAAGAGCAATCATCAGGTTAGCAGGAAGTGGCATATTCCACCAGCATTCTCATCAGAGTTTGTCAACTATTGTATAGGTGAGAGTCCATTTAAACAGTTTAGTAAATAATTTTCCCATTGGGTGTCTTCAGTGGGTTAACATGTTGGAGAGCTTAAGAGATACACAAAGTGAAATTAATCTTCAAAATTAATGATAATATGATTTATTTTTTATGGAGGTATATTGTTTCATTAATATTTCATTACCAAAATGTCTGTATAGTGATTATGATTAAAACTTTGCTGATGCTGTTAGTTGGTATATTTATATCGATCCATTGGAAATTACAAAAAAAAAACAACAAACAAACAAACAATTTTACAACTTTACAAAAAATACCTTTACAAATTTACTTTCAGCAACTTGGACAGACAAATATAAGATATTCTATGTTTCTTGGTAAAGCCTAGTGTTTACAGTATAGTATTTACTTCTTTTTTGTTTTTTGCTCTGGATCTGTAGATCGAGATGAAAGAATGAATTCTCTGAAGACACGTCTCAATGATTTGATGAAACAGAGTGAGAAGCTTCAATCTCTTGAAAGTCAGCTACGTCGCAAGTATGATGGGGTAAGTAGTATTAATAACATGTATGTAAAAATAAATGCTAGTTATTTATACTAGCATTTGATAATAGATACATGAAGATGGTAGCATTCATCCTAAAATTCATAATGTGTCCATTTTGCCAAGTTTAAGTGATTGTTCCCAAAAAAATACATGTGGCAAAACAAACATTTATTACAGTCTTATACAGACAATTTGAAAGGAAAATGAAATATTTAATTCTGTAGTCTACTGTGAGTATAGGTTTTTGATGATGCAACCAATCCTCACTGGTTCTCTACTGCTTGTTATGGAATTGGTAACCTGTGTTAAAAAATTCTAGCCAAATGATTCTTGAAATAACAATAAAGTTTATCTTGCAGTTATTGATGTAAAAATCCTTAATAAATCAGCAATGAAAATGAATTATGATCAGACATGAAAGCGAAAACAGTTTTTTTTTCTTCAATTTATCTCGTTCTCCCAGCAATATAAAATCAAAACAAAAGAGAGATTTGTTAAACTATGATACCCATCTAAGAGGCTGAAATACCAATTTGAAGTGGTTTTTAGAATAGTGAGTATTAGTTTTGATATGATACCATTCATTACCCATATCTATATTTCAAAAATCCATCTCAGCTATCACTACAAGTAGCAGATTTGCGAGAAACTCAAGCAGAGAGTCGTGGGGAAGTAGAAACCATGTGGAAGACATTGAGTACAATGGCAGGCAAGAAGCTACAGCAACCTCAGGTACTTGAACTCCCTCGGATTAGGAAAACACCAACCAAGAGAGAAGACAAAGAAGAGCTCAAATCTCCAGGAGTCATTCATCTGTAAGTATTCCTTGTCTTTTTTCATTATTATTTTGTGGATGGTGTCTCATTAAGTCATTCGTAAAGTTATGAATGACTTTACAAACAACTGGAACATTTTATTCGGTGCTATACTTATCACATGCATAGTTATGTAGCGAAAGAAATGATCACCAGTTATTTGTAAAGTCATTCGTATCGTACGAACGACTTGGTGAAACACAGCCCAGGTTCTTTCTATATCTATATGGTTACATGTTGTCTTCCTTACATGTCTCCCAACTGGTATGCTTCAATCCTGTTACAATATGTAACAGATAATGTTGAGTAGTGGTCATTATGAACAAAATCTAGCAAAAATGTTGCCATTCTTCTTGACAGCAAATCTCAAGCATTTGCAAAAAAAAAAAAAAAAAAAAAAAAAAAAAAAAAAAAGAAAAAAGAATACTGTATAAGTGGTCATTTTCGCGGTGACTTTATTTTCGCGAATTTCACAAGCCGTTCATCGCGGAAATTTTCACTTCAGCACAAGGCTATTTATAGTAATGAAGTCATCACCAAACTCACGAAATTTTGCTCTCGCGAATTTCCCCAACTAGTCCAAAATCGCGGAAATATCTGCACGCGAAAATATTAGCTTAAATACAGTATACTAAAAATATTGCGTAATTTCTGAGAAAACAGCAAAAAAAGCAACTTTTTTGTTCATATATTACAGAAATAATATTTTGGAAGAGAGAATCAAATCACTGAAATATGTTTCTAACAGCAAGTGTATAAAGTACTTCACATTTGTTTCTATTGTGTTGTAGGTGTGGCATATGTGAACAGTCCCATGACCAGCACCTACTAGTACTGTGTGATATCTGTAAGAAGTATTACCACATGGGTTGCTTAGACCCACCACTTACACGCCTACCAAAGAAGAGTGCTTTCAGTGTATGGTGAGTAGTCTAAATATTTTAATTCTCAAATAGAGTAAACAAACAATTATTTGTGTTGATCCTTCCTCTGCTCATTGTTTTTATCAAATACCGTATTTCAGCATTTGGGCTTAATTCATGATTGCATGTTCAGTTAGATTTAGAGTAAATAATATTTTTTTTGTTCAGTTAAGAATAAAAATTGACCTCACATCAGATATCAACAGAGAATCTTGTGTTATACAATTTCAAAATGACTTTAAGTGATAGAGTGGAAAAAAGTGCCGCATATAAATTAATTTCTAGAATACTAATAGTTTTTATTCAAAGTAGTAACTAATAAGGGCCCTTGGTGCAACAGATTAGCTAGAAATATCATGCAGGGAACTCTAAAAGCTTAATGGTTGAATGTGATAATTTTATTGTATAAAAGCATTTCTATGATATTAAGATCTGAATCTATAAAGACACCTATTAACCCAATCAGGCTAATTCATATCATAACAACTTCGAGGTATATGAACATTGTTACATCAGTATTTTTGCTGTTTACATTCCTACCATGCTTATATGTTGTGGATGGGTGTTTCATATTGAATTGCTTCAAACACTGAAGCACCTTGAGCAATAATGGTGGGATACTTTAAAGAGCTAGGGTCTTCAGATTCCATGGGGAGTGGATCATAATTTGCTGATCCCAGAATTCGTGAAAAGCACATGAAATACCTGTCTTGAAATAAATTTCTGGACCACAGCAAAACAATGTGTTCCACCTTGGACAGCTTCGGGCATCATCGGGCCAGGGAAAGGGAGATTTAACGACTTTACCAGATGAAGCGATGGGTGGAATAAACAAAGCATTACATAAGACTGGCAGTGGTCAGATGATGCAAAACAGCTGTTACGGGGTAAACATCCATGGTGTCAAATTACCCATGGGAGCTCCCGACCTACTGTCTTTAATCCCAGATGGTCAATGTTTATATACCTACCCTTTCTGAGACCATTTGAATTAAAATTGAGTATTCTAGAAAGTGCTTCAAATATTACTACTGTCATGGTAATGTTCCAAGTTTGTTAGAAATTTAGCGGTGGCGATGATGATATGCTGAGGAAAGCAATATTTGACAAATATTGTTACAAACAGATGCCATACAATCAGATTGCCATACAATCTGACAATGTCTTCTGGCCAGATTTCATATTCTTGATTAGATTTACCCATAAGCCTCAAATTTCCCCATTTCATTTTTAGCTTATTATGAGAAAGCAAACTTTATTGATCATTTCATCAAGTGATCACATCCTGAAATATCACTTATGCAGATGGGAGCCTACCCTTACATTGCCGTAGAATCAAGGTCATACTGCAATCATTCTTAATGTTTATACCTAAAGGCAATGCAATCATACACAATCACAATTATGATAACATGATATCATAAAGCAATTATTGATAACAGTTTTCACTGATTGAAAATATTGATGATAGTGTGGGTTGACTAGCCCTAGGTAATGATAGCAGTACCAGTGGTGACAGTGAGAGTGGCAGCTGACAAGAAAATTGCCAATTGGTCTAAACCCACTTTGACTAATGACTGTTTGCCCTCATCCCATATGGTCTAATTCCATTTGATCTACAAACAATTTGTCTAATTACCTTTAGGTCTAAATGTTACTTCGCCTATTTACCATTTCGTCCAATGCCCACGTCGTCTACTGTCCACTTGGTGTATCACTACTTGGTCGCTTCCAGTAACAAACTGGTAATAGGCCAAATATTCATTTGGGCATTAGACGAAAATGCAATTAGACCATTTGGCTATTAGACGATTTGGCAATTAGACGAATTGGTCATTAGACCAAGTATATATTAGACCAATTGTAAATTAGATCAAATTATTTGTAGACCAAATGGGTTTAGCTCATGTGGTATTAGACAAATGGAGAATTAGACCAATTGTTGTTAGAGCAATTGGGTATAAACCAAGAAAATTACCCAACAAATGTTGCAAATCCTTTTTACCTGAAGGCAATGTTCTGAGTGTGTCAGCAGTAGTAGCGATGAGAGTGAGGCAGAGGAAAGTAAGGAGGTAGAAGAGGAACCAAGACGTAAGAGACGGATCATCAAGGAACCATTGAAGTTCACTACTCAGTATCCAGACTTTCCATCCAAAAGGGTAATTAATCATGCTACATATTCACAGTATTCAATATGTTCAGAATGAAATTTGGATTAAATGAACTTCACAAACTAATAGTTGTAATTGAGTACCTGGTAGGATGCAAATATGATTATAGTTGGATAAGCATATATGTGACATTTTCCATTCCTAGGGAGTGGAGAATAGGCACCAGAAGTGTAGAATCATAATTAGAATAATAATAATGTGGGTTATAATACACTATAAAATGTCTTGAGTGTTGGAATATGGTATGTACAAAAATGCAATTATTAACAGTGAGTGTTTTTGAAAGAGTACCTTTTTTATATCATAGAGAATTAGCCGTGTTATACTTTTTTTTAAATTGGAATGTGATTTACAACTAAATATTTTATTTTCAGTACATTTAAACTGAGATTTCTTGAATCAATGATAAAAGGTATCACTTCAAAAGTTACCAAATGATAAATGTAAGTAAAATTCTGGTTATCATATACTTTTCATTTTAGGTTACTAAACCCAAGGGAAGAGGAAAGAGTAGGTTGACAGCAAAGAGAAAACAGACCAAGGCAGATCAAACTGATGATGTTGTAAGTTCTTGTATTATTTGTTTTCTGGAAATCCTATTTGAGTGTGTAGATGTGCTCGGGGGAAATGTAGTCCATGCTAAGATGTATATGATATGAGCATCTCAAATTATCTTCAATTAGGCATTTCTAACTCTCTGACCTGGACGTCAGCTGGAGGTTGTCATCGAGTTTGTTCCTTGTTTTGAGTTAGGTCAGATAATATAAGTATTCAATATTTCTCATTATCATCATATCACCACTTCCATCATCATCATTATCATCATCATCATCATCATCATCATTTTCACTACCGTCACAATCCATCATCACAACCGTCCTCATCATCATCATCAGCATTATTACTATCGGCTAACTATCACCCTCTCCTCCTCCTCTCCTCCCTCCTCCTCCTCCTCCTCCTCCTCCTCCTCTCCTCCCTCCTCCTCCCCTCATCATCACATCATCAACCACCACCCACCACCCACCACCACCAACCACCACCATCACCACCACACCTCCACCACAATCATCATCATCATTACCATCATCAACTTCATATCACCATCATCACCATCATCAAAATCATTGTGATCATCTTCATCATCATCATCATCATCATCATGATCAATATTAAATGTTAGTATTAGTTTATTGTTATCATTCTACTTACTCTTATTTTGCAACAGGAACAGCAGTCAGAACCAGCATCTAAATCCAGGAGAAAGTCAAGGTGATGGACATGTTTGCAGAACATGATGATGATTGGACCTGCAGGTAGTCATGACATGATTTAGTCATAATACATTCATGAACACTCTAGGGAAATTTTAGAAAAGTATGTAAAATTATTGTGGCGACTTCTGATTTTGTGATTTTCTTGATTTGTTGGATTGTACTTAATGTTTCACAGGGTATTAGGAGGCTCTTTACGTTTTATTATTGTGTTATTTAAATCATTCATCCGAGTCTTCACTATTGGAAATGGTAGACAAGGTAGAAAGATTAATGTATGGTCACAAATGTAGGAATGCATAGTTTCAACAAATATCAGGAGTTCAGGAGTTTGTAAAGATTTGAAGATAGAGCTTACTTTCTTATGACATTGGTACAATCGTCTTACTAATGTGGGGTTTGATGAGAAATTGAATACAATCTTGGACAAGACCATCGACTATCATCAAAGTTCTTAAGAAGTTCTAACAAAATGGTCTGGAAATCGTTCGCACACGTTTGTGACCAATGCTTTAGTTTTTCCATTATTTTTTTTTTACTAACTAACACTACATATAATTATGGATGATCTTTTGTTTTTACAAATAGTGTAGTTTTCAAATTTCGCAAAAGCATATTTGGCTGAAGGATTAGAAGCTATTAGAGTGACACACTGAGCTGTCATGTGTTAAGTGATTAAGTAAGAACTCAAGTGGAAAAAAAATTGTTTGCTTGAAATGATGTTTCTTAAGTTACAAAGAGATGGTGGTTTGGACAACCACTTGGCTAATGTTATTGTGTTTTGATGGAAATTATCGATTACACTATATCAATCATGAACAACATGAAATTAATTGATTGAATTATTAAAAGAAAAATTATACATTCATGAATTTTGGCTAGAAACAAAATTTGCATTTGATTGGTACATGAAATTATGTTTTTGGGAAACTTTTGGTCTAACATGCACTTACGAAATGTTGCGTGATTTCGCAACCGCAAATTTGGTCTCAATAGTTGTGCGTGACTTGTGAGAAAAAGTCATGAAGTCTCAACAATTTTTTTTAGCGTAGCAAAGATATCGCAAAAATGTCGAGAGGGGGGAGGGGATGAATGAGTCCCCCCCCCCCCCAAGTTTGTTTTATGGGTATTTTTTTTTATTTTTATTTTTTTAAAATTCTGGCAGAGAAAGACTGTCAAAGCAGTTCATATTTTTAAAAATAATAATAAAAAATTTAATCAATGCTATACATCGATAGTTCTGGAAGAATCTACATGTTGAATACAAATCATTCATGGGAAGTCATAAAATGCATCACATCTTTTGAAACTATGCCTGTGAAAATTGGGCATATTGTTATAAGACTGCACTGCTTCAGACCAAATTGGTGTAAACGCATGATTTGTGTATAAGTCAATACATTTGTAGTTACCTCACATATTTCACAAAGATATGATTCTGTGTTTTCATTGGCTTACTAATATTTTACACTATTATGTTTCAAAATGATTGGCAAAAAAAACAATATATTAGAAAAAAATAAAAAGTAAAAGCTTTAGCGGCATTGATATGAATAAAATGATAAGAAGAGTCTATAATGTCCCAATTCCAATAAAGTTTGAAATATTTTAGTGTTATTAGGGTAAATTAGATTCATTGACATGCTTTGTGATAGTGCTGTGAAAAGTGATATCCAAGGAATATTTCTCTTTTTTGCCTAGAAAGAAAGGGAGTAATTCTTTGTGTTTGTATTGTAAAGTTAGAATACATGTTGTCTTCTTTGTACGCATGAATGGCATCTTTTCTAGCGTGCTGTTGTTGTTTTTTTTTTTTTCCTTTTTGTTATCATTTTTAAAATGAGCTCCCAATGGACTTTGGTTATTTTGTAACAATCTTGTAAAGTTTTAGGATAGTGTGAAGCTCTAGAATTTTTTTGTGTCCATCTTTGAAAGATGCATTAATGTTTGGTGTAAGTACAGTGTACCTGGTTCATTTATTGTACCATTAAATTAAACTTGCCACTAACTCAACTGGTTTTTTCTTGTTTTGTATTACGGTTGTAGTAGTAGTAGTAGTAGTAGTAGTAGTAGTAGAGTAGTAGTAGTAGTAGTAGGGGATGGGTTCTAAGGTATTTACAGCTGTATTGTTATCCACCCACTTTTTGACCCAATAGGCATACTTGCCAACTGTCCCTAATTAGTAGGGACAGTCCCTATTTTAGGGGAAAAGAATGAGCATTTAACATCATTTAACAACCATTTTGTCCCTGTTTTTTTGAAAAATTTATGTACAGTAATCTATAGAAATACAGAATTGTCCCTATTTTTAAAATTTGTATTCCCACTTTGTCCCTATATTGGACACAATATGTTGGCAGGTAGATGGTAGGTCAAAAAGTGGGGATAATATTACAGGCCACCCTCCCCCCCCCCCGGACTTTTCGAAAGAGGGGGGGGGTGGCCTTCCCCATCTCCTCTGCTATCTACGCCCATGACCATTAGATATACGGTACAAATAACATAACAAAACATGAGAAACAAACAAAATAATAATAATAAACCTGGAAGGACACCCACCCACCATCTGCCTTGTTTGGTATTAACCACATTTTCCACAAGCAGAATAGAAAACTGATTGATCTTGGAGGGACAAGATTCCCGTTTTAGCGACGTCAATATTTGTTTGTTTGAAGTTCAGCCTGCACACATTGTAATACTTAGCACCTCCAGAAAAGAAAAGAAGATGAAGTCAAAGCTATTCGCTAAGATCGTTCTTTTCAAGATCTTGGCCTTAGATTTGCTCCAAACTTTGGCTGCAAATGATGTAGCAGACGAATTAGAAGCAGACGACTTTGAAGGTAAGCCTCAATTAAGATTTGTTTTGGTCTTGCCAAAACTAAAAGACAACAAAAAAAAGAGAAGAGAAAAAAAAAAAAACCGAGAAAAAAAACAACATTTTTACACTTTTGAAATCGTCGCCAAATAAAGAAATCGAACCATGTCGACGTGAACAATGTTTTAGAGGTAAAGAATAGAAGCTTTTGAGAAATAATTACAACAATAATGGTGCCTTCTTCACGCGTGATGCTCCTGTTCTCTCAGCCTCTGGTTCCAGTCAACAGCTGAATTAAAAACTTCAAAATGCCTCGTCTTTGCGTTTTCCGAGTAGTGATTGGACTTCAACGAGTATCTAGAAAGCTATGACCATCACGCGTGAAGAGGCCACTATTATTAATATAATTATGTATCAAAGGCTTCAGTTATTTACCTCTAGAACATCGTTCATGTTCACATCGACACGATTCGAAAACTTCCTATTTTCTCGTCTCCTGACTCGCCTTTTGGAACCACCTGAATTTTTATGTTAATTTTTTTTTATGAAGGAAAAAAAAAATATAAAAACCTTTAGATACAATTTAAGGCCAAAAGTTTAATATTAATTTTTAAAATGTATATTTTGCAAATTTACTATTGATATAGGGCCTATTACAATATAGCGTCGTGGTGTAGTGGTTCTGATTCTCGTCTTTCAATCAGAGGGTCGCGGGTTCGAATCCTATACTGCCGACGTTAATTTCCTTCAGCAAGAAATTTATCCGCAATTTGCTGCACTCGACCCAGGTGAGATAATTGGGTACCTGGTAGGAATATTTATTTCTTGAAACGCAGCGCGCCTAACAGCTGCGCTGCTAAAGCCAGGGTAATTATGCTGCATAAATTGTAGAACGCTTCGAGACTTCTGATCAGGAAGTATTAGGCGCTATATAAGCACGGCTAATTATTATTATTATTATTACTGTTCAATTATTATTAGAATGGGTAGACCGCTGCGTGACCAGTTGATGGGAATCGATCTGGTTTCCCTGCGTAATTGGGGTACTTAATCACTAAAATAGTCACCAACTCTCATTTCACCATTCCGTCGTTGTGGCTAATGCGGCCTAAAGTGCCTGTCCCAAAGAAGGCGATCGTTGTTGCGAAAACCTACGAAATACCTCTCGCCACCATGCGCAGGTCCAATCGTAGCAAAATTCAGTTCGCCGCTGGATTTTCAACAAGTTAAACAATAGCCGGCGTCAGTTTGGTTGACATCAATGACCGTAGCCTGTCTTCTCATGTCGCGACAAGGTGCTATCGTAGACTGTCGCCAGATATCTCATGTTTAGTGGCCTGGAACGGCGGCCAGTTGTAGGTTCCCGCGCTACAGCGTACGTTGTACGTACCGCTAAACCAAACGGCCAGTGAAATTTAAGCTGCTACGACCTTTGTCGCCAACTCAATTCATTGAAATTTTTAAAAATCACTCACGAACCAACTATAATGCGCATCTGAGAATACAATCACGAACCTAAAGGCCCGGTCTCA
Source organism: Paracentrotus lividus (assembly GCA_940671915.1). Classification (NCBI taxonomy): domain Eukaryota; kingdom Metazoa; phylum Echinodermata; class Echinoidea; order Camarodonta; family Echinidae; genus Paracentrotus; species Paracentrotus lividus. Next base: position 51,875,973 of record CALNVZ010002100.1, on the reverse strand, counting down.
CTGCCAGAATTTTGCTGGAGCGTTCCTGGAGCGGTGAAAAAAAATTCATCACCGCTCGTTACCCTTCACCACCGTTTAACAGAAGTTGGCCCCCGTTAAGGCAACACCGTATACGCTCGGCCACCGCTGATGGTCCCTCCTACCGCTCCGAAAGTTTTGAGCTGCACAATATTGCGAGTGGTGAGGAGCGGGCAATTTTCCGCTCCGGCAAAGTTCACTACCGCTCCAACAACGACCAGGCCGCTGTCTGGTAGAAAACATTCGATCGCAAGGATGGCCACAGTGCGCATATTCGGTTGATTTAAGGGCCTGTCCCACATAAGGCGATCGTTGTGGCGACAACCTATGCATGTTAGAAACTGCCAGAATCGTGTCAGAATCGTAGGTGACCGGAGATCATATACGTATCTACGACTCTGACTACGCTAGGCTACGACAACGACTTGCTTCCACGCAAACGATGGACTAACAATAGCTTGTATCCGGTGATACAATAGCCTCGACCTTCGCGCATCTCGAGGCTCGACATCTCTCGTCGCAGCTTAAAATCAACCAAAATATGAACTTGAGCACTGTGGCGATCCTTGCGACTGACACTGGCGATCGAGTGTTTTCTACCTGATGGCGGCCTGTCGCCTTTATGTTCGTGATCGTCCTATCAATTGTTAAGTAAAATATTACAGGGATAATTGCCTGTGTTACTGTCCCGTTTGTTACCTGACATAGTTTTTAAAACTGACCTTTGCCTGAAAACTCGAAGTTGTATTAACGTTAAAATATGTCCTTACAATGTTTATACATGTTTAAGAGGATATGACTCTGCAAATTTAGACTGCTTTTAAATTCAGAGTTATATGTGAACAAATTCAAATTTGAAAACACCATTTTTTTTACGGTCCCGTTTGTTGA
>CALNVZ010002100.1:51849863-51860624 GCA_940671915.1 Paracentrotus lividus | reverse complement strand
AAAAGAGTGTTGATTGAGACGGCGGGAAACTCTCGGGTTTTCGACATACATACATACAGACTAAAATGCTTGCGTGACAAGCACAAGCCGTGTGGGGAATTTAGACATTACAAAGTTCATTTTTTAACTTTTTAGTTACCTGTAATACTTGCCTTAGTGCTTCTTCATCTGACAGTGAATAGTTGAGTGGGTAGTTAGAAAATTTGATCAATCTCTGTGAATAATAAATGCGAACGTTTTGGGGTGCATTTTTCTTCTGTTCAAAATATCGTTTGTGATCCAATGATGTTGCCTATGTCTTGTTTGTTGTTTTGTTGTTTTGTTTTTTTTTTTTTCGGGCGGACTTGTAACAATGATTCATTGGGAGACTAATTTTTACTAGAAGCAATTAGAAGAGAAATTTGAGAAATTATTATGACGATAAAATAAATATAACTGAACTTAAAGATGATAGATTAGCGGAGGGTTTGAATATGGTTGTGTAACGCGTATGTAGTTCTAATGATTCGAAGTATCGAGCAATAGTAGATGAAATACTCTTTAAAAAAAAAACGAGTGAAAATTTCACTCTTGACGGACACTGTTGAATATGAGATAAAGGTGAATTTAGAGTGAAATTCGAATATGTTTGGAGTGAAAATGTGTATTGAGTGTATCCCTGAAGTCCTCCCGAAATTAGTTTGTAAAAACATATTTTCACTCCAATTCACTAGAAATTCACTCAAACGGTTCACTTTAAATCACACTTTTTTTTTTCCACAAATTCACCAGAAATTCCACTCAACGTCAACTTTAAATTCACTTTTTTTTTTCACAAATTCACGTAGAAATTCACTCAAAACGTCACTTTAAATTCAACTTTTTTTTCACAAATTCACCAGAAATTCACTCAAAAGTCACTTTAAATTCACTTTTTTTTTCCACCAAAATTCAACTAGAACTTCACTCAAACGGTCAGCTTTAAATTCCCTTTTTTTTTACAAATCACTAGAAATTTCACTCAAACGTCACTCTTAAATTAACTTTTTTTTCACAAATTCACCAGAAATTCACTCAAACGTCCACTTTAAATTCACTTTTTTTCACAAATTCACTAAGAAATTCCTCAAACGTCACTTTAAAATTCACTTTCTCTTCACCAAAAATTCACCAGGGAAATTCACTCAAACGTCACTTTAAATTTCCACTTCTTTTTTTTCAACAAATTCCACTCAAAAAACGTCACTTTTAAATTCACTTTTTTTTTCACAAATTCACCTCAAACAGTAACACTTAAATTCAACCTTTTTTTTCGTATAGTTACTCACTCCTCCAAATGTTTTTTTTTTTTTCTTCCAGAGAGTAACTTGCAAATCCCACGTATATCAAGAGGGGAAAAGCTAATGCTACAGTCACACAGACACTTACGCTTTAGTACGTCCGGTCTTGCGTCCAAAAAATTAATTTTCTTTTCTGCGGATCACCACGGATGCCCTACACCATCATAGTCAGCAAGGTGGAAAGAATTGATAATTCGTTTCATCCAGTAAAACAATTTAAGAAAATTAACCAATAGAGAAATGATTTAGAATAGAAGATGAAATAAAGATTAAAACAACACAAAACGTAATCCTATACGTAAGTTATCATGCTGTGACTGCCCAGCATCAAGGAATCAAAACATTACCCTTCGCGGACGACAACAATGCATTTAAAATATACTACCACTATCACTACTACTTCTGCTTCTGCCTACTACTGACTATTACACTACTACTACTACTGTCTACTCTCTACTGCTACTACTACTACTAGTATTACTACTACTACTCGCTACTACTACTACTACTAAACTACTTACCCAGTACTACCTCTGCTTCTACTATTTAGAGACGTCTTAATCAAATTAGTCGTGCATTACACGCCTATATAAGAACGGCACTATTATTGTTAGTATTATTATTTCTTTCTTCGTTTAGATCTTGATATGAAATGTGTATAGATATGATCATTGTTTCCAGAGCTATGTGTGCCCAATATTGTTATTGCTTCTTTAGCTCATTAGATTTGAGCTATATGGTAACTGTATAACATTTTTGCAATATTTCATATTAGTTTTGAATTTAAACAATGGAGCTAGAAACAAATAGACATTCATTTAATAGTATACATACATTCATCCCTATAGTAAGCCCATAATCACTTTGTAAAAAATAAACATAAACAAACCTCTTAATACCGCATTAATTTAATTTCCTGCGTAAGCATTTTTTACTGAGTAAATCTATCTCATTAATTTTATCTTGAAATTTGTCCATATACATGCTTACAGTCACCACAGGGACACTTACGTATAGATAACGGTTTATGTTGTTGTAATTATATTTATCTTCCTTATTCTATCATTTCTTATGTATTCATTGTTTTACTGGATGAACGAAATTATCAATATTTCTACTCTAACTGTGGACGTAAGCATCCGTGCGGGGATCCGAAAGAACAAGAGTATAATTTTTTGGGACGCAACCAGACGTAACTGAACGTAAGTGTCTGTATTGACTGTAGCATAAGCATTCGGATCTGTGTCTAAAACAATAAAATGGTTGTTATGATAATACAAAGGCCTTATTCTCGTGAATTGGAAAAGAAAGAGATCTTAATTGTTCAATAATTGCCAGTGTAAAAATTTTGGTGATTATTAAAACGAGTATATGTTTATGTTTTTAAAGTTTGCTATACGAAATACATACCTTTTTGCTCTGAAATCCAGATATCAGTGTATTCGGACCCCAAGGTATTGTTAGCGAAACTATCGCCCAAAGCATTGTTTTATGCGATATTGTTTTTTAGTATAATACCATCGTGACATTTCCGAGAGATTTTGAAATTCGTGATTGATCTCTCTTCATCTTGTGTTATAACAGTTATTATTCATAATGATTGCTTTTACTCTTCATGGTGGTTTACATGAATAAAGAATGAAATTTATAGAAGAAATAGTAGAACTTTCCTCTATAGTAATATAATGATTACCATATTGTGCTGTAGATATTGTGTCGAAAAGTCATAAACATTCACCGAGCGATTATCATACAGACTCGTATTAAATAAAATGGTATAACCAAGAAAATAATTTAGGTCATGAAATATCTTCGACAAACATGTGTGTATAGTGATTACTATTAACGCACTGAAACTATTTTTTATTGCTTACACAACTTATAATTTGTATAATTTCTTTTGTAAAACAACTAGAAAGTTATGCTGAAATTTTTAATGCGACGAGAGGAAATTTTGAGAATATCTACATCACTCATCTATTAGTTCTGGAGACAGCCGAGTTCCATTCGCCATTTGTGCGAAGACGTGTCTAAAAGTCAATGAAAAAATTATGCGCATTAAATTGATAATTTTTCATAATTGTGATCTTTACAGCAGCAAATGAGATGGAATGCAGCAGTTGCAGGAAGAAACCGCTATGATTTTTTGTTTTATGGGGAAGGCATAAAACACAACTAACTAATTAAGACTTCAATCTTCTTACTTAAAAACACAAAGAAGGTTTTCCTATTGTATCATCTCAGATGTACAATGTCCCTCATCTGAGTCGATGTGAATAACCTAATTATCTCGTTCAGTTTACAATTGAGGAATGATATCCTTGTATGCATTGCCTATACTTTATATCACTGTAGACTCATTTCTCGTTGTCCATCAGCATGTAAGCAAGAATGACTGCATATCTCGTATTCCAACATTAAATACCTTAAGATGATGGAAAGATGTTTGCCTCCAAAAGAGCGAGAAGATGATTGGAAACGGCTCTGAGACTGGATTGCATAAAAACCTAAATGGAATTTCATATTCCGCTCTGCGACGCATGAAAGCTTCCAAACAAGCTTCACTTGACGTTTGTTATATCATCTTTATGGTATAATGATGAAATATCTGTCTGCTGTTTATTCCATTAATTGTCAATGCTGATAAACCAAATAAACTTGAAATACTATTATATATTAATACTGTCAGCAATCACAAATCTGGATATAGAAATAGGCCAAGACTTATTGTCGATTCGGACAAAAATATCAATAATGATCAACTGGGACGGGCAAACATAGAAAGAGACATGATCGGGAACGGGTATTAGTATTCGTGAAAGTTATAGGCTTGTTAAAACAATCTCATTGATTTCTCACAGGATTTAGAAATAGAGCTAATAGAAAAATATTAACATCTGATGGACCACAACACTTGATCCTTGTTCAACACAAAATGTGGTTAAGTAGAATATGTTGAATTGCGACAATGCAATCATATTCCTTTAAAATATGTCTAGATTGCTAAGATTATATATTATATTGCTTGTTATATCACTAATTTTACATTGCGATGCATAGGAATTCTTACTCCACAGCTTGACAACTATGGTCATATCAGCATTTTAATTTGTTCGTTGTTGTTAGTACTTTTATTCATGTTATAACCAGCTACTTAATCAAAATGTTAATTATACTTGCCCAATACTTAATTTGAGCTATTTCGTATACGAATTTTTCGCTGCAATTGCTAGTTAAAAGTTTAGTTAGGTTCAAACAACTTCAGTTACGTTAATCTCATTTGCATTATTATTTTCCTAATGTTTTTTTTTGCTTGTATGATCTGTTGTTCTAAGAAAAAACAAATACCGTTGAGACTAATAACTGACCTTGTTATTTCTAATTTCCTTAATTCACAATTGCTCTTCTGACCTGGGTATTCTGCGTTATAAATATGTTCAATTAGTCGTGTATAGGATAGTTGGTAGCTGCTGAAGAACCGACTTTAAGCAATGTGGTTTGTGCTGTAACAACAAGGAAAGTATAATCGATACTTAACAAATGAGTTACAAATAAAACCTCAAATGAAACCACAAGTTTGCATGGTGGTTTTGTACCTATTGTGTTGTGTTGAGTTTCCTAATGGCGTTATCCTTCACCATTATGTAATTTTTCACGCCCATCTCATTTCGTTGGGATCGCAATAAATTCTTTTAATGGTATCAATTAAAATTATAGAGGTGATCTAAGTATAGGGAGCATAATACATAAGTCGTTTAGTGGGGCTACTAAGTTTTAGTCCTCCTTCATGAATATATCACTCAGTGTGACCTATAATTACAGTCACTGGTGTCAAATAAAATGGTACTACTGGAACCATTTTTTATAGTATGAAGGTTAACCACAACCTAAGGTATCGTTTGATTGTTTTGTAAAGTAGGGAAAATCAGACTTTCTACTGCAATTTTTTCACTCAAATTGAGTGTTGTAGTTTTCTTGAGATAATAACTAGTTTCTTACAATCAAGAAAAATCCTTTTTCGCACGCCTTCCCATGTTTTGTGTATGGTTTTCGCATAATGGCCATTAATATGCTCAATTTCGATTTCGGTCTCGTCGTACCAAAATTTAGCATAACTTTTGTTTTACGAAAGCAAATTATACAGAACAAAGCGCATCAGCAGGGAAAATATTTTGGCTTTATTTTGGTACTACATACACACATTATTTGAAAATATTTCACACCTAAATATTTTTTTTTCGACTGTGCCATTTTTTTTGACACAGACTGTATATCATCTACATGTGGACAAAAGGGGAGCTTATCGTGGATTTCCAATGTATAATATGTATATACATGTAACATGCTAGAAAAAGGGAAGTTCCAGAAAGAAAAGCAGTGGTTGGTGTGATGAGATATGTTAATTTACTTTATAAATAGGAAGATATCTAAAATTGTTGATAAATAGATAATAATGAAAGAATCATGCCGTTGTCAGCCAAACAGTATGAATTTCCTCACGCTTTGATAGCCTTATCAAGGTCGCTATGAGGGTCAATGATGATTAAGACCTGTCGAGCAACAATAAGGTTTTGATCTGAGTAGGAGTGTTGTAAATAAACGATATTATGTTAATAGGCACGAAACAAAAGGAAATATATTCCGGTAGAAATGGAAGGCCTCTCATCGTGAAGCGAGAGAAAATCATAAATATTGAATACAAATAGAAGAAGATTATATATTATGATCATTTCCGTATATACTGTAGAATTTCTGAAGAAAAATCCGAAAGTCTGAAGGAGAAGTTGTCATGTGTTTATCTAACAATAGGGCCTACTGGACCAATAGTGAAAAAAGAAGAAGAAAAGAAAAGAAAACCATGTTTAAACATTTTAATCAACTAAGCAAAACCCAGTGTCATGACAATCACATCAGCTTAATGGCCATCCTTTTAACATGACAACTGGGTTAGGACCATGCATTATAAAAAAAATCGTTAGATTTCTGACAACATATTGGGCGATTCTTTGAAAAGTGAACCTTTTTGGGGAAAAATAAAGTTTCCCCCTTTTGTTTTTAAGCTGCATATTGATATATAGCACGTCCCCCCAAAAAATGTCCCTAAGCTGATTAGTTACACTGATCGCAAATGTTGAAATGCCTATGTGTCATGTGTGTAAGCTAATTATATAGGTAATCTTTATATACTTTTTTCCTTCTAATCTATGGATTCCCTGCTGTCAGCAGAGTCGCCATAAAAAACGTATTATAAAAAAAAACAGTTTTGTTGTAAATTTCCATATCAATTCTAGTTGTAAACTTAAGGGGAAGAGGGCCCTATCACCCTACGCAAAGCGAACGCGGCCATAGACTTTTTGTATTTTGCACAGTTTTTTCACTTTGTTTTCTTGATTTGGCGATCACTATCTGTTCAAAGAATGACAACATGAATGTTACCTAGATGAGTCCGAATTTTTAAAAATAGGAATCATACTTATGTCAGAAAAAAAAGTCCTGTCATGTGTCATGTCGAGAATCCTAGTAAAGGATCGAACTTCCTGTACAGAATGGCCAATTTTGCTCCATAGAAGCTTCATACGCGTGCATAGTCATCTTCGTCGATACGATATATATTAACCTTAAGACAGCTTTTTAAAAGCGAATCCAGCTTTCCAAATTATGGGTACATCATCTCATTGGGTTAAAAAGAAAGTCCCTGTCACTTTGAACATTATCACAACACGATCTTTCTCGATGGGGTCATATTTCTGACCTTTGCAAATGGCATATCGGAAATGAGGACGCGTCTTCGCAAGGATGTGACAAATACTTATTTAATCAATAATCGTGGACATTTAATCTATGTGATAATAAAATTAGAGTAACACTTAGCACCATGGTGTTATAGGCTTGCCAAAAGATGCTTTTTCCCAATCTGGTCTGGATGCAGCTGCTACGAAACTATTGATAAAAAGTTTCAATATTTATGTTCATGTCCATAGACTAATTCCTCGAACGGATCGACTGACAATTGCCATTTTACGAGGGAAGTTTCTAGGCGAGTTTTGTGGCGCTACAGTAATTAAATTGCTATGCAGTTGCTCAATCGGTCGCTTCCCGCCGTTTAGCGTGGTGTTGTTTTGTTTCAGCTGCGTGTTTCTACTAAACTCCATGAATTAAGTGTTTGCGTTTCCTCCTCACATAATGGACGCGTCTTTATGTTAAGATTTAAATGCATACGTTGAGATTACTTTCACGTTGGAGTAGAATTGATATGCTCTGCAAGATAATTACATGAGAAATACAAATATACATCAGGAGTACACATTGTTCCGTAACGAAGCGTGTAAGCTATAGATCCAATGATTTTTTTCCGCTTCTCTTTCATTAATTATTAGAGGAGAAATTTACAGCAAAACGTATTTCAAATTACTTTTTGTATGGCGACTCTGTGCATCACTTTGCTGTATATTTGTGTTACAGTGTCAGCAAATAAAGACATTCTTCATAGAAACTGTCTTAAAATTTGATTTTCCTCGTTTTTAACGCTGAGTGCTAGGACTTACAATTGTTAACTTAACTCATTTTTATAGCTTGCAGTTCATCAACTCGATGTAAACACAGCCGTGCTTCTATATAGCATTCTTCCAACATTCATGCTTGAGAAGAAAAAAACTGGGCATAAGTGAATATCTAGAATTCAAATTTCAGAATTTTGGACAGATTGGACTCATAAAATGACCCTTTTCTGTTTGTATATAAATTTGAATGAAATTCATCGGAAAATCACAGATATGGCCATTTCCAACGAATAATACTGATGAAAAGGCAATGCATTCATCAGTTGTTGTTTTTTTTTTTTCTTTTCCTATTCTGGGTGCTGCCGTTAATGATTACTATTCCCCCTATCTGTACAATGTTGAGATTATATTAGAATACAATTTTCACTCTGTTTGTCATTAAAATGATTACGTCATAGAAATCTAAAATATGAAGAGTAGTTGTTATTTTTTAGCAACAAGTTATTTTTTTCTATAATCATCTAGTGTTTACTAATTATCGTGTTTGCGTATTTTGTTAGGACGAACATTAGCTCATTAATTTCAACGCTTCAGGTATTTGTTTTTATTAAATGATTATGTACATAGGAGTCTGAGTTCCCAGACGAATGAAAAAATGAATATTTTTCTGGTTATTTGAACTATGTCCTGTTATTATTATGATTTGGTTATTCAATAACATTACGTTGTGCAGGGCCAACTGGTAGAACAGTTCATTAGCGCTGAGTGGCTACCTTGGGTAAATATGTTACTTTTATTAATGTTATTATTATCATTATTATTATTATTATTATTATTATTATTATTATTATTATTATTATTATTATTATTATTATTATTATTATTAATATTATTATCGTCATCATTATTATTGTTATCATCATCATTATTATTATGATTATAAGTTATTCTGTTCAAGAAATATGAATGATAGTAATGATCTCAGACAAGGTAAAGTAGATTTTGTAATACCTATACCATGTACATAGATTTTAATTAAAATTTGTTTTTAATAATTATCATACAAAAGATGTGTATATAGATTTGTATTACCAATCAAATAAAAGGTTATTTTGATTTAAATTTTTGTTCATGATCATCCGATTTACACACTTTTATTAACTTTTGATAACGTTGGTGCATTCATGATATGACTGGATGATGATTTTTCGAAGTTTATTGTACCCGCAAACCACAGAGCATTCTTATTTGATATGCGTGCACACTTTCTTTTTGTCTAATCCCTTAACGCATTTTTTTTTCTAATCGAATTAATTTATTTGCCAAGATCTAATATGCATGCATAGTGATAAATTGCACATGGAAGAAATCCAGTTAAACTTTAAAGGATGACAAAAAGAGCTTTTTAAATTATGATAGGTCTTACACAGAATATATCAACTTGAATTTAACAAAACATAATATGGCAAATAAATACTGATATGCCTCTGTATCTTTTAGGAATAACATGTGATTATTGTCTACATCATGTCTCATGTTTCTCTTTTCTTAATCTCGAGTAATAGAAATAAATTATAGTTGCTTTATTTTGCACATTACTTTGTATTATGCACTTATATATTATCTGATTATAGAATGCCGAATGAATAATGATAATAATTTACACATTGTATGTAATTGTTTCGTCTTGTTAATTGGTAGAAATAATTTACTCTCTTTAAAAAGTACAATTTTATTTTATTTTATTTTTCATTTTTTTTTACAGCTTGATTGTTATTATTTAGGAAATAGCCCTGCAACTAAACCAAATCAAAGATTGTGTGGTTGACACGTCCATTTTGATAGTTATTTTCGTCGTGAGTTTTATTACATTTGAGAGTGTCTTGCATTCAACACTAGCAAATGTTGAAACGTTGTGTTTCATAAACATAGGCTTGCATAGCTGATTTATTGTAAATATTAAAGAGAACATCCCGGACTTGCGTCAAACGCTTTTGTGCCAATTAGAGCGTGAAGGAAACATCTATGGAATTGTATGGGGATAGAATAAAGAAGGAGAATTATGGTGAGAAAGCTTGAAGAAAAGTAATATTGACCCTACACTCTCTGACAGCTACCGTATCGAAGTAGGGTAGTACATAAAAGTCACGGATTACGATGAAATTGTAAACTCCTATACCTTGTTTGTGTCCTATTCCTCGGTTGCCGTGGGTGGCCAACAAATTATGAACATTTTACTCGATTTCTTGGTTTCCTGCTTTGTCCTATAGAGGGGATATCACATACCTATTGCAGCGGAAAACTATAAGGTATCTAGCACTTCACATGATGAACAATTTCTTTCATAAATCTTCATTTCCTGAACCTCGTACCGCCATGATAAGGATATAGATCGAAGAATATGAATTGTTCTGAAAGAAGGAATTCAAAGTAAAAATTTATTTCCATACTAATTGGGATATTGATTTACGTATAAGTTGACATTAAGTCTGATTTTAATTTGGATAAAATAAGAATCTCATTAAAGTTAGTAGGTTACTTATTATTCATGTTCCCCGGACGTACCCATTTCAAAATGTTATTTTTGTAAAACCTCAGCATGCCATATCGAAGCTAATATCAAAACAGAGCAAAAAAACATCTAAAAAAGGAAGAGGGGCAGATTTTTCAAGCCTTTTAAAGTCTTGTTCGAAATCCATTTCTTTGTCTGATTCGTTCTTAAATTCCACGATATAGAAAATATGATATTGGGACCTTAAAGTCGCACTTGACTTCTACGCGCATCTTGTTTTGTAAAGCGCAATTCAATTGATAGATTTCACAATGGCGCACATCCCCTGAGCATGCTCTGACCAATGAAGTGAAGCGTAATATAACGCACAAAAATAACGAGTTAAGTGCGATTTTTTAAGTCTACTTTAAGCCCGTCTCACACTGTGTGA
>CALNVZ010002100.1:51815415-51838845 GCA_940671915.1 Paracentrotus lividus | reverse complement strand
TAAATGATGTTTTGATCTGGGAATATCCCCCAGTAGCAATAAAAGTTGAGAAACGGCAATCATGTCTGAACTGTATTCATTCTCGCAATGCGCATTATTATCCTCAAACATGCAGTCAATGGCCGCAAACATCGTCTGATCTCACACCTTGTTATTATTTCCTTTAGGGGTACTTGAAGAAAAAGGTGCACCCCCCCCCAATAGTGATATCGACGATTTGCAATTGCCAAATTCGTAATGAAGTTCTGTTCGGATATGTGTGCAATAATCTGGCAAAGAATGGTAAGACGAGTTATTTTAAGACGCACTCTGTCTCCAGCTTTGAATGGAGAGACAGGTGGGCCTATCGAAAATGTGGGTACATAAAGGTCAGGAAGAACAACCTACCCTGACAATCGCTACTTGCGAAATAAGATTTGTGTGACTATAAAATCATTAAGATTGTTGTAAAGGGTGGCGTAATCACATGAACTAGGAGGCCAAATCTCTGGGGACTGCTACTAAAGATATTTTGGACGCCCCTTTTCTTTTCGCACCACTCCTTTTTTCCATCCGTTTTCTTTTTCCTTTTTTTCTTTTTTTTTAAAAGTTGACCAGAAAGCCATTAAAGGATACATCAAATCACCGCTATTCATCCTTATAATAGTTGAACATAGTGGTGTACAATTTAGTTGACACCTAAGATTTGGATTACCATTCCATTCCATAAGAGAAGGTGTTGTCACTGCAACTTATTAAGATCACTCAATAGTGTATTCCTTTGGAATCATTTTTATCCTTCACTCGTATGTAATATGGTACCTTTTTGTTTTTAGCGCTCTTAAAATTTACTAGTATCGTTATTATTAAATGAAGTACCTGAATAATCAATTTTTTCATCAGGTGATAAATGCAATTTTGAAAGAAATTTAATATATATATTTTTTTTTTTTTTTTTTTTTTTTTTTTTTTTTTGCATAATATTATTGTTGTTTGCAAAGTATAGTTGTTTGGTTCAAGTTGGGACTGATTTTTTTTTTCTTCAACGTCCCGCTATGTTGATGCGGAGGCAGTACTTTGAGGCAAATTGTCATCGTCTTATATTTCGTTTCCTCTCTTGATTTACTTTACTAAATTTACTTTATCATTATGCAGATCTGTCATTATGATAATTCAAAGTTTAAAGATCAGCAACGTGATAGATAAAACCAAAGACAAACTAACAAACGAACACAAATTCGAAATAAAGCAAAGCTTAAATTACATTTCCTTGTTTCTGAAATTAAGCTTAGGTAATTTTTGAATGTCATGTAAATTTAATTACCACGAAAAGCATTGGATTTGGCAGAGTCTATACACTATTTAGTGTAGTGTCATTTTTATTTAATTTTTTTGAATCTATCAGATTACCTCTTTTCAAACAAGTCTATTACGTACTGATGATTTTGCTTTTTATTATAAATTGTTTAGTATATAGGCCTATATTAATTATGTGGTTTATTTTATTAAACCTTAATCATCACTAATATATGTAACCTTTATTTGTAATATTTATTCATTATTTAAACATTATATATTCACAATGCACACATTTATTGTGATATCTTATTAATTTATAATCCTGTGCTCAGTCAAAAAAAGTAAGTGTTATCGAACGTAATTCAAGAGTCAATATTGCAATGAATTATTCACAAGATGACAACTAACCTGCTTACGTTCATCTGATATCTCACTCATCGCAGTAAAATCGTTTCCTATTAGCACCTAACTTTTTGTCTCTTCCTCCCTAGGTACCTTTTGCAAGACACGCTGCTTAAAAGGCCAAACTACGAGTGATCTTTGTTTCTACTGTCGCAGACAAGGTAAGTTTCAAAAAGCTTTTATTATCTCAAATCTGAAAGATACGATTTGGTCAAAGGTGATGAGTGAAAGAAAAGTTTCGTTTTCAAACAAACCTGATAGGACAAATGTCAGCTCCTTCCGCTATTGCGTATATACGGATATTTAGCCTGTTGCTCCAACATTGACTATACTGCCGTATAAGCATGGTCTGGATAGGATTTAAGAAAGATAAGGAAATTTTTGTGGAGATACAGCGTAATTTTGTATCATGTAAACAATATCTGTATAGACATTGCGTGACTTAACTCATTGACGATTTTTGTTCTTTTACAAAAGGGCGTATTTATAATCCATATTTTAATTTGATAATACTGACGATAAAGCAAAACCTTGCTTTCAACGATAATCATTCCTCGAATCTGATTTTGTTTGTTTGTCTTCTCTTATATATTTGATAATTTTTTATTACGTTTGATTTTTATTATTATATCTCCTGTCCATACAATTTGAAAACGTGATGTCATATTCCTACATCTTATAATCTTTAAACAGCAACCGTAATAAAAAATAGTAATCTAATAAATCTTTGTTTAATAAATCCACGCTATTTGTTCCCAAGGTGGTGATTTTTCGACTTTTTGACCATTTTTGTGTCAAGTGTGTCAGTGTGTTTGTAAAGGTAAACATAATTTGTCATATATCATCATAAAGGATATGACATGAACTTAATGCAAATGAGGTCAAAAAGTCATTTAAAGGTCACATGACGTCACAAGGCTCATGAATATTCAAGAAAAAATAATTAAATGCATTAAAAATGTTATTTTCAATCATTTAAAAAAGAGGTTTGTCATAGGAGTACAACCAAAAAGTATGTATTTTCTGTTTTTGTATTTTCTTGGCTAAATTTGGTGAAATATGACGAACCTAGCAAATAGCTTTCTATATTTTTAGACTTGAAAAATTCAAGTCTCAGAAATTGTCTCACAAAAGTTACTGAGCTGATGTAAAATCATGCATTTTTATTGCACTCTCCCACCTTTAGAAATGAAACAAATTATGTGTTTTTAACATTTGTGTTTTGTATTATGTTTCTTTTGTTTTATCAGAGACATTTTTTAAACAAAAGATGTTGTTACGCCTAATCTTCACCAATTGTTTAATGAAAAATATTACAGGGAATAATTGTACTGTGTATTACATAACCCGTGTGTTAACATGACATATTTATTAAAACTTGACCTTGCCAGAAAAATTGAAGTTGTATTAACGTTAAAATATGTCCTTACAATGTTTATTGCATGTTTAAGAGGATAATGCTATGCAAGTTTGGATCTATGTACTTCTTTTTTTTAATTCAGAGTTATATGTGAAAAAAGTCAGAATTTGAAAGCACCATTTTTTTCTGGTCCCGTTTGTTAACGTTTGTTACTTGAGTTATTTCAACTATTTGTTTATGTTTTTGTTGAAGATTCTTACTACCTTCAAGAATATGCCTAAGAATTGAGATTTCATTTAAGATTTTTCAAACAAGCCCTATTTTTGGCTCTGAATGTCCCGTTTGTCACCGCGCAAGATATTTTGAACTTGCCCTAATACATCATAACGCAAAAGGCATCTAATCATGTCATGATATAACGTGAAGAGGTCATTCTTATCTCGAGATGTAAATGAAAGTTTTTCAAACAGAAACCCTGACTCTAAAGATTACGATAGATTTGCACTCATGGATTATGTTATTAGCGAATCACTTCAAATATTATCTGATATACACTGCCCTCCAAAAGTTTGGGTACACCTGATGTTAGCTCTGTTTTGGATCATTTTGAGACATTTTATCTCCAGTATTTTAGTCCAAATGATGTTTAAGTACAGAAAATACATTATGCAACCAATATACCTCACGATTACCACGCCAAGTCTCCTTGGAATTTAGAAATTATTCAAAAATACGCAAAAAGTGCAAAAACGTGATTTGGCACTAATTTATTCAATTATTGAAAAAAGAAGATATCTTGGCTAATAATGGTCCGATCAATGTAAACTTTTGTATTGATGTTCAGGCATAAGCAAAATATAACCCTGTACTCTTTGTTCGTATTTTGAGACAACACTTTATCAATTATGCAAATTTATGCAAATTAAAGGTCTATTTTTAGAAATTTATCAATATTTAGTTTTAAAAATTGCTATGAAGTCCAATTTTTTGTTAAAAGTTGCTGAGTATAATAGTCTACAACATTTTGATTTAAAAGTTGGACTTTCTCATGAATTCCTTTATATCCTTTTGTTTTATCACTTTCTATTGTCTTCGATTATTTTTTATTTTTTATGTATTTCTTAATGTTTTTGGCTCTTTTCTGTTTCTGAAATGAAAGCAAAATATTATCTTACATTCTATTTAGGTCTGGCATGCAATAATGCAATGTTGTATTACCTAACAACACAATGGGCAGTGTTCTTAGAACAAAAGTTGCACTACGCTTTAAAGGAAAAAAACACCAAAAGGCATATTTCGGGTTGGTAGCGGTTGCGCAGCAGTCATTGATGTTTTATGGTTGGTTAAATTAGCCGAGACCCTCGCCCAGTTAGAACAGTCATAATTCAGTCTTGATATAAAAAGTTATTAAGTAAGGAACCATTATTTTGACGTGTAATTAGGAAAGTTTTAAAATATCTGTTTAAAAAAAAAAAAAAAAAAATCGATTATTGCCCATTTGTGTACTGAATGCACCATTCACCTGAATTGCTCTACAACACTCTCAGTTGCATCTAAAAGGATCATCTTGGATATCTTTAAATCAATAAAAGAAAAAAAAACATAAAAGAGCCCAAAAAATTGCGAAACACATAAAAATAAAAGCAATAAAAAAAAAATAGAAAGTAATGAAACAAAGAATATAAAGGAATTCATGAGAGAGTCCAACTTTTTAATCATAATTTTGTTGAGTATTATACTCAGCAACTTTTAACAAAAAAAATGGGCTTCATAGCAATTTTAAAAACAAAGTATTGATACATTTCTAAAAATATACCTTTAATTTGCATAAATCTGCATAATAAACAAAGTGTTGTCTCAAAATGCAAACAAATAGTACAGGGTTATATTTTACATGTGCCTCCACATCCATGAAAAATTTTACATTGATCGGACCATTATTAGCCAAGATATCTTCTTTTTTGTTCAATAATTAAATGAATTATAGTGCAAAATCACGTTTTTGCACTTTTTGCATATATTTGAGTAATTTCTAAATTCCAAGGAGACTTTGTGTGGTAATCGTGAAGTATATTGATTGCATAATGTATTTTTGTACTTAAACATCATTTGGACTGAAATACTGGACATAAAATGTCTCAAAATGATCCAAAACAGAGCTGAAATCAGGTGTACCCAAACTTTTGGAGGGCAGTGTATGGGGTCTTTGATTGCCGTGTGCGGAATCAGGTATAGGTTTTTTGAACAAATTAACCAAAGCAACTGGTGAGGAAGAATTCTTATATGAATTTATAATCGAGGTATACTGTATATTATTTTTAAAAATATTGCAAGTATGATAAATTTTATACTGTCTTTATATCGAATCAAATATCTTCCTAATTCACAAATTGTTTGGTGTATCGGGTTTACTGATGATAATAATGATAATAATTAATCATAATTAATAATAACAATAATGATAAAAATAATAATAGTAATAATAATAATAATGATAATACTAATGACGATAATAATAATAATGATAATAATAATAATAATAATAATAACAATAACAATAATAATGTAATTTATATCACGCCAAATCCACTCTGTAGAGTGTTAGATATACTTAATCTCATTCTAAATCAAAATATTTCAAGCATTTCTGTAAACAGTATATTCAGCCAACTGTAGGTTGTAAAGCATTTATCACCTATAAATCAAAGTATCAAAGTTATATCGCTATGATCATCTGCCTTTACTTACCCTTTCTCTTTATGTAATATGTGTACATTCTTAGAGCTGAAAAAGGTTACAATGTAGCTTCATTTCATACATTTGATGTGTTTCGGCCAAAGTAATGACAGGCCTTTTGGAAAGAGCCACGTACATGAGTATAGAGTTTCAGTCTCTATTGTGAAGTTTAAAATATAGCTCGCTTATTATAACAAGTGGTACAATGTGGCAATATGTGACCTTCGTTTTTCTCATGTTAAAGACACCCCCCCCAAAAAAAAAAAAATAATAATAATAATAATAATAATAATAATAATAATAATAAATAAATAAAAAAATAATAATAATAATAAATAAATTAAAAAATAAATAAAAATAAATAAATAAATAATAATAATAATAATAATAATAATAATAATAATAACAATAATAATAATAATGATAAAATTTAAAAAAATAAAATAAAAAAATAAAAATAAATAAATAAAAATAAGTAAAGATGTTATATAAATAGTGGACAATGTAGAATAAAATATACTAGATTAGATGTACAACACATGCTAAATGAAAATAGAAATAAAATCGATACTCTTCCCATTCATCAATGGTTCTATAAACAAATTTAAAGTAGGTGACATGGTACTGATCTAGCCAACCACAACTCCTTTTTTTTTCTACCACTATCTACTATATATATAGTTTACGTTATAGATTTATATCTATACTATATATTTGATATATATATATATATATATATATATATATATATATATATATATATATATATATTATTTAAATAGTGTACAGTCTATCGCGCAATATACTGGATTATAAGTACGACAAATACTAAATTATCCCGAAAGCAGATTTTTTTTTCTCCGAGGCCGCAGGCCGAGGTGAAATAGATCTGCACGAGGGATAATTTAGTATTTGGAGTTCATATAGTCCAGTAATGTTGCAAGATTGAGCGTTCACTATTTATTATAGTAAATAGACCCCTAGATCTTTGAACATGCCTAATCTGATATTATGTTTCCCAATTTTTTGGTGCTAATTAAGCTATTGTGACGTATATTGTTGCTCAGCGTACCCATTGATATTTACTTTGTGCGCACCATTTTACTGTTAATACGCGCTAGCGCAACAAGGCAATCGATTGAATTGATACTCTCCCTATTCATTTAACACGGGCTTTACCCTCCAAAAACCGAAAGTTATATTGTACATATGTACAATATAACAATTTGAAGGTAAGTCACGTGGTACTGACCTAGCCAATCTCAACCCGTATTTTTCACTCACTATTTACTATATATATATATATATATATATATATATATATATATATATATATATATATATATGTTTTGTCCGGGATCCATTTGTTTCGCTATATACCATCATTTGCAAAAGTTTAAGACCACCCTAAATTTTTGGGGTATTATGTTCAATGAGCATTATTCTTTTAGCCCAAATTCCTTGCTCAAACGGCGAGAAATGGTACTCTTACTGACTGTAATACCAGTAGACTGCAGCTCGGCCTTGATGTCACGACAGGAAATGGAACAATCTCTTCCAACAATCCTCTTCATCATGTTGTCCTCGCAACGCGTTGTTTTTCTTGGACGACCACTCCTCTTCCGGTCGGAAAATGAGCCATCGTTTCGAAATTTGTGAATGGCATTGTGGACGACAGTCTTGCTACACCCAGTCTTCTCACTAATCTTGCGTGCAGAGTAGCCTTCTTGGAAAAGGGTTACTATTTTAACCCTCTGAACCTGACTTAGACTCTGTTTTTTTTCCCATCCTGGATAAGAGACAAAGTGCCAGATGAAGACATTCTGAGGCAAAGACATTCATGGAAATGAGCTTAAACCATTAATCTCATCCCATGAACCATGACAGGAAAACATGTTACACAATATTTCAATGGAACAAAAGAATAATGCTCATTGAACATAATACCCCCAAAATTTAGGGTGGTCTTAAACTTTTGCAAATGATGGTATTATATATATGAAGAGTTTCATTCCAAAAGGGACTAAATCCACTTTTGGAGATTTGGAATACATCACTGATTTTTAGTTTATTACTCTACCGTGAACAGTATGACTTAATTTTGGAACACATGCTAGTACAATCGCCTTAGACCATTTTAATAACAATTAAAAAAAATCTAGCTATTAAATTTTACTTTTTATGAATTTTCGAAATTTTAATTTCTATGGATTTAGTCTCTTTTGGAATGAAACTCGTGTAAATCGTCTATTTTCCCAATAAAACATCACATTTTTGCTTAATTAAAGTTTTTATTCAGCTAAAAATGTGTTTAAATGTTATTCTGAAGATGTATGAATAAAATTAAAGTAAAAATTGTAAATTTTAAAGAATTATTTTTTTCGCCAAAAATTTGATTTTCAATCGGTTCAAATATCTCATTCCAAAAGGGACTAAATCTAAGAATATCCATAAAATTCTTAAAAATTAATAAAAATTTATTCAAATTTTCTTTCAAGATCTTAAATCAATATCTACAGCCTGTGTGCAAAAATTAAAATATATATCCGACGGGAACATAGTTAAATTTAAGATATTAAGAATCCACATAGTGGATTTAGTCGCTCTTTGAATAAAACTGTTTTGGATTTAGTCCCTTTTGGAATGAAACAGAAATTTGACACATCAAAATATTGTTGGGCGTTTTAATCCCTTGTACGAAGTGCATAAATTATATTTAGCTTAAAAAGTGGACTTTGGTCAAATATGGATTTAGTCCCTTTTTGACCCAAGCTCTTCATATATAATAATGCAGATAATATATATATAATATATATAATTATATATATATAAACACAGTCTAGAAATCAAAAGTTGACGGTTGGTTCATTTTATTGCTACTTCGCAAGTTTCACGCCTACATTGGCGATCCTCGGGCAACTATCCAATAGTTGCCTGGGGATCGCCAATGTAGGCGTGAAACTTGCGAGTAGCAATAAAATAAACCTAACCGTCAAACTTTTGATTTCTAGACTGTTGTTTTCATTTATCAACGCTCTGCCTCCAAGCATTGAGCACTATAGAAGTCATAGGATAGATTCACCAGAGTGTATATATACATATATATATAATATATATATATATATATATATATATTATATATATATTATATAATATTGATTATATAGTATATATCATCTTTACTTTTTTGATGCACTATGGCCTCCTGAAAAATCATTGTTTGAGATGAGGTAAACCTTCATGAGTCATTGACAGGGATAAAATGTTACTGGAAAAGTATGCCACTTAATTTTCAGGCACACTAACTTCTTTCAAAAATGACCTAAATGATTGGATAAAACTTTTGGAGTTTGAATAATCTATGTTTATATTATCTTTAGTTAATAATCTATATTCTAAATAATATTTTATTGTTTGTATGTTTCTTGTACTGCAGACCTCTAGGAAAAACAAAGTCATTTTAATGGTTCTGAATAGTGTTTCTTCCGTATTATTTTAAGTATCTGTATTATGTCATATTATTTTGTTTCATGTATCATGTTTGATGTTTATACGGAAAATGAAACTATACCATAGCATGCCATGCGTTTCTTCAGCCCAAACTTCATAAACATTGTAAACAGGTTTCAAAAGTCAAATTATAATCTCTTCATCTGTGAAATAGCTGTATCATTACAGCTTATAGAAATATACGTTTACCATAGTTATGTTGAGATAACCTGATTTTGCCTACTCTCCCCTAAATTGAAATATAAACTTTTGATCATATTAATTTGCATCAGATTTTCGAATTCTCATGAATTTCACATTAATTAAAATGTTCTTTTGGTTGCTAATCGCAACTCTAGGGAAATTAAACTGTATTAGTGAATTAAATCCCCTTCTACAAGATCGTGTACCGACTTACATACAAGAGTGATTTTCCACAAAACGAGAGAGGAAGTATGAATCGTAAATATAATCTCCATTCCCATGACAATCAAGTACTCGTCTCCTTGGAGATTGCAAGTGAAACAACATTACTCAAGATCAATAGGTATTCGCAATCCTTTCTCTTGTGTAATTCTCTTTGTGAGAGGTACAAATTGAGCATTCTCTTGAAATTGGAGATGTATAGTTTTGAGGATGATTGACCTAAAATGTTAGCCTATAGGCTATGTGAATATTCCGACGGGAGAAAAATCATTGCGCATTTTGGTACACACTTTGAATTTCAGGTTGTTCGATACAAATAATGGGTTCAATGAAATATGTGGTTCTTATTTGAGAAAATAATATGAATTAAACCTGAGATTTTCCTTCCCATCCCTGAATGTAAAGTTGTTTTGTATCAAAAAAGGAAATAAAGCAAACTTGTAGGGACCTCTATATTCTATACTAGACTTTATATTGTATTATACAGAGTAAGTAAAAAGTTGGCTAGTATGAATTATAAAATCATATTCATGGATTTTATGACATGTATGGTTAAAGTTCTCCCACAAAAATGTTGCTACCATTTTAATTTTCATTTTTGCACACATGACTAAATAACAGACAATCTTTGATAGAAGGCAAGATCTCACTTGCGCCAAGTAGCTGGGTGATGATTAAAACGAATTTGAAAGACCTACGTGCACACACACACACACACACACACACATACATCGACACCACCCCACATCTCTCCTCTCCCACAACCTTCTTGATCGTAAAATCATTCCTTATTTGTTTCTTCTTTTTTTTTTAAATCATTCATCTATCCCCCTCTCTTTCTTTCTCTCTCTCTCACCCACACACACACACACACAAACACACAAACACGCTCACTCACTGTAGGCCTACACATGTGTGAATAAAAACACTACCATTAAACAACGTTTATTTAGATAAGCATACTTATAAAGAAAAATAAAACTTCAAACAATATGAAAGGTGCAAGTTGAAATTATTTTCCTAACATAAATAAAAAATAAGCTGTTGTTTTCGCTATTAGTCCTCGATGTGCCACCATTGTTAACAAACAAAAGACAAAGCCAACGAGATACTGGATAGCATATTGGAAATAATGTGCACTTCATGATGGACGATGGTCAGATGATGTTCATGATAATTATGAAGATGATGATGATCGTGATGGTGGTGGTAGTGGTGAATTTGTTGGGGAATTAACACTTAAAAAAGCTTAAAGCTGAGAGTGGTGTGTGTGTGTGTGTGTGTGTTGTGTGCGCGCACACACGCAAATAGGTCTCCAAAATTTATTTTAATCTTCACTCAGCCACTCGGCGCATGTGAGATTTTACAGTCTATCAAAGATTGTCTGTTATTCAGTCGTGCGTGCACAAATTGAAATGTTAAGGGTACCAATATATTGCGGGAGAGTAACTCTATACCCATATATATCATAAAATCGATGATTATATTTTCATTCTTCAAACTAGACAAATTCAAATTCATGGCACATTATTTTTGACTCACTCTGTAGATGCACATTCATTAAGATTTTTTAGATCTCTCTTTTAAAGTGATATGTTTTTTACAACATTTTATTTCATTATATCTCAAAGTAAATTCAAAGCTTGGAAGATTATATTTTGATATTTACTAGAAGGATAACACAGCTTTAAAGTGTAAGGGTGCTTCGAGTGTACCTTCTTTTTAAAAATGCAATTCTTCTCATGAATTGGGTCGATTTTCAAAATACTTACATTCTAAACAATTTTAAACCTCATTATAAGATGAATCTGGAGCCTATATACGCCGACAAGCCTAGCGTTCAACTTAGGCTTATTCATCATTTCAAAATCAATCTCTTATCATCTTATGGACCCCTGTCTCTGACGGAGGAGGATATTCCATCACGTATGTGTAAAATAGATAAATTTTAAAAAAAGATAGATAGAATTACAAAGTTGCAAATCTGCAAAGTTTTAAAATATGAAACATTAGAATGAAACTGAAATAGAAACTAAAGCAAGCAAACCATAACATATTCAAGTCTTTATAAGGCTTGAAGGCGAATAGTTCTACTTTACAGGTTTCATGTTTGTGTCAAATTGTTCAAAATACAAATATCAAAGCATGTGAATGTGGAATAAGTATGTAAAATGTGAAATATGAGAAATAAACTGAAACAGAAACTTAAAACAGTTGAACATTTAAAAAAAAATCATATAAAAATCTGATGACACTCTAGATCAGACACTCTCTTTCCAATCTCTATGAGGCTTCTAGGCGAATGGTTCTTTGTTTTTTGTTTATTATTTTGTTTTCTTTTCTTTTTTTCAGATTTCATGTTTGTGTCAAATTGTGCAAATCTGATGACATTCTAAATGAGACACATTCTTTCCACTATCCATAACCATGCCGGAAAAAAGTAAATCATAATGTGTCTGAACTGTGGAAATACTACTTCAAACGTATCGACACTGTGAAAATGGGCTAAATCCACACAGTCGTCCCACTGTGAACACAGTGTGAAGCATTCGGACACTGTATTCGCAGAGTCAACTGTGTGGATTTCGCACATTTCCACAGGGTCGGTACTGGAAACAATATAGCACAATGTGAACTCACTCTGTTACATTGTTCTTATATACAGATTTCATGTTTGTGTCAAATTGCGTAAAATTTTTAGAAAAAAATAAATAAATTGTTTTTAACGGAATACTTTCATATCTACTGTAGATTATATAGCTATACCGTACCTATCATCTCCGTATTCAAGGAACACCATTCAGTTGTTTTCACAAAGGACCATTCTATTTTCTTACTATAAATCATTGACCTTTAAAGAGATGTATACAATTCTAAAACTGTGGTCATCCAACCTTTTCTTTTTTATCAAAAAGGTGCCATTTTTCAACTACGTTCCGTCATTAAAGGTGTTGTCCAAAATATATACAGTATTATAGTGTTTTAAACCATTATCAAGAACATCTTTAAAATTGATTTCTACCGTGAACCTACTATTTGATTTGAAATATTCTTTAATTATGAATTTGATGAGTAAAATGCAATAAAAATTCTTTATTTCTATTTATGGCTACGAATTTAACAAATCAAAATATGAAATATCCATCAATTGTGCCTTGTAACGTTTTCTAAAGTATCTAGTGTTCGTGAGAACTAATGACACAATACATGATCTTTAAAACATAAATGCAATTTTTCGCTTCATCGGCTTCTCAACTGTATATGTTTTCAAGTAAACACACTTTCACCTCCCTTTACCACAAGATTGGAAATAGAAGAAATTGGAAACATGAATGGACTACAATTCTAGAAGAGGATATTTGCACACCCAAACCTCCCACTAATACTCCTACATCCGTAAACGTTGGTATCCAAACCCACTAAGAATAAAGGGGAAAAGAGGACGGCTGTCCAAAAATCTCTCAGTCACCCCTTAGGCCTACTTACTCGTGATTAAAAAAGTTAGAGAGAAAGGAAAGAAAGAGTGAGAAATACATAAACACACACACAGGCACACACTCACACACACACAGAGGCAACGGCAGCGAGAAAAAGAAAGGTAGAGAGAGAGAGCATGCGAAAGAGAGAAAGATTTTATTTTAAATAGAAAAGAGAATAGGTTTTATTGATTTACAGAAGGTTTATGACATGATTATATAGAAGGAAGAATACAGTTCTCATGCAACCCCGTTTTGCAGGCAAAATGATATACATGGACTTTAGATCTGGTCTGCAATGTATAAACTGCCCTTGTCCGTCATGACCAACGAAAAATGACGTAGAATTTTCCCATCAATTACTAGAAAATGGTTTTTATCTAAGTAAAATGTAAAAAATGAAAACAAAATATGAATTATATAAATAAGAAATCAAAATCAATTCAAATAAGACACTGAACAGAAATAAATGATATCATGAATTTTATTTTGAAAAATTCATCTAAACATGTACGTGATGTATGTTTAACCTTGAATGATATATGAGCTCCGTAAATGCATTGTCTGTGTTGATGAAACGATTTCCCTCTTGCGTAAATGAATTTTTGTATAGCTGGATTTGAACACAAAATAAGAATGCCATTTAAATCATTGGAAAGAGCTTTTATTTTATTTTTTCCATTGTAGCCGTCTAGCTATTGGCAAAGGAGGTCGATAGCCCTTTTGAATATAGTCTTTCCCGATATAGAAGGTTTACTTTTGCATGGCAGCATGTGTCAACAAATTAAATTTCAGACAGACTATGCAGAATGTATACAGACTGTTTTGCAAAGAAATCGTAGATATCTCTAACATACAGGTTGTATCGAATAAAATGAAGGTTGGTCATAACCTGGTAATGCTTGGTTCCATAAGGCAGCCAAATTAGGCTTTCTTCCGCAATTCTGTTAATCTCATTGGGTGCTGAAGATCTTTATATATATGATCAGTTTTCTACGATCAATAAAAATTCATTTGTGTAGGTTTCGAACATAGGAAAAAATTTTGTGCAAATTTAATTCCCTCACAAACATTAGCATAACCTATGTTCTACAATTATTTGCAATAAATTGTATCATTAAGAAAAAAATATTTTGGATTTAATTTGATACCATAAAGAAATAACATTTGGAAAGACTTCATACCTTTTTTACCCCGACTGTAACATTTTCTTTTATGCAGACTGTACTACACTGCGGTGTAATTGACGGTACGGTACTCATCCGTAACTTATATATATAGGCCTGAAATCCCCTAAAAATAACCAAACAGAAACAAAAGATAAACAAAAACTATGTTTTAAAACGAATCCTTGTACTTTTTCTTTTTTTTCAGGGGCTGGTAAAAGATCAGCGAGTGAAGTGAGTACAAGGCATGAAGACGGAGCATTAAATGAGGTCAGTGGTAAACTAGCTACTTAATGCACATTAACAATGCTTACAAAAAAGAATAGTCATCACGCTCTAAAAAGAATCTAATGACGATGATATATTATAATTGCCATTATACAGTGTGTTCCTAAAAAAATGTAACCGAAGTTCAACGGTCAGTCGTTTCAAAAGTATATGTTCTATTTTTGAGATCTTCCTACTAAGATTCTTAGTAACTCATCAGCTTTGATTTCAGACATTGCTTACGTCCACATTGAAAAGGATCACAGAGTTATGGTCCTTTGAAGGTGAAAGGTACAAAACCCATTTTCTTTCCCAAGTTTTTCGTTTGTAGAGTAAGAAACCTACTTTTTGTAAGTTTTTGGTTTCATTGTTGTGGTTGTTGTTTTTTTCACACAAAGTTTCAATGAAATGCAATCTCATTTGCCAAATAACCTATCTCACTGGCAATGAGATGGGTTCGCAATTGTAAGTCTCTTGGGTCTTGGAGATGTCTCGACGCGTAGTAAGTGAGGTTACAGGAGACTTTAGGTTACTTTCACTCTCACCCTCATATATTTATCTCTATTAAAAACATTGCCCATGTGGAGTGCCGAGAAGTGAAATGATAAATTTCAATTTCTTTATTTCTTTACAATTTCTTATTACAGAGGGAAAACAATTTAGATTTTGGATCGGCTTTTGACCACTCAACTTGTGTTTTGGATTCAATTGCCGCACAATTACCTGCTGTTTCGCAAGAAAGATTAATCGACGTAAGTCATACTTATGCTAATACTTTTTAAGAAGACAAATAATAAAAGTCTACTTCGACTACATTTGTCAGTATTTGTATAATCTCAACTAAATTTCGATTTCAATACAATGAATTTCTTTACGAACAAATTGTCTTCGGGCTCATTTAATGCTCAGGACGGGTGTTAACCATGTTAACAGCATGATTAAGTAAAAATGAACACCATTCTGTCTTTCAGTCGATTTTGCATGGTGTCCTGTGTCCTGTAACATAAAAGATACGATTAATCTTACAATTGCTATCAATCCAGGGTAAAAACATATATTAAGAGTAACAATCAATCGTAATATCAATCGTATCTCTTATATGCTACAGGGTTTAGGTTTATTGAATGTTGTAAAGTATTTTGATGTATTACAATAATAGTAGTGACAGTATATTGTAGAAGTATAGTGACAGTATTAGATTAGAAGTAGTAGTAATATAATAGCAGTACTATTGTGGCGGTGGTGATAATGTTTTTTTCTCTCTCTTTTGTCTTTAGGTTATTCGAAGCGCCTTGCAGGAGGATGATTCGTGGTACTAACTAGGTGTTCCCCTCCCTTAATGTAGATAAAATGGATTCTATTACACCAAGACCAAAACTATTAATATTATTTCTACCCTATCAGCCTGTGGGCTATAAAACACACCGGATGTCGTTTTCTGGTAACAAATTTTTGTGCCTCTGGAATTCGTGTTGATAAAAACATTCCAAAGGAAATCTGTAGATCTAGTAGTAATGATAATAACATTTGATTAATTTTTAATTCTGAAGTTGTTCTATTCTTTCTATCTGTTTTCTTTTGGTTTTCTTTTTCTATTTTTCAATAGTTACTGTAATAATGATACGGGAATTCAGAAATCAATTAAATATAACATTGTAACATTAGACAGTCGTTCGTCTCTGTATTTGTCATTCCTTTCACAAGTGACGCGCCAGTTTAAACAAAACTTCTTAGTAATAATTAGACTTGAAAGCCTGAGAGGTACCATGGAAAGAATTTTGTTTTTTATTTTCATGGAAATAATTATATATTGTATGGAAATACCTTCTGAAATTTTATAGACATTCATCCAGTTTATAAGACAATATGTTTCAATTTAATGTGTTTGTAGTCCGAAATTGTGTTCGTATATATTTTTGTTTTAAACATACATATATCTATAGTTACATATGTTATAGCGTGTATCGTGACCATTTTCATTTAGTGATTCCTGAAACCCAGGTATGACGTCATTCAATGACAAACGAATAATTTGTTGCATGTTGCCTCCGGTAAAAACGCACAATCAAAAATAATATAATGTTAAACTGAAATGATACTGTGATTTTGTTTAGCTAAAGATTTCCGACAATTATGGTTGACTGATAGTTACTGAGATTACCAATCAATTTCGCACATAGGTAATTCAAATTGATTTTAAGATCATTCAATTTTATTTCACATTTGGTATAGTTTGGGCTTATTATCATTCAAACTTATTTTAAGTTCTTTCTGTTTGTTTATATATGAAACCAGCTTTAGAAATGTGTAAAGTTGATTAAAAGTAGGAGCGTACCACATGTTTCCGTGAAAGTGTTATATCCTTGAAAAACATTGTTATAATCCTTCATCTAAGTTTAGAAAGAGAACATTAAATTTAAGTAATGGAAATCCTGAATATGTTTTCGCTCGTTCAAATGCGTTATTCTTGCAGTACAATTTAGAAAAGGTCAATCAAATTAAAAGTAGAAGTATGAAATATAATACTATATTCGTTTAAATTCACATGGATATGGTATCGAATTTTATTAACAAATCAAATCATTGAAGGACAAGCTTTTTTAAACAAATAAGTGCATTCAATTTACAATGATTTAAAATGCGTCAAAAGAAATTCTAATAATTCATATCTAAACGTTCAAATCATAACTCGCGCTTGAGGTAATCGATGCATGGGTAAAAATAAGTTTATAAACCCTTGATGGAAGATGGAAAAAGACGATAAAACACAAACCTGTCAGTCAACATACTCTATAAATGAACACAAAGCACAGTACCTGTAGTTTGTTGTTTAACATGTACATGAACTATTTATGTGCCTTATGAAAAAAAAAATAAAGGATGAGTAAAATGTAAGCCCAAACCCCCAAACAAACAGATTGTTTTTCATAACGTGTAAATCATAAGTGATTTATTGATACAATAATGTCTGTGGATAGCTAAAGAGGAACACACAAATCTGATTAAACTTGGGTTACATGTCAATAAATCCACTGAATGTAAATGGTTGATTTGATTACTTAGGCCTGTTGCATGCTCAGGGAAATAAAGGTTCATATCACTAAATGAATTTTATTCCCAACATTTTAAATTGAAAAGGTCGATATTGATGGCAAAACGCTCAATATAGAATGCACCTTTAATAGCTTAAAATGACGAAACTATGAAATTGGGCGAGTCACCCTTTTATATGGTTTCGCAGATGGTAATTATGGGCCTAACAAATCAATCGCCCAAACTAAAAGGTTTCTATAAGGAAGCCCTATCCTTTTTTGAATTCCGATTTTAGCCTTCATTTATCCAGTGACGTCAATTTTGAATCAAATTAAAGTGTTTAAATCTCAATCGGCAATGATAACAAGAACAACAATTTGAAACAATTCTTTTTAATATGCAGTTATGGCAGATGATGATGTTGACAAAGGCTTGGACACAAGTTTGCTCATGTGCACCTGTATGTTCAGAAGCCATACTGATCATATTTACCCCGGTCGCTAGCTCCCAGATTATGAATTTCGTTACAAAGACTTTTCTGACGTAATTATGTAGTACTGTTGCTATAATAAAGGTGTAGGGCGTCGCCCGTCCTGAACCTTTCATTAGGGAGCTTTCGCTGGACTACGGGGACGCTAATCTAGAACGTTAGCTTTATGGATGACTTTATTTTCAAAATAGCTCAAACCCCAAACTCCTGCATACTGTTAGTACAGGAAAAAAGAGTGTGTAAAACTGGTATTTGCTAGAAACGGCTGGCAAGCGTTTAAATTACAAGTTTTCGTGTGGCACAAACGAGGGTTCCCCTAGCTACAAGAGATAGCTCCCCGTTGTCAAAATCTACAACGCTATTTTGGGGAAATGTACGTTCTCCCGAAACGTAGAACGTATCTAGGTTCTCAGCTGAGAACGTAAGTCAGTTATAATAAGCGAGCGCTTGATAGGAATGTATACAGGCATTTCCCCCTTTGCTAAAACATAAAAGAAGCATACTTTGATTCGACTAATCATAAAGGCTGGGCGGTAGGTTTTTCTTTTCATATCAGCAATGTTTTAGGTCAGCTGTTATCGCATAGATGCATTTGTCACAATAAAACCTTGGTATGATAAAAGAAAGAACTAGGTATCCCAGTAAAGTAACCTGGATTGAATTCTTATTGCAACAATAGACGTTACAATGTCTCACAAGCCAAAGGGAACATGTGCGGTTACCATTGGAAACTTTTATTCAAAGTTATTGAAGAAGATAGAAAACGAGGGTTTGCAGGCATTTTGAAAATAGTGCCCTCTTTTTTGCTAACGTTCTAGATTAGCGTCCCGTAGTCCAGCGAAAGCTCCTATTGTTAATCCATGAAATTCTTATTTCATATAATATGTATTGGAACTCTGCGGTCCAAAACTTTTCAATGAAACAAGGTGGTTGTAGCTATTGCAATAGGTGGTTTCGTTGAATTTGGTAAATTGACTTATATGTGTGTCTCATAACTCACCAGTGTCGTTTTTAATTGTAGCAAGGCGTCGGAAAATTGGTAGAATACTGTAGATTATTTAATTTTTATAGATATTGATGTACGTATGGCTATAATCGATAGTAGTCTCCAGATTACAAAAGAAAATGTGTATAAAAAAAAACAACTCTTAAATATCATGTAGCAGCCTATTGCTGCTATAATAAGACTGCGACAAATCACATTCTCAAAATAAAAGAATCTAATTAGTGGATCTAACTGAATTCTTCACATAAATATACCGAGTGAGTCAAAAAAAAAATTACACTAGAAAAAATGTCAATAAAAAGAAAACCAGTTTAAAAACCCCAGATTATTTTACATATTCTAATGCTGCGCAGTCACACAGGCACTTACGTATAGATACGTTTGTGTTGTTTTTAATCTTATTTCATCTTCTATTCTATCATTTCTTATGTTTTTTTCTTTGTTTTACTGGATGAACGAAATTATCAATATTTCTACTCCTGACTATGACGGGTAACCATCCGTGGGGATCCACAGAAAAGAAATAATTTTTGGACGCAACCGGACGTAACTCAATGTAAGTGTCTGTGTGACTATAGCATTAAAGAGTAACTCCCTTCGCATCTTCTGGTACCATTTTTTGTGTGGTATGTCTTTACGCTTGGATTGTTTGCGAACATGTCAATTTCAAAACTGTGCAAGAATGGGAGTAAAATCAAAACAACAAAAACCTAGAAAAAAGCAGCTTCATCCTGATTAAAATAGCATAACTTTTTAACTAAAATGTCTTCGCGCTTATAACTTGGCAGGGGTGTTGTTACACATATTGACTACATTCTGTATGAAAATGAGATGAGATATGTTAAAGTCAGGCATGAGTGAGCACACGTCAAAGACAAAAATAATAACTTTTTTAAGAGGCCTTTTAGGTCTGTCTGTGGCAATTTACTCTTGATGTGTACTCATTCATGGATTACTTGACAAATCAATCTAATTTTCCTACAAAATGTAGTCAATATGTCTAACAACATCCCTGCCAAGTTATTAGCGCAAGAACATTTTCGTTAAAAAGTTATGCTATTTTAATCAGGATGAAGTTTACTTTTTTTTCCAGCTTTCTATTTGTTTTGATTTTACTCCCATTCTTGCACATTCGAAATTGACATGTTTGCAAACAATGCGCCGTGTTCATTACCAAGCGTAAAGGTATATTGCGAGAATGAATACAGTTCAGCATGATTGCCGTTTTCTCAACTTTTATTGCTACTGGGGGATATTCCAGATCAAAACATCATTTACAACATGTACTTCTAAATCAGTTTGTCAACAATATTTATCAAGTCAAAATCAAGCAAAGTGGCCTCCTTGAAGGAGGACCCAATGAAAGGGGAATGCGGGTCACGTGACCTCCCGGAAGGAAGATATCCGACCCGGAATTCCAGGACAGGTGTTTCCCTGGATGCGGATTCCCTATAAATTTATCATGTTTATCATTTTAATTCAAGTTTGTTCAATTTCCATCTTTGAAAATTTAAACATACATTTTTACCATTAATCATCTGTTCAATAGAATGTGTCCTAAACTATAGGAGGGGGAGAAGCTTTAAGACCTGAACATCGAATTCTGGGAGGGGACCCTGGTCATTGTGACCTGCCGGGAGGAAGACATCCAACCGGAGTTCCAAGACAGGAGACTCAGAACTTGGGTTCCCCTACCCCAATGCTTACTTGACTAAGTCTACAGTCCCTCCTCCTTTTGTTCAAATTATGACCGATATCATAAGAAACCTATCCAACCAACCAAAACAAGCCCAGCCAACCAACCAGAACAAGCCCAACCAACCAACCAGAACAGGCCAACCAACAACCAACAAGGACAAGCCACCAACAACCACAACAGGCCCAACCAACCAGCCAAAACAGCTTATCTACTGAATCGAACAAGCCTAAACCAACCAACACAGCAAGCCCAACCAACCAACCAAAACATCCTTATTCAAGTAACCGGAGTATTTTCTAATTCGACTGACTACAACAAGCCCAAATGTTTCTGCCATACCACAGCCCAATTCATCTATAAAGAACCATGCCAGTAAATCTCTTTATTTGATATTATCCCTTATCGGTTATCTATCTGCGTTCATTTTGAAATGAAATTCAAACCCAACCATCTACCAAACACAAGCCTATTTCAAGTAACCGGATCATATGCCAATTCGACCGTACTGGAATAAGCCCAAATGTCCCGCCATAAACATCCTATTTCCACAATGAAGAAAACCAGATCAGAAATCTCTTAATGTTCTAGTTATCATTTCCTTTGTCGTTTATCCTTTTGCATTAATTTGAAATGAGATTCGTGTAATTCCATAGTTTTCATTAACAGGACTTCATTTGACCAATGTAATTTCTTCTAACTCCTAGCCTCTGGTTTCATATACCTTATATATTTTTAATATCGTTATCTTTTGCAACATTACTACGGGGCGCATAAACCATACCTCCGACCCTCCCCTGCAATCCGGTATATTCTTAATAATAATATAAAGTAATTTTATATAAGCATATTAAACCAAATTACTCTCTATGTTCTTACAAAGGCCTAATTATGTAATCTATCACAGATATAGCAAAGAAAGAGAAATCGATATAATCTTTCATAAAAAGGAATTCACAAGCAACATTATTAATAAATGGAACAATAGCAAATTAAGAAGTTGAAGCATATAAATTATTAGACTATAGATGTAGCGTAATTAACTGTAATATAATTCTTAGAAGTAACCAGAGTCATATTCTATAACTGGTGGAGGAGAGGGAAATTAGGCGTCTTGTATCCCCCAGTACTAAGTTGAGAAATGAATGCAAACTTCTAAATCAAGCGCATACGTGGCGCGTAAGCGTACGCGCCTGAAATCGTTCGCCGCGTTTCATGCTCTTACCGCGTAAGGGCGTACCCCACGGAGCTGTTGCTTAGGCCATCACTAGGGCACTGTTTAGGGCGCTTACATGCATGCATGCACTGACCAATCACAGCCTTGTTGCTGGGGGCGCAATTTCCCGCCTCCGGGAGGCCGTGTGCATTGAATTGGCCATAATATGGCTAGCTATTGTGACCTGCATCCTCCCGCAAAATGCGTTTATTCGCTAATTCGAATAATGTAACATACAAAATTGGTACCAAAGATGCGGAGGGGGTTTACTCTTTCAGATCATAGTATAATAATTTGAGGTTTATAAATTGGTTTTCTTTTTATTGACATTTTTCTAGGTGTAAAGTTTTTTTTTTTTTTTGTGACTCACTCGGTAGTTCAGTTGAAGATATTGAACGGATGAAGATTTGCGCTTATATACTAACAGCCGTCCATTTTAATTCACTTGCACAGCTGAACGGCACATGTGTAAATGTTATAAAATTAACGTGTTTCGTTTAGTGTAAATTCTTTAATAACCTACTTTTAGATTTCGATCATTTACAATTTAATAATAAATGTATGCGTTTAACTGTAAACAAATGGATAAAATATGATAACATTTTGGAATATAGACTTACGTTTGGAAGAGAAAATGGTCATTTTATTCTCAAAGACAATATGGACGTCAGGGGTTGTCACACCTCGCATTCCGTATAATATTTATGATAAAAAAAAAACCCAAAAAATTAACTATCAAATACTTATTCTCCTATAACTTGTTTTTCACAGCATCTCTTTAATGAAAAGCAGCGTTGTAATTAAGTAGCATATTGTTTTTCAAGGTTTTAATTAATTGAATTTTAGGTTAATGCAAGAATAAAAAACGAATTGCTTATGCAATATGACTGATCCAAGCTTTGAACCCACAAAGCCATTAAATGTCTAAAATAATTATATTCACAGAACAATACAAATCCTCGATAAAATCATCAAGTAAATTGAATTAATAAAATTGAATTGCTTTGTTTGCTAACTTGCTATCTTAACTTTGAAGTACTCGTTCTCAGTATTGATTATCACTGAATTAATGCAATACGTATAATGTGGTAGAGAAGGTGGTTGATTTAATTAGATATTTACCACATGATGTTTTCCAATGAAAAATAACATCCATATTAAAAATCAATTTCATTTTTAGAAATTGTACAACACTTATTCGTGTCTGGTGACAGTTATCCAACCTTTGAGGCCGTTTAATACCCTATCGAAATACTGATAAGATGTTTTTAATTTTTTTATTTATAACGACGTGGGATATTTTCATAAATATTCTTATAGCTGATGACTTCACCTCATCTACACTTTTTCTCTCTTCTTCTTTCTTCCTCTCTAGCAGACAACCACACA
>CALNVZ010002100.1:51797071-51810865 GCA_940671915.1 Paracentrotus lividus | reverse complement strand
AGATCCCTGATGCAAAAGGCCATAAAACTAACCCAACAAAAGAAAGCCGAAAAGCTGATTTTAAAGATTCAAAGTCACAGCAACGTCCAAGCTTGTCCTAGACTTTTTATTCATAGCAACACTAATATCATCTGGACAAAACGGTCGTCATGTCCAAAAACTGCGATTTTTACTTCTTTCCTTATGGAATTTAAGAATATTCTAATATATGATAATTCCTGTTTGGAAGTGATACAACCAATATCCATACATATCACGGTGGAATGAACCCATAAACAACCAAAAAAGTAGCGCCATATGAAATTACGAAAAATGCATTGCAAGCAATTTTATGCACTAAGAAAGACACTCAACAATAACATTTTTTGGCTGATTTATATCTATGAAGGCACGTTTCAATGAATCAATGGCATTTATATACAAATTCATGCTTCAGTGACACCGTGATACTTGAAAACCCTTTTCCACGTTACGGACTAAAAATTCAAATCTACTTGTTTGAGTATTATAAAAATTACTTATCTTGTGGAAGTACTTTTGAGTTATTTTCCACAAAACCCGATGATTTCACGCCTCAGTGGACCACAAGATACAAGAAAATCGAAATATGGAAATGAAAAAAGTTTGCGGGCTTCGTTGGTTCATGACTTTCGCAATACGTATTTGAATCACAGATCATGTATTAGAGATCAGTTGGAACTGTGTGCCAAGTTCGTGACAAACCACAGTAGAATTAACAAAATCATCAATGAATTGGCGAATTCACATTTGTCAGTATTATTCCCTCCTCCATATGACTTTATTACAGAGGTTTTAACAAAAGTATTACAAATGAGAAATATTGGGCATATTTTGATTTGTCAATTTTGTGTCGCACATTGTTATTGCATGAGATATATTATGACATACTTGCACAAGCTTCAAACTGGTCGGTGTGGGGGTGGGGTATGGGGCGACGTCACAGCCTACAGTTCGTGTCTCTAACACAGAAACTTTATTCCAATTACTTAATTGGAATAAACACTGAACATAACGAAGAACCCCAAACTTCTTCCTCAATATCGTTCTTGTATTTGTGCCACTCAGAGCCGTGGAAACCGGGATTTGGGAAGAATAAAATCAAAGGCACACCAACTCCTCCCAAACAAACAAGACCGAATGTCTATATTCAATCAAAATATAAGAATTTTTATTATTAGTCCATACTGGGAGAGGAAAATGGCTTTTCCAAGTCTCATGTGCCTACACAATAACAAGAATTGTAATAAATGCCATAGATCATGACACGTTGCCAAAAATATAAAAAATACAAGGCCAAACAAGTAAAATGGTTTAATTGAGATGCTTCTAGTGCATAGAAATGCCTGCATGTGCAATTTCGTAATTCAAAAATGGCCATTTTTTGGTGTTTGATGGCTCATTCCACCGAGGAATGAATGGATATTGGGTATTACACATTACACATCAGAATCCATTCATTTTGATCGATTTTACCAGGGAAAAAAGTAAAAATGGCACGCAGTTTGGCAATTTTGCCCGGCATGCTACACTCACGGAGGAAATTTGACGCAATTTCTTCCTCTGGATATTGCGAGCACGTTTGTTGCATACATGTGACGTGTGTGAAAATCGTTAAAAACTGAAACAGTGGTCCATTATCATTGAATCAAAGTTGCCATTTAGACTTTGCGAACTTCAAAATATGACAATTTTTGCATTCACCATGCTCACTGAAGCATGACTTGATGATTGTTTCTAAAAATCATTCCCTTGTAGTTAATTAAATTCTACATGGACATAGAATAGATTTTTTAAATTCCTCCTGGTTCAAAAATTATCGATATCTGAAATAGGGAACTTCTTTTTGTGTTTGTTGGTATTATATATATATTTGAGAATCCGAAATGAATGAGAAAGGCGTTGTACAAGATTACCAAGTAATCAAGCTTTCGGGCAATTGCCCTTCATCTGACGGCCTTTCTCATCTTCATTCGATTCTCACTATATCTTAATTTATGAAGGAGAGCGCATACGTAAATCCCAAGTCTGATCACATTATATATATATATATATATATAATATATATATATTTATATATATATATATTATTATTATATATATTATATATTCATATATATATTATATATATAGTATATATATTATAATAATATATATATATATATATATATATATATATATATATATATATAAACGGTTAAATATAAATATATGTATATTTCTACTATACTATAGGTATATGCAAAAATTATATAAAGCAAATATTTAGACGATCACTGGTGGTTTCTTTTTTACTTTATTTAGTCGATTACTCGGAGTTTTGCGCTAGATGTGTCCAACTATCTTCAGGTTGACAAGTACCTAATGGTGAAACCTTTTACGATATTATTAGTGGAGATAGGGTGTGGTGTGAGATATGTAAGTGAGTTTATCATATAGGAAACAGATCACATAATTTTCATCTTAGATATTTGGTCGTATTGTAAAGAGACCTTTGTGTTGATGTCAGAAACTAATTTGCATTTACAGTGTACAGCGCCACTATAAAGGGAGCAACTCCAAGTCCAATTTATCGTGGAATTGTCCATAAGACTACTAATTGTATGAATATCAAATAGCTCCCAATATAATGGTAGATGCCGACTGTGCTATCTGTATTCTGTTAGAAGACAAACTTTTGATATGAGGAAGGGATTGTTAGTGAGAGAAAATTCATACTAAATCAGAGAGCATGGTCTTTCCCCGGAAACAATTCAAGACTGACTGAAATCGTGAATGAATTGTGATTTGGTAAATGATAGGTAAGAGAGAATGAATGTACATGTGATCATTCGAATGTTCCGCCCGTTAGCTGTTGATCAATCTTCAAGTATACAATCCTTTGTTTTGCCTCTTCACAATTACTCTAGTACGTCCAAATATAAAGCTTCTTTCTTGGCAATTTCACACATGGGCCTCGAGATAATTATGAATGAAAATATATTTTATTGTCCTAATTGAAAGACATTGAAATTATTTTAGCAATAATCGTGGGTCAATATCATGGGAGAGGGAAGCTAGCGGTGGTCATGGATAGGGCATGTTATGATAAAAACATGTTTTTTCGGAAGTAATGACGTAGTAATTGGCTGAGTGTAGGCACGTAATCAGAAAGTAAATATAAAGGAAACGTAAACTGAGTCATCACAATGTTTAATTCATGCTTTATTAGAATCTTATTCACAAAATATACTTTCTGTACATACAAGATGAAGAATAATGTGACACGATTCTTGCAATGATATACAAATAATTGGTCGTGTATATTCATTAAGCAATAATTATTTACATGTCATTTAACATGCTTACATTCATATTGATAGTATAATCATATAATGTTGTAACTATTTACATTACTAATCATCAAACATGAAAGCCAAAATTCTAAAGAATGGTAAGTAAAGTTGTATCATTTATTAAGCCAGTTGTATATATTTTGAGAAGCTATGATTATTCATAAATTGCTAGACATTACTCGTGAATAGAGACTAGAACATATGCTACCCATATTGTAGAAAAATAATGCATTCACCCAAAAATAATATTATTTAAAGTGAAACTGAGGTGATAATGAACTTAATTTTATTAAGAATTAACGGTGCAGTTGATAAAAAAAAACTTCAGATTAATCTACAATCACCATTTCTTCGCAATATTGACATAGTTATTTGCAAATATTACAGAATACTTTCAAAATGAATATTAATAGAAATTATACAAATAGAAAACAATCGTTAAAAAATTATTAATCCTATATAAAGACTTTTCTTATCATTGAATACATACAAATTTTCCTTTAAAATAAAATAACCTTCCTACACAAAGTGCAAGGAGCACATTATATTTCAAAGCCGCTAAAACCCTTGTGATTTCAAGTTCCAAACATCAGTTTGACCCTTTTAACTTTCTTGCACTTAGAGGTTTATACGAGAAACGTGACTAAATTATATAATTATCTTAAATGGTCGAAGCTTTTTGGATTGAAGCTGGACATTCCATTATTGAGGTGTGACGGGCCAAGACCATGAGAATGATAATCGTAAAGCAGAATACTTTAAATTGTAATATTTGAATCGTATTTCATATTTTAACATTTTAACAATGTGATTTACATTTGCTGAGGAATACAAATGAAGCGAGGGACGGGTTCCGATCCCTTATATCGATGCCATAGATAATGGGCGGCTTGCCTTCAATATTCATAAACAAATAAACATGAATAGCTACTTTCACTGTCATAGAGTACACGTGTTAATAATATGTACAACACCTAGATAAAAAGAGAAATACAAGTTTGGATGAATAATAATATGAGAATACTGAACAATGAAAGACCATGTGGGTGTCAACGAAAGCAAAATAATGACTTTAAATACTATCATGAGGATTTGAATAATATTGGCAGAAGTAATTTAAAAAGGTGACTGTATGCCTACATTATGAACACACATTAACAACATTGAAATAATTAAGTTTGTCGTGTACTGAGAGCATTATTTGATTCTCTGAAACCTTCTGTGCACTCTGTGTCAATTAAACTAATTTCTTCTTACTGTCTTAATGTAACCTTTACAAACAGCAATCCAATCCAAAATTTTGCGTTCAACTCGTAAGTCGAAGATGGAGATAGACTTTATATCCCGCACATTAAAACATGACAGTTAACTAATTGTGCGTTCGCATATCATGCCTAATTATGCCTTAAATAACTGACTAACATTCTAACAGAAGGTCGCCGGTTATAATTTAATAATCATCATGCGTCATATACATGTATTTCAATAATTAAGAAATATTGCACGAGAGGATATACACAGACATATCACACACACGTGTTTCAAATAATCCGCTCAGAAATAACCATTTCACTCAGCTTTCCGAGTATTCCATATTGAATTGAATAACACCACAATAACATGGCTTTTAAAAAAAAGACATGAAAAAAGAAGACATTTGATACAAAATGCAGCTTTTTGATCGTTAATTCCTGGAATAATTCACCCCTTTTGTCTCAAAAAGACAAGGATTATGTCATTGAACATGTTATGACGTCATAATACCCTCTTCAGAAGGGGAATATCTTTAGATGAAGGAGTTCCTCCTCGTAATATGAGAGCAGAAACATGATACCCCATCCACACAATAAACCAATATTCTGACAGATGAAAATGACGAGCTGCGATCTTTTCTGCGATTCCTCGTTGAGAGCCATCTGTGGGTAAAATAGAAAAGAGTGTATTTTCACGAGCAGATAAGAGTACTTCATACAATTTAAAACTTTGCTAATGCAAAAACACCATTTCGGCCACTTTTTTTGGTCGTATGATATTCACTTAACAGAACATTAAACGTCTACGTCATCAAGTGTGCAATTTTGGTTCCATTATGATTGGCATAATTTGCACGCCGTGACCACCGAAACATACGTGCATACAAGAACCTGACCAAATCCACTTTTAATATACAAAATGCCATGCCAAAATAATCGGTGCCGCGGTTAGGTGTTACATAAAACAAATAATTAATGTGTTTTCTTTCGTTGATAATCGTTGAATTCGTGGAGAAGCCGAGTTGAATACAATATGAATCTTTTGAGGACGTTGCACAGTTATGTTTTCTGCGCATCTTGACCGCACATACTGGCCGCGTCACAATGGAAAAATATTCAGCGCCCATGGGCGATCCAGCGCTCAAAGAGTTAAAAGAAATGAACTTTATAAAGATGCTATTTATTCCTACTTTTTGTTCATTATTTACCTTCTAAAACAGATATGTAAAGTATTTATGCTGGAGCGTGTTCGTATTATGTTAGAGATTGCAATGGATATGACATGAATTGTGAATGTTTAGGAGGCATGATTTTGAATAGTTCGTAATTTACAAAGAGTTTTAATACTTTTGCAATCGAGAGGTCTAATAGAAGCCAAATTCTTAAATTATGTGTCCTTAACATGCCATCCACATTATTATGACTTCAAAGTCCCTTAGGAAAAAAATAAGGACATGAACCTATATTATTTTTTGCATTTTTGGCATACATAGATACCAAAGTATATCTGTGCAAAATTTGGTGACAATGACATGGACTTTATTTTAACTGTGCAACGTTCCTAATTCATGAGATATTCGCACTATTGAACTAAAATCATATCAATTTATTTCAAAGTCTCAAATGTGAATTTTTGAATTTTTCTTTTTATTGTCTTTTTAAAGTTGTCTTTTTAAGATCATTATTAGTGCTGAATTTAATGATGACATTTTGATTTCCCTTAATTCAAATTTATTGCATGGACGATTTGAGTTCATTTCTATACTACTGATACTACTGCAAAAAATGCTCAGGCACTGTTATTTGACTATGTATACGAAAATCATAATTTGTTATTAACTTAGTATATTGAATTAATCGTTACAACGATAAACACGATTTACATACATAAAATAAATAGAATGATTCAAGGAAATCATGTTTGTATCAGTTAATCATTGCTTGACATGTTCCAAAAATAATCACTGAATATATCCTAAGCATAATGATCTCACCATACATACCTGCTGAAGCCAGCTATGTCTATTACTCATCGTCGGCGATCTCTTCAATGAAGG
The DNA here is from genome assembly GCA_940671915.1 of Paracentrotus lividus. Lineage (NCBI taxonomy): Eukaryota > Metazoa > Echinodermata > Echinoidea > Camarodonta > Echinidae > Paracentrotus > Paracentrotus lividus. Next base: position 51,804,202 of record CALNVZ010002100.1, on the reverse strand, counting down.
GGATGTCGAACCATGAGAATGACCATTACCCTCACCGTCTTTCCGTAGCATTCCACCAAACTTTAAAAAACAGGTAAATAAATGTAGATTTTAAATGAATTAGAGAATATATAGTTTCTTATTGAAGATGGAAAACTGTTGGGGCCAGCAGAAACATGTCATCATGACTCATCATTGCATGGCTCCAATCGTATGATGGCGACTAAAAGTGCCCCCCCCCCGGACAATAAAATTCCCGAAACAATTGATTTCGACTCTTTTGTATCAGTTGCGGATCCAGTGAGAGTGGGAATTGACCCATCCAAAAAAAAAAAAAATTGAAAGTGCCTATACCGAGTGAGTCAAAAAAAACTTTACACCTAGAAAATGCCAATAAAAAGAAAACTGATTTATAAACCCTAAATTATTTTACATATTCTGAAAGAGTAACTCCTCCCGCATCTTCTGGTACCATTTCTGTGTGGTATGTCTTTACGCTTGGATAAACACGATGCATTGTTTGCGAACATGCAAATTTCGAATTGTGCCAGGGTGGGGATGAAATTGAAACAACAAAAGCTGACAAAAAAGCAACTCCAACCTGAATAAAATAGCATAGCTTTTTAACGAAAATGTATTCCGCTTAATAACTTGGCAGGGGTTTTGTTACACATATTGACTACATTTTGTATGAAAATGAGATAAATCTGTAGAGTCAGGCATGAGTGAGCACACGTCAAACACAAAATAATCTCTTTTCAAAAGTATTAGGCGGCTTTTTATGTCTGTCAGTGGCAATTTACTCTTTGATGTGTACTCATTCGTGCATTACTTGACGAGTCAATCTAATTTTCATACAATATGTAGTCAATATGTGTAACAACACCCCTGCCAAGTTATTAAAGAGGAAGACATTTTCGTTAAAAAGCTATGCTATTTTATTCATGATGGAGTTGCTTTTTTGTCAGCTGTTGATGTTTCAATTTCATCCCCACCCTGTAGTGGGGCCATCTATGTCGTTTCGTTTGCAAGTCATGTTAATGTTTGGAAACATCTGTAAATATGTTCTACTTGATCACACGAATCAGAAAATATATGTCTCCAATTTTTTAATTGACCTTTTGTGACCCAAAATGGAGGTCAAAGGTCAGGCTTCATTAACATAAACATAATTTTCTTCAAATCGTGTCAACTTCGGTATCAAATTGTAGGTAATTTTATAAATAGCAATTAAGTCTATAAACATTTTTTCACCCGACCAACCATTTTTAAGCAATATGCAAATTAGTCTATTTATGCATAATTAAATGCATAATTGTGTCAAGCTTCACTATAATCAGACATAACATATCCATAAACAATATCAATGGCAACTAATCAACAATACAACATAGGTCATACTAGCCTGACATGGCTGCCACATTCTGGTGACCCTTATGACCTTAAAATTAGGGCAAAGGTCAATTTATATGATGATTAACAACCTGGAAATGGCATCATGTTAGCAAAAACCTCATTTTCCGTGAACTTTGACCTTATTTCTAGGTCGATTGTGTCAACTTAAGATATGACAACATATATTTTTTGGTTGATGGTATCAAGTTAAATATAATCATGTTAGTTACCAACATAGATAAGCTTATATAACGAATAGGTCAAAGGTCAAAGTAAAAGAAAGAGGTTTTGGCCAAAGTGTTTGGTTGTGACCTTAGTCTTATTGGGCCGCATTACTTGGAATATTTCATTAAACACTGTTAACGTGTTCTACTTGACCCCACGAACCAGGAAATGTTCGTTTTAATTGACCTATGACCTTTAACTATGGTGAAAAGTCCCAAAAATACATAGTTTCTTGTATTTCCAGTTTTTTTAGCGTAATGTTATTTGAACTTTGACCTTATCTTGAGGTCATACGTGTCAATGAAAAAGTAGCAAGGTTGATTCTTCTGATTCATTAGATCAAGTAGAACAAAAGAAACTGTGGCTATCTAAATGATTAAGCTATAATGCCAAACAGGTCTATGGTCAAAACAGAAATCTTTGGGCCTTACGTATTCCGTTAACTTTCTATGTGTGTCTTGACCTTTGTCCCATTGGGCAATATTATAGCTTATTGACTGTGATGACCATAATTACTTTTGTTCTACTTGACCCCGTGAATCAGAATATCAACCTTACCATTTTTTATTTATATTTATTTTTTATTTTTTGGGGTTGTTGTTGTTGACACGTATGACCTCAAGATAAGGTCAAAGTTCAAATAACATGACGCTATTTTTGGGACTTTTCACCATAGTTAAAGGTCATAGGTCAATGAAAACAAACATTTCCTGGTTCGTGGGGTCAAGTAGAACACGTTAACAGTGTTTAATGAAATATTCCAAGTAATGCGGCCCAATAAGACTAAGGTCACAACCAAACACTTTGGCCAAAACCTCTTTCTTTTACTTTGACCTTTGACCTATTCGTTGTATAAGCTTATCTATGTTGGTAACTAACATAAATATATTAAACTTGATACCATCAACAAAAAAATATATGTTGTCATATTTTAAGTTGACACAATCGACCTAGAAATAAGGTCAAAGTTCACAGAAACTGAGGTTTTTGCTAACATAATGCCATTTCCAGGTTGTTAATCATCATATAAATTGACCTTTGCCCTAATTTTAAGGTCATAAGGGTCACCAGAATGTGGCAGCAATGTCAGGCTAGTATGACCTATGTTGTGTTCTTGATTAGTTGCCATTGATATTGTTTATGGATATGTTATGTTATGTCTGATTATATTGAAGCTTGACACAATTATGCATTTAATTATGCATAAATAGACTAATTTGCATATTGCTTAAAAATGGTTGGTCGGGTGAAAAAATGTTTATAGACTTAATTGCTATTTATAAAATTACCTAAAATTTGATACCGAAGTTGACACGATTTGAAAAAAATTATGTTTATGTTAATGAAGCCTAACCTTTGACCTCCATTTTGGGTCACAAAAGGTCAATTAAAAAATTGGAGACATATATTTTCTGATTCGTGTGATCAAGTAGAACATATTTATAGATGTTGCCAAACATTAACATGACTTGCAAACGAAGCCCATATTATGACGATTGGCATGATTGGTGGCCCCACTACTGGCACAATTCGAAATTTGCATGTTCACAAACAATGCGTCGTGTTCATCCAAGCGTAAAGACATACCACACAAAAATGGTACCAGAAAATGCGGGAGGAGTCACTCCTTCAGAATATGTAAAATAATTTAGGGTTTATAAATTGGTTTTCTTTTTATTGACATTTTTCTAGGTGTAAAGTTTTTTTTTACTCACTCGGTATACAATTCCCCTCTTTACACCCTGGACTACAAGCATGTCCCTAAGGGTGCTATCTCACTTCGCGGAGACGTCTCCGCGACAATTTACGAAAATAAATCCGTCCCCGATATTCAGGAGACGTATCCGAGACGTCTCGGAGACGTCTCTAATACTATTTATCCGTAGCGGAGACGAAATTTCTATTCTGTCGCGGCGACGTCTCCGTGAAGTGAGATAGCACCCTAAGCGTGGTATCTCACTTCGCGGAAACAAAATTGAGACAGATTTGCCAGCATGGTATTGTACTAGATTTTCCGCGACGAAATCTTTTGTGCTACGTACAAAAGGTTACGTGGCACAAAAGACGGATTAGCCAGCATGGCAGTGTACTAGGTCTGTCTCCTGTGGCACACAAAAATCCGACGCGGAGACAGAGGAGACAGACCTAGCGCAATGCCATGCTGTCATGCTTTTTTGTTTACGCGAAGTACCACCCTTATACAGTCTGTGTCAAATAAAATGGTACAAGTGGAAAACATTTTTTTATAGTATGAATTTTAATCACAGCCTGCTATTGTTTGGTATTTTCATAAAGCAGGAAGATCAGACTTTCACCTGCAATTTTTTTTTTCATGACATTTGGTGTTGTAATTTTTGAAATATGACTTGTTTTCTACAATCAAGAAAAATCCATTTTTCGCACGCCGTCCCATGCCTTTGTGTATAGGTAACGCATAATGACCGTGAAGTGCTCAAATTCGATCTGTTCCTAGTCGCACAAAATTTAGCAAAACTTTTGTTTTATGAAAGCATATTATACAGAACAAAGCGCATCAGCAAGGAAAATCGTTTGGCTTTATTTTGGTACCACATACACACATTATCTGAAAATATTTCACACCTAAATAATTTTTTCCGACTGTGCCATTTTTTTAAGACACAGACTGTATATTACTGCGTAGGAATGCACGTTTCTTAAGATTTTGACCCAAGCAATTTCGCGGTCTACGAAAATGTGAAAATCGGTGATCTTGCGAGTTGTCTGAAATAATCGTTTGATTGTTCGGCAATTGCACACTGTCATGACTGTGGCACAATATAAAAATATATTCACTGTTTGTTTTCTTTTCACCAAAACCGTTCATGCACAATTCATATACATGTACATGCATTTTTAAGAGTACCGTTATTGAACCATTCCTTCTATAATGTATTATGCAAAGAAATAACGTTTTCTCAATCAACATTTTGTTTTCTTTTTTTGTTTTTTGTCAATAAAATTTCCTATCTAAATTCGCCCAAAGGATATAGTCTCTCTCCGATCGAGTAGGTTAAGAAGTAGGACACTTCTAATGTATATTTGGCATCAATAAATTGAATATTATTACCCGATGGGACAAACACAGTTCGTATTGCTATTCATATTCATGACTGAAAAATAGCGAACAGGAAAACGCTTTCAATCCGTCACTTGGCATTTACTTTGATCTGTTTAGGGGAGTGCTTTTGCAGTTGACCTCAGGAACGAAATAGAAAACTAAGAAAGTCCGTTTTTTAATGACATATTGATAATTATGATATTTATTTTTTTCGATATAAATTGGAAAGTGTCTCAATGACTTTTCCCATGTGTGCATTACGTGCATTTTACAGACACACTAGTGATCGCATCATCCTACAATAATTATAGTAACTTTATATAAATGATATGTTCCAATCGCAAACGCAAATCTTCGCTTTCCATGATCAATCCTGACTACGGGCCTTAAAAAAATATTCCTAAGTTTTGGCTGTATAGAGAAAATTATAGAGTAGTGAATATTATTTAATGTCAAATAGGTCGGTTAATCTTAGGAAACAGTTTACAACTAGAAATCAATTGAAAATCATATTAGGCATATAACTACACCCAAAATCGACTATTTACAGGTAAACACTCAAATCTTAATATTTCAGGATGAGATCGTTTTTTTTTTTTTTTTTTTTTTTTTTTTCCCCATACGTGATGTAAATTTTTTTTTTGCTGGTATCACAAAAGTATGTTGGAAACTGGTCAGATGGGTATTTACTTTGACAGGGATACTGTTCCATCGGTAATGTCCACTGCCAACCGTCTCTGAGGTATTATAAACTGTCGGGGACCTGGGACCGAATCCAAGTCACGTCTTTCGGATGGTGAAGTTCAAGGGAAATACCAGACGTAAATAATCATATTTGATTGATACATGTTAAAGCTCAACAAACCAATTTTCCTGAAATAAATTAGGAAATAACATCTCACCAGGTCAACCATCGAAATATAAAGGAAGAAACCAGCTGTGATTGCGAAAAGCCACTGTTGAGCTCCCTCTCTCGTCCCAATAATTATACCGAGATATAAACCGATGAAAGCAGAACAACCGCTAGCGAAGTTCCAGAACACAGCTCGTCCATAACTCATTCCGTTCTCTATAAGAACACCGAAATCGCCTTCAATAAAACATACAAAAATGTTATATTAATTTCAGAAAAATTATAATGAACCACCTCTAAATTGGCAATTTTGAACTAATACATACACAATTATGCATTTAATCGAGGTAATAAAAAAATAGAAGGTGACAATATTTGTTTTAAAAAAAATGAAAGTCGTTCCGCTTGCTTTGATGATAAGTCTGTAAATTTACACACCTGTAAAAATAGAAGTATTTTGTCATGACAAACATTTTTTACTTTGCTGATTTTTTTTTTTTTCCTTTTAGACTTTTCTGAACTCTTCTACACTCTTCTCAAGCTTTTTGGCTTTGTAAAATCCCCATTAAGATTATAATTGATACGATTCCATACCTAGTTCATGAGGTATTTCATGGCATAAGACAGCGATGCTTGTTGAAACTCCGACAAATATATTGGAAGTAAAAGCTGCACCTATCACCAATCCATCAAGTGCATTGTGTAAGGAATCCCCTAACAGCACCATGATCGAGACAGGTGTCATTCCTGAAATGGGAAAATATAAAACAATGTAAATCAATTAATAATGTTATCGTCTTGTTTTAATTTGCTAGTGTTCTGAAATAATTATTGGTTTTGTTCGATTACGTTGAAATAACTTTGATACAAAGGCTTTAAAGTGGAATAGTAAAGACTCTTAATCATATACGAAACGAATCAGTGAGGTGTGTAGAACAACTTGCTTTTTATTTCGTGAAAAACGAAAAACCTGAAGTGGAGTTAGAGGACATTATCTGTCCCCTCCCTGAAATCTTAAACATCAAGTAAAATTTGGAGGGTTTTTTTGATGACGTCATAAGTTGGAGGGAAAGTTGCAGAGCTTGAATGCTGCACTATGTATACAAGTCTTATACATGCATTGTAACGCATTACTTTTGATCCCTTTCCTTATTTCATTCATTGTTTTCCTCACTTTCCTTATGTTATTCATTGTTTCTCTATTTCCTGATGTAATTCGTTGTATCTCCTTCCATACACATGGTGTTGATGTTTCTGCTTTCCTTATGTTATTCATTGTATTTCTCTCTTTCCTTATGTTATTCATTGTTTTTCTCACTTTCCTTATGTTACTCGTTGTTTTGTTTTTTTCTTTACTTTACTTATGTTATTCATTGTTTTTCTCACTTTCCTTTTGTTATTCATTGTTTTTCTCACTTTCCTTATGTTTGTTTTTCTCATTTTCCTTATGTTATTCATTGTTTTTCTCACTTTCCTTATGTTATTCATTGTTTTTCTCACTTTCCTTATTTTATTCATTGTTTTTCTCACTTTCCTTATGTTATTCATTGTTTTTCTCACTTTCCTTATGTTTTTCATTGTTTTTCTCACTTTCCTTATG
>CALNVZ010002100.1:51776594-51795400 GCA_940671915.1 Paracentrotus lividus | reverse complement strand
TTCTTCAGTGAGCAATGCCCACTTTTGTAAAGGACACAAAAAACAGCCTGCGCAGGAATTTGGTATTCATTTATCTCCTTTGTATGGCACACCAGAGGGGGAATCAAAGAATAACTCGGCTAACATAGTAAAAGATATACCGAAAGTCAGAAACAAACACTCAAAATTATACACAAATGTATTTTTTCACCGTTTTGTTTTCATATCATTAATTTTTGCTTTGAATTCAGTTTATTTTTGTCTTTGTTGGCTGATATATTCCATTATTGCTTGAATCCCTCTTGGCGTGCCATACAAAGGTGATCAATGAACACCGAATTCCTGCGCAGGCTAATTTTTGCGTGCTTCACAAAAGTGGGCATTGTTCACTGAAGAATGGGTTATTTTCAGAATTTTTTTGTGTCATAATGATAATTGAGGATATGAGCTTTATATATATCTAAACTTTTTTTCCCAAGAACCATAATATTTGTTTATTCGGCAGCCACTTCAAAAGTGTATAGTTCTTTTTGGGACGCTCTGCATAATATATATGATTCCTGTTGATCTTTGTCCTCAAAGATTTTGATTATTGTTAAATTTAGGCTTCTTAAAACATTAAAAAGGGTCTCAAAATTTCTGTTACCTTTCATAAGACAGGATCGCTCTTCTTCGTCATTTTGTTCTTGAACTAGACTCTCAAAGCATCGATCCTCCACGTCATTATTTCCATTCATGTTCACCGATATGGGCTAGGGGATAAACCGAATGCATCAGGGTAAATCGTATTTCAAAATGATCACGTGCAATGATAATTATACCAAATGTGATTGGTCGAGATCGATCTGGCGACATAATAACAAGATTTATTTCAATCTTATTGATAAATGTACATTTAAGAGCAAACATGTTATTTTGTTGTTGGTTAAATTTGTTTCAACCTCCATTGAATTTTGTAAAGAGAAAGCGGTGATCATTCATTAAATGATTAGGCACTGTTGACTAGTAAGATTAGACACCATTATGGTTTAATTAACATTATTAGTGATTCCCGTAATTGACGACACGAAATGTATAATGGACAAAGTATTTTAGGAATATGGGAATTAGTATCCTACATTCATCTAAGTACCATTTTAAAGGTATTGAATATAAGTCATTTTACCGTAAGAGTACTTGGTTCTGGAAGATTAGGTAAGCCATTATCTGGTGTCTCGGTCAACCAAACCTGTTCAGCTTGTTGGTTGAATACTGAGGTTTTCTCATCACAATCCTGTAAAAACATTCACATTTTAATGTATAACAATTTTAATGAATTTAGTTATTCATTAAAGCCTACTCTCTTTCTGTGGGCATACCCAAGAAGAGTGCACCATATCGATACAAACTTGATGACTTCAGTGCACAAATCAAAAGGACGCCCCCTCTCATTAGATATCTTTTCTTTCTTTCTTTTTTCAATTCAGTATTCTCCAGGTGAATTTTTCATGTTTGTCAAGACATTTTTGTTTAGTAGCGCATGATTCTGAAAACTCAATGAAGGTTTGTATGTAGTATGTACAGTGGTGGCCAAAACTATTAGAACACCAAGCATATTTAAATGATTTTAGTTATTTTCAATTTTAGTTTTTGACCATTTAAATGCCTATTAAATGGTTGACATGTCTCCGAAAGTCATCATTATGCTTTAAAAAGTAAATAACATAGCCATGCGTTGGGAACTTGCCCCCAAGTCGCCCTTTTTTGTGTTATTCCACCAATTGAAAAAATTAAAATCTTGCCCAAGGTCAAAGTGTCATAACGTTAAAAATTTTAATCCTCTCCCTACAAAAGTATATAATTTCTGAAAGGAAATTTCCTGGGGATTTTAAAAAAGGCATTCACAAAGTAGGGTGCAATAGTAATATCTTATGTGCTAATTTTAAATTATTTTTGAGGGGCCCCAAATTTTTAATTCAGTGCATATCAATTCTACTCTATGTTAAATGTAAAGTTAACGTATACCAATGTGCGGCATTAAATCGTAATTAAACAAGGCGCGTCCATTATCTAAGAGGCCAGACGCAACAAAGTGACGTTGGAAATACGGCTGAGAAGCGCAGAAATCTATACAGCTGGCTGCAATAATAAATTAGCTCACAAAAACTCGCGTAAAAAGACTTCGCTTCAGTTGAATGGTATTGTCCGTTCGGTTGAGCAATCTACTCCTGGAGATGAAAGAATTGATGAACTTTTATCCTGTTGTTAGTTAATAGATTCTCCAGACCAGATGGAGGAAATACACATTTGGGCAAGCTTATAACATTATTGTGCTGAAGTTGTAATCAGAATATGCAATTCATATAAATTGATGCTCAAAACAATGACATAGATTGTGAACTTGTCACAAGTCTTGTGAAGACGCCGTTCACATGTTTCTATGGGATATGCATGTGATAAGCGTAAATATTGACTAGTCGAGGAAAGAATCTCTTATGATTATGTTCAAAGTGACAGGACTTTTTTTAATCAATTAAAATGAATGTACCTTCTCCGGAAAGCTGAGAATTCAAGCTTTTAATTGCCCTGTGAAAAATAAGCTTTAATAGTATAATGCGGCATCGAGGATCAAAACTATGCAGCGCATGAGCTATTTTGAGAGCAAAATATACCATATTGTACAGGAATTTGATCTGACCAGGCTTTCGAATTGACACAAGTGACAGGACTCTTTTTTTTTCCTTTGCAATAAGTTATTCCTATTTTTGAAAAATTCAGACTCTTAGCGTACTTATTCAAGTTAAACATTTCTTTGAAAAGGTAGTTGCTCGCCACAATAAAGAAAATAAAGTGAAAAACTGTCCAAAAACAAAAAAAGTCAATGGGCACGTTCGCTTTGAGTAGAATGGTAGCGCCCTCTATCTCTTAAGTTTACAACTAGAATTGATATGCCCCTATTTAAGTCCCCCTTTCCAATGACCCTAAATTTTTCACCATATTTGAATTGCTCATGAAATTTTCTTTCACATATATGTATTTATAAGTAAATTTCTTCATTCCATGAAAAATAATCTTAACCTTAAATTGAAAGGATTATTTTGGTTATCTCACGACCAGGGGGTGGGGCCAATCCACCCCCTCCCCTTGAGACCAATTTTTCTGAAATTTGGCTTGTATTTGGGCATGTAAGAATGAATAAGCCTGCTAAGTTTCAAACGTCTAGCTTAAACACTGTTTGAGCTATAGGCATATGTAATTGGCATTTCACCTTTTTGCATTTTTACTACATTTTTAATATGGGCCATTAAGAAGTGTAGGTTTGCTCCTTTACTTAAAAATCCATTTAAAATGACCGAATGCCTTCAAAAAACCAACACTCTATGTAATTGTGTTGTCATAATGTTTATCAATATTCAATATTTCGTGAAATTATGGCATTTATAATATTCTTATTTGTGACCACGAACGTGTTGTAAACTAGTTACAAAGCACATGCAATAGGCCTATAAAAGAACATGACATAGCATATCAATTCTAGTTGTAAACTTAAGGGGAAGAGGGCGCTATCACTCTACGCAAAGCGAACGCGGCCATAGACTTTTTGTATTTTGCACAGCTTTTTCACTTTGTTTTCTTGATTATGGCGAGCAACTACCTTTTCAAAGAAATGATCAACTTGAATAAGCACGCTAAGAGTCTGAATGTTTCAAAAATAGGAATAACTTATTGCAAAGGGGAAAAAAAGTCCTGTCACTTGTGTCAATTCGAAATCCTAGTAAGATCAAATTCCTGTACTATATGGCCAATTTTGCTCTCAAGATAGCTCATACGCTGCATAGTCATCTTCCTCGATTACGCATAATTATATTACACCTTAATGATCAAGCAGTTTTTAAAAGCTTGAATTCTCAGCTTTCCAAATATGGTACATTCATTTCGATTGGTAAAAAAAAAGTCCTGTCACTTTGAACATTATCACAAACGAATCTTTACTCGATGGGTCAATATTTCCGCATATCACATGCATGTCGCATGTGGACGGCATCTTCGCAAGATGTGACAAGATCACTATTTATATCAATAATCGTTGGGAACATCAATCTATATGAAATAAAGATTCTGATTACAACTTAAGCACAATGGTGTTATAGGCTTGCCAAAATGTCTTTTTCCCCAATCTGGTCTGAAGCATCTACCTACGAAAACTATGATAAAAGTTCAATTATTTATTTCATGTCCATGACTAATTTCCTCGAACGGATCGACTGACAATACGATTTTACCGACAGGGAAGTTTTCTTAGACGAGTTTTTGTACGCTATTAATAATTGCATGCAATTATCAATCGGTCGCTTCCCGCCGTTAGCGCGGGTTTTGTTGACATTAATGTAGATCCGTATAATTTTCTACGCCGCTGAGCTGCATGTATTTCCACTAAACTCATGAATGTAATGTTGCGTTTCCCCTCCTCAAATAATGGACGCGTCTTTATGTTAAGATTTAATGTCATACGTTAGATTTACATTTCACGTGGAGTAGAATTGATATGAATTCTTACCTCTACCAATCGTGAGCATCGTCTCGTCTCTGCATCTTCACTGGTCTTTCTACTAAACAGAGCAGTCATTAACGACTCAAAAAGGAAGAAGAAATAGATAGATCCTAGAACAGTACCCATCTTGAACATGACATCCATACTGTCTATCTCGACGATAGTTAAGCTATGAGCGTGACCGTCAAGGAGCTGATGATGACCATGACCGTCATCATCTTCACCGTGGGTATGAAGTCCGAGAGCCTGATCAATGTCAAGATGAACGTTGGAGGTTTGATTCATTAGTTCTCTTCTTTTTACATTCTTTTTATTATTAATTTTCATTAATCACTCAATATTGAGTAATTATCATGGCCTGTAGACATACGGCAGTTTTAGTTCTGTAAATATTCTTTTGATAGCAAAAGATCTCAATATTTTTTTACGTGTCACATTTTAAATCAGAACAAAAAAAAAATCATTTTTTAAATATTCTAAGCGGTATAGGTTTACGTTTACTTAGTATAGGAAAGATTTATATGTACAAACTTTCAACCATTTATACTTGTAATTCTGCGGCTCAGATAATAGTTGAAAAATCCCTTACTCAACTGAATTTAATACAAACGTAACTGCTGTCCTTTGAAGTCAAAACGTCACAATTTTATCAGCATTGATAAATTGCTTAAGATGTTCCTTATTTTTTTGTTTCATTATTTTTTTGAGTTGATGTAAGATCATTTAATTTTGGGAAACTCCATGCTGTGTTATACGAGACATTTTGACAAAATTTTACATCTTTTTTACATGAAAATAAAAGAATATTTTCTTGATTAATGGTGATCCTCGAGTAGTACCAGAAGGGGCACAAGAACAAAGACCTAACTTGACTTTATAACACATCCTTTACAATTGAAATGAAAAATAGTACTGTGTCGCATGGGACACAAAAAAAAACCCCAGAAAAAACAAAGAGACAAAAAAAACAAAAGCATGGAATCGGCCAGTTCAATATGATTAGGGCCTAGACGTATTAAAACATTAAAGCAGAAAAAGCGCCACATCTTCGCTGAACAATATGTAATCAGTTTCAGTTTTCATAAAGTATTGTATTATTGAGTTAATATTAATAGAGCTACTAGAAAGGAGATGGGGATTTGATAAATACCTTCAATGTTACAGACTTTTACAAAACTTAATACAAAACGGGGGAAAAGGAAAATCTTCGAAAGAGACAGAGGGAAATGAATCTTGCCTTTACGAGCTCACTAAAATTGAATACAGAGCATTAATCATAACCTCTCTTCGAAGCTTATACTTATTTTTAAAAAAAATTGAACGGCAAGTGAACTAACCAGGAATCTATAATATGACAAAATGAGCAAGGAAATGGGATTCCATCGGGATTCGAACCCCAGGCCTCCTAGTTATTAGACAGGTGCTCTACCGGTGAGCTATATGGAAAGCCCTGATGGCGATGTTCGTCCCAGAGAACCCCTTCGCTTTCAATGCTCGAGTGATCAGAAGCTGTAGTAGCTTACCTATAAACCATTTAAACCCGAAGGATAAAAATCAACTTGGGGATAAAGGTGAGAGATCATGGTGAAATGATGAAGTTTTTAGGATATCAATTAAAGAGCTTGCCATAGCTCAGTCGGTAGAGCACCTGTCTAGTAATTAGGAGGTCGTAGGTTCGAATCCCGATGGAATCCAATTTTCTTAGCTAATTTTTTTTCAATTTCAAAAGAAGAACAAACTTACCTCAGGAATGAGATGCATGAGTGCGTCTCCTGACATAGTACTGATAGAGAGAGCTACAAAGGCATGAATGACATAAGCTTGGACCTTATCGCCAAGACAGGGTAGAATCAGAACAGCTAGCATGGAAGTTGCCGTGATGATAAATACGGATAGCGTTCCATAACCATAAACTGCCAGAATATGAGAAGAAAAATTAAACGATCAAATTTGCTAGCATTCATCATGTTAAAATAGATATTTTACTAAACCCCTCAAAAAATGTCTTGCAATTCAACTTTGAGCCCTCAATATCTTTTTATTTGATTGTTTATGATGGTTAAATTTGATATCATTGGAAATTGATCATATTCCTTGTCACATTGATACCCCATTTGTGATGGTTATGTTATGCTTGAATGCACAGTACTCGCAAACTCGAATGAAAGTCAGAAAGGAAAGTTGCCAAATGAATGGCTATTGCTTACATATCAATTCTAGTTGTAAACTTAAGGGGAAGAGGGCGCTATCACTCTACGCAAAGCGAACGCGGCCATAGACTTTTTGTATTTGCACAGTTTTTTCACTTTGTTTTCTTGATTATGGCGAGCAACTACCTTTTAAAAGAAATGATCAACTTGAATAAGTACGCTAAGAGTCTGAATTTTTCAAAATAGGAATAACTTATTGCAAAGGGAAAAAAAAGTCCTGTCACGTTGTCAATCGAAATCCTAGTAAGATAAAATTCCTGTACAATATGGCCAATTTTGCTCTCAAAATAGCTCATACGCTGCATAGTCATCTTCCTCGATTACGCATAATTACAAAAAGCAGTTTTTAAAGCTTGAATTCTCAGCTTTCCAAATATGGTACATTCATTTCGATTGGTTAAAAAAAGTTCTGTCACTTTGAACATTATCACAAATGAATCTTTACTCGATGGGTCAATATTTCCGCATATCACATGCATATCGCATGTGGACGGCGTCTTCGCAAGATGTGACAAGATCACTATTTATATACACAATCGTTAGGAACATAAATCTATGTGAAATAAAGATTCTGATTACAACTTTAGCACAATGGTGTTATAGGCTTGCCAAAATGTATTTTCCCCAAATTGGTCTGAAGCATCTACCTACGAAAACTATGATAAAAGTTCAATTATTTATTTCTTGTCCATGACTAATTTCCTCGAACGGATCGACTGACAATTCCATTTACCGACAGGGAAGTTTTCTTAGGCGAGTTTTTGTACGCTAAGTAATAATTGCATGCAGTTGTCAATCGTCGCTTCCCGCCGTTAGCGCGGGTTTTGTTGACATTAATGTAGAGCTGTATAATTTTCTGCGCGGCTCAGCTGCATGTATTTCCACTAAACTCATGAATGTAATGTTGCGTTTCCCCTCCTCAAATAATGGACGCGTCTTTATGTTAAGATTTAATGTCATACGTTAGATTTACATTTCACGTGGAGTAGAATTGATATGCATCGAGTTCTTAACTGTATAAAAGGTTTTTGTGTTTCTTTGTGTTTGTTTGGTTTGTGCGTTAGGCGCTCAATACAATGTTGGAACTCTTGGTTGAATGTCAAATATGTTTCAGGTAATTTAAGGTAGTATTTGTTGTTAATTTGTTTGTAAAAAGAACTGTTTTAATAACCAGCGAGTGGTTTGAGCATTACTTGTGTATTGGTTACATACAGGTTATTGCAAGTTACCAGCATAACAAATCTCGCTACTCATCTCTTTTTCATCCATCTCCAACAAACAAAGCAAGCAGTATCAAAACAAACTCTTTTTTTTTTGTCCATTTCAGCACACAATCGTTCTCTGTTCTTGAACCGTATCTCAACATTTGAAAGCCGCCCATCCTAGCTTTATCAAACGATACTCATGAAAAATAAGCACTGCCCAGCAAAAAGCTTGGGCAAGGTACATTTCTTCTTCCAAACAATAAGTGAAACCATTGAGGAATAATGCATGACCCATTTAATGATACTCAATAGAAACTCTGCCTTTCAACAATAGCCATTCATTTGGCAACTTTCCACTTCTGACTTTGATTTGTATTCGGGAATACTGTGCATTCAAGCACTGCACAACCTTTACAAATGGGGTATCAGTGTAAAGAGGAATAAATGAACTTTCCAATGGTATAAATTAATGAATTATAGACTTAACAAAAAAGATACGAGGACTCAAAGTTGAATTGCAAGACATTTTTTGAGGGGTTTATATAAATACGAATTAAAACGTCTTGTATGAACAAAGTAACAGTCATAAAATCCAATTTTCGTAGTTAGTATTTTGGGAGAATAGAAATAGAAGCCCCAAAAAATGTTGAACCTGGAATCAAATACAAACAATAACTGAACAAACTCTACTTCTAAAATGCCACTCTCATGAAGTCAGGGAGTAATAGTTGATGCTAATCTCTTGTTTTTGTTTTTGCGTGAGGAAATATTAATTTGATTTTAAATATAACGATATTGTGACTTCCCGTGGTTAGATATTAATCACACGTTTACTTGCTCATTCCCTTTATTACGTAGATAGTTTCGGAATTCTCCTTGTCGTCATCATGTTCATGACCTATAATTTAGGGCATAAATAGATTGACCGACATTCCAAATATGTTCAGAGATTTATTAATTTCCACACAGTGCATATGATAAAGGATTTTGTATCCCACATTCAAATTGATGAATTGAAGTTAACAAATTTGTGCATATGTTCTCTAAGAGTAAAATTTTCACACAGTAATGCAATACCCATCTCATTATTTTTGGAACAAGAGGCTTTATGCAACATCAATTTAATTAACTTTTGCTGTCCTTGCGTTTCAATGGTTGATATTTCTTATTTTGTGTTGTTTATACTGAAATGTATTGTTCCTTGTATCTTTCTCTGCGAATGAATAATAATAATAATTTAAACTGCACTACCTTCATAGAATCTTCTAATATAACTTTGCATAATCAGTTCGAACCCCATTGTTTTGCCCCCCCCCCCTTTTTTTTTTTTTTTTTTTTTTTTTACTCCTCCCCCTCACTCGTAAGACCCCGATTGACCAAAGGCCATGAACTTCACCTTTCCGCTGTAGACAAGGGGGCGACCGGAACTGTTTCACCAAGTCTATCCGGGTTAACACGCATCTGTGATGATCTGATGTAAGATGGCAGGACAGAGTTCATTGAACTGTCTCTCAGGAATCCCTAGTGCCGCGTTGATGCCCAAATATATCCAATAGCTGGTCCCCAGAATAGCACTAATTAGAAGAGATGAAATACCATTTTGATAAGGTCAGCTTATAGTTTATAATTAGAATGAAGTAAAGGACTACCCGACATTCTGACTAGCAAAATGGGGCACGACGGGACTACGATAACAAGCTTTATCGAAAAAGAATCTTTGATAATATTATGGTATATGCATATTTTGGATTTAAACAACAAATTTTAAAAGAACGATTATGGTGTATTTCTTTCAACACTTTTTTCAATATAATTTTTAATAAAACATTAAAATACGCTTTTATTGCTGTTTGATTTGTAAATAAAATAGGTCAATTTTGGGACCCCGTTGTAAATAAGCTCTCGGCTTTCATGGGTCATCCCGTCAAGCTTATGTGAATGTTGTTAACACTTGACAATAAATTTTTAAAAAAATATGATTTAAAACAAAAAATAATGATTTAGTGTCAGATGATATCCCCTGTAAACAAAAATGACGTGATTTTGTTTTATACTCGTGGAGAGGGGGGGGGGAGAATTTGACGATTTTTGGCGGCCCCCAACTAATTTTCAGGTCTTTAGGAGCCCCTCTCCAGGATTGCGCACTGTGAACTAACAGTAGCACAAGTGGGATGTACCCGCTGTGAGTCACATGTCAATCACGTGACCTACTGAGTGGACAGGAACAAACCTCTGGGAACCACCAAAAATAGTACATATTCATCACTCTATGGATACAAATTGTTCAACTTAAAAAAGAGAGTATGACAAATTTATCCCGAGAAGGCATGATGGAAAACTATTGAAATCATGAAACACAAAATCTATAGAGTAAGAACAATGGGTTGTAACAAAGACAGGCGTACATAATGAACCACTGTTAAAGGATATGAAAGATCAATCATCAGAGACCAAAGGATCGTTCCCTCACTACAAAGAAAAATCAATAGAAAAAAATGAGCATCTAATAGATTCTATGCTCATAGCCGATTTCGAGGGTATGATAGACTTTTAAATAGAAAGGTAACTAATTGCTTTGTTCCATCATAATTTTGTCTAACATCTAAGAATCCCATTGAAAGGATTAATTGTAAACTTGCCTCTCTTTTCGCAACTGTGAAACCTACTCACATGAAATTCTGCCCCGTCACTAAAAAATCGTTATTGTGACATCGAAAGGGCGTTAACCATATATCAATGAATTAAGTTATTGACCTTTTCTTGCACTAGCTTTTTGAAGGAAGAGACCAGAAGAATGACTCATATCTCAGCTGTCTACTTGAGTTAAACCAAACGAAACGGAAAACATGGAAGAACATCCGTCCTCTTTAATCAACACAGGTCATTTCATTATGGTTGAACGGGGTAAGCTGGAAGGTGTAGGGCTATACCTTTGAACTACATAACATTTATTATATGTTTTGACTGCAACTTCACCAAATAAGCCGAGTTCAAAAATGCAACAAATGTTAAATGACTTATTTTTGATAGTATGATGACATAATACCCTCTATCTTTTAAAAGGACATGTTAACTTCCAAAAACTAAGAGGCAATTATATCAAGATTAATAAGTTATATGTTCTAACAGATAAAAATCAAATTTCTACTGAAGTTTCAGATCCAAATGCAAGGTCATTTTACTACCTTAAACACCTCCTAGTGTAACAAACAGGCCAAGCATACACGCCGAACACAATACCATCCTCTCGCCTGATACTCACACAGGAGCGATTAGAAGCGGGAACTTTACAACAGGAATGGGCAGGCGTGTGGAAAAGGCACATGTTTATAAACCATCCCGTGTTGTGTTTATATTTGAGTATGAATCATTGATATCTCGAAGGTAAAGCCAAGCAATTAAGCTTGCTAATTTTGAAGAGACTATAGCCAGACTGACCTAAGTGTTTATAATTATGTTGGCAAAATAAAGCTAAATTCGAATAAATTGTGATATTGATATCATTCAATGTTACTCGCATCCCTTTAAATGAAAATATTTCACCCGGCAACATAATTTTATTAGCACCTTTGACTGTAAATATGTCATTAAATTTTTAATATGATTATTTTATATTTCATGTACTAATGTAAGGAGGATATACGTGCCAGTGCGTGCCAGTGCCAGGAATCGAACACACGACCTTTGCATTCTCATTCAGTTGATACGACCACTACACTACGACACTTCTACGATGGCGAAAATCTTTCTGGGACGGAAAAATGTTTACCTGCTGAAAGGTATCATTGTTTGCATGATGGTGATCATGTGAGTCATGACTATGTGCTCTCCTTCGCATACGGTGGTCATAATCTGGACTGGTGGATCGTTTCATTTGATAACCATAACGATGTGCATGTCCATGGTGGTCGTGCCCATGTCCATGGCCGTGTCCGAAATGGGGATTTTGTGTTGGTGGCATCCTGGTTGGTGGATACGGTGTCGTTCTATTTCTCGGTTCCTGATGACCAGGAAAAGCTCCATGTCCATGATCATGACCAGCGTGGTCGTGCCCGTGATCATGTCCGGTTCCCTCTGCGTCACCCCTACCGAATCCCTGATTGACTGTTGTACCGCCGTGATCACCATGACTGCTGTGATCGTGTCCTGCGTGACCATCTGATGCTGGGTCGTTGGCAACGCCGCCCAGTTCGAGGTCGCTAAGTATACGCTGAAAACCTGTAACAACGTTACGAATAAAGGAAAGTTTATATCAAAGGCTGAATGTTATACATGTACATGTATATCATTCTTTATTCTTTTATTATAACGATTTTGAAGTCATTTAAGTATTTGTCATCACTCAGTCACTCAAATTCGCCGGATATACTAGCCGATAGACCAATTAAGGTCACCTTAAATAAACATGAAAAATGTAACAATAATTAATTGCATTTTGGTCGGTGTTGCCTTTGGATCTGTGTGTATTGACAGTACGATATGGTTCTAGGTAGTATAGTTTTTCAACTTTAGGCCGCGGCGCACTCAGAAGGGCTGATATGGTATGATAAAGCATAATGATACCAGGTTGAACGGAACCATTTTAACACGAAGACAAATGTTTATATCGTACGTCAATCAGGATCAAGAAATTAACATTTTGTTAGAAAACAACCTCACTACTCTATTGGAGACATCCTATAATTCAACTTTGTTTACAAATTTAATTAAAATGAAGGTGGGACGATGACTGGTCATAAACACAAACAGATGTAATCACAAGGAAAGTATCTGAAAACAATCCTAAATTTTTAAGAGGAATTGTTATTTGGGCTTTAAATAGGCGCGGTCAGACATCATCTCTCCTGAGACTATTGACCAGAAGACGTGTGATTCTAAGAGGAAATGTGTGACCGTGTAAATATGACCTCCATGTAAATAAGATATCTCCTAAGACGAATTAGGTTAATTAGAAAGGCTGAATATATTAGACAGGATGACGAGACGAACGCCCAGAAATAGAACTTTGAATTAGCACCCTCTATAAACTGACATGATAATATTATGGAAAGCCTAACCATTTTATGAACCATAATTATGAAGAGGTACATTGTTATGTAACTTAAATGAATCAGACTTCATCCCAGGGTAGATACATGTCCTCGTGTTTCCACCATAGTTCTGAGTTAGTCTTCAGATTCAATTAAAAGGACACATATCTTTTAGTTGGTAGAACGTTTGTATTAGTGGATTTGTCTCATATTATATATTGTTCCAACATTTTGTGGAGTCTTTAACATCCGTTTACTGGAGCTACTAATACTTTTCGCACGTACATTGGGCTTTTGTAGGTTTTATGTTCCTAGTGTTTTAAAAGTATTTCATTATAAACTGCAGTCTGAATAATCTTACCAGCTTCCCGTATGATATGATTGCTACCAAACTCGTCGAAGATGTAATCTGAAAAGTATGAAGGAGGAACGAGTAATCCTTGACCAATACAATGACCATGAAGTAGAGAACTGACCAGATGAGCAGCTAAGATCTCCAGACCAGCTTGTGTAATGTCCTGTTCGTTAGGGATACTGGCAGCTTCGATCAGTGTATGAGCCTCAAAACACTTAATTAGCAAATAGAAAAGATGTATTTAAAAAATTGAAATATCTTCTAATGACTCATATTTTTGTTAAAATTATTTATTAATTTTATCTCATTTTTATTTTATCTATTTTTCAATTTTCAGATTTCCTTTTATGATTATTTATTAGTGTTATTTTATTTCCATTTTATTTATTACTTTAACTATATCATTATCAATTTTTTGTTTCTCTCTCTCTCTCCCTTTTTTTGTTTTGTTTTGTTTTGTTTTGTTTTTGTTTTTTGTTGTTATTATTTTATAATTTATTTCATTGTTTTTCCTTTGTTTTTGTTTTTTAGATTTTTGGATTGATTATTTTGAACAACAATCGTAAAAAAATATGCACTCAATAAAATTAAATCATAACACATCCGGAGGGGTACAATGGGTGGGGGAACATCCTTATTAAATTTGACGGCGCTAATTGTGCAACAAAAACATATTTTTTGGCGAGAAACTCTTCCATCTGTAGGGCCTTCAAGGAATCAGTAAATGTGACTTCATGGATATGTTTTCCATATATTAAGTGTATACATAATAATACCCTCCATAGAGACAGGGAGGGAGGGAGTGGGGAGTCAGAGAAAGTGAGAGAGAGAGTATTTTTGGGTAAAATGCCTAGCCTGAAGATGATTTCAATTAAATGATGCTACCATGCCCGTAAGAGTGATATAAAAACATTTTCATTTCATTGTTTTTGGAACCGTAGGCAAGATATTCAATTTACCATTGTATAAACGGTGATGTAGGTATAATAACAGAGAAATCACGACTTTCCCCCCCAAAAATGGGAAGCATATATTTATTATAATTGATTAACTTCACTGTTATACACATTATTCGCATACCGTACTCCTCTATTAAAATAATGAACCATAAATTATGTTCAGTGAATGATGCATTGTCTTAATGTAATTTAATTCATCCAATAGGGAGTAAACAATAGTCTAGTTGTAACATGAATCACTTTTTATAGTTCATTATGAGTGAAAATTTTGATGACGTATATTATTTGGCTCAATGCCCTCTCAGAAAAGATGCCATCCATGCATACAAGACAATGCAATACCTACGTGATCTAGGTTGACAAAATGACGATATTGACTCGAATAAGTATTTTAATTACGATTATCTGATTATAATTCTAATTCCGTTCCATTTGATGATTAATATAAATGATACCTACCCTAGCATTATAATAATGACATTATATATATCATGATCTGGGCGCAGGCTGTGGTCAGTTAGGATAATCCCTCTGGACAGTGCCAATTTAATCAGGAAACTATCCTGGTCATTTTGATCTCGTTGGTCACAGTGGACTATGTTTCAAATGACCTAACCCCCTTCATCCTCAACTTTGTTTAACCATTCAACCCTGCTCTTTTAATTTTAAAAGTGATTATGGGATTTTGTTGTGGACAATATTTTGATTCACGTCTTCGAAAGAGAACATGTCAATATATTTTAGTTTTTCAAAGGGACGTTTGGATTCCCAATTGATTTTTTTGTTCATATTTTAAGTGCATTATTTTTTTCTTACACTTTAATATAAAACCTGCGATTTTAGCCAAAACGATATATCAAAATAGTTCATTTGTGTCAAACTTCATTGAACAAACTTTGATTCCTGTGTGGGATAGTCACTATAGAGACCTTGAATCTGATATCAATATGAATTTTCTTAATAACTCAGTTTCTACCTTCCTATTTCCTAAGGGCAAGGACAGTGGTGAAATAGGTCAATCGAGCTAGAAGCAGACGACAGATAAGATTTAGATTTATCCTACTTTTCTCGCGTCTTTTAAGTGAGCGGAGATCGTTCAGCATCCAAAGATTGTAGCCATTTTTCTAGGTGTAAAGTTTTTTTTTGACTCACTCGGTAGTGCATTTAGTCTTCTACTCTTCAGGTTAAATAATATATATAATTGTTATTTTTTCGGATTATTAACAAAAAGTACCTACTTTGACATTGTCTTGTGTCACAACAAAATTGTAAGAAATGAATGTAGGGATTTTCAAGGCCTACATGTAAATCTCTTGTATATTGCTGTTAGTTTATATGAAACTGGGTACTTAATATCCTTCCACGTATGTTCCGCTATAAATATTTTGACATAAAGTCAGTTTGTTATGAATCTCTTAAATTCGAATAATTATTTTAATAAAAGAGACTTGGTAAAGGGAGATGAAAGCCTGTCAGTATGGCTTCAGTGACGTGATTGACGTCAAATTTGACATCGGGAAAAAAAACACACACAAAAAATTTAATATTTAGTTTGTGGATACTGTCTTACTAATTATGAAGCCCTAATTATGCTCAAATTAACATTACCATATGACGTATCTAATGCATCTTGAAAGCAACTAATCTTACGAATTATGCAAGTGTTATTACTTATTCTTTATTATTTTTTTTTTCTTTGAAAGAGTATTTGTATTTTTTGCGGCAAAAAGCTGTCAGCAGTTACTGCTGTACTAAATATCGTTTGTAATTAAAAAATTGTTGTTTATAATTATTTCTCCTGCAAATATTAAAGTGAGAGATACAAAATATACATAAAGACAAAATCATTTGCTCTATTTATTTCACTAAAATCCGTACGCTTTGTGTGTGTGTATGTGTGTGTGTGTGTGTGTGTGTGTGTGGGTGTGTGTGTGCGTATGTGTGCATTATTATTTTCCTATTTTTTTTTTTTTGTATTTTATTCGTTTATTTGTTGTTTTTTATTTTTGTTTGTGTTTTTTTTTTTTTTACAATGTAAATAAGTCCTAATAGGCCTATAAGTCCTGATTAAGATTGAAAACGCTATGTTCGTTGGATTTTTATGTGAAAAGGTGACCCAAGAACTGTGAATTTCAACCTTGTTAATTGTCAATTTTAAAATTCAGATGGCATGCCAAATATCGATTTAATACAATTTTGAAATAAAGCATTGACACTTGTGAATGTACTGACAGCCACTTCTCTTGATCACCTGTCGTTTTAACATAAGAGGACCGTGGGTTTCCTATCAAGTTATTTTTAAACTCAGAATCCGGAAGTTTGAAAAGTCATTTTACTCAACCCTTGGCTTCCCCGATTCTGCTACATTGAAGCTTCAAGACACTGTAACGAGTGTAAAAGTGTCTTGTAGTAGTTGTGGATGATACTCAACCTGAAGTATCGGTGAAAAAACTATTCGTTCTCATTCTCTTTAAAAAACGAATCCTATTTTCGAGCGAATGCGCTTATTTTATGTCATTGAAAAATGACCATATATCATTTAAAATATGAGTATATGTCATATGTCATTTAAATTATGATAGTCATATAAATCATAATGATCATATTTGTTTTAAAAGTATCAATAACACAAAGACGGGTAGGCCTGATTATGATTATGAAAATAACAGGCGAATAATAAATTGTGGAATATTTCTTAAATACCTATAATGTTCAAAACCTTATGGCTGATTTTGAGGTAGGGTACATGCAGGTAATATGGGCCAGCAGGTAATATGGGCCACCTGAAGCAAATCATGTCGTGACCGTCAACCGGTGACCGGTGACCAGAGAGAGATCATTTAAATAATATTTAAAAGTATATAATATACAAAATACATAACAATGAATATATAGTCAAAGGATTTACTGAAGGGTCTTATAATTTCAAATTATGTCTTAAAGTTAATGATTTTTAACATTTTAAGCAAATTCCAGACATGGTAGAGTCATTGTAGTTTTTAAAAATACATAAAATACATGTGCCCATATTACCTGCACATGCAGGCAATATGGGCACTTGGTAATGAGTCAACATTTGAATATTGCAGACAGGGTGCCCATATTACCTGCATGTACCCTATTATATGTTTCTTTTGGTCTTGTTTAATTAACAAGCTTTTTAGGAATTTAGTGTCAATATGTAATAATTATCTTGGTACCAACAACTAACGAGATGGACAGCGTAATTAAAGTACTTTAAAGTGTCGTACATGTATCTGACCTCAGAAAAGCAAAATGCTTGCGATAAAACAACGTCACAATTGGTATAATTGGCCCCCTATTTGTCTCCTACTTTCATGGTTTATCCTTGCCTAAACATATACGCTATAGAATGGTAAAACGTTTATCATCAATAATCAATAAACACACAAATATATTTAAAGGGAAATATATTAAGGAAAGATAACTCACTTGAAATGTAGAGGTTGGTATGTAAGTCTTATTGATGCTCTTTAGAAGTAACTTCTAGCTTGTCCCGGAGAAGATGGCTCCTTCACCGAAAGCAATCCTGGAGCCTAGCTTTGGAGTAGAGCCGGATGAATTGAGCCCACTCAATGCCAGGATATAGTCTCTGTATGAGAAGGAATCATTGGTACTACCACGGTTGATGGACCAAGAGTACATGTAGCCTCTGGAGCGTGGATGTAGTAGAGGATGATGAGGCTAGCTTGCCACAACGTTGCTTCGCTCAGGTAACCGTCCGCCGCATCGATGCCCACTATTCGAAAGAGACTTTCTGCAGATATGCACTAGTCCAAGAAAATGAAAGATTTTGTTATCATTATTGACTTGAACATTAAAAAATACACACTCACACACACACACACACACACACACACACACACAAAATGTAAGCGGGTCTTGCACACAATCACAAGAAATTTGCTCAATATCAAGCAACGAAAAAATATCAATATTTATCTTAATGAAACATTTTGGTTCAGAGAGATTTTCTGACATATAGCAGGCCAGCCTTTGTATAAAAAAGAGCAGATACTCATTCAAAGATTGTCACGGTCTGAGTATTCTTCTTTTTCTCTTTTCTTTTTTTAAACACTAATGGATTCAAGAAACCATACAAATCTTCGCAGGAAGTTTGAACGGTGGAGAGAACTTCGGGCCTGATTTATCTTTTCCAAACATCGTACGAGAAATATCGGATGGTACATCGTACCCCTTTCTCATATAAATGATGCCTCTACACTGAAAATTCATTTCCTGGTTATACGGTCGGGGGAATCGCTAGACCAATTCCTTGAAGAGAAAGAGTATCCTGCATGGTAATTTATATATTGGCGATACGTTATTCAAATGCAACTAACACAAAGAAGGTATGAAGGCTTGTGATAGTTTGATGCTATGGAAAAGATCATTTGTGGGAACTGTGTAAGACATGTTGTTTTTAACCGTAATTTAGAAACTTTCTCATTTGTTTAGTTTTAGAGATTAATATCTGAAAGGGTTAATGTTAAGAGAGCTGACAACAAGAAATTCC
>CALNVZ010002100.1:51766860-51775947 GCA_940671915.1 Paracentrotus lividus | reverse complement strand
TTTTAAATCACTACTTTCACTTTAAATGAATATATGGTAGAAATCGTGACTTAAAAATGATCTGAAATGAATAATTTACCCTATACAGATTAGTTATTGTTGTTACCCCTCTTATGAGATTCAGCAAGGTCTATCACATTTTCTCCAGTTACAAAAAGTTGGAGTCAGAAGGCGTTACTAGACATGCTAGAGCTGGATTTATATAATGACTGTGAGCAAACAAGTTGATCCCATTGGGATGAGCTCTATGCAGACTTATGGTATATTGTTTCGATGATGTCATTGAAATCTAGGCACATTTTTCATCATGATGCCAGAGCATAGCCTGATAGTGATCTCTCTGCTGGTAATAGAGTCACTATAGATTCTACTGGAATAGCGGTTTGATTCGTTGTAATATAATTCAGGGATAAACAGCTATTGAACAACGATATTCGTCATTAAAAGAGAGAATTTCAGCTCAGGATTTTTAAAGAGATCCAAGAGAGCATGACGGGTTCCCCTTCGTATACCCCTCGACCCCCAGGCAAATGTAACGACAGTATTTACACAACTCCCTTTAATGCATCTGTTCTATTATCAACTATTATTTTTGTCATTGTATGCTTGTCCGAAGAACAAAGTTAATCTAAAATACTGTGATAAATGTGTGTATTTAATGGATAATTTTGCATTAATCATTTCGGTGGGTTGCAGGGCTAGTTCATATTGATACAACATGTAATTCTAGTATTTTATGGAAGAAAGTTCAGTGTACCCGTAGAACATGTAGAAAAGGGAAAATAGCATACAGCGAGAGAAAAAAATCAAATCAGACACTGAATATCTATAGTCAGCAATGAATGCCTCCAATCAGACACTAAATATCTATAATCAGACAATGAATGCCTTCAATCAGATACTGAATGTATCTGACACTGAATATCTCCACTCAGATACTGAGTGTCTCCAATCAGACACCGAATGTCTCAAGCAGAAACTGAAAGTCTCCAATCAGACATTGAACAGCCGGTGCACTGAACGTCTGTAATCAGACACTGAATGTCTGTAATCAATCAGACAATGAATGTGTCCAATCAGACATGTCACTGAACGTCTCTAATGAGACAATAAATGACTTCAGTCAGACGATGGATGCCTCCCATCAGACAATTAACGTCTTCATCGGGCACTGGATGTCTCTAATCAGACACTGAATGTGAATCAGACACCGAATGTCTCCAATAAAACAATGGACGTCTCCAATAAGACATCGAATGTCCCTAATCAGACACCGAATGACTTCAATCAGAAAATGAACGTCTTCAATCGGGCACTGGATGTTTCTAATCAGACAATGAATATCTCCAATCAGACACTGAGTGTCTCTAATCAGACACCGAATGTCTCAAGCAGAAACTGAATGTCTACAATCAGACACTGAACAGCTGGTGCACTGAACGTCTGTAATCAGACACTGAATGACTTCAGTCAGACATTGAATGTCAGTAATCAGACAATGAATGTCTCCAATCAGACATGTCACTGGACGTCTCTAATGAGACATAAATGACTTCAGTCAGAAAATGAATGCCTCCAATCAGATAATGAACGTCTTCAATCGGGCGCTAGATGTCTCTAATCAGACACTGAATGTCTCCAGTCAGACACGGGTTGTCTCCAATCAGACACTGAATGTCTCAAATTAGGCACTGAATGTGTTCAATCAGCATGATCAGACACCGAATTTCTCCAATCCATCACTGAATGTCTTTAATCCGACATTGAATGGCACTTATAAGCTGTCTCAAGAAGGGCCTCTTGATACAAATTCCTTTATTTGTGATTCTGTCAAAAGATAATAGGAGACCTTTGGCTTATAAAAAATCTGTTCAAGAAAGTTTCTCGTACAGTCATTGTCTTGCGGACTATGACGAATATCCCGTTTTATTTTGTCCATGTACAACCGAATCATAATCCCAGGGAGCTAGCGGTAAGATTATATTTAGAATCTAGTGTACCTCGATGAGCGAAAGTGATAAAAGTTCAACAGAAGCCCCTGTACATTACATGTCAGCCCAGACCAATGACAGGCTTGTCAATATGCAACCATCGGCGACTTACTCGATTTGACTTCTACCTGACTCGTAAAAATAATGTTTGTATATATTTGTTAAATTTCTCCATTTCTAGATAATTATTTTCAAATAATTTAATATCATTGGATATTTTATTCTTGGTCAATTCATTTCAGTGGTAATGAGTTTTAAATTTCTTTTCACACTCTACTCTGTCAGAAGAGTATAAAGATCTTGAGGACATGGACCTAGGAAAGAGAACATCAACGGATCCAGCACCTCCAGTATTGATAACTGCTATCAATTCGTATGGTCTAGTTCATTTTTAACAAATATCTTTCAATATCGGGATCTTACTTTAACTAACCTTGATTTAATATAATCGGGGATGCCTGATGTGATTGCTACTGATAAACTGTTTACAGTAGTTTACAGTTTTAAGGTATATAGAAATTAATTTACACGAAATGTCATTTCTAAAAACTTGATGTGATTTATGTGCTATATTTCATACTTCAGGAATAATGTCAGGAAAAATGTTTTGGAACTATTTCTGGTGAATACATTACAATGGGATGTTCTGTATTCAGTTTACAGCGAGTTTAAGGATTGAATGTAATATGTATTTTTAAATCATTTCATACTTTTACCAATATAATTACATTAAAAATGAAATATTCAACTTCCATCACAGAAAACGCTTCAAACATTTCTGCTAAAGTGACAGAGTGACCCTTTAAAATAAGCATTATAAATTATTACATGCTATGAGTTCAATAAACCTTAAAAAAAGGATCAGATAAAAGTTGTGCTTTTAAGTCAATGCCATTTCTGAATATCATGTGTGAATGCATCAAGTCGATTGCATTGATATGAAGAAATTAACCAGTATGGAGTTGCTAATTTGGCGGAAACCGTCAGTCACCTTGTTTGAAATTTTTTTGAAACAGCTGCTTTAAAAAACGAGGTCAACTCTTCTTTTATGGAGGGCAAATCCCATATGATCAAAAACAAATGCAAATGTGAAAAATATTGAAAACTTGTTTAAGTTGACACTGCAATGGTTATACGAACCATAAAAATAACATGATAATAATCAAATCCGTTCGACTGAGTTTGTTCTTTCTTTTCTTTTCAATGCATGGCACTTTGGCCACCATCGTCCTCTAAACGATTAGTCGTTTTATTGATATCAAATAAATGTTGATTACAATCGAAAGAATGCAGACGACAGATCAAGGCTTATATCAAGAATATTCATAATCTCATCACTATCAGCGGGAATTGAAGGGATTATTGCAACAAAACATAGAATTATGTTACAAGCAAAAGTCTTGATCATACAAATGTGTAAGGATATCCTCATCTAGCGTCGTCAGTTTACCGGAAAGCAATCATTTTACATCATTAAATTTAATACGAAAAAATATAATTTATAAATGTATAATAAATATAATATATGTTAAATTGTAAATAAACTAAATTGTAACTATGATTACGAATAGATTATAAATAAATTATTATTATCAAGACCAAACCATAGTTATGCTGTTTATCATATGTAGGGTTAGTAACTGAGGCAGGTGCGATCAGCACCACAAAGACGATATTTGGTAATATTTACTAATATTATATTCAGGGAAGATCGAGAGGGCCCTCGTATAAAAACTTGTGTTAAAATGTAATTGTACGTCTTTGATATGTAATGCGGCGGTCACAACTCGTCGTAGGCTACGGGGCACGTGCCATCGACGTAGCCTGCGTTGCATGTGCAATGCACGCACAGGTCCTAATTTAACTTCTGCGATTCCTGCAATTCTATAGCAAGGGTATTGTACAAAAATTTCTGCACGTCGCACATGCATTGTACCTGCGAGGTACCTCCGCTGCACGAATTTTCTACGAAATCCATCGTAGGGAGTTGCACGTCGATAAGAGGCCTAAAGACCAAGATGTACATCTCTGATTGAGAGGATCGCTAAAGGTATCTCATGGAGTTGATAAGATCACATCGGCAAATCAATTATTTCTCTTAATGCATGATGATTGGATAAACCTACTTGGAGAAGAACAAATCTCGAGATAACCCAATACGTCAGCTATACGT
Source organism: Paracentrotus lividus (assembly GCA_940671915.1). NCBI lineage: Eukaryota > Metazoa > Echinodermata > Echinoidea > Camarodonta > Echinidae > Paracentrotus > Paracentrotus lividus. Next base: position 51,771,783 of record CALNVZ010002100.1, on the reverse strand, counting down.
AAGAATTAACATAATTGACCACAAATAATTTTAGTGGGTATAAAGGTACAGATGTAATAAATACTGTTTATAATATCAAATATACTTAGAATCACATACAAAATGCCGTTACGACAACTTTTTTTATTATATATTTATTACAAAACTTTACACGGAGTATGTAATTATGCTCAATTGGCCATTACCATTATGATCACATTTACGTTTAAAATCATTCTCGCACTTCATCATTACTCCAACTCCCATGAACCTACCATGTTCAAACCAAATATCCCCTCATCAGTATTTTGTTCGGAAGTTATTGATCATGGGCTAATTCTAACGGGCTGAAAGCGCGCATTGGACCTTTTCGGAGCTCACACATTCCCAATTCCAGTCTAGGGCTACCTTTTGCCTATGGCAAAGTGAATATTTAGGACCAAATGGGTTAAGAGGAACCACTAAACATGCTAAAGCCAGTGTGGAAAGATTTAGCTAACGGTGATTAACTTCTTTGCTCACGATCATGAGTGGAGGCAAAGTTTTTTCACCGTAGTTTTAGCGGAGAAATAGGATTATTTGTAATTAGTGGTTTGAATGAGCAATCTCATTGTCAATCCTACCGACCATGCAGCAGACAAACATAAATTGACCTTGATCATGAAAATTAGTTTTTTCAGTTGACAATAGTGGATCTGCTTCTTTGTTGATAACTATGTAGCTTATAATGATATATGTATGCATTCTGGATTACTATTGAATATTATTGATAAACTGTATAATGAATGTACGGCAATTCATTAGTCATGAAAAATTATAATTACGTGCATGTATGCGTGATTAATAGTCTAGTTGTATAATGTATAAGAATTTGGTTTGATAGATGGGCATCCGTTACTCCCAGCTAGAATTTTACTAGTTATGGTTTAACCCTTGACCAAAAAAATATATTTGCAATGTATCTGTTACACCACAGCGTTACGGTAAATAGATAATAAAACGTCATTGAAAGGCCTAACGTGATTAGCCTTAAATACACCACATCTCTCCATTTGCTTAGCTTATGCACTTTATCGAGGAAACTGAGGTTTGTATTAACGAGATCGTATATAATTGTTCTCACCATTAACAAAATCATAATAATTATTTTTATCTAAAAACTTTTCCATATACATATTTATAGTTTTATAAATTCTTTTTATAGGTGTGTGATCCTTCAAAAATTGATAACTTAGTAAATTGTATTAATGTAATATTTCCGTGCTAGATTATTTCATGTTTTGTTTCAAAGTTGTATAAAATCTATTTTTCTCACTTGATAGTTATGTTGGACAACATTGATTGTGTCCAAAAAAAGAAAGAAAAAGTCCATAAAAATGACAATTTAGCTACACTTTCTATACTTCAACCCAGATATATATCTTATAATTGCAACAACAACAAAAAAAAAAAAAAAAAGACAGAGCCACCCCAATATGTCCAAACGTTAATGTATAGATGTATGCAGTTGACACGTTAACACTACTTAACAAGTAAATGACTCAATATTAGAATCGCCAGCACTCAAAGTGTTGAATCTTGCAACACATGGAATCCTGATGACGGACCTCTCACACGGAAACGGAGGATAGGGGGCCTCTTTCTTACCCCTAACATTTTTTTTAAAGAGGGGATATTTTTAGCTACTTTCCGCGACCAACCTAGTGCACACTTGCTACTGTATCGTATTCACTACATCCAAGGGTATGAAAAGTTTATTCCTGAGGGGTACCGAGTGCTAATCCACTCTCAAGAATATCTCATCCCATATGGGCATGTCTGTCTGTATTGACACTGTATACTTTCTCGGCTTGAATTTAACTCTTGTTTAAGCTATGGATCTTCTGATAGTTAGGTGTTATACTACAGGAGGGTTTCACCGTTGTTAATGCAAGTTTATCGACACTTATCTCAATGTGCCAGCTTGCACAAGTAACCATGGTGAATGGTTGGGTTGAGGAGTTGAAGATCTAAGTTTATTACATTCATGATTTTCGAGGTCACCGTGAGATCTTAAGACCCTTTCGCAAAATCTGTACAACATTGGATATATAAACCCCTCCCAAAATGTTCCGCAAATCGACTTTCGCCTATGATAACTTTTCATGTATGCTTTAGTCATTCCTGATAGTCAGACTATTGGAAAGATAATTTATTCCACTTTTTATTGATATCCTATTTGTAATGATTGTGTCATGCTTCAATGCACAGAATGTCAGAATATGGAGAAAAGTAAAACGTCAAATTTTGCAAAATGCAGTTTTATTGGTCAAATTGTATTCCAAAACTCGATTTTAGACCCTGATAACTTTTGGAGTATTTTATCCTTTTTATTGAATTTTATACCATTGTCAAGTTCATTTATTCCTCTTTTTAATGATACCCTAATTGTAACAATAGTATTGTTCGTGTATGCACAGAACATCTGAATGTAAGGACAAGTCAGAAGTCAAATGTTGCAAATTGAATGCCTATTGCCACTATTATTGTCTATTGCGAGTTATTCAATTTGAGCAATAACGATGCATTTCTCAACTTTTCACTTTTTACTTTGCATTATATTCATGAATTATGTACATTAAAACATGATGTTACCATTTCAAAAAGGGTATCAATAAAAAGAAGAATAAATGAACTTTTTAATGCTACAAAAATTGATAATGATCAAAAAACCACATTAAAATGTATCAAGGTTCAAAGTTGTGTTACAGAACATTTAAACTGAACACTATCTTTTACTTGTATTAAGGTGGTATTCAGGGGTTCTGTGGACCCAGGCATGACATCACCATGACAAATTAGGTATCAATAACAAGAGGAATAAATGAACTTGACAATGGTATAAAATTCAATAAAGATTCGAAAATATCTCAAAATTTATCAGGATCTAAATTGGAGTTGCGGAACTTCAAAGTGATCAACAAAAAGTGCATTTTACAACATTTGACTTTTTACTTTTTCTGATAATCAGTGCATTGAAGCATGTCACAATCATTACAAATATGATATCAATAAAAAGGAGAATAAATTATCTTTTCAATGGTATGAATATGTCTGTGTGTGTGTGTACGAGTGAATGTGTGGGTGTGTGTGTTTGTGTGTGGGTGTGTTTGTGTGTGTATATGTATGTATATTATGTATAAAGTAAATGTACTTTATATAAGCAAATACCTTTAAATGAATGCAATAAAGAGGCACAATGTTAAAACGGGTATTTATGTGAAGCTTTTCAGGCAAGGATATTAGAGATTTGACTCATTACATTTAATACACGTTATTTTCGTTTTTGTATGCAGTTTGTCTGAAATCAGATTGTTAAGATCTTAATATAGCTCGAGTATGCTTCTCGTCAATTATCCCGAAGTTCATTAAGCCTTAATTGTGTGGGAAGAGATAATTCACCTTGTAAGTTTTCATACATTTTGCTAAAAATAGATGCCAGGAAATATCATCAGAACAGACACATTTCGACATTTTATGTGATCTTCAGACAAAAGTACCATACCAAATTTATGATCTGCAATATTTATGTAATATTAAAGCAATGTATGTACATGCATTAATTAATTAAGCTAAATTTTTATTCATAAATGATGCTGATCATTTACTGGGGTATTTCATTTATTGCAGAAGTTTTAAAAAATCGTCTTAAATCAGAAACCATACCTCAAGACTAAGTTCGGTAATATGATGGTTCACAGTACACGTTTTCAAGGCACAGGCTTTCCGCAATACCTGTTACCTACTATAGGTTAGGGTGGGGAAAGGGGAGGGGCATATTTATGACGCAGAGGAAGCTCATATGGCTGAGCATTACTTACGATAATTCTAATGGAAATGGGTGATAAACAGTATTCTTCATGTTCTTAGAAGACTTGACCATGTAGGCATTGAGATCCTATAAGTTGTAGCATCGTAATTTTTAATTCCGTTGAAATTATGAAAAAAAAAGTATAACCGAAGTGTTATCAATCTATTTTTCATACTTATGTTTGTAACTTATTCTAATGAATAAAAATAATATCATATTTCTTTTTAATTTTTAAGGCTCAATGTGTTAAGGTCATCGTATCATGATACATGATATAAGGTGACAATGAAACAAAGTTGGCACTTTATATGAACTTTTTTTGCAAATTCTTTCTTTGAATGTGTTTAGTGCCACTGTCATACAAAACAATTTTTTTTTTTTAAAGATTTATGTATGAATAGTTTTAGGACTATAACTTTTGGCACTGTATAAATACTATATTGTTCTTTGTTTGCACGTTTTATGCCATTGTAACCGTTGTTATTCAATCGCAACGAAGCTTGTTGAATATGAACATGAGTTAATTAAAATGTGTTTACAATCAAGAATGAAAAATGAATAAGTTGAAACTTCCTTAAATCTTGGCAAGATTATTACAAACACTTGTTTATAATGTATCAAATTCAAGGTGTCTTTTTTTGTTTTTTTTTGGGGGGGTAGGCACTTGTTTCCTTATAATGAAACGCAAAACATGCAGGTACATTTGTATTTTTAACCTTACTGCAAGTTGTAGGAATCAATTGTTTTAGTTGTATCTAGTCAAAAATAAGTTGACACTTTCTAAGTTCACTTGATCGCACATGTTCATTGACATTATTGTAATAAGAAAAAAAGATTGCTTCTTATTCCCAATTAGCATGAATAGGCAGATTGGATTGGGCATGTTTAGTTGGAAAACTGGCACTGAAACAAATTTGAACTTTCTCTAATATGTGAAAAATTGTGCACTTGTTTCTATTGTAATGTAACAAAACAAAGTTATACTGAAGGCAGGTTGCATAAAGGATACAATAAAAAATTAACAGTAATTTGAGAGTTTGGAACTTGTCCACGCAGCTAATCTGTACCGACGACCTTCCTGTAAATGGGGCTCA
>CALNVZ010002100.1:51744360-51764360 GCA_940671915.1 Paracentrotus lividus | reverse complement strand
TGGCTAGCCTAGATTCAAGGTGTTGGTATTTAATCGCTGCGTAATTTAGAAACTAAGGGACAAAGCAAATTTAGTATTTACAGTTTAAATAAAGTACAACCATTTAATAATGTGTAAGAAGATTTTCGTGAAAACGGGATATTATTTTCGTTAACCATTTTCCCACGTGAACAGTTCTTAAAGTATAGTCGATGAGTCAACATTGAATAGACAGTCATAGTTACATGTATGATTGCGTCTAAATAGATCTTTAAAATCTTAGCTCTTGTTTAAAGATTGATTACACTTCATATTAATTTATTCATTTAAGATAATAGAGCCTTCTTTAAAAATGTTTGTAATTAATTGTTTTAACCTAATAACACTTATAAAGTAATAATAATTATTTTGTAAAACTTGCCTCAATGTGCTTTAAAGAATATATAGATATCAAGAAAAAAAAGGCATGCGGAGTATGATTTTCGATTATCCATGACTTGTTTATACATAACTTGTTCTTGTTGGAGCTTTGTTTATATAGTCCAGAATATTGTTCAAAAGTTTTGGGTGCTGCACTCTGAAAAGCTTTGCAACCATATCCTTTTGTTTTGAAAAAATGAAAAAAGAAAGAATATCATATAACAGAGGTCTGACTAGTAAATTAATATCATTATACAGAATGATATTGTAGCTAAAAGGGTTGCACAGAATGAATCTGTGAGACATTAAATATTTAGTTAGAGCTTGTATGTCTTAACAAAATTTGTACAACTATACGAGTTTTAAAAAAAAAGTGTAACGAGGGGTAGAATCCCACCTCCACAGAGACATACGAAAGGATTATCTCGAGAAAATAAAGGATACTTTCGACGTCGTAGAGTCTTGATAAATTACGTAACATGGATTTATGTAACACGTGTTAATCTAGGGGCCTCATATGAAATAAATTCTCCACTATCCATAGTTGTCAATGTGAGTGTCAGCAGTCACACATTTAAATTCATTATATATAATTATATTATATAAATCTATCGACCAGCCTGTTCTAATTACTTGAGAGGTTCTAAAGCAATCTGAAACTCCAAACATGCCCAAAGCCGCGCTTTTTAAAAATCATTGGTTCTTTTTTACGTCCATAGTAAAAGTAAGCCATACAATACATGTAAATTTAGTTTATTTTCGCTCACCTTGTGTCAAGCGATTATATTTATAAAAAAAAGATAAGTAGATAGATGTATTTTAGATAAACCCATCTCATTAACATCTCAATGTCTGTAATATATTCTTTATCACTACTTCGTAAAATTTGTAGGGGATACGGTATTTGCAATAGTCGTGATGTAATAATCTACTTAAATATGTCCTTTCACTTCTTCTCCACTTTATTTATGGTGCCCTCACACTAGAGCGTGTTGAGGTAACGTGTGTCTAGCGTTCACGATTTTCACTCGAAATTTGATTATGTCCAAAATACGCTCCAAAGAAACGCTCCATTTCCCTGTCCAAAATGGAATTTTTAATGAGCTCTAAACGACTGAGAAAGCGAATAAATAGCGTTAGGGTAAACGATGACTGCGCCGCTTAGCGTCCACCTAACGATTGCCTAGCGTTAGCACGACTGAACAGCGATTCCAACTTATATCTAGCGGTGTTGGGCGTGTTAAAGAACGTTAGAAACGCCAAACATGTTGCGTATTGAGTAACGACTGCCCGACGTTCGTGGAATGTTAATTGCATTTTCACGTACGTTCATGAGCGCGGACGTGTCGTTCGAAAATCGCTTGACAAACGTAGAAAGCGTTTGCCATTCGTTAGTATACGCAAAGAACGCAGATGAACGCTGAGGTCAATTTTGATTTTGAACATGTTCAAAATTTTGCGTGTAACAGCGTTCTTATAAAGACGCTTTGAAAGCGCTGGGCATTCGCTACTTGATCGTTTAGCGTTTTGGATGAACGTTCCTTCATCGTTCGAAGTGCGTCCAGCCAACGCAGAACTTTTGTTGATATGTTTTTTTTACTCAATTTCCTCATGTCACCAAATGGGGGTCTATGTTTTTACCTCTATATCCTTATGTCACCAAAGGGGGCGCTTTGTGTTATCGAATAAAATGATTAAAGCTTATTCTGTTTTGTGCTCAGTAGTTTCCCCTCCCTGTTTAAGTGCTATTTTTTACATGTAAAGTAACTATTCGGTAATGAAATATAAACATTTTGGACTTAAAATATACATGTAATTGTTTTCTGTGAATATCAAGGTATAAACGTATCTAAACACAATGTTAACAAAAATTGGTATTTTCTATATTCATTTATCATTTGGAGCAATTTATTACATTAAAAATACGAAGTTCAAAAGACACCAGCAGAATTTACACTGTTTTTCATTAAGCTTGGATACTATTATTATTTTTAATTATTATTATTGTTTATTTATTTATTATTATTTCATTAACATTACTATTGTTTTTGTTTATTATTATTTATTTTTTTGCTCCAGCTTAAATTCTTAATTTATTAGTCCCCTCTCAACCTCTCCGGGAACCTGGAGTGGCGGATCCAGACGGGGCGCAGGAGACCCGCACCCTTCTTTGATTAAAAAAAAAAAAAAATGATTGACTGTATATTATGTTAAAATTGGAAAAATTTCGCTATTTTTTTACTCAATTTTCAGGATGCACAATGTATTTCAAAATCCTGGATCACTACTGCTATGGTATTTCTTAGACAAAAAAAAAAAAATTGAAGAAAATAATACAAATTATTGTTACAGGTTTTTCTCTCTCTGTTTTTACCATAACGTAGAATATTTTTATTATTTGTATTCTTTAACAGTCACACTTTTTTATTCACCCCCTCACTTAGACAAGAAACCATTGTTTTTAAACCTAGATTTAAGACGCGATAGCAACCCTACACCTCAAAAGCGATTCATGGGATAGCACCGAGCCAAAAAAGTTGCCAGAATGGTTATGTGGTGGATGAAGTACTTTTTTCAATTATTCAATACCCGTCATGGTTTAGGAAAAATCCAATATAAAAAAAAAAATAAAATAAACATCAAAATTTATTATGTGCTGGATCAATAAAAAAAAAATCCAACCTTTGACCAACAGTGTAGTTAAAAATGTAATGTTTTCTATCTCAAGGAAACAATACCATCTTATAACACCCTAAATATTGTATTGAGTGTAGATGTAGTGTAAAAGAGTATGACCCCTTCGTCTTGATTAGGGTGTGAGAAATTAAAAAAATATTATCATATATGAAACAAGCCGTCCATTTATTTGGATCATCTTGATTTTAAAAAGCGCAAGCTGATTTTTTTTTCACCCATCAATTTATTTGAATTATAAGTGCTCAAAAAAAAAAAATCATAATTATGAGGGGGTATAACACCTCAGGATCATATAGGAAAAAACAGAACAAAAAGGAAACAAACTGTTCATGGCAGTTATCAGAATGCATTGACTGTTCAACACTTTTAACATGCCAATACATGAATACTATCATGAATAAACAATTTCGTGCCCATAAATTAGAGATAAACAAAGCTTCCCAAACCTCTACCCCCAAAAAAAAGGGAAAAAAATGTTTTGCACAATGTATGTTTCCAAACGACTTTGTGTCTATTATAAAACTTTTTTGAGTTTCATATTCAATTACTCAATATTGTTCTTTTTAGTTTCTTTTTCATATTTTCATCTTCCACACTCTCTCCATTATATTTATATCATTCGTATCTCTTTCTCCTCGCTTCCCCTTTTCTCTCTCTCTCTCTCTCTCTCTTCTGTTTTTCTTGTTGCTGTTTTTTCATTCTCTTTTTACCTCCTTTCCTTTTTGTCTACCCAGTTCTCCTTATCTGTGTTTCTCTTCCGTTTCCCTCATTTCTTTCCCGTGGTCCAAGTCTTTTGGTTTATACCTATTCCTAGATACATCATAATAATGTGTTTTTTTTTCTTAACCAAATATGAAGGTTTGTTTCTTAAATTACATAAATACCACTTGACGAAAATCTTTCTAAACAATACTTCATGGCATGATAGACTATTACTAATAATAGTTACATTTATGTATACTTATATTATCCTACTCGGTGTTATAAGGGCTTTTAAATGTTAACTAACTATTACCGGGCTTTAACATGAGGCGACTCTGAAAGGCGCTCGCAGCATTCAAGTATTATTGATAATATAACATCATATAATATAGCTAATACCAAAATGAAATAAAGATTAAGAACCACAGTTATATTGAATTACAATGTCGATTGATTATCCATAATCTCTTCTCCGACATAATAGGAAGATTTAATATCATTGTTATTTATTTTATTTTTTTTTAATCGAGGAGGAAAAATCGATGCATTCAAAGATATTGATTAAAAAATGAAAAGAATAGTAATAAACCATAATTGAAAAAAAAAAACTTCCCGAGATAGATTAGACGCGTTTGGACGACCAGAGAACGACGAGGGAACGATTAGAACGACAAGGGAACGAACACCCAACGCGCATACGTTCACACTGCTAATGCCCAGCGCATACAGAACCTATTGATAAGTGCGTTGTTACGCGCTAGAAAACGCTAAAAACTGTGAACGTGTAAATTAAATGAAATTACATTCAGCGTACATTTGCGTTCAGACAACGACTAATTGCGTGTGAATAACGAAGTAGCAACGTTTTCGAACGTACACACCAAATTCCAAGAACGCTGGTCAAACGTTAGCTCAACACGCCGTAGTGTGAGGGCACCTTTACTCAGGAAAGTAATGTCAACAAACATTTAACCAAACTTAAATGACTTTATATTAAAGGTCACTGGTGCGGTGACCAGGGAGTGCCACTTTACATCTCATTCACGCACACACGCACCGTCGAATTCACCCTCGCACGCACACCAACGCACTCACCCTCACTCTCACACCCATGCACTCACACACACACCCACATTGATTGATGTATCGAAGTTAATCTGCCTTGATATTTCAAAACCATTGTTGTGTTTACGCTATCCCTTGAATGGTCTTTATCATAATAAAGTCTGATTGGTAAAGATTGCATATGTAATGCTGCGGTCACAACTCGTTGTATCTTCGACGTGCAACTCCCTACGATGGATTTCGTAGAATATTCGTACAGCGCAGGTACCATGCAGGCACGTTGCATGTACGACGTGCAGGAAGTTTTTACAATACCCTTACTACAGAAACGCAGGAAGTTGACCCAGGACCAGCGCATGCATTGTGCATGCAGCGCAGGCTATATGTTGCATGCACGTGCCCCGTATGCTACGGCAAGTTGTGACCGCCGCATAAAGACAAGACAGAAAACAATTATTTTTAAGGGGAAAGGATATGTACTTTATTTTTGCAAAGCTGCTTATCTGGCAATAGGCACATTCGTTTAAATGAAAACAGTTTTACAAAAACCGATAAATGACAATATGTGGTTATACAGATGAAATAAATGTGACTCATATCTATTGTATTATTTAAGATTAGGTTCTACATATAAAGGAAAGTAAATGTTAGAATGGATTAATCTTATGTCAATGAAAGTGGAATCATTTTCTCTATGGACACGTTTGGCTTTAAAATCATCTTATTAGAAGTATATTTAGTGTTGGTGTGTATTACCATTCATTAACCATATTATAAACATCTTTAGCATTATAATTTGCCATCGTTTTTAGGAACCGGCCCAATAGTGATATCTAAATTTTTTTTTTCAGTGACTGTTTATATGGAACAAAGGTATATGACGACATTTATTTTTGCTTTCATAGTTGAATAAAGTTTTTAAAAATTCAATGTCAAAGATTTGTGTGAAATAGTATAATAATCAGATCACAGGACGATTTGCACGAAAAAACATGATATTCGCGCCATTTTGTCCTTTGGGGACGCTTCGTAAGAAAGGTATAACATGCCACAATATTGTCTTTACAATGACACTTCTATATCTAGCAAAAGAGGCAAGACTGATGCGTGCCTTTGAATGCAGATTAGAATAATCAAGAAAAGAGATTAGTTATGTGTTCATCACACAATTGGAGTACTGGTTCAGAATATGTCCCCTTAGAGAGAGGAATAAGGGTGGGGTAAGCAGTATGTTTGCATGCAGTACTGATCACTTGCAATTTGGTTGTGAACTTAATCAACTATAATATGATTCTTGGAACTCGAATTATCAGATCTTTACCCCATTAAATCACGGTTCTCAAAGTGAGGCATCGACAATATCAATCTCTAATCTTTATGTCTATCAATACATTTCAATATTACAGATAAGACTTGATAGGAACATTGAGTATGATCATTGATATATACAAGAATTATACAAATGTACATTTTGAGATATTGGTCAAAAAGAAAATCCTTAAAATGCCCTTGCCTCAATAAAACTTCGTGTTTGGTGTAATAAATCCATTTTGGTTTTTTTTTTCCATGGCAAAATTTAAAATAAAATTAGAATATTTATGTCGATTATTTTCTTCCAGATGATAGTGACACTGACATCACCATCGTTCTCTAGAAGTAAAATCTGATATAAGGACCATCTATTAACGGTTAACAAAATAAAGCCAAGGAATTTGAAGTTTATATCGTCATGAGAATAGCTTATTAACTGACTTATTTATCAATTAGTACATTCTTAAATGCCTTGAGTAAATATGTGTCGATAGATATATCTTTTTCCCGTTGGTTGTCCCAGGCACAATAATATTTTAATAGCACTGTTAAATCATCAGGAAACTGAATAGCAGTACTTCATATGGTTATAATTCCTTGCTGGATCATTGGAGGTTCGCTGATGAACTCCAGTTTTGAGTAGAAGAGGTTAATTCGCTGAAATAGAAAAAGAAAAAAAAAAAGATTGCATGTGATAAGAGGTTATATATACTTGTTTGATTGTGACCCCACCTCGCAAAAAATAGGGCCTACAAATTAAAAATATTTACATATGCATTTACAGAGTTATGGTTATTCGAACATCGAGCGACAAAGATATAAGTTAAATAATATTAACAGGTAGTGAAAGATATGATAATGAATCAAACGAGAAGAATCACTATGGGTTGTTTTACGATCAGGGTACAACGTCAAAAAATGGCTTTCTGTGCACCATAGAAAGAAGTATAGATATTATAATCTTAAATATACGATGGCAAGCTATTGACCACAGTTATAGCAACCTACAAGAGAAAAATGAATTATTGAAATACAAATTTACTTCTGGCAATATATGGCATTTTAGGGCAAAATTACTGTGACATCTCATTTTCCCCCCTAATTTTGAGCCTGCGCATCTTTATTATTAGCAATAATTGAGCTTGTTTTTCCAATCAGAAATGACTACTGAAATGCGATGGTTTAAAAACTGAAAACCCAAGAAGCACAGTTAATTGATTTTTTTTTTACCATCAACCAAAAATGGGGGTGCCAAATCTGTCCCAAAAAATGTCCTTCTCCGAATTCGGTTGCTTTTTAGCATGAATAGACATCACTTGATGAAAAAATGTTTTTATGTCTGTAAGAATACTTGGTATATATGCAAACAAACTAATTTACTTCGTCTAAATCCCACTTATTTTTTCAGACAGTTTCACGTTACAATTGTTTCAAATCACGTTCTGTAAAAAGCGTCCTCTCCGAAAAATGAAGCAATTTGACTTCGTTTAATAAAAAAAATTGACCCTTTGGAAAAATAAGTGTTGACCTCATGCCTCAAAATTTAAAATAAAATCATTTCAACTTGTTTTAGAACACATTCACAAAAATTGCAGGAAAACAAAATAACTTTTTTTTCGGGTGGTCCAGCCTGAGACAAAATGGCTGTACCCTGATCGTACTTCTGAAATTCCAGTTATCAGGATTGAATTGAAGAGCATTGTTCTTTATAAGTACTTCATGTAGTTCCTTTATGAAGTAATGACTTACGACAACGTTGTACAGTGCCATGGTCACTCCCAGGCCGTCTCGTGGGTTACACCATGTTCAATTTTTGGCTACTTCCCTTTCCGTACTCAATGCAAATGGTATTATATTACGGTACGGTACATCCAATTACCTGCTATTTAAGTCAGACGCCACACGTGTCTCAGCTGTGATTATTCATATCTCTTTCAGTTCATAATAAAATTAATTTATTTTTCATCCAATCATCAAAAAAAAAATTGATTTATATTTCAAAAGTTTTTCACACCGATACTACAGCGTAGGCCTACAAGACACCAGTTGACCGGGCCAAACATGTATGATATGTTTATGATCTCACACTGGGTATGTTAACCCGGATAGTGCGATCCGGATAACACAATCATTACCAAAAGACTGTATTCATGCTTGCACTTATTAAACACCTCTAAAACTGATTTGCTCATTATTTTAATTAAATATATAATAATTTAATAATTGGAGAGACTTATAATGCGCAGTTTCTTATATGTTGTATATACTCAACTGCGCATGACATAGTCGAAATTAAGTAGGATAAACAATACAATATATAGTATATATCAATGCTGAAGGCCGGGAACCTGGGTCTGGCCATTACATAGAAAATATCTAGTGAAAAACTTTCCTGAAACAGATAGGTTTTCAGGGTGTCTCTAAATAACATTGATTGATGATGCATGTCTAATTTGTGCCAGGGAGACTAATTCCAGAATTTCGGTGCAACGCAACAAAGGCACGGTCCCCAGAGTAACCCTTGTTTTACAAAGGGTAATACTCCGCAGCATTGTATCATGGGGCTTACCGGAGCTGTTGAGGACTAGAGAAGTGAGTATGATTAAGGCAGAGAATTTACTGAAGATAAGTGGGGCCAAGCCATGGGAGTGCTTATAAGTAGGAGGAGATATTTTGAAATTTAATCTTTTGACAACTGGAAGCCAGTGCAGATCATGAAGAAGGATTCAATCAGGAAACACTCAATTGTATCCTTAAATTGACACACAGTTTTTTTGTTTTTTTTAATGTTGATTATGTAATGTATAATTTATTGTTGGAGTTTTATCCGACGTACAATACTCCCAAGTAATGATCTCACTGCCATTAGTTTTACATTGCAATTTAAATTCGCTGTAATTACATTACATTGCATAGCCCATCAATTCATGTCAAACAAAACCCAAATATACATGCATAAACACTATAAAGTAAATAAACAGAATATGTCGTACCATTCATATTGAAATCAAAGCGAATGTCATTGATATTTGTCACACTGCCAGGGGTAATCCTTGTCTTTGCCTGCTTTGGTGTCAGAAGATTGCCCGTGTATCCACGCTTATCCGGGTCCGAACCATCACTCCTTGAGTTTCCGTACACAGCGATGTGCCAGAGATTGGGGCCAGAGGGAACTCCAGAATTAGGGGTGATACCCATTTGAACATTCATTGTGATCGGAACCTCAGTCTCACTCACAGGGTATTCATCAAAGTTCGCAGTAAAAGAATTGATGGTGACATCAACTGGTTGGGAGTTACCTGTATATTACAGATATGATATTAAAAAGAAAAGAAGATTTCCAGATGTACGACAAGCGTCCATACCTGGTCAAAAATTCAGGCAGGTACGGTTGCAAACAAAGTACTATATTCTAGTCATTGTGTCTTATGAAGAAAAAAAATTATTTACGATTAATTATGCATTTATACAATAAGACATGTATACATGTAAGCACGCATACAATTTAAAAAAAATGTCTCGCTAGTACGAAGAAAGCAGACAATCCTTGAAGGCCCATTTTTTTTCCACAATTTTGCGTGATTTTGTTTGTAGGATTACATTCTTTTTCCCTCAAGGTCTTTTAGGATTTTCAACTGATCATGCTTATCTCAAAAATGTTCGACGGAAATTTCTCAAATCTAAATAAAAAATGCAAAACTAAATATACAACTATAGAATACAAAATACTTAATTTCAAATTCGGAAAAGTAGCAATTCAGTATTGTTGACTATGCTCCGCAGCAACTTTTAAAGAAAGATTCAACCTTAAATGTTTGGGTTTTTTTTTCAATGAAATATGAATAAACATGTGGAAATAGGCATGGTTCGTGCAAATGTTTTGCGATAACCGGACAACTTTCCTTGGAGATATGTAGAGGATAATCTTAAATGATACTTTCGTTTAGAATAATGTAGAAAGATCGTCTTCAAGGTTTTGACTATTACTTACCACCACCACCACCGCCACCACCGCCACCACGGGCGCCAACGGAGCCACCGCCACCACCACTGGGACTACCACTAGCGGGAAGGCATGAATATGGGGCACACTTAGTAAGAGCTTTGCTGTTTGGTTTTCCCTTCAGGGTAAATCCAGCTCCAGTCTTTGTCAACCTGAGACATAAGAACTTGGATTTCTGGCATTCCTGGCCAGTGAGGTCGAAATTGTAGGGAATGCTTGAAAATCTGAGGACACCACCTTCTTCAAAGGTTTGATGACCTTGGTATCCAAGGTCGAGGTTAGAGGGGGAGATCTTGCGCCCTTTGCCATTCTTCTTGGCGCTCCCCCAGGCTTCAAGTGCCCACTGTGGATCTCCACTGATACTAGTGGTAGTAGCTCTGTCATAGTTGATTTGGACGTCCAATTCCACGGGATTGTTCCTATCTGCTCTTGCAGCTGAGAAAGGAGTCCGAACGATTCCTATGTTGGTAGCTGTAAACTTAGGCTTGGCTGCAGCTGTTGAATTGTAAGGGTTTGAGGAGGGTGGGGTAGGAGGAATAGGATCGACAATACCACGAGAGGGAGTTGAGGTAGAGAGCATATCGGTGTTAATACCTATTCAACAGAGAGATAGATCCATCGTGTAAGAATAAAATTGTGAATTGGTAATAATCATGCAGCTTATACAATATGGCATATTTCATTTTCATACAAATAAATAAAATGTAACAAGATAAGAGTTTATATCGTGATTGAATTATCAGTGCACATGCATTATCATTGACATAAGATGGGTTGGTAAAGCTTGGTCATGACTGTAGTTCTTGAAGTTAATAAAGTACATTATTATCAGCCCCCTCTTCACATTTCATGTTCGTGACCCGTTTTTTTTTTAAATAGTAATTATGATATCAATTACTGAACTCATACCATTGCATGTGACTTTCATGCAGCCCATGAGTCTCTCTGGATCGTCGTTCCTCGCCATAAGTCGGAAGTCAGGACGTGGTCGGTCTTTCTGGAGTCGGACACAAAAGAACTTCATTTCCGGACATTTTCGACCAGTCATATCAAAAGTATGAGAAACCCTCTGAAATAATGAAAATGAAAATAATTTTTTTTTTTTACTATAATTGGCATTATACTAGTGATGAAAAAAAATAAATGTAATGCATACATACATATTTTTTACCAATCATACCAAACTTATGAGAAACCCTTTGTAATAATGAAAATGTATACATGAATCTTTAAATGGTAGTCATTAACCTTAAATTAAAAGTAATGCATACAAAGTCATGTATATTGATCAATGTGCCGAAACTACATGTGCAAGACGATGTTAGAGTTTGTGTATTAAAGAAATAGACGAAATCAGAAAGGAAAAAACAGGGTGTAACAAGTGTCCCAACATCCACCACCTTTGAACTTTTTTCGAATGATAATCACATTCTGTACGAATGACCAATTCACGAGCTGGTCACAAATGTACCGTAGTGGAATCGTTAATACCTTATCGTCATTTTATTCATTGTTCTTCAAATAAGTTATCAGTCGCGTGCTCATACTCTTAAGCACACGTCACTTTTTACGAACACCCTCATACACACCCACACGCCCAGCAACACACACGCACACCTTCATGCACACGCACACCTTCACATACGCGCTCGCACACACACAAACGCACACACACACACACACACACACACACACACGTGTACATACCTGGAAATTGAATGAGCTTCCACTTGAACCTTCCACCATCGTGTCCTGTTGAAAAGAGCTGAGCACCTGATCGGCAACTGAGACCTTAGGGTTCACGTCTCCAGCTGTCTTTGCACCCCACGCCTGCACCTTCCACAGGCTGCTACCCTGTATTATAATGCCACGCACATTTTAATATCATTTACCGAAATGTATACATATCTTTATTCTTCTTCTTCTTTTTCTTAACCCTAATTACAATGGTTTTGGTAGCTGTCAAGACTGGGGGCGTTAATTGTTAATTTTGTCAGTGAACGTCTTCAATAGATTGATTCTGCTCTAGGCATGAAATCAAACTTTTTGGTTTTATTCTCTAAATAAAGCTCGTAGAATGCTAATTTTGGTCATGTTAATAGTTGTAGGCTTATTTGAACAGTCCATTTATTCAATGTGGATGAATCTTATTGTTTTATGAATTTCAGATGACGGATTGCTTCAAAGTTAGGCGCCTTTGAATGTCATGGCAGATAAATGGTGCCTAATAAATGCTGTTCATCATCATCATCATCATCATCAAAGTCGGGTGAAATATCGAACATATACCATTTATTGATTTTCTTGGTTTACAAAAATAGATAATAGAGATAATTCTGTTTCAGGAAAAAAAGGAGGTTCCAAATTGCTGGGTACGAAACTGCATTAGCGCCGTATTTCAAAATAATTTTCTTGAAATGATCTTCTGGGGTAAACAAACTTGTTCTTACCCGAATGCTTGTTGTATCAGCGGTGACATATTTGACGGTGACATCAAACTCAACATCGTTTCGCTGTCCTTCACTTATTTCAATAGCTGTAGGTCTTACGCTGTTTACTCTAATCTGTGGTTCTTTAGAAATAACAGATTATATATTTTAGATAACGAGCAGGATTGTGAGTGCTTTGTTTTTTTTAATATAGGAAACAATATCATTATTTACCTATAGGGTTCTAGAGAAGCAGATATTCTCTGACGTTCTTTTAAGTCGTTTCTGAGGGCCAAAATATGAAATCTCGTTTTAAACGGGCTTGCCTATGAAAAATATTTTTTAATATTGAATTTATAAATATTTTCCCCGCCCACAAGATTATCATTGGCCAATGAGCACGTGCAGAATTGAATTTCACTGCGTTTTAAAAAAGCATTTGACAAGATATGTGAAATTTCAAATTCATTACAACTTTACAAGATCCTTACAAACTTATGACAAGATGAAGAAATAGTAATTATAATATTGGATGATCAATTTTCACGGGACGAGTGAAATATTGTTACTCGCTGAATAAAAATATTGAATTCGTCTCCAACTCGTCCAATATTTTTCTTCAGCCCTTACAATATTTCTACGTATCCCAGTCAATGTCATCAAATATTCTCTAATAATTTAAAAGTGACGCATTTCAATCATTCAAAGGTAAATAGATGAGCATACCTTGATTGCATTGTTGAATCTTGCAAGCTACTTTGGTTTCCTCGCGTGTGTCACCATTTTGCATAGTGAAAGGTGGGTTGGGGTTAGGGCCTTGGCCAAACTCGAGACACAAGTACCGTTTTTCATCGCAACCAAGACCGCGTATGTCAAGTCTATCGGGGAAAAGTTGATTGAACATAGAGTAGACTATTGCATTCATTTTGAAGAGTATATTAGCGATAACACATTACTTTGAAGGCATTCTTGTGATAAGTATTTTCTTTTCACAACTAAACTGTAAAGAAAATCAGACATAATCCAAAAAGAATCATATGTAATATTGGCTAGTTTTTAATTAAACTATGGACAGTATCACAGTATATTCCAGAATAAACACATAAAACCAAGCTATAAACATACATTTTCAGGTGGTCTTAAATATTTAATGATGGCGGTATCATAATTCATACCCTGTACTTGAAGTGAAAGTATTTGGCCGTCCTGAGCGAATGGACCTTGATCTGTCTGGGTTAGCCAATATCTGTCTTGTTTCATCATATCGTCGACCCTCTCCAGTACTTGAAGGACTCGCAAAAGCTCCCATCCTCCACAAAAATCTACCCTCAAAATCCGATGGGTTTGATTCTAGATTAACAGAAGCTTCAACCGATGATCCATCGAGGGCCCACGCCAGGCCACGAATTTTAACAGTTTTGGGGTCGTTGCTGCCACCACTTGACCCGCTGCCACCTGTTGGACGGGTAGGCCTACCACCATGACCACCAGTGCTACCGCTGCCACCACTAGATCCTGCATAATTATATTTCAAGTAACATACTTTATCGTCAACCCTCGTACAAACGATCCATAACGTAGACATAATGTAACTCAGAGCTAACACCTTTCCAACCATAGCAAAGTGTATTCAACATTGTTCATATACACTATTTGTTAAATATTCTAAGTGGTTCTGCATAATGCTAGTTTTGTTAGCAAATAGAAAGTAGGTTGTAATATAGATTTCCACGATCAATTTTAAACTCTTTGCAATCAAATTTGTTTATGTTTATTCAATTTAAACGATAAATCATGGAGCGGAGCTATCGATCAATTGAATTAACATTTAGACTTTTAATCGCGATCACATTTCGGACGAAAGTGCTTCTAAGAAATGTCAGATTGATTGTAGATAGTTTAAACTTGACCGGGAAAACCTATAGAAAGTATTTTATTCTTATGTCAGTCAAATATATAAACAATAATTTTAGGCAGTATGCCTACGAATGCAATTTGGCGTAAACATCCTAAAAACGATCATAACACTTGAGCTTGCCTGGTGCACTAAGTGTATAGGCCTATCCATTTTTCTTAAAACTATTCAAAATATTCTCTGTAGGAGATTCGATTGTTTGCACCTTATTTCTACTTTCATTTTCAATACTTTTTAGTACGTGTTATGTTCGAAGACGAAGAAAATCAGTTGTTAGTGTCCTTACCACTCTCACAAGTACGTTCTTGACACATTATAGTTGACTGCATGGTGAAATCCATAGACGGTCTCTCTCCTTTATCAAACTCAAAACAGAGATACCGATAGGCATTTGAACAGCCTAGATCGGCGGCGTTGGGGAAATTGAATGAGCCCGATAGCTCCATGGGACTACCTCTTCGAAGAGTTTTGCGCTGTCCGAAATAATCTAGGATGTTTCGGACTTCTCCGTTCCTGTTAATCAAAACAGTAAAATGGTAAACAATGTATACGTTTAGAATTATTATTGGTATTTTGTTACATTATCTGCATGTTTTCTTTGATAAAATCAACTTATTTTCTTCTGCTAATGCAGTTATCTCTATGATATGACGCAGGTGCCCGTATTCTATGATTTATAGAGTTGAATTTTCCTATTATGATATTCTCCTTTCTTTTCTTTTTTATCATTATGTCTTCCTCTTGCTCTCTTTCCTTCTATCTCTCTGTCAAAGACAATCATTTTAGTCTATAATTTCATAATTTTATCACTAATCATACTTTGATAGTTTGTTAGTAACATGAACATTAGTACACATACATGTTAATAATGTGAAGGACAATTGAACATAATATTATGAAACATTTAGTATGGGTGAATTTATGCTATTAAAAGGGGTGTAAATCATGAATGTGTAAACATTGAATACTTACTTTCGCCCGTTCCCTTGTGCATTTGTGCTCCCAAAAGCTCCCACTCTCCATAATCCATTACCGCTGATCTGATCCGTACTAGAGTCAGGTGTAACTGTGATGTCGGCGGACACACGTGTTCCTCTAACACCTATATCAGCTCCCAAATTGGTGTATCTGGCAACATTTCCCGAACCACCTGGGTTTCCACCGCCTCCTGTGTTACCTTCATCCATGAGGAAAAGTGCACATAGTTGCAAATAAGTACATGTCATAATTACACTTTACATGCTTTGACAGTGTTAAAGATCAAATTCGGGTTTTAGATGAAATTTGCAAATTAAATCGGTTTTAACATTTTTACAACGTTATGCATGATAAATGACTTTTTAGATATTTTTCTGCTATTTTGTGTATGGTAAGCAAGAGGTTTGGGATTCATACAAAATGCATTCAACGGGGAACTATTCACATTAGGCACGTGTTTTGTTTTGTGCAAAATCATTTTGATCTGTATATCAAAACAACCATTGATAATTATTGTTTACATAATACCGCAAGAACAATCATAGTTTTGCCTGACATGTACATGACCCCTAAACAACGAAACGGGACAAAAAAAAATAATATCAATTTTGGCAAGTAGACCTACGTTATATTGCGACCTCTCCGTACCTATGCCACTGAATTAAAAAGATGATATTCTAAACTTAAATCAGTTGCGTTTATCAAGATTTATTTCCGATATTGGTTTGGGTCGATTTTAAACTCATTTGATTGTGTGAATCGCTCTTTAAAATCAACATACAGCATTGTTTCTCATTCAGAATTCAATCGGTCTTATATACACTTGAATGAAATCGAATGAAAATTGGCAGTGAAAGTCACGAGAGCTTACCACTGTTACAAGAAGTCTGTTCCCGACACATTACATTGGACTGCATGGTAAACCTTACAGAAGGTCTATCACCTTTGGCAAACTCGAAGCATAAATAGCGGTAGTCACTTGTGCAGCCGAGATCCGCGGTGTTGGGGAAATCAAAAGTGCCTGAAAGCCTCATGTCTCTACCAGGTACCAAAGATTGGCGCAAACTATTTCTATCAAGGATGTTCCGGACTTCGCCATTTCTAGGAGTCAAGCAGTGAGCAATAACAATAATAATAATAATAATAATAATAATAATAATAATAATAATAATAATAATAATAATAATAATAATAATAATAATGATAATAATAATAATAATAATAATAATAATAATAATGATAATAATAATAATAATAATAATAATAATAATAATAATAATAATAAATAAATAATAATAATAATAATAATAATAATAATAATGATGATAATAATAATAATAATAATAATGATAATAATAATAATAATAATAAGACTGCTGTTGAACAAATTGGACTAGAAATGCATTCACCCAATCAAAATGGAGAACACAAACTCGCTGGCACAACTTGACCCCTTGCCACCTGTTGGACGGGTAGGCCTACCACCATGACCACCAGTGCTACCGCTGCACCACTAGATCCTGCATAATTATATTTCAAGTAACATACTTTATCGTCAACCCTCGTACAAACGATCCATAACGTAGACATAATGTAACTCAGAGCTAACACCTTTTCCAACCATAGCAAAGTGTATTCAACATTGTTCATATACACTATTTGTTAAAATATTCTAAGTGGTTCTGCATAATGCTAGTTTTGTTAGCAAATAGAAAGTAGGTTGTAATATAGATTTCCACGATCAATTTTAAAACTCTTTGCAATCAAATTTGTTTATGTTTATTCAATTTAAACGATAAATCATGGAGCGGAGCTATCGATCAATTGAATTAACATTTAGACTTTTAATCGCGATCACATTTCGGACGAAAGTGCTTCTAAGAAATGTCAGATTGATTGTAGATAGTTTAACTTGACCGGGAAAACCTATAGAAAGTATTTTATTCTTATGTCAGTCAAATATATAAACAATAATTTTAGGCAGTATGCCTACGAATGCAATTTGGCGTAAACATCCTAAAAACGATCATAACACTTGAGCTTGCCTGGTGCACTAAGTGTATAGGCCTATCCATTTTTCTTAAAACTATTCAAAATATTCTCTGTAGGAGATTCGATTGTTTGCACCTTATTTCTACTTTCATTTTCAATACTTTTTAGTACGTGTTATGTTCGAAGACGAAGAAAATCAGTTGTTAGTGTCCTTACCACTCTCACAAGTACGTTCTTGACACATTATAGTTGACTGCATGGTGAAATCCATAGACGGTCTCTCTCCTTTATCAAACTCAAAACAGAGATACCGATAGGCATTTGAACAGCCTAGATCGGCGGCGTTGGGGAAATTGAATGAGCCCGATAGCTCCATGGGACTACCTCTTCGAAGAGTTTTGCGCTGTCCGGAAATAATCTAGGATGTTTGCGACTTCTCCGTTCCTGTTAATCAAAACAGTAAAATGGTAAACAATGTATACGTTAGAATTATTATTGGTATTTTGTTACATTATCTGCATGTTTTCTTGATAAAATCAACTTATTTTCTTCTGCTAATGCAGTTATCTCTATGATATGACGCAGGTGCCCGTATTCTATGATTTATAGAGTTGAATTTTCCTATTATGATATTCTCCTTTCTTTTCTTTTTTATCATTATGTCTTCCTCTTGCTCTCTTTCCCTTCTATCTCTCTGTCAAAGACAATCATTTTAGTCTTATAATTTCATAATTTTATCACTAATCATACTTTGATAGTTTGTTAGTAACATGAACTTAGTACACATACATGTTAATAATGTGAAGGACAATTGAACATAATATTATGAAACATTTAGTATGGGTGAATTTATGCTATTAAAAGGGTGTAAATCATGAATGTGTAAACATTGAATACTTACTTTCGCCCGTTCCCTTGTGCATTTGTGCTCCAAAAGCTCCCACTCTCCATAATCCATTACCGCTGATCTGATCCGTACTAGAGTCAGGTGTAACTGTGATGTCGGCGGACACACGTGTTCCTCTAACACCTATATCAGCTCCCAAATTGGTGTATCTGGCAACATTTCCGAACCACCTGGGTTTCCACCGCCTCCTGTGTTACCTTCATCCATGAGGAAAAGTGCACATAGTTGCAAATAAGTACATGTCATAATTACACTTTACATGCTTTGACAGTGTTAAAGATCAAATTCGGGTTTTAGATGAAATTTGCAAATTAAATCGGTTTTAACATTTTTACAACGTTATGCATGATAAATGACTTTTTAGATATTTTTCTGCTATTTTGTGTATGGTAAGCAAGAGGTTTGGGATTCATACAAAATGCATTCAACGGGGAACTATTCACATTAGGCACGTGTTTTGTTTTGTGCAAAATCATTTTGATCTGTATATCAAAACAACCATTGATAATTATTGTTTACATAATACCGCAAGAACAATCATAGTTTTGCCTGACATGTACATGACCCTAAACAACGAAACGGGACAAAAAAAAATAATATCAATTTTGGCAAGTAGACCTACGTTATATTGCGACCTCTCCGTACCTATGCCACTGAATTAAAAAGATGATATTCTAAACTTAAATCAGTTGCGTTTATCAAGATTTATTTCCGATATTGGTTTGGGTGCGATTTTAAACTCATTTGATTGTGTGAATCGCTCTTTAAAATCAACATACAGCATTGTTTTCTCATTCAGAATTCAATCGGTCTTATATACACTTGAATGAAATCGAATGAAAATTGGCAGTGAAAGTCACGAGAGCTTACCACTGTTACAAGAAGTCTGTTCCCGACACATTACATTGGACTGCATGGTAAACCTTACAGAAGGTCTATCACCTTTGGCAAACTCGAAGCATAAATAGCGGTAGTCACTTGTGCAGCCGAGATCCGCGGTGTTGGGGAAATCAAAAGTGCCTGAAAGCCTCATGTCTCTACCAGGTACCAAAGATTGGCGCAAAACTATTTCTATCAAGGATGTTCCGGACTTCGCCATTTCTAGGAGTCAAGCAGTGAGCATAACAATAATATAATAATAATAATAATAATAATAATAATAATAATAATAATAATAATAATAATAATAATAATAAATAATAATAATAATAATATAATAATAATAATAATAATGATAATAATAATAATAATAATAATAATAATAAAACTATATCGACAAAGAAGTGCTCCTGAGATATTCCCATGCATGGACAGACAATTGGAGCAAGCAGTACAAAGTCACCATGATGTCATCGTCCCGATGTGGAAAACTCGGAATCTATCGACAAAGAGATGGGAAATGAAGTTGATAAAGAACAAAGAGGAGATTCAATGAGCATGGATGATTCCCTCTTAAAGAAGGGAAATGCTATTGGGGAAAGCAATTCAATTAGCAAAGCTAAACTTATGAATACTGAAATACAGATGACTGAGAGTGGAGTGACAGATTCAACCGAAAGTAAAATGGTTGTCTCAAGGATAATGAAATAACAAATCACGGTC
>CALNVZ010002100.1:51714364-51734029 GCA_940671915.1 Paracentrotus lividus | reverse complement strand
TGGCATGGATAGACTAAAAAAAGGCATACGATAGTGTACCACACAGCTGGATCATCAAAATTATGGAGATGTATCATATCAACCCACACATCATACAGTGCATATCTGAAAGCATGAAGTTGTGGAACACAACTCTGACACTAACACCAGACGCATACTCAATGAAGGTAGACGGAGTCCGGATCAAGAGAGGGATATTTCAGGGAGATTCACTGTCCCCCTTACTATTCTGTCTTGCTCTCAACCCAGTATCCTCCCTCTTGCAAGCTACAAACTTCGGATATAGATATAAAGGAAATGATCAATGGAACATAGTATGTTAATACTGCTACGCGCGACAGTAAATCATTTTGGTCTTACATGGATTGACATAAAGCTGTATGCAAAAATGTGATGAACTCAAAGTGCAGATAGCATTGTTAAGAGACCATAAATTCACTACAGAATTGACATTCGATGGAATTTGGCATTGAAAAATGTGCTAAGATTACACTTATCCGCGGAAGAAGGTGGAGACAGGTGATATGCCCCTATCTGCGAGGAAGTATCAAATCAAGGAACTGACGAATGAATCCACCTACAAATACCTTGGCATGATAGGGATGACAGCATCAGCCACAACGTAATGAAAGAGAAGGCAAAGACAGAGTAACAACACAGACTGAGGCTCATTATGAAATCTGAACTTAACGCAAAAACAAGATGGAGGCTATCAATACACTTGCATCACTCCGGTGCTAAGGTACAGTTTTGGAAATAAAAACTGGAAAATCGAGATAACGAGGGCTGGTCATGACAAGGAAGCAATTGACAATGCACAGACTACACCATGCACCCAAAAGCTGCTGTTGAAAGGTTGTATCTCCCCCGCGACCTTGGAGGAAGAGGTCTTCAGCAGATAGAAACGGTATGGAATATGGAGTTAAACAGCTGCAATTACCTATCCAGTCCAAGGATACATTGACAAACAATATCTCACGATTATGACAAAGCCCAGCTAATTTACTCAAGTACGAAACAAGCATTGAAGACATTGACAGATCACCAGATAGCTCTACCAGTGGGGAAAAAGAGAGAACAGAACTGAAACGTTCTTGAACAAAAGATTGCAGACAAATCTACAGGCAAAACGTCTTACACGGTCACCACGAAAACAATCGAATCGCCAGTTCGTTGACAAAAAGAACACCCACGATGGCTAAAGTCTGCTGGTCTGAAAGGAGAACGGAAGGGTTTATATTTGCCATACAAGATCAGGTAATCAAGACACGGGCATATGAGAATCTCCATTCTGCAATCAGATGTAGAGGACACGTGCAGAGTATGTGGAAAGAACCTGAGACTCTAATGCATCGGCATCAGGATGCCCCATCTTGGCCCAAACAGAATATATCAGCAGACATGATAATGCCAGGCCAAGCATATACACTGCAACTTCTAAAGGATCGTGGACTCAAGCATGTGACCATCCATGGGAACATCAGCCACAGACAATCACCCTGGCTAAAGTACCATATATTGGAACTGCGGCATAATGACAGACAGAGCTATCAACTGTAACAAGCCAGACATCATCGTAAGAGAGGGAAACAAGTTAACATAATCGAAGTATCCGTCCCTCACGACATAAACATCGAAGTCAAGTAAGGGACAAGCGGCTAAAATATCAAACCTGAGGATCGAGATCGAACGAATGTGGAACCGCCAAGGCAGAAGTAATTGGTCACACGGGGATGGTAAAGAAGGGAATCGAGAGTCTCATCACCAAGATCTCCCCGAACATCAAGATCTACGATCGTCAAGAAGAAGCCATTCTCGGCACAACTAGAATGATCCGAAAAACACTTGGACACTAAAAAGTTGCACTTGAAATCACTTTGTGCTTTTTGTTAAAGCAAAGTCTTTTTAAGGAAAAATACGGACTTGATCCTGTTTATCATAATAATAATAATAATAATAATAATAATAATAATAATAATAATAATAATAAATAATAATAATAATAATCGGTTTTTATAAAGTGCCTTTGCCATAGGATACAAAGCGTTGACTGTTCCCTCAGGGAATGCAAATAAAAAAATCACGGGTATAAAGGATAGGGATTTGTTTTTAGATTGGCTTTGAAGGACTAGAAGGTAAAAGTCTACAAACAAAAAAATGTCCTTGCTATTTCTTAGAGACGAAGGGAGGCTATTCCAGAGACGAGGAGCAAGTGATTGAAAGGAATCGAAACCAGCCTGCTTATGGGACCTGGGAACAACAAGGGTGGGAGCCGAGGCCGTGTAGTAGGCCTGTGGTTAAATGGAGAATACATTTTTTAATACCGTTCAAGGTAATAATTATTGCAAAACGTGAAAGAACATTAATTTTGAATGTGATTTCCCCATCTTAAAAGAACAACCCCCAACCCCCCCCCCCAAAAAAAAGTAATTAAACAAAATGGGAGATGTGGAGATGTAAAGCATGGATTAATGTACCTTCTGCCTCCACCATTGCTATCTCTGCTACCAAAGACTCCAACCCTCCAGAGCCCATCGCCGTCTATTCTCTCGGAACTAGAAGCAGCGGTAATATCTACTGTAGCAGACAGTTCTGTGCCTTCGGAAGGTATATCTGCTGCGGCTCCCATTCGAATATACTGCGCCACCGGTCCATCGCTGCCAGCACCCTCTGTAAAGACAAATGACAAAGACCGTTTGAGGGCGATTTCATGCTTTTGTTGGTTTTGTTTCTTTGTTTTTCCTGTCATTTCTGTGTCCTGTGTAACCCAGTCAAGTTAAGTCTTGGATTGTGTACCCCTTCATGTACCACTTGAGGATCTCCATCATTCACACAAAAATGAAAAAAAAAAAGTTTAAAAAAATTTTCATCTCGAAAAGAGGTTAAATGTTATCAAAATATCCCGTACGACACAGCATCGAATCGCACTTTAGTGATGAAATAAATGTAGACCTGCACATTGAAAGGCTAATAATTTTGTAAAAGGATTTGTTACTTTTGTATAACTTCGGCTAAAAAAATATGTCAAAATTCCTGTTTTGGAGATCGTGAATGCTGTCTTTCATGATCTTGATGCAGATTTTTTTTTTTTTTTTTTTTAATTAAGCTTTCGCAAGCCTTAAATAAAATGATGCTCACAATTCGCAAACATTTTTGTCACTAAACTTGTCATCTAAGCGCAATACGCTGATAATTGAAATGAGGCAATTATTGAGGGCCCTAAATTGTAATCATAATTATGATATTCAGGGAATGCCGTACCTTCTCGTAGTAAGTACAGTATTCATGCCAATATTGTGATGCATACAAAAAGAATAAGAAGTCGTCTGGTATGGCTGTTGTATACTTTTCCATGCACAATACTGTTTGCCGAAGACCACCTAAAATACTAAAATAGCAGCCGTAGCTCTTAATCCAATCCTTTATCAGTATGGTTTTTAATAAGTTAGATTATAAAGTCTTATTACATGTGCATGTATAATATACTTGTATTACCGACAATTATATCAATTCAGTAGACAGTCTCAAAATTTTTAAAGAAATGTGAGCTCCATAGCCATCAGGCATCGCCAGGTAAGTTGGCAATTACGAGGATAGTATAGGTTTTTCCGTTCTAATTAACAAAATTAACTAATACACATTCTAAACACAAATAGAATGTAGATAGATGTAGAGATTGCCAACGAATATAGTTTTCATACTTATGTTGTTTCCTGTATAAAGAATTTTATTATGTTACACCTTGTGCCATTCACTACTACCTAAATTTAATATCTTTATATATTACTGGTAACACCATTGAAGAAAATAAAATAAAATTGAAATTATCAACAACAAAAAATCGAAAGGCTAATATTGATTATTCAGATAGTACATGCCACAGTTTACAAAACCGTAACAAAATAGTTGTATTTTTCTTCAAACAAAGGAACCCCAACTAATTAGCAGTCTACCAACCACTGGGTGTAGGCCGGTGACACGAAGTCGTCTGACATGACACAACGGCTCCTCCTCCCGGTAAAGGAATATTAAAATTGGGTTGAGGAGCATCCCCTTTACCAAACTCAACACAAAGGAACCCAACATCGTCACACCCAACCCTCCACAACTCAAAATGTGTCATCAAGTCAAACTGGAGTGGTGCTGCTGCGTGCATGGGTGTATTGGAGTCCTGTGGTGAGAGCACCTGTCGACGGTAAGCTACTTTACGCCCTGTTCCTGTTTGCGAGGTACTTCCAAAAATGCCTAATCTCCAAAGACCGTCACCGTGAATGAAGTCTGTAGTTGCAGATGGCGTTATCCATGCTCGGATATTAATGTCACTCGCTTGTCCCTCGTCTCGGATTATTGTTGGTTGCACAGTCCATCGAAAGTTGGTAAGTCTTGCCGTTTTAAGTTGTTCGTTTTGGTTGCTAACAGGACGTGGACCTGGATTAGGGAATGGGTCAGGATTTGGGTTTGGATTGGGGCGAGGTCTTGGTCTAGGCCGTGGTGTGCGGGTCGGCCTTGGCCTAGGAGCGCGGGTCGGTCTTGCTGTTGAATCTGAGATGGAAAGAATAATGATAGCACCCTGAGAAAGATTCGGAGACAAAAATTCTCTGACCTATAAATCGCACAACTACATACGAATAGGTATCGTTAAACAACTTCCTTACAAAGACAATTAACACCTGACAACTACGATCCTAATTCAATTACCATGAGGTAACTATCGTGGATTAAAGATGTGTTCCGGTAATACTCACTCCCCTTGGTAGTTGTCGTTGGGGTATAACATTCTTTATAAGATACTTTTACCTTATACTTTTAATGGTCACTGTCTCTAAAAACTTCTTCATCTAAAAAGGTAAAACATATTTGCAGGGCCTACTGACTGTGATCACAATTTAGGTAAACAATAAAAATTGCTTAAAGAATTCCTAATTGAAATATATATATTTGTTTGCGGGTTCGATCATAAAGCTCATGTATTAGCGTTACACTCACCTTTGCACCGAAACTGATGACACTCGGCGAAGTGGTTATTGGCTACTGGTAGATTAAAATTTGGTCGGGGTCTGTCTCCCTTTGCAAACTCCAGACAAACATACCGATTATCTCCACATCCAATTCCTTCCATGTTGAAGTTTGTGTTTAGATCAAAACGCAATGGTGCTGATGCCGTCAGTTCTTTGCCAGCTTCGTACTGATTCAAGATCTGGCGAACATAATTGTTTCTAACCCCACTACCATCCCGTTGACTACTTGAAAACAACCCCACCCTCCACAGCCCCGACCCATGAATGTATTCTGTTCCAGGCTCCGGCATGACGATGAGCTGTACCCGAATTCTTTGGGATGGTCCTCCTCCTACATTTGGTATAGGAGTGAGAAGCCACTGCATACTGGAGAAGCGCGCAGATGGCAGACCCTCAACTGTGGTGCTTGTGTCTGTGTGGGGACGAGGAAAACAGGTTTCACATGGGAATTGGTCCTCAAAAGTGTAAGTCGAAATAGTAGCATCATGCCAGACACAAATTACAAATGTTGTGTGACTCACCAATATTCATGCTATGGCAGGCAATGGCAGGCTAGGGTAGCTACACCCATGATCATGTCCTTTTCAGATGGTTGAGTGTAATCATGCTCCATTCTAGTACGTACGTTCTGAGTGCGCATGCCAGTGTGTATACGAACTTAACACGGAAAATGCTTTGAAGTTGGATAACAAAAAGTCTGGTAAAGTGTTAATGAGGTCCAATAACTCGCATTATATTTGACATGTGAGTTTTAAGTAATTTAAATAAGTGAGTCGTTTGTCATTTGCCGATTAAAAACAGCTTATTTAGACTATGATTGGTGAGCGTTGATTTTTTTTTCTTCTTTTTTTTAATAAAAACTAGATGTCTTGTGGTGATACAAAAATGAGGGGCAGACGTTTGTGAAGGGCGTGCACATTCCTATCATGCTGATTCAATATCATTAAAAGATTTGTCTACAGACTAGACAACAAACGTTCGGCGTCATATCTCACCAGCGGCATTCAGGGGCCGCGGAGCCAGGGCCGGCTGGAGATGCTTCAACCCCCCCCCCCCCCCACTTTTGTCAGCAAACGTGTACAAAACACCAAAATGACCATAGATTTGTCATTTTAACCTGTTCAGCCCCCCCCCCCCCCCCGTTTCGGCTCAGTCCCTTCACTTTCAAAAACGCTCCACGTGCCCCTGGCATTATGGCAGGAATTCCTGGTGATCATTTTGAAATTACGTACCCACAACCATCATTCTTTAGGTTACATGCATCCACTTTCAATTTCCAGAGACTATCACACAGAGGAATGTCATCAAACAAGCATTAACAATACACGCATGCTCAGCCCTTGAAACATAATGCAATTTGTGGTCAGGAGTACCTAAATAAGCACACAAATAGACTTCATGATCAAAAACAGTTTATTTATATAGGTGTTGTGAGTTGACATGCAAAAACTATTCATAATGCACTAAATATATGGCACATTACAAATGCTATATATATATACATCTTCTACTTTAACATCTAACTTAGATTACAATGCTTACTAAACAGATCACGTATGGAAACAGAAGTGTGAAATTATATCGGAATAACACATTCTACTTCCATGTACATACTACTTCACATAAAATGAGTCAAAGGTCACAGATAGTAAGTCCCCCTATACATTTATACATTTCTTCAGATATTGGACATATTGCAATTATCAAATGAGGGGAACTAACTTTCTCTATTGTGCTTTATATGTAGATGTATATTATTTTCTAAAATCAATATATTAAGTAAATGGTCATGGAGATTGCATAGGAAGTAAAGCCAGTTTGTATTCTAATCATTAAAATATCCTTCTTCTGACTTGAATCATTAATGAACAATTCCACTTTGGAATATATTGCGTAACACATAGTTACTTATACAGTGCCCAAAAGTATAACAGTGTGTATTCCACTGACGGGGTCACCCTGGATAAAGAAAAATAAATAAATAGATAAATGACTGAATGAATAGGCCTAAATAAATAAATAAATGAATCAATGTACACACACACAAGGATGCAAATATCATGCGTGATAATTACACCCTAGCATTGTTACCTGGGCAGGTAAAACGACTGCATGATTTTATGATCCCTCCTTTGATTGGAATATCGAAAGGTGTAGTAGAGGCATCATTCTTGGCCATTTCAACGCAGAAGTAAGGATGTTTGTTGCGGATCTCACATATTTCACGAGTATCGAACATGGTCGTCCCCGTAAGTACGAGATTACTTGTACGGCTGCAATATTAAAATACACCAAATTTTTATCAATATATTGCAATTAAACAAGTAATTAATATTTTGTTAATTGCTTGCTTTCACCGAGGAAAAAAATGACTAACCAGTCGGGTTTTTTTCCGAGACTCACTCTATGGAACTGCTGCCTGAGCGAACTGAAAATTTAAAGTAAAATTTACTTTTAAAAAATAATTTTAAAAAAAAAAGAGAGATTATAAACCAATTATAATTTTATGACAAAATAAATAATTTTAAAAAATGCAAAAATAAATTAATGGTAAATTGGGTTACAAACATAATAGGTTCATTATTCTATCATTCCTAAATAATCTAATGAAAATATCTTGAAAAACATGAGATTTTTCTTACTAGCTAGGAGACTGCATAGCCGTCTCATCAAGTATGTTCTGCCGATAGGCGTACTTTCTTCCAGAACCACGTTGATCATCGGATGCATACACACCCATCCTCCAGAGATTCCTTCCTTGGACAGTATCACTTCCGGTGTCAGGGGTCAAAGTCATCGTCACCTCCAGTTCGTTCAGACCGTTTCGATTGTAGTCGCGACTGGTTCGTTGCCAGTTGACGCTCACTTGCTGAAAGAGAGCTGCCTTCTGAGATTGCGCCGCTGTGCTTTCAATAAATTTAGAGGGTGTGGGTGTGGTGGGGGTGGGAGGTGGGGTTGTGGAAGAGCATATCATATATGAATAACCTTATTATTACATAGAATATGTACTTAAGTTAAGCGCCTTCCTGTAAAGAAAAACCAACCTCACGATCACACAAATCCATCATCGCATTTTCCACCTTTCACTTCAACTATTCGGCTCATACCAATTACGACATCACACGTACACTATCCCCAATCGCACTTCGATTCACTCAATGAGCATGTACAAAATAAACAACAATCAAACACCATCAAGAGGGTAGGGTTGACATGGTGAGGTTTTATTTTCTAAAACTACATAAGCATAGGTTGTGGTGAAGGATATGCGTACAGTCACATAAATACACACATTGGAGTTGAACAAAGTTACAGAGTACACAATACAGCAAGCTTGACGAGAGGTAGCAGGAGTGGGTTTGTTCTGTGATGTTCACTTACCCACCAAGGAACAGTTGTAGATTCACGAAACTAAAAGAAAATCATTTCTTGTTAAATGATATACGCTAGATTGTGAAGAAAAATACACTGGAGGAAAAAAAAAGCAATGAAATAATGACACAATGAAATATCGTCAGTTAAATGCACATCAATTCCTTTTTAAAGTTAAGACTTATACATATTCATTTCTGCATGTATACCAATGCGGGTATTTTCATTTAAACTCATGATACTTTATATACATAAAGTATGATGGTAAAATGGTAGCATATTCACACGTGATTATGGTAGTAACAGCACACTCACCCTGACACGATATTCTCTTGCAGGACACGGCCTCGTCATTACGCAATGGTAAATCGAAGTCTGGGTCTGGGGATTCTCCTTTGGCGAACGAAATACAGATATAGTTGAACTCTGAACCGTCACATCCCATACCGGTTAAGTCGAAGGCTGTTTGAACGTTGTGGAAGTCCAATGGCATCTGCATGATGTTGGAAACGAAAGGTTGCAGAATGACAAGTTTGGCTACTTATAATTAGACCAAAAATATTCCAATAGGTCATACAGATATTCACCATGGATTTTTATTTTCAATCGATGCAATATTAAAATACGTCTTGTCCTCCAGGGGAGTTCTCTGTTGGGAGTCGTCCCTGGCGGAGTTGTCCTCCGAGGGACATGTTCTGATACGGTCTTGAATACAAACAATGTTTGGCATTTTGTATATGAAATAATTCAATGATTGTTAGAAGTAATGGTCTACAACTCTTAATTCCATGTAGATAATGCAACAAATTACCGTCGTTTCATTTGTTTTTCCATCACAAGTTTTTAACTCGGACTTACCCCAGGTGTGACAGGAGTAGAAGAGGCAGCCTCGCCAAGGATCTGCTCCAGATATTGCCCTCGGGTTGCATCCGTTTCTGTACTTCCATTCTCGCTGACGAAGAATCCGAGTTTCCACAAACCTGTCCCATTAAGCGGGGATGATCTGTCGGACGTAGCGATGGAAACACCCACGCTGACGTTGCTTGAGTTTCCAATACGGTGCTCGAGGAGCCTTAAACCCCAGTCCAGAGAGACCAGGCGAACCACAGGTTTTGGAGGACCTTTGTAATCATGAACAGAAGAGTCGGACAACGTGATAATTGATGAAGGGTGTTATCAGAATAATCACAAAAAGCAACCAGATTAAATCAGCAATTCATAAACTTTTAAGGGTAGACCTACACTGCCATATTAGCTTTGCTATTATAATTATGCATATGTTTGGTAAGTATTTACGATGCAACAGAGAATTATTATTTAATATATTATTTAATTATAATAATAGTAATAATTTTATTTAGGACCGCTTATTATCTAACAATTTATACGTTTTGTTCGTGCTAAGTAGTCTTAACCACGGAACTTACCTGGGCATGCTACGGATTTGCAGAAAATAAGTGGTTTCTGGGCGTCATTGTGGAATACAAAGTCCGGTTGTGGATCATCACCCTTTGCGATCTCAAGGCATATATACTTAAACTTAGAGCAGCCAAGCTTCATAATATCAAACTGAGTTGGGAGAACCGGAAAACTGAGTTTGGTATCAGGTCCAACCGGTAGGGATGCCTGTGTAGGATCGAGCAGTTGTCGTACGTAGTTAAACCTCTCATCGGAACTACCATTGGCCGACGAGCTACCAAACACTCCAACACGCCATAGACCACGACCACGGATAACATCACTATCAGGGCTGATTTGGGTCATGAGATCAAGTGAGATGTCACTAGGAGAACTTCTGCGGGCTGTCACTACAGTGAGTCCCCAAGTTACTGGTCCCATCGCCATACGAGTCAAACTGGCTGACAGAGAACAAGTGTTTTAAAATAAGGTGAGTATAGCTCACAAAGGTCTGCTCGTTATTTAGAAATTTTTAATAGTATTCCGAACACTAGGAGGTTCGTTAATCAGAAAGTAAAATGGGGTTAATGTATATGAACATTTTATGGAATTAAAAGGGTTTTTTAAATCAAAATTATGTAGAGTTAGATATACCAAAGGTCCATCATTCAAAAGTGACCTCGTTTACTAATTACAGCTCTCAGTTCCGAAAGTTAGATTTTCTGAAAATTAAATAAATATAGTTAATCCAAGGTGGAATCGGTTAAGGGAGTGCTATAGTAATTTCATCATGTCCATTTGTAATGTGTTTTAGAGATGCAATATATAATCTGATTGGGCAATATATAATCTGATTTGGTTTGATATTCTACAAATGACCCAATATACCTAGCTACAATCTACTTACCCAATGGATCACAAGGAGCCGCCCTGCAACTAGTGAAAACGTCTCTACCACTGTTTGTTTGGAATGGAAAGAATGGCTCAGCAGCGGTGTTACGAGTGAATTCCATGCACAGGAAGTTAAACTCGTTACAACCAATCGTCGCAACATCGAAATGAAATCGGGCTCGAATCGGAAGTGGAAGACCTGAAACTAATGTCTGGCTTGCACTTTTCCCATCCAGGATCTGTGATAAATAAATAAAATGCTAACCATGAAGGTATCATGTCGACAAAGGACTTCCACAAAAATAATGTTCAAACTAATTAGACATCATAACTCTGCTCAAGTTACACAGTGGTGTAAAGCCATTAAAGATCTGAACACCATTATGATACTAGAATGGCTGACTACTTGAATCTTGTGTGTGGACATGACCTACTGGCAGACCAAAGAAGGAGAAGAATCGAAATATATAATGAAAGTTGCACCTTTATTAATATATGGAAATAAATCATATATAATGTCTGAAAATAAATCTATTTCAAATTTGAATTTTAAACTTTATTTGAATATTGGGGATAATCAAAATTCAAACAGTCGTAGATATTATATAAATAGTGCATGCTCTACAATGCAACATACTAGATTATGTGCACGACAAATACTAAATTATCCCGAGGGCACATTTATTTCAGCCCCGAGGCCGTAGCCGAGTTGAAACAGATGTGCACGAGGGATAATTTAGTATTTGGAGTTCACATAGTCAGTAATGTTGCATTAATAGAGCATGCACTATTTATTATAGTAAATAGACCCCTAAATCTTTGACCTTGCCTAATCTGGTTTTATCTTTGCCAATGTTTGCCAAACTTTTGGTGCTAATTAAGCTATTGTGACGTATATTGTTGCTCCGCGTATCTATTGTTGTGCGCACCATTTTACTGTTATTACGCGCTAGCGCAACAAGGCAGTCGATTTAACCATTCATTTTAACACAGGTAAAAACCGTTCAATATAACAAAAAACCGTTCAATATAACAAAAAACCGTTCAATATAACAAAAACGTGAATGACACGTGACATCATTTCAACCAATCACAACTCTTAAATACTACCACTATTTACTATATAAACTTATTCAAAACCACTAAGAGAACGTGGATCTTTTGAATATGGCAAGTTACGCATCTGTTATGGAACGTTTTACGGTGGATTGTTTGGGTCATGGTGGAAGATAGCACAAGGGTAACAGCACCACCAGCTTACCTGTGGAACATAGCCAAACTTTGGTCCTATTCATTGACATTCATGCTGCCAAATACCCCCATACGCCAGAGATCTGTCCGCAACACTCTCATCGATTCATTGGAGAAGAGAAAGGCTTCCATTTCCAGCTCCGTCAATTCACCAGGTTCATTGCTCACCACTCCAGCTGACCAGAACATACTCTCCATAATCACTCCTGCATGGTATTGGATGACGGATGGGAAAATGTTTTGTGGTACGAAATTGAAGCTGTGACTCTTTAACTTAGTATCAATGCTAAAAATGGCACTTTAATTAAGTTCAGCTCTTCTTATATCATTTTCTTTTTAAAAAAATTGTTCTGATGCATTGGCCAATTGTCACATTGGAAATCAAATTGCATAAATGACCAATACGCCAACTGCGAAAAATTAAGTCAGATTACTACAATTCATATCTAACATGGCTAAGGTGATCTTAAGGTGGTATCTTATCTGAGAAGACATCTTCGAGACGTATCCGAGACAGGAAAAAATTCCATAAATATGAAAATGTTTTCTCGCGAATCATGAGATGTCGCGAACTCTCATGAAGCTAAGAGATGTCTCCGAGCCGTCCCTTGGATTCAAGTGTCTCGGAGTGGCAAACTTGTCTCAACTCGTTCATGTCAGGTGAGTTACCAACATTGTTACACTTTGATCCCTCACACTTGACGTGAATGACCTTCGATCACGTGATTAAAATGGTAACTAACCTATTCGACATTCGCCAGCGTATGCGACCCTCACGTCTTGCGACCCACATCTCACAAGGTTGTCTATTTCACAAGAACTTGAGTAGGAGACTCCGTCGTCGCCACAAACCGTTCGCCATCTTCTGGGCAAGGACGACGACATGATCTATCAACTCCTAAAAAGAAAGGGAATATTTTCAATACTCTGTGTCAGATCAAGCCCTGTCAATTATTTTGTTTTTATCTATTAGCTATTAATAAATTATTCATAAAATAACTATAAAGGCAGTATAATCCTAATGATGATGATCAATAATCATGAAGACCATTTCAAAATGTGATCAATTATTAAAATTTTATGAAGATAAATGGTTAGTTCCCAGCTTGTACTATTGTATCTTCAATTTAATCTGAATCTGAATCTGAATCTGTGAATACACCTTCATAGTTTATCAGGCTAGAAATTTTAAAAATGTTTTATCTATTTGGGGAAAATGTTTAGTAAAGCAAATGTTGAATGACAATTGTAAAATGTAAGCTGAAATTGTATTAGAATGTATGGGCCTAATATAG
Organism: Paracentrotus lividus; assembly: GCA_940671915.1. Taxonomy (NCBI): domain Eukaryota; kingdom Metazoa; phylum Echinodermata; class Echinoidea; order Camarodonta; family Echinidae; genus Paracentrotus; species Paracentrotus lividus. The sequence goes on along the minus strand of CALNVZ010002100.1, from coordinate 51,720,804 downwards.
AAAAGGATAAAAATTCAAGATTATCAGATGGAAAGAAAATTTGTTTAAGAACACTAAAAAAATAAACTTCACAAAATAAGAAATATGTATTTTCTTAGTCATAAATTTTTTTAAAAGTAAAAAAAAAAATCAAAAAGTTTTTTTTTCATAAATGAACAATGACACGAAAATCTAAATAATGCTTTAATTGTTATGTTACATCTTAATTTTATGAAATTCATTTGGAATAGATAGATATGTTATCTATCTATTCCGACAAACATTCAATACCATTTTTGGTCTTGTTTCTCTTGATCTAAATGTATACCCTCACAATTTTATTTCCAATTCAATTATTCTATATATTCTATATCACTCAACACCATTCACTTCACATGGTCGGTGTAGGTAAAAACTATTTTATTCTGCATCCTACATACTATGAACGTGGGTGTAAGCTGACATCAGCAAATTTATTTCTACAGTTGCTTCAAATAAAATAAAAAAACTTCGATCAGACTTTGATAAGATGCCAGCAAATCTCATAAAGTTTTTTTTCTGCATTTTAGGTCTAATTGAGCTGTGGATAATGTAGGAAATTCTTTAAAAGACATGCTCTCTACAAATTCTTCTAAACTTTTTTTTATTTTTTTTGCAATCTATGATCTATCCCAACTATTCTTGTAATTTCTTGCCTATTTCCTCTTTCTCTCCGTGTTTTTTTTTTTATCCCACAGTGCCATGTTCGTTTTGCTTTGTTTTTGTTTTTTTAAATTACATTTTTAATTATTATAAAATATTTGTTACCTCTTCCAAATAAAGTATGTTTGATTTTGAATTATTTGGAAATAGAATAGTTATACTAAATATCATACCATCCCCAGTTCTGCCATAGCAAGGTATCTCGGTACACAGGACAGCACTACCAGTGAGGGATGTTATGGTTAGAGTGTAGGATGGACGGGGGTTATCTCCCTGAGAGAACTCTACACACAGGTACCGAAAATCACTACATCCAACCTGGATAGATGAACCATAATTAAAGGGATTTAGTAACTTTCAAAAACAAGAGCAATTCGATCAAGATTAATAAAATTATATTGTTCCAACAGTAAAAGCAAACTACTGAAAGTTTCAGATCAAATGGAAGTCATTTACTACCTTAAAACAGTGTAACAAACAATGCCAAGCATACAGCCGAACACCAGTACCCTCTGATGCTAGATCATCTGGCCGCTAGGGACGGGGGACTATACAACAGGAAATGGGTGTGCGTTGTGCTATGAGGAAAAGCACATGGTTTTATAAACCATCCGATGTTGGTTTATAAAATTTGAGTATGAAATCATTGATTTCTCGAAAGTAAAGCAAGCAATTAGCTTGCAATTTTAAAGAGATACCAGACTGACCCAAGTGTTTATAATTATGTGGGCAAAATAAGCTAAATCGAATAAAATCGATTTGAATTTCATTCAATGTTACTGCATTCCTTTAAGACTCATGTGTTGAGTGTTTTATTAAGACTATTCAATTAAAAATATCTATCGAATAATTTTTTTCTTCTTGTATTTCATTAATTGATATTAAAGTTATATTATACCATATACTGTGTTGCATTTAGGCCTATATATTTTATATCATTGAGTGTAACCTGACTTCACGGATTTATTCGTGAATTACCAGTATAATTGAAAGTTACTCGAGGACAATTTTGGGGTAAAATAAAATGTTAAAGTAATTACGTTTCATCAACATCTTCTCGACATGAATATAAGAAGAACAGTGTGAATGACAGTTTCTTATGGAATTTATATAATTTATGGAATTAACCTTTAATAAATAAAAATTGAAATATATGTATTTGTATTTGTATTTTAATTTTAGATTTTTACCATAAAGAGATGTACTTGCGTTTTATGGAGAAATATGATTTCTAATAATTGTCACAATGCATACAATATCAAGTCTTCGTGTATCTTGAAATGTATCTTACCTCATTTAAATCATACACCGTTTGGAGATTGGTGAAATAATATGGTCTGCCAGTGCGTACTTTCATGGAGGATTCCTGTTTGTTGAGTAGTTGTTGTACGTACGGCCCTGCTCGATCACCAAACCCATCTTCATATCGACTACGAAATAAACCAGCCTTCCACAGACCTAAGAGCAATTTATATTGTTATTAGGCTATGCGTTTTGAGTTGGGCCCTTTTCCGTTACATGATATGTTTTCAAAGAAATCGTACCGTTTTTATTTAAAAGAGTATTATTCTTATATTTGACACCCTATACCCATAGAAGTATACATATTCTGAAAGAGAATTGTCTGAAGAATTCAAAAAATCATTCTGAAAAGGGATAGGGTTAAGTCATAAGAAGTTACAGATCAAAATATGTGAAAAAAAGGTTGGAAAAATAGTACTTCCAGAAAAAAATTGGCAGAGAAGAAACTAAGGACCCTACAAGAAGATTACATGCATATTCGAACTGTTCAAAGTCACACCTTACCAACAATATATAACTTGTTAGGGGTGAGTTGTGGTAAAATAATTTTGCGCTAACATCTTTCCAGCTAAAATTTCAGATCGGAACATTTGGGGAAACATGTGTTATGATGTATATTTACCCCCAAAATATAACTCAGTTTTGCCTTACAACCTTTTGAAGTTATACTAAGTACTTGTAAACACTTAAAACTTCAATAAAATATATTTACAGTTCTTATTGTTGATACAAATGATGCGATCTGGCTTATAGCGAGGGATTTGACTTTTGTTGGTTCAAAGACATGTGAACAGGTATATATATGTGTATCTCTGAGAGTTACACAAATTAGGTTGTATCATTAAATAGCTTAATTAAGTAACCATTAATGAGTGTAAATTTGACCCACTATTAATTCTCATTAATTACAATCCAATCAAACCAAACTGTTCCATGTTACGTTCAATGATATTTATAACTCATTTGTCTAACTGAGAAATAGACATTTATGTTCCCCTCCGTCATCTGCTGTACAAAAATGGGTACTTGGTACACCTTACCATTTAGACAAACTATTAATTAGCCCTTACAAGTTTCCAGATTTATCCCACTTTCTAACCCATACAAGCAGACTATACTCCAATTACAACTTTGCTTAATTCTTTACACCAGCGGCCCGAAATAAAACCACTTTTAAAATGTCTTAAGGAAAATCAAAGAAATTTAGGCTCCATCCTCCTCCTCCTCCACTTCGCTGCCACAAAATGGCCCCTCAGAAGTTTACATCTCAACGTGTTTCAATTACCTCCACTAATTATTACCATTTGCATTTCGTCTTACTTTTAAATATGCCAGTTAATCCCTTCAAACATTAATACCATAAGCAACCCGGCTATTATACGCACATGTATTTAATCTAATGTTTTTATATCTATATGCTTTTGCTTGTCGCAGTAAAACCCACGACACCACCCTAATATGGGGCGCCCGCACTATAAAAAACGCCTCCTACGCCCAGCCCGGAAAAATAACAAGCGAGTGGCGAGCACAAAAATCACCCACAGATAACACACACACCTCTGAAATTGGATAATCTATAACTTGTACTCTAACCCTGACAACCCCCCCAAAATCAAAAACACTCGGGTTCGGTGGAGAGAAACCCGCAACTCTTTCAATAGAGACTATGCAACAGAGAGTGACTGCCCAGAACTCCAGACATTCGCTAAAACTCTATCGTAGCAAACCTCGTCTCATGGCCCCCAGAAGTAGAGCTCTTTAGTTGCCGGACCAATGCGTCGATCTACACGTACTATTCCGACAAATATATGACCCTGCCCTGTGTTCTGTGATGTAAGTGGCGAGAGCATTCTTCCTATTGTTTTTTTTGTTTGTATTTCCAGAAAATGGCGCTCACATACTATCAGATAAAACTTGTATTTCAAAAAAAAAAAAGTCCGGTGGAGGGCTGGGGCGATATGAAGAAGAGGCATAGGTTACTGTACGTCTTGACATATGGAGGCGCGACCTTCCCCCACCTCCCCCTGATCAAAAAAGACTGCGCCCTGCCCTGCCTTCCTTAAGAAAAACAAAACGTTAGCATGGATGAGAAAGAACGAGAAAGATCATACGGTCTCTGAACGATTATATGATCCGAGCGTTTCGTAAAATATACTTTAGGAGATAGAACTGAGGAAAAGGCAGAGTACACTTGGAGCCCCCGAAAAGTATGGGTTGAGCAAAATTGAATAACACCCAGACAGAGCACCTGCTATAAATTAAATTGTAGTAGGATCAGTTTAGACCGATTCACCGCAAAGTAGTTCCAACCGATCGTCTATCCAGAAGCACTGGAATGAAGACAGATGGCCGATAGGAGACTAAAGCGACGCACGAAGATGGGGGTGAGGCAGCGCCAGTGATCTGATTATGAGTATATACGACGACATAGCTCGGAACAGATACGAAGGAGGGAGAGAAAGATGAACATCGGTAAGCGAACGGACTAGAGTAAAGCTCTGATAGATATAAGAAGAGTAAGTATAAAAAGTGGAAGAAGAATACGTAGCACTCGCTGCCAATACGCAATAAAAAACTACAATGCAAACGAACTATAAAGTTATTCTCTTCATAGCATCATATTCCGACATGTAAGTGATACAGCTGAATAATTTTATACGCCGATCCAAATTAGAATTACTGCATCATATGTTAACAACGCGAATAAACCGACCTCCAGCAATACATCAATATAAACTATCTGATACCATGATAGATATTAATAATTTTAATATGACTAGCAGATAAATTAATTCATTAGTCAAGCAATGAACTTAACCAATAAGTAATTCTGCTTAGTGTAAAAATACTAACGAGCTAATAGAAAATCAAAATATAGTACTCATGTCTAAAAACGATTAAACAAAAGCGATAGAAAAATAGATGGCATGGATCATGAGAAATGAAACCAATACAGATGACTCGCATGGTAAGTAATATTTAAAATGTCAGAAAAATTGAATATATACATTTTTGTGAATGATTAGCATATAAACTAGCTATAGTCCACTATTTCGACAAACAAATACATTACCATATAAGGTTTTATATACTATACTAAACGTCTGAATATAGAATGAAGTATACAAGGAAAGTGGATACATTATAAATTGAATTATAAAACTCAGGAGTGCGAACAGAAAGTTAATCGATTTCCTGAAATAAAAATATTTAAATCAATGATCTCGGTATACGGTTATGAAGGTGATATTGAAAAAAAAAATGCCCGCGCAAAAAAGTAAAACAATAAAAACTTGTCCATTCCCAACGATTAATTTTATGTATTCTTGGGAAACTCCCAGTTTACATCTATATCCACAAATGAGCTTTCGATAATAAAATATTATACCCATATTTACACATACTCATAACTTTCTCACCCACGATTTAGATAAAGCAAATTGATACTAATAGTTTGTACTCCATTTATTATTAATAATATTACACGTAAAAAATAAAAACAAGAGGATAAAACAAAAAATGAACAATAATCTAATAATACAATATATTTGTTCAAACTCGTCGGGGAAAGAGCTCCAAACAGATGTATTACTATGTATCACCTTTACGCTATAAAAAAGAACATCCTATATTTACTTTAGTTCTGCCATTGAGGTCTCGTGTGGAGATTCTCCCTAACCCTTGAATATGGGCCAAAGCTGAAAGTCTCACACATTGTCTAATATGATATAAACTGCAACCACACGTACCACAATACCGCAACCTTAAGGAATAACTGGCATTACACAGATCGCAACCCTATAGGCAATTCCAACCTAATACACGCATAAGAATAATGAACATTATGAACGCGTCTCATTAAACTCGACATTTTACATCTTCACACTCAGAACCTGTAAAATTATTAAAAATTACATGCATTTTAACTGCATAAAAATCATTCCAAAATTAAGTATAGCGCTAAAACGTAAAGTTAAATAAATCAACTTAAATAAGTGGCAGATTATGGTGACATTGATATCTACGGCAGATCAATTGTGGCACAAAAAGTGAATGTGTATAAAGAACAAACTAAAACTGAAATGATTAGAAAATGAGTGTTTGGTACGTTATCATGCGACTACCTAAACGGCATACTTGGTCGTTTTTTTCTATTTTGTTCGTTTAACATTATAATTTCACCAAATAGTACATTTACGTAACGAGGAAGAGTATTTCTGACTTGCTTTTTACTGATATCAAACTGATAATTATAAATTAGTACTAAAAAACAAATATATGTCTTACCTAGATTAGGTAACAACTTTGAAAAGTATAATGTATGGTAATCCTATCATGAATGCTACCGTTTGCGAGGGAACGTCTATAATACAGACAAGGTAAGTTCCAACATGGCACTTTCCAATTGGATGCATTTCTGTCAGTATTACCCCCCCCCCCGCCCTTCCTCTGAATAT
>CALNVZ010002100.1:51678576-51702999 GCA_940671915.1 Paracentrotus lividus | reverse complement strand
CTCTCTCTCTCTCTCTCTCTCCCTCTCTCTCCTTGGACTCTTTTAAGAAAATCATGAAAATGTGCGCTCTATAAGTTTGATTGGATAATCGGAGCGCACTTTTGGGCCGTAATTGCGTCATTAAAAAACATATATATTTTCAGTTTTGAGGAGGCTATATTGATATAAACATACAGGTCGCATCGAAATATTAAATGTCAGATGTATATTAAATTATTGACTGTGTCGTGCTCACTCTTTCGCCAATAAAAACTCAGTCCCTTGTCTATCATTTTACAGAGCTGACGCTAAACATATTAGCCCACATGTTAAATGTCAGTTTTTATGAATTAATATGTGAAGAATGTTTAACTGATTAAACTTGATACGACAGATTATTTATTGATCACTTATAAGCATAAAGAGATACACAAATCAATTGATTGATGGATATATGAGTTGCATTGAAACTAACTTTCATCAACAAAACGATTTTTAATTCAATGTTCGTACGTCATTGGTGTTTTAAAGCAAACGGATAAAGCGGGGGTTTTTTTTATTCCTGAGGCAATGACGCACATAATACTATAATTATCGAAAAGTAATCCAAAGTTATAAGAAAGTATGATACCAACATGTTTTAAATTTGCCTCAGTATCATCTTCCTCTCTTAAACCTTCTATGTATCTCCCTTCATCATACTTCTCCTCGTGTATCCTCTTTGCTCTCATCCTTCTCCCGCCTCTCTTTCATCTTCACTTTAAATGCATCCGCCGTCTCCTTCTCTCAAATTGTCTGTCTATCCTTTTGATCATCTTGATATTATTTTTTAACCTCCGGGTCTTAATGGCGTAATTGAGGAGGCATTCTAAGAATGGATGGGGAGGAGAGGGGCGATGAGGATTGTTTGGATGTTGCTTCATTGGTAGCCAGAGGAACACCACAGGATAAGTGAATGTATAAATCACGTTACATGGATCCGCCATGTTTTGAGGCGTATGTTCCGTTGTACCTAATTTGTTTGTTTCTTAAAATGGATGTTGTTGAACTACTTAATAACTTCCACTTATTAAATCAATCACCATTCACGTACTCACATACATGGAAGGTTTAGATGTACATGATGTAGGCCCATATACTGCAAATGTACACTGTAATAAAAAAATAATACAGCAAAGTGATGCCAGCAGAGTCGCCATACAAAAATGTAATTTAAAATAACAGTTTTGCTGTAAATTTCTCCTCTAATAATTAATGAAAGAGAAGAAACAAAAAACATTAGAGTTCTATAGCTTACACAGTTGGTTAAAACGGAACAAATGTGTTACTCCTGATTGTATATTTTGTATTTCTCATGTAATTATTTACAACAAAACTGTTTTTTTTATAATACGTTTTTTATGGCGACTCTGCTGACAGCAGATTTGCTGTAAAAATACAAATATTTTTTACTGTGTAGACAATCGATCTATCACTTGAAGATAATTCAGAGAAAATTATGAATGAATCATTAAAAGACTGCTAGCATGATTATGAAAGAATGTAAATAGAAAATTTATTTTGTCAGTCACATCAGGGGTAACAAGACCTTATACTGGGTCCAACGGGGAAACACGCTTTTTCAGGTCAATCATCGCCATATACACCTTACACGGCCAGAATTGACCCAGAACTGGCATAAGGCCCCAATAAAACCAGAAAGGGGTCACTTTCACTCTTTGTTTATTTGTTTTTGTTGCTGTTGTTGTTTGTTTGTTTGTTTGTTTGTTTGTTTTGCAACTTTAATAATTAGCATCGTGCCACCCCCACCCCCCCCCCCTCAAAAAAGTGCATCAAAATATGCAGCAAGGTTTTTGCCACATGACATAAAGATATGCCACTCTTTCAAGTTTGGACTCTTTATCTTTCCCTATTTTTAGTGAAGGAGTTGCTGTATATTAGATTTGGAGACTAGGTTGCCATATAAGTTTTAGAGATGGAGTTGCCATTGTCATAAAAGTATCAGACATACAGTTGTAATAATGAATAATAAGTCTTCTTCACTTCGCATAGAATCTTGTATAACAATAAACACCCACCATCACGTCAAGCACTAAGTATTTTCCGCCCTCTTCTTTCTCCAACGCAATCATTATTGCTCTTTTCTTGCATCAGCTGGAGATCTGCAAATCATTGCAACAACAAGAAATTGAAGACAAAAGTGAGCCAGTGATGACTTTTCAAGATCACCTCAATGTTACTCCATAATTATGTACATGTGTTCTGACATTGACATTGTGACATGTGTTGTCTCCAGAGACGTTAGGGGATTTTCGCTGGAAGACGGAGGACGTTGTCTCGAACAGCCTCGAACGTATTATCATTATTATGGAAGGCGAATGTTGCAAAGTAGCTGGAAACCCCAAACCCGTACGTACATGCATTATACCGAGTGAGTAAAAGAGAGAGGGGAAAAAATAAACACTAAGAATACTATCATTAAAATGAAAACTGATTTCTGAACCAAAAACTATTATACGTATTATCATATTATTAAAACAGTAACTTCCTGATATCATCGGTATCATTTTTGTGTGGTATGAGTTTACGCTTGGATGAACATGGCGCATTGTTTACGAGAATGTAAAAAGCCACTTGTGTCAAAGTGCCAAAAATTCAAAATAACCAACAACAACAAAAAAAAAACCCCCACCCATATCAAACTGGTATAACTCTTAACGGGAAGGTATTAAGCCTAATAACTTTGCAGAAGTGTTCTTATACCCAACCACTATATTCAGTGTAAAAATGAGCTAGATCTGTGAAGCCATGCATGAGTGAGCACACGTCAAAGACAGAATGACCCCCTTTTCAAAAGTACCAAGAGTCGTTTCTACGTTTGTAAGTGACCATTTCCTCTTCGATGCATTTTCACTCATTGTATGTCCCTAATAGATCAATTTCATTTTTAACAACGTTGTAAATAAACAAATCAAATGTTTAGAGGAATGAATCTTCCAATCTCTAGGCTTTTTCATTTATAATTCTTAAAACCTGATGTCATTGCTTCATTTTTGTCTACCTTGCGAGATGATTCTCGAAATCTCCCGCCTGCATCCAAGACGGAACTCACTTGACCCGTACACTAGAGGATGACAGATGTCATTTGCAATTATTAGATGTGATAGGTATGGGTCTTGTGCCTGGCAGCGCTCACCTCTTTGCAGTGGATCACTTTACTAGACATTTACAGATTTATATGCGAATTTTTAAAACTAAAAGTATCCAGTTTTCTTGTATATGCAGCTATCAATATTTCTTCTTTAAAGTGATAATTTTATTCGCAGATGGGCAAGATTAATTGTTGATCCTATTAACCTCTCTTTAGACATACAGGCCAAAAAAGGGAGAATTAATAACGAGCTAGTGATTGATTTTTTTACAAACCGAGGACGCCTTTTTTTAAATAATAGATGTTGACTAATGGTAGTTCTTAATTATATAGGGTTCTTTAAGGCTTATAAGTTTCAATAAATGATTATTTGAGATTAGATGTATAATATCACACATTTTCTCTTGAGTCAAATTTAAAAAAAAATCAATCAATCAATCAATCAATATTTACCGAAAAGACAAACACTTATAGTGATTATTTTGTTCTGAAGACTATGAGGTTGAAAACTAATTTTTCTGTTCTCTTCTGAAAATCATTGTATTACGATAAGATTACGGGTGCCGATTTTATCAGGGTCTGTCGTCTATTACCCCTATCATGCCTATCATCTTTTCAACTTTTTTAGAAATCAACATGAGAGCGAAGCGAGAGAGGCGAACTTGTGCAATATTTCAAAAAGGTAAGTCCGAATATGAAGTGATGATTGTGACAGTACTTCTAATTTTCGAAAGGGGGCGGGGCTGAAGCAGAATCTGACTTATTCATCAAACTCCATCATATCATTCAAAGTCTTAGAATGTAGGTCCAGATTGAGTGGAAACTATCCCTAAGGTATATCTATCAAACTGTCATCACTGGTCATCCAATAACACATTTAATAACAATAATCCCAATGGGAAAATCTCAAGATTAGTGAAAGATTTCTTGCTGATGATGTCAAGGTAGAGACGGTCATTGTGTCAAGTCAGATTTCCATTCTCGAGAGAGAAAAACAAGACCTGGCCTTGGTAGGCTTTCTTCCCCGACATTGGCAATGAAAACTCCCTGAAAAACCTACTGAACTCCCCAGGTGTAAAGACATTGGCAATCAAGATCAAGCTTATCATTCGTTACTACTCTGACCTTTGACATTTTGGATTCGCGTTTCATGCTAAACAACAAATGTTTCCAGATGAGCATGGAGAGCCTAGTCGAGGGTAATGACCGATGAGTACCACCTCAGTCTCACTTTATGTCAAGGTTTAACATGAAATCTGACAAAAGAAGAATTGTTACTTGGCATTATCACCACCCATCATTGGTATCTTGCAGCTTGAAAATGTTCCAAATCTAATGTATTTGTCATTTTCGTAAAAATCGAAAATTCTTGAAAGTTCTTATCGGAATCTAATAGGCTAATGCTACTGCCAGTAATCCCCCCCCCCTCCCCTCCCGACTCAACCATATCGTCTCAACATAATGATGACAAGTATCAAGCTCAAAATCCAAGCTCAAGATCTTTTAGTTTTAACATGTTTAAAGTTAGATAAGTCGGTCTACATTTCTTTTCTGTGTTTTGAAACGTACGCGTCTTAAGAGAAAAATGTGAACACTTTCAAAATTGGTGTTTTATGGTGTTTTTTAATTCAAAATCTGAAAGAAAGATTACAATCAAATGTTGACAAAAATGGAAAGACAGGTTTGAGAGGCAACTAGTGAGCAGCTTTCCCGCATCAGTTTTACGCATGTTGTTTAAAATCTTTTCAAAAACAAAATGTATTTTTTTAAAGATGAATACTAATCTTTTATCTTTGTATTCTATATGTCCTCCATGCTATCGTCATGCCTCTATTATGAAGTGATACCTTCACCAAAAATCGTGAAAAAAATCAACTGAATTTACAGTCTACAAAATAAGGAAGAGCAGTTGCAATGGCGTCAATAAATTAAAACTTCAAATATCCATTTTCAATCACCTTCACTCATCTTCACTCATACTTTCGTTCATTTATTTTTAATCTTTTAAAAACCAATTGAATAACAGGGTGGACCTGCCCTTTAAGTTCTTCTCCGTAGTACATGTAGTATGTTGCAAGTTATATAAAGAGCTGGATAACATCCAAGGAATACCTTGCAAGGGGCATCTCTTTATACGGTTACGATCTTAGAGTGGTATCTCACTTCGTGGAGACGTATCCGCGACGGCATCGTTTCCGCAAAAGATAAAAAAGTATTAGAGACATCTCCGAAACTTAAGAGAAGTCAATTTTCAAAAACTGTCTCAAAGCAGTTTCTAAGAACCGTCTCAAAGTAGTTTCCGCGACTCATGGAAGGTCTCGCAGGCGTCTCGGAGACGTCTCCGCGACGTCTCCGAAATCCGTCTCAAAGTTGTTTCAAAGTAGTTTCCGCGAAGTGAGATACCACACTTACACACCTTTCACAAGACCAAGTATTGGACAAGTATTGTGCTATGGACATTAGTCATTTCGACATAATTGTTTTTATGCAAAGGGCAAATCATTTGGTAAAAAGGGCTGTGATTGTAAAGCTCAACCCAGTCAAAAAGGTCATAATCGTATTTCTCGTTTAATTTTGTTTTGTTGTTGTTGTTTTATTTTACGAGTTTTAAGTTCCTGAATATGGCTCCTTCCAATGTATTGCTTGAAATGTGTTTTAAAGGGATAATTTCACACAATTATTCAATCTTTCACTCCAGCCTTATGCTCCCTACCCCCCACTCCACTCTCGCTCTTATCTATCCGGACCCTCTTGCTCTCTCTCCTCCATCCTTCATCATCTTTAATGCATTTTTTACATTCTTTTCCTCTGACTTAAAATACCACTTTGTGTTATGGCTTGTTTTCTACAAATTTCAAAGGAATGATATTTAAGGAAGTATTTGAATAGTAATATACCAGGCCTACTTTTTTTATGTAGAATAATGACCAATTGGTTTGGATCAGATATCCCATACTCGTTGTAGTGTAAAAAGGTCATGGTTGAGATCTAATCATAAGTGGAAATTAACCGCATAAATTCTATTACTTAGATTGAACTCCAAATTCTTTTCTAGGGTAAGACTGTGTTGACTATTTATCCAGTTAGAGGATCGGAAACAGTGAGCGGAAAGATCTTTCCTGAGAAGTGTGGTCTGAAATCTCCTATTTTGGTGTAATTCCAGCTACATTCTGTAACCACAATCGATTATATTTACATCATACAAGGAAATATCGAACGAAGAGTAAAATGAGAAATAAAGCCCCAATACGTTTAGTTTCACTTTAAAGCAGAAAATATCTTAATTTAAATAAAAAATTTGAAATGTTAACCATGGATGATAAATCACTCATTATACAATTCTTCTTCGTGATTGGCAGGAATTCTAAATATCACAAAAGCAAATGTCATTTAAGCTTAAGTTAGGCTGTCAGTAAACGTTTTTTTCGTATGAATCTTTTAGGTCTGTATAAGGTAAGTGTTTTATATATAATATATATATAATATATTGTGTGTGTGTGTGTGTGTGCGTTATGAATAAAAGTCTAGGACAAGCTTGGACGTTGCTGGACTTTGAATCTTTAAATCAAGCTTTGGCTTATTTGCCTTCATCGGGATTCTGAAGAGAAAATCTTAACAAACAAGACAAAAACCATAATAAATAAAAGTAAATCATACAAACAAAATCAGGCACCAACATCTTATCTTATAATAATGTAATAAAAAAGTAAGAAAATAAATGTATGATTTACTTTTATTTATTATGGTTTTTGTTCTTGTTTGTTATGATTTTCTCTTCAGGAATCCCCGATAAAGGCAAATAAGCCGAAAGCTTGATTAAAGATTCAAAGTCCAGTAACGTCCAAGCTTGTCCTAGACCTTTTTATTCATAAACACACACACACAACACACACACACATATATATATATATATATATATATATATATATATATATCTGGAACAAAACGTCGTCATGTCCAAAAAGTTGAGTCTCATCGCACTTTTATATATATATATATATATATATATATATATATATATATATGTCACTTAAACTTATTCATGATGTATATATATATATATATATATTTATATATAATATATATATATACATATATATATACATATAGGTGAATAAAGGACGGTAGACAAATCGAAACGTAGCTCTCTTATTCCTTTTATTAAAGCTTTCGGCCCGCATGGCCTTCATCAGGCCTACAGAATAGGACGAAACAAGATTTGTCTACCGTCCTTTATTTCGCCTGTATTAAAATAAGGTGAATCACTGCAACACAAGCTCAACAAGGGGCCATATTTCGTTATATGATTACATGTAATGATTACATGTCGAATATTTCGGGTACTCATACTAAAGTTTCCTAGTAAGTCAGCCCCATCTATTTAATTAGCCACTGCCACTCCTGGCAACAATATAATATCTATACAACATAACTAACCAAATGATATCCTTCCCCTTGGAGACCAAATTACCGTGGAACATTATTTCATGGAGTAAAATTGCTGACTTGTTGGTCAGTTTTTTGGACTCCCCCAATTGAGACAGAATTGACCAATGACACATTACTTTCATGAAGTAAAGTGCTGAACTCTTGGTCAGATTCTAGAATCCCATAATAGAGATGCTGACAGGACTTTAATGTTGACCAGTCCCCCAACATATGCGTCACATAATATACCCAACAAAAAAAGTAAGTCCCCCCCCCCTAATCAAATAATGTAACTTTTGAATGGGCTTGTTTTGAGCACAATATTTGGAGGGAAGTTTTCTACACTTATTGAGTACTTCTGTGAAAAAATGACATTGATCCCTTTAGACATGCATGAGTGATCAACGTTTAAAAGCAAAAATGGACATTTTCAAAAGTCACAAGGGTCATTTTGGAGGCTGTAAAATAACAATTTTGTAAAATTTCCTTTTTACCTTGTGTTTAATTGTTTTGGTGGATTTATCATCCAAAATTTGGTCATCCAACACCAATCCTGATACATTTCATTATTTTTCATGATGAATGAGCAACAATTTTAAGAATTATGTTCAGTCCTTCAAAAATTGTAAAATCCAACAATTTTATTTAAAAAATTGAATCAGATATCATCATCAACATTATCGACACATTTTGTGAAAAAATGAGCACTATTCGTCGTGTCATGGACGAGTGAGCACACTTTAAAGGTGACTATTGTGACTTTTGGTAATGACAAATTTGCCTTTAAGGTATTTTATTCATGCATGACGCAAAGGTTTTTATCTCATTTTCGCACATGAGTTTAGTCGATGAGTGTATAAAACATAACTGCCAAACGATATTTCTTAACACCTTTTGTTAAAAAGTTCCAGCATGTTGATTAAAGGTTAGTTTTTTGCCTTGAGATTGTACACAATGTCAATTGAGAGGAAATCAAAATTTTAACAAAATTGACATTCGGCTTAATTTCATTGATGATTTTTGTTAATTCTACGGAGAGTTTTTTCATGAAACTTGGCACACAACTTCCAGGTGGTACTAACTAACAGGAACAACGCTAAATTGATAATCTGATAAGGCACGGAGTGGGGCCAAAGCTCTAAATTTCTTCTAATTTGCATGTTTTTGTAATAACTTCACTGAAGCGTAAAACCATGGAATTTTCGTGAAACTCAAATCAATGAAGTTTCCAAGAAGGTCTGTGATATTAATTCAAAGTAAGCAATTTAATTTTAGTCCACAAGCGAAAAAACGGCTTTTCACCTATCACGTATCATTGAAGCGTGAATTTTTAATAAAGTGCCTTAACATTATTTGAAAAAAATAATTTGACATACATGAAACAAAAAATGTTTGATAAAATGATTTTATTACATAAAAATGGAACAATACTTATCTTAGAAATTTGCCAATATCCTTTTTTTGTTTTTGTTAAGTGTTCATTCAACGTCGAATTGATGGGTATTGTTTAAAAACACTCTTCCAGATTGCAAATTCGTCATAATCAGTCATTTTTAAAAGTAAAAATGTGTAAAAAATGCAGTTTTTGCAAATTTTACCTCATGTTCATCCAACCGTGAAATTTGATGCAAAAGCCGTTTGATGTGTTAGAAATTAAGTGCAGCAACCTTCTGAACATATCTTTTGTTGAAAAGTCTGATTTTGTTCAAATAATATTAATTAAAGTTATGAATTAACCTTGTGACTTTCGAAAAGTGACATTTTTGCCTTTTGACTGTACTCATTGAAGCATGACAAAACAAATTTCATTAAAATTCACTCAAATGGAAGCTGATAAAATTACCTACAAGCACATGTAATAAAATTCGTAAAACTCCTATTGTTAAAAGTTACATCAATCTAACTGGGGGGGACTTACTTTTTTTGTTGGGTATATAAAGGAGTATCATGTGATCAACATGAGAATGGTCTGATGCAATAAGAGATGCTGACTGGACTTTATAATGTTAAGTTTTGGCTGACCATGTGATATTACCTTACCTCCATGGTTGGCCTCTACTACCACATTCCAATCTAAGAGTTTAACCCACCTAATACTGCATCAAATGTGACAATGTGACATACCTTGTCACAATATGTATATATTTTTATATTTATATATTTATACACGCACATATATTTATATATTTTGTCTAAGCTGCATTTCATCAGGCCAATCGAGTCCCACAATAGTGATGGTTTTCTAAATATCTACACCACAATGAGGCGAGCCTCTTAGCCCCTTCTCACGCATTATAACAATTTAGAAAATTGTAGTTAACAGATAATCCTTATTAGACTACCTAAATAGACCTAGCTCAAACATGGAAATCTAATTATTCTAAACCGGTAACCATGAAATATAGTTAAAATTTACCACTCGTTTATTTTTGAAAGATCATATTTTTTTTTTTATAAATATGTAATCATAATAAAAACAATCATATCAAAATCAATCGTGTAGCAAACACCATCCGCTAATCCAGTCTTTTCCATAATAATAATGAGCGGGAAACATGACTTACCAATATCTTCATTCGGAACATCATAGGCGATCGTCAGGGTTAGACAGGCCAAGCAGACCAGGTGAAATATCAAACCCGCCTCCATTTTGCTAAAAGTAATCTCATCCACCAGCTCGTAGAAACCGAGAGATGGACGTATGATGACGATGATGATAATGAAGAGGGAACTTGTGCCGCATCCACCAGCAAGGTGAAATACTTATCTCAGCTTGAGGTGGTATCGCGCGTGGCGCCAACGTACGTACGCGCGCGCATATCACGGTGCCGTCTATAGGTAGGCCTATCTACACATTTTGGTATAAATTTAGTCTCTGATGTATTTTTAGGTTGGAACCTGGGCTGCTGTGATATTAAAGGGAGTGGTTTGAATTTCCAAAATATCCAGGTTATTAGATCTTTGAAAAAATAAATGGTATGATTGATTTGAACGGTTTAATTTTGCATTTCACTCCTATTACTTTGTTGTATGTCGTAATATAGGCTACGCCTATCATGTATTATGACAACTTGAAAATGGAATTTATAACACGAACATATTCCTGTATGTTTTTCTGGCACGGGTCCCATCAAATAAGGATATCTTAATAACGAAATTTTATTTTTGTTTGTTTTTATATTGCAACCCGAGATGTGTAAGATGAAGCGTGTTAGATGAAACTCAGACTCATTACCACCAAGAAAGGTTCATCAGCATCATCAGGACCCATCTTGATTGCATTTGATCGGCATCTTCATACCAAGAGCATTCATGTCCAAAGCCTGTGGGTCACTCACATAAAAATAACTGCTACCAATGCGCGTCCACGCAATCTGAAAATGGAACCTAAATGGCGCATTAATATATTATAAGAAATCAATTTGGTAAATTGGCAAATTGTCTAAACTCATTTCGCCTATGAACCATTTTTTCTCATTCCATCTTCGTCAAATGTCCATTTCGTCTATTACCCACTTGGTCTAACACCAATTGGTAACAAACTGGTTAAAGATCAAACATTTAAAATTTATCACTCAAGAGCAAATCATTATATTAGCCTCAACTTTAACCTTGTCTCAACTTACATGATTATGATACAAGAAATAGTCTTTATAACTTTAGCTTGCCAGGGCGAGTTGGTAGTATTGGCAATTGCTTTTATTACAATGCCATCAAATACTGGAATTCTCTTCCTAATCATATTAAAGCAATAGAAAACTACGCACATTTCAAGACAGTGCTTAAGGAGTTTCTTTCAATTGAGACTAAAACAATTGAAACAAGCAACTTAGTAACGACAGTATGGTGTGCCTTGAAATCTTATTTTCTCAATGTTCTATTATGATTTTTTATGTGTTTATGTTTGAACTAGTTCTTATGTGTTAAATAACCGTTTAAAGTTTGCTGTAAATACGTTCCATGTATATATTGACAATTTATAATTTGTACTTGTATTAACTTTATTATATTATGTTGGGACCCCGTTGTAAATAAGCTCTCGGGCTTTCATGGGTCATCCCGTCAAGCTTATGTAAATCTTGTTATAAACTTGACAAATAAATCAAAACAAATTAAAAAAAAAAACTTTTGGGAATTAAACGAAAATGCATTTGGAAATTTGACTAGTAGACGAATCGGAATGAAATACTTTCCAATATCTCTAAAGAGCAATGCTCCGTCACGGAAAATCACAATTGCATATAATTACTATTTTAATTATAAATAACTCCATTATGTCATATTTTGTACAGTAACAAGACATTAGTGCTTCTTGAAAGTGCGTTCCTTTTCAAGTTAATTGATCAATCTGAAAACCGGAAAAATGTAGTAATCTCTCAGGAATAAAAAGTATCATGAAAAAAAATGATTCACGTTTTCATCACTAGGATATCTACTGACGAAACATTAATATAGTTAAAACATGAGGAAAAAAACATTTCCTGTGAACAGCAATGAATCGAAAACTAATGCTAAATTGGCTATCAGTATTATTGCAAACTTTCTCTGAAGGGCACAAAATTCAGTGACGCATCCAGAATTTGAATGGGGGGCGCAACCCGAAATTTGGAACAATAGGGTGGCGCAGAGGATTCTCTTTTTCTTTTCTTTTTTTTAACGTGTAAAAAAAAAAAAAAAAAAAAAAAAAAAAAAAAAAAAAAATCTTTTTTTTTTTTTTTTTTTTTTTTTTTTGTAGGGCACATGCCTAATTCAACATCTGGATCCGTCACTGTAATATCCTTATGTAATTATTACATGAAAAAAAAAATGAAATTGACAACTCTTTGAGAGAAAAAAAAATTTGCATTTTCATTTTACTTGAATGCAGTCATTACATTTTAACTTGTGTTTAATAAGCCTACGAATTATCTTCTAAAAAATAATATTGGGTTTACCTGTTTCTTTCATTAGAAATAAGGTTTGAGACCGGGGGAAGATTTATCATATTAGATTTGTCACGTTGAGCCTGAAGATCAAAACAACTCTTTTAAAACCATTCATTTTTGCTCAAAAAGGTGGGCAAGGTTTTTAGTTATTGGCGTACAACCGACCTCTATCCAGAGGTCAAGTTCTGATAATGAGGTAATAAATTGAATTTGTACCTGAACCATAATGCATTGATCAGCCATACTACATTTGTTTTCAATTTATCAGTTATGTCGCGGGCTTACAAAAACCGGCGAATCTTTAATTTAGCAGGCAATTAAATAGATAATAGAAGAAAATTATCACAATTGAATCATGTTTGAAAGATGGTGAGTATGTGGCTGTTTCTGTTGATATACAGTGGTGGCCCAAAATCATTAGAACACCAAGGATATTCAAATGATTTAATTAATTTTCATTCAGTTGACCATTTAAATATCTATAAAATGGTTGGAATGGTCTCCAAATATCATCATTATGCTTTAAAAACTAAATTACAAAAGCCATGCGTTGGGAACTCGCCCCCAAGTCGCCTTTTTTATGTGACACCACCAATTGAAAAAGTTAAAAAATCTTGCCCTTTCAGGATCATAAGTGTCATAACGTTAACATTTTAAGCCTCTCCCTACAAAAAGTATAATATATTATGAAAGGAAATTCCCTGAGGATGTCAAAAATGGCATTCCTAACAACATAGGGGGAAGTAGTTACATCTTATTTGGGATTTTGAAATTATTTTTTGAAGGGCCCTATTTAAGTCCATTGTTCCAATGACCTTGATATTTCAATATATTGAATTGCTCATGAAATTTCCTTTTAAAAATATACTTTTACAAGGAGTGTCTTCATTAATTTAAAAAATAGTCTTAACCTTCAATGGGCATGTTTAGTTTGGTCATCTCACCACCAAGGCTGGGGCGAATCCACCCTCTCCATTTGACCAAATTTGCTGAACTTAAAGGTATTTGAGGTATATTAGATTAAATAAGCCTGTTAAGTTTCATACTTCTACCTCACATACACTTTGAGCAATCGGCATATGTAAATTGGCATTTTACTTTTTTGCATTTGGACTACATGTTTAATACACAAGTCTATGGGAAACCAAAAGCGCATAGCGCACTATTTTAATGCTGCGCATTACCAGATGGTCGAAACTATTCAAATCTGGTATCAACATATACGTAACACCTATGCTAAAAAGTCATGAAAGCTCATGGCACACAAAGGATATCTTTAATCTGAATTCGGCAAATGAACTAGGGCATTGATAATCCCATAGACTTTGTGTAGGTTCAGGTGTTCTAATAATTTTTGGCCACCACTGTATATAATGATGATAATGTTGCCGTATAATACAAAATAGCACGCCACCACACTGGCAGATCCAGGATTAAATAAGAGGGGGCGCAAAGTAGGAATCCAGATTTTGGTACACCCATTTTTTCCCCGACCGTCACACCGGGCTAACAAAAGGTACATCACTTTTTTTCACGTCAGCGGGCCGAGCGGGGTGGGGTGGGGAGGGGGAGGAAGTGAGGATAGGCATTATCTTTTTTTCCTTCTTCATATATTGGCTATATTGGGTTAGGGTTCAGCGTGTTTCAGTTGGCCAATCGGTTTAGTGATCCAAATAATAACTCCCCCACCCCCCCCCCCCACAAAAAAAATGACATTACATTAGTTCCATTATACATTAGTTCCTTTTGTATAAACTATACAAAATAATCTTTAATGTAGCAGAGATAATCGAAGAAATTATCACAATTGAATCATGTTTGAGGGTGGTGAATGTGTTGCTCTTTCTTTTGTTCTATATAAGCATGATAATGTTGCCCACTATAAGCCCAATAGTTGGAACATAAAATTGTACAAAGTTTACAAACAATATACTCAAACCATATAAAACATCTAAAGACAACAAAATATATATATCATAACAATGACATATGCCAAATTGGATATCATTACTGCATTCTCTATGATATTAAAGTATTAATATTATAGTAAACAATTTTATTCATCATTGCTGGTGTTCTTGTAGATCCAAATTCAAGCCTCGAGCCTATAAATATATACTCACATCCTTCAGCATGATTTTTGGTTAAAAGATTATTTGATCATTTGTATTATGTATCACTGGAAGGAAATAAATGTTTACTTGAATTGAAATGAATCGAATTGGAGAAATTGATCTGCTTGTTTTTACGCGCCCTCTACCGGTTCACATCTAAAGAGGTTTTTGGCCACCGCCACAGAACTACCTGCTCGAACAAGCAGAGGGAATAATCATCTCATGCGAAAAAAAATAATCTCAACTACACTGTACCAAAACTTTGCACTTCGCACGGTCCCCGGAGTGATATGCGATCGAGGCTTTACCCTCCCCCCCCCTCCCCTACATTACAAAAGAATAACAATCCTAAACTATAATTCTCTTTCTCCCTTGTGACTTTTTTAATGTATGTCTTGGGAGTCTGTTGTAGGTTCAGATACTAAGTTCAAGTTCATGTTCAGCAGGTAACCCAAACCTATCAGCATGAAATGAGTACAAGATATTTGAGTCAGCCTTTTATTTCTCAAAAATATCATGTAAAGCCAAATATGAGTTTATAATCCCAAATAACTACACATGAACCTATACAGAGAGATCAAGGCTCTTCGGTCAGATAAGGCTTGATCATTCTAGAGGTTAATCTCTGTGGGGATCCTTAATAATAGTACTCAAATTTTCTTTTTGATATAGTAAAAATATTAGATTAGAACTAATTGTAGTGACATACAATTGACAGACCCTTCAGCGAATCATGAATGTTACATGAACAGTAGAATCTATAAACATTTTATACAGTCTCATTTGCAAAGTAATCCTACATCCTTTAGATAGAAATAATCTGTACACAATTTCATAAGTAAATTTTAGAATATTGAATGTTTAAATTGCGTATTCCCTTTCAAACATAAAAAAAACTTCTGAAACCAACGTGTTTATGTGTGTGTGTGTGTGTGTGTGTGTGTGTGTGTGTGTGTGTGTGTGTGTGTGTGTGTCGTGTGCGTGTGTGTGGATTAAACGACCGACTAGCTTAAAATTATCAGGCGATTCCTTTTTTACATTCCGGGGCTTGCAATTATGACTATAGCAATTAGCTAGAAGAGCGTTTTCTATTTTGAATCCTGAAACGATGTTTAATTAAATTTAGTTTATTCCATATTTCTGATCACAAACAATATTAACAAAAATTAATATGTCATACACATTTATTATGTAGGCACAGTTACATGACATTGACATCATAGTAAAAGAAAAAAAAAATAACAAGCTATAAGATTATTACATTACAGGCTCCTTTCTGTAAATAATGTGTAAAACATGTGCTTTGTAAAACACAAGAAAATAATGTACGTGAAACAATCCCTTAGACTTACGTGATTTCATAGGGGAACCTAAAATTTCCAAACTTTGCTTCGTAAGTTCCTTCCTGTTTTACTCCTGTTTGCAACAAAATAATAAATTACATGATTAACAAACATTATAATTTGACATTAATTTATTTATTTCGTGATTTGCTTATTATATGTTATTACCAATAAGTATATAATCATTTTTTGGAAATATTACTGAGGACATTGAAAATTGGTCTCTCTACACAGTACAATAATATTACAACACAAAAATACTCACAAGAATATGAACAATACAAGATAATTAAAGGTATGACAATACAAAATGATTAATGTGCACTCTGATAACTTCAGTAATTTTTGCTGATATATAAATTTGAAATAATATGACCCAGTTCAGTTCCATTCACACACCATCAACCGATCCTCTCTTTTACGCATTACATAATAAACTTACGTCGCTGGGCGAATTGTCAGGGTTAGACAGGCCAAGCAGACCAGGTGAAATATCAAACCGCCTCCCATTTTCCTAAAGTAATCTCATACCCAGCTCGTAGAACGAGAGATGGACGTAACGATGACGATGATGATAATGAAGAGGGAACTTGTGCCGCATCCACCAGCAAGGTGAAATATATACTTATCTCAGCTTGAGGTGGTATCGCGCGAGGCGCCAGCGTACGTACGCGCGCGTATGCGATCACAGTGTCGTCTATAGGTAAGCCTATCTATCATAAGAGATTACATCTCTATGATATCTATACATTTTGGTCTAAACTTGTCTCTGATGTATATTTAGGTTGGAACATTGGCCTGCTGTGATGTTAAGGGTCTAGTTTGTAAGTTACAAAATATCCAAGGCTATTAGATATTTGAAAAATGGTATAATTAACTTGAAAGGTTTAATTTTGCATTTCATTTTTGATTTGTTGTATGTCTTAATATACGCCTATCACATATTATGACAACCTGAAAATGGAACGTATAACACGAACATATTCCTGTATGTTTTTCTGGCACGGGTCCCATCAAATAAGGATATCTTAATAACAAATTTATTTTTTGTTTGTTTTTTATATTGCAGCCCGTGATGTATGAGTAAAGCGTGTCAGATGAAACTCAGACTCATTACCACCAAGAAGGGTTCATCAGCATCATCAGTACCATCATGATTGCATTGGATCGCATCTTCATACAAGAGCATTCTTGTCCAAAGCCTGGGGTCACTCACATACAAATAATTGCTACCATGTGCGTCCTCACAATCTGAAAATGGAACTAAATGGACCATTAGTATTATAAAGAATCAATTTTGGTAAATTGCAATTTGGTCTAAACTCAATTCGCCTATGAACCATTTCGTCTCATTCCACTTCGTCAAATGTCAATTTCGTTTAACTGCCCACTTGGTCTAACACCAATTGGTAACAAACTGGTTAAAGATCAAGCATTCTTTTTGGGAATTAGACGAAAATGCATTTGGAAAATTTAAATATAGAAGACGAATCGGAATGAAATTATTTCCAATATCTAAAAAAAAGAGCAATGCTCCAATCACGGAAAATCATAATTGCATAATTACCTTACTACGATAATTTTTAGCTAAAACTCAATTATGTCATAATTTAGTACAGTTACAAAGTACTTCTCGAAGGTGCGTCCCTTTCAGGTTAATTGATCAATCTGAAAAAATGTAGTAATCTGTCATGAATAAAAAGTATTATGAAAAAAAAAATGATTCACGTATTCATCATTCGGATATCTTGCTATCATTATGAAGAAAACACTGACGAAACATTAATATAGGTTAAAACAATGAGAAAAAAAAAATTTCCTGTGAACATCAATGAATCAAAAACTAATGCTCAATTGGCTATCAGTATTATTGCACAACTTTCTCTGAAGGACAAACAAAATTCACTGACGCATCCATAATTTGAATGTGAGGGGGGGGCTGCAACCCGAAATTTGGAACAATAGCGTGGCGCAGATGATTATCTCCTCTTTTTTTTACGTGTAAAAAAAAAAAAATTCTTTTTCCTTTTTTAAGTAGGGCACATGCATAATTCACACCTGGATCCGTCACTGTAAAAATCCCAATATAATTATTACATTGAAAAAAATGAAATTGAACAACTCTTATGAGAGAAAGAAAACTCTTGCATTTTCATTTTACTTGCTGCAGTCATTACATTACTAACGCTGTGTTTCCTAAGCCTACGAACTATCCTTCTATAAATAGTATTAGGTTTACCTGTTTCTTTCATTAGAAAATAAGGTTTGAGACCGGGGGAAGAGTTATCATTATTAGATTTGTCTCGACATGAAGCTGAAGATCAAATCAAACTCTTTTAAAACCATTCATTTTGCTCAAAAAGGTGGGCAAGATTTTAGTTATTGGCGTACACCGACCTCAATCCACGCGGGTCAAGTTCTGATAATGAGGTAATAAATTAAATTTGCACCTGAACCATAAATGCATTGATCAGACTCTTATTACATTTGTTTTCAATTTATCAGTATGTCGCGGGCTTTAACAAACCGGCGAATCTTTAAATTTAGCAGGCAATTAAAGAGATAATAGAAAAAAAATGTCACAATTGAATCATGTTAAAAGATGGTGAGTATGTGGCTCTTTCTGTTGATATATATGATAATGTTGCCGTAATACAAAATAGCACACCCACCACACTGGCAGAACCAGGATCAAATGAAGGGGGGCGCCAAAATAGGAAATCCAGATTTTGGTACACCCATTTTTTTTCCCGACACACCGGGCTAACAAAAAGGTACTCACTTTTTTTCACGTCACGGTGGCCGAAGTGGGGGTGGGGTGGGGAGGGGGAGGAAGTGAGGATAGGCATATTTATGTATCATTATTTTTTTTAATAATAATAATAAATTAGATAAATATATAAATAATAAATAAATAACTAAATAACTCACTACTAAATAAATGAATAATAATACAAATGCAAAATACAAAATAATGTATAAATAGAAGAAGAAAAATAATAACATTTTTACATTAAATTGCTTCCATAGTTCTTTCTGTATGAACAATAAAAAATAATCTTTAAATGTAGCAGGCAAAGAGATAATCGAAAGAAAATCATCACAACTGAATCATGCTTGAAGGGTAGTGAATGTTGCTCTTTTTATCTATGTAAGCATGATAATGTTGCCCAATAATAAGCCCAATTAGTTGGAACATAAATAAGTGTAAAAAGTTTACAAAACAATAAACTCAAACCATATAAAACATTTAAAGACAACGAAAAAGATCTATATCATAATTATGACATATGCAAATTGGATATCATTACTGCATTTCCTATTAAAGTATTAATATTACTTTTAAAAAAGATTATCATCATTGCTGGTGTCTTGTAGATCCAAATTCAAGCCTCGAGCCTCTAAATTATAATTCAACATGATTTTGGTTAAAAGATTTTTGGATCATTTGTATCACTAGGAGAAATAAAATGTTTACTTGAATTGAAACGAATTGAATTGGAGAAATTGATCTGCTTGTTTTTACTCGCCCTCTAACGGTTCACATCTCAAGAGTGTTTGGCCACCGCACAGAACTACCTGCTCGACAAGCAGAGGGAATAATCATTTCATGTGAAAAATAATCGCAACTGCAACTGTACCAAAATTTTACACTTCGCACGGACCCCGGAGTGATATGCCTATCGAGGCTTAACCCTCCCCTGCCCTATATGACAAAAATAAAATAACAATCCCAAATTATAGGGTAGATGTAGGGAATACCGGACAGTAGGGAATATCGGAGGTCACCACATGTCCAGCCTAGCTGCCAACATAAGATCAACTGATTGAAATACCGGCATCTATTGATCAGGTGGTCTGTCTGGGAAGGTTGAATGCTGTATCGACAACAAACAAGTGAGAAATCTCCGAGAAAACTACCACAATCTCTCAAGGTAGGAAATTTGCAGCCTGAAAATGGCTGATGTAAAAATTGACATTTTAGAGAATGTGATGGTATAAAAATAGAATTGGGGCATGACCTCTATTTCATGCATTATGGACATGTGTGGAGGGTGGGCCAAACGTGTATGGAGTGTTTGCACCGTACAAAGCCTGTGTATTGGGGTGGCAGTGTGTTGAAAAGTGGCTAGTCAGTCATTTTTTTGTGTAGGGAATACCGGACAACCACAATGGACGGTTGTTTGTTTCTTCCGGGTTGAGTTGCTAAACATGTAGATAAATAGTAAGTGCATATAAAATGTATTATATTTTTATTTATTAAATTGTTTGACAATTTTGAATGTCTATTTCTCTTTATTATTATTGTGATATGTCATGATTCATGAGATATAAAGTTATTCTGAGTGTTTTGAAATTTTGTAAGTAAAATGCATATAATTTCTAAAAATGGATAATGTTATAAAAATCAATACAAAACATGTTAAGTTGATGGTTTACATTCAAATCAGTGCTTCCAGACAGATCTTATACAAAAAAAAAGGTAAAAAACATACTGTCGGGTATTTCCTACACTGTAGGGAATGCCGGACAAATTTAGATGACGTCATTATTTGCATATAACGCCTCAACAAATATTTGATTACCTCAATTTTTTTTGGAAATAAAGTTGAATGATGTAGCTAAGCAATGAGAATCTTTTTTCTTTGTGATTTTATTGTTTTCATGTGCTAATTAAGCAAATGAACTTAAGTGGCCGGTAATTCCCTACATCTACCCTACTTCTCGTTCTCCCTTGTGACTTTTTAATGTATGTCTTGGGGAGTCTGTTGTAGGTTTCAGATACTAAGTTCAAGTTCATGTTCGCAGGTAACCCAAACCTATCAGCATGAAATCAGTACAAAGATATTTTGAGTCAGCCTTTTATTTCTCAAAAATATCATGTAAAGCCAAATATGAGTTTATATCGCAAATAACTACACATGAACCTATACAGAGAGATCAAGGCTCTTCGGTCAGATAAGGCTTGATCATTCTAGAGGTTAATCTCTGTGGGGATCCTTATTAATAGTACTCTAATTTTCTTTTTTTATGTCGTAAAATATTAGATTAAAAACTAATTGTAGTGACATAAAATTGACTGACCCTTCAGCGAATTGAACATGTTACATGAAGAGTAGAATCTATAAACAGTTTATACAGTCTCATTTGCAAAGTAATCTACATCCTTTAAAAAAATAATCTGTATAAATTTCACAATACAACAACATAAGACAACACACAAAAACACACACACAAAACAGCCAAACAACCAACACACAATCACAACAACAACAATCAACCCAAAAACAAACACAACACACAAACAACAACACAAACACACACACAAAGAAAAACAGCCAAACCAAACACAACAACACAAAAACACAAGAAATCACAATCAAACAAACAACATCACCAAATCACAAAAAGCACACCACAACACCAAACACAAAAACATCAAACATCACCATCAACACAACAACACAAAACAAACACAACAAACACAACAACAAACAACAACACACAAAAACAAAAAAAAAAAAAAATCACTCACACAACCATAATTCAAAAACAGAACATAAAAAAACATCATTCAAAAAAATCAATCACAACAATCAATCAAAAAATAAATCACAAATCCACATCAACAAAACACACAAACAACCAACACAACACACAAACACAAACCAACCAAAACACATTCATCACAAACAATCCAAACACAAACATCACAACAACGAAATTCAGAACAAACAACACACAATCAAACAACACAATCATCAAAACAACTCACAAACCACACACAAAAACAAAAATCCAAACCCCCCCCCCCCATCCCATCAACACACAAACACACACATAACACAAGCAAATCATCAAAACACAAGACAATCATCACAAAAAACAAACCACAATAGCCTAACACACACAAAACCAACACAATAACACAAACACAAACAAGCAAAACCACACAACCCCTTTTCCAACACGCAAAAAACAAGCATCAAAAAAACAGAAGCAACATCACCAAAACATCAAAAACAAAACAACATCATTCAACAACACACCCACACAGACACAACCAAAAACAAAAACAAGAAAAATCACAACAAATCAACAAAAACAACAAAAATCAATCAAATTCACAAAAAAAACCACAAACAAAACAAACAACACAGTCAACACACAACAATCAACAAACACAACACACATAACACACACACAAGACCATCCCACAACAACACCAACAAAATCCAACCACAACACAACATCACAAAATCCACACAACGACACACAAAACACATCATTCAACAAAGACCACCCATCAACACAACAAAATCAACACCCCAACACACAAACATCACAAACACACCACATCAATCAGACAAAACAACAGCAACAAAGACAAAAACAAAAAAAAACAACCATTCACCCACAACACACAAAAAAATCCAACACAAACAACACCAAACAGCACACACCAAGCCACACAACAAAAAAAGCAAGAACAACCTCATAACAACAAAAAAATTCAATCACACATCACAAACAAACAAACACACTAAAAACAACAAAAAAACAAAAAAACACATTCAATCCAAAAAATCAATCAACATCAAACACACATCAAAGCACATCAACGCCCAACTAATTAAAAAAACAAAAACACAATCACACAACAATCAAAAAAACACAACAAAAAACACCACCAAACAACCAACCCCAACAAACAAACCCAAAAACAACCTAAATCAAACAATACCCAACAAACAAACAAAAAAAAACCACAATCAACAAACACACACACACACCAACACAAAACACAAACAAACACACACAACAATCACACAACAACAATTCGATCCACAAAAAAAAACACACATCCCACAACAAAAACACAAGCAACAACACAAAAAAATCACAAAATCACCAAAAATCCAACACCATCAAAACCAAAAACAAAATCACAAAACATCAAAAAACATCACATCAACACCAACAAAGCATAGACTCCACACAGCAAATCAAAAACAAAAAACACAACACACAACATCAGAAAACCACAACCCACAAACAATCAACACATTCAACACACAAAAACAGACACAAACAAGACACCAAACTCAAAACACACAAAAACAACAACACAACATCACACCACAACACAACAAAAAAACAAAAAAACAAAATTCAAAATATCAAAATCACCATCAACACACAAAACAACAAAGTCAAAAAAAACAAAACAACCAAACAATCAAGACAACAAGAACAAAAACGAAAAAAAGCATCGAAAATCAATCCACCAACAAAACAAATCAAACAAAACACATATCACAAAAAAAACACCCAAATCACACCATCATAAAAACACTCCAATCAAAACACCAATAACACAAACAAACACAACAACAAACCAAACAAAAACATTCACAGAACATCACCAATCACAAAACACACACATCAACTCAAAATCAACCAAACAAACACAATCAAAACCATCAAAACACAAAACAACAAAAAAAAACACAAAACACAAAACACAAAAACATCACAAAAGACAATTCCACACACAAAAACAACACATCACAACAACAATCACACACATTAAAACCACAAACACACAAAACAACATTCACACAAAACAAAAGACAACCAACAACAATCACACACCACATAAAGAAAATCAACAAAACAACAAAAAAGCAATCAAAATCACACACCAAACAAAGACACAAGCACAACAAAAAGAACATCAAATCCGACACAACAAAAAAACAAATCAACAAACAAACCACAACAGATCACCACACACACACAGA
The DNA here is from genome assembly GCA_940671915.1 of Paracentrotus lividus. Lineage (NCBI taxonomy): Eukaryota > Metazoa > Echinodermata > Echinoidea > Camarodonta > Echinidae > Paracentrotus > Paracentrotus lividus. The sequence continues at coordinate 51,679,254 of CALNVZ010002100.1, read as the reverse complement.
ACACACACACCCACCCCAACACCAATTCACAACACAAACACACAAACAACACAAACACACCACAAACCAACAGCAATCAAAAAAAACCAAAAAATACAAAATCAACACCACCACAAAAACAAACAACAAATCACACAAACAACATCACATCACATCAACCAACACACACCAACAAACATACCCAAGCCAGACACAAAACACAACACAAAAAATCAAAAAAAATCAACCACACAAAAACACAAACACAAATCAAAACAACAAAACAAACAAAAACAAACACAACACACATACAACACACCAGATACAAAACACACAAACAACATCCAACACCAAACTTCAACAACAACACCACACATACACACAAAATCAAACACAATCACACACAACAACCCAAAACAAAGAACAGCAACATTTCAAAACACACCAACCACATCAACAACAAACATCACACAACAACACAACACCACCACACAAAACAAAACCCACACAACACCAACACACAACAACAAAACAATCACAAAACACAACCACAACCATTCAACCAAACAAAAAAGCAACATCACAAAACAAAACCTCACTACAATCATTCATCAACAAACAACAGACCACACAATCAACAAAAACACAAAATAAACACAATCATCACAATCATAAACACCATACAAACCAAACCACACA
>CALNVZ010002100.1:51663155-51678551 GCA_940671915.1 Paracentrotus lividus | reverse complement strand
AGAAGAGGAAGCTTTCTCAATCGGCATTTTCTATATATATATATATATATATATATATATATATATATACGTTCACTTAAACTTATTCATGATGTATATATATATATATATATATATATATATATATATATATATAAAATATATATATATATATACATATAGGTGAAATAAAGGACGGTAGACAAATCGAAACGTAGCTCTCTTATTCCTTTTATTACAAGCTTTCGGCCCGCATGGCCTTCATCAGGCCTACAGAATAGGACGAAACAAGATTTGTCTACCGTCCTTTATTTCGCCTGTATTAAAATAAGGTGAATCACTGCAACACAAGCTCAACAAGGGGCCATATTTCGTTATATGATTACATGTAATGATTACATGTCGAATATTTCGGGTACTCATACTAAAGTTTCCTAGTAAGTCAGCCCCATCTATTTAAATTAGCCACTGCCACTCCTGGCAACAATATAATATCTATACAACATAACTTAACCAAATGATATCCTTCCCCTTGGAGACCAAATTACCCAGTGGAACATTATTTCATGGAGTAAAATTGCTGACTTGTTGGTCAGTTTTTGGACTCCCCCAATTGAGACAGAATTGACCAATGACACATTATCTTTCATGAAGTAAAAGTGCTGACTCTTGGTCAGATTCTAGAATCCCATAATAGACAATAGAAGATGCGAAGGCACTTTAATGTGTTACCAGTCCCCCAACATATGCGTCACATAATTATACCCACACAAAAAAAGTAAGTCCCCCCCCCCCCTATAAAGATAATGTACTTTTGATGGGCTTGGTTTAGAGCACAATATTTGGAGGGAAGTTTTTCTACACTTATTGAGTACCATTCTGGCTGAAAAAATGACATTGATCCCTTTAGACATGTATCGAGGTGATCACGTTTAAAAGCAAAAATGGACATTTCAAAAGTCAACAAGGTCATTTTGGAGGCTGTAAAACATAACATTTTGTAAAATTTCTTTTTACCTTGTGGTTTAATTGTTTTGTGATTTATCAATCGCAAAATTTGTCATCCAACACCAATTCCTGATACATTTCATTATTCATGATCGAATGACAAATTTTAAGGAATTATGTTCAGTCCTTCTAAAAATTGGTAAATCCAACAATTTTATTTAAAAAATTGAATCAGATATCATCATCAACATTATCGCTACATTTTGTGAAAAAATGAGCACTATTCGTCTGTTCATACGAGTGTAGCACAGTCTTAAAGTTGACTATGTGACTTTTGTAATCAAATTTGCCTTTAAGGGTATTTTTTCATGCATGACAAGGTTTTATCTTTGTATGATTCATTTTCGTCACATTGAGGTTAGTCATGAGTGTATAACAATAACTGCCAAACATATTTCTTACACTTTTTTAAAAAGGTTCCAGGCATGCTGATTTAAAGGGTTTAGTTGCTTGAGTTGAATACACAATGTCAATTGAGAGAATCAAAATTTTTAACCAAAATTGACTTCGCTTAATTTCATTTATGTATTTTTTAATTATACGGTAGAGTTTTTTTCATGAAACTGTGGCACACAACTTCCAGGTGTACTAACTAACAGGACAAACCTAAATTGATAATCTGATAAGCACGGAGTGGCGCCAAAGCTCTAAATTTCTCTAATTTGCATGTTTTTGTAATCAACTTCACTAAGCGTAAAACCATTGGAATTTCTGAAACAAATCAATGAAGTTTCCACAGAGAGTCTGTGATATAGTATTCAAGTAAGCAATTTAAATTAGTCCACAAGCAAAAAACGCTTGTTCACTCTATCACTAATTCATTGAGGCGTGATTTTTAATAAGTGGAACTCATAACATATTTTGAAAAAAAAAAATAATTTGACATAGCATGAACAAAATGTTGATAAAATGGGATTTTATTACAATAAAATATGGGAACAATACTTATCTTAGTACAATTTGCCAATATCTCTTTTTGTTTTTTAAGTTTCATTCAACGTGAATTGATGTATTTTTAAAACCTCTTGCCAGATTTCAAATTTCGTCATAATCAGTCATTTTAAAAGGTAAAATGGTAAAAAATGAAGTTTTTTGCAAATTTTTACCTCATTTCATCCAAACCTGAAATTTGTATCAAAGGCCGTTGTTGTGTGTTAGAATTAAAGTTCACAACCTTCTGCAACATATCTTTTGTTAAAATCTGATTTTTCAAATAATATTAATAAAGTTATGAAATTTAATCCTTGTGTACTTTTTCGAATACATGTTTCTTGCTTGGACTGTACCATTAAGCATGGACAAACAATTTCATTAAAATCACTCAATAATGGAAGGCTCTAGAAGAAATACTTACTAACATCTGGGAATAAATATCTTTATTCTATGTGGAAATGTCTATTTCATGTATGTATCATGTTCTAGTTTATATGGATAAACACACACAAATAAAAGCTTATCGTAAAACTCCATTTATTACATCAACTGGGGGACTATCTTACTTTTTTTGTTGGGTATATAAAGAGTATCATGGTATCAACATGAGATGTGTCCTGATGGCAATAGAGATGCTGACTGGACGTTTAATAATGTTAATGGTTTGGCTGGCCATTGATATTAGCCCTTACTCATGGTGTGGCCTCTTCTACCCAATTCACAATTAAGAGGTTTAACCCACCTAATACTGCATCAAATGTGCAATGCTGAATACCTGGTCAAATCAATGTATATATTTGATATTTTATATTATACACCACATATATTTCTATATCTATTGTTAAGCTGCATTTCATCAGGCCAATCCGGGAGTCCCCACAATAGTGATGGGTTTTCTAAATATTCACACCATCAATGAGGCGAGCCTCTTTAGCCCTTCTCAAACGCATAATAAACTAATTTAGAAATTCTAGTTTAAGAAATAATCCTTAGTTCAGAACTCACCTAAATAGACGCGTAATGCTCAAACATGGAGATAATCTATATTATTCTAAACCGGTAACCAGAAATTAGTTAATTTACCACTCGTTTGATTTTTGAAAAGATCATATTTATTTTCATTTTTATAAATATGTAATCATAATAAAAAAATCATTCAAATATATCGTCGTAGCAAACACATCCCTAATTCCCAGTCTTTCCATAATAAAATAATGAGCGGGGATAATGATGACTTACCAATATCTTCATTCGGAACATCAATAGGCGAGTCGTGCAGGGTCCAGGCGATACAGGGCCAACAGACCAGGGTAGGACATAATTCAAAGACCGCGCCTCCCTTGTTGCCTAAAAGTACATCTCTATGCCATCCAAGCTCGTAGAGGAGAGGCACATATGATGACTGGAGAGTGAAAGGTAGAGACTATATTGTCAGAGAGAGGAAGATTGTGGCCCGGCATCCTGGCCTAGCATAGTGGGACACGATACTTATCCTGCCAGCTTGAGGTGGTATCGCGCGTGGCGGCCAACTGTACGCTACTTAGGCGGCTGCCCGGCATCAAGCGGTGCCGGTCATATGGTAGGGGCATCCTTACACATTGTTTGGGTAAAAATTTGTCTCGTCGAATGTTGTTTAGTTGGAAACCTTGCTTGGCGTGCTGTGTATTATCAAGCGAGTTGGTTATAGAAATTTTCAAAAATATCCAGGTTATTAGATCTCTCTAGGAATAAAAAATAAAATGGTATGATTGATTTTGACACGGTTATAAATAATTTTGTGCCAATATATCCGCTCCTATGTCATTGTTGTACTCGTTCGTAAAATAGGCTCCCATCACGCTATCATATGACACTTGAAAGGTTTAACCCGAACATATTCCTGTATGTTTTCTGGCACCGGGTCCCAATCAATAAGGATATCCTTATATAACTGAAATTTATTTTGTTTGTTTTTAATATTTGCAAACCCCGAGATGTGTGAAAATGAAGGGTGATGAACTCAGACTCATTACGACCAGAAAGGTTCATTAGCAATCATCAGGACGCATCTTGATTGCCATTTGATCGCCATCTCATACCAGAGCTTCATGTCCGAAAGCTGTGGGTCCACTCACAAATACAAAGAGAACTTGCTACAAATGCGCGTCGCCACTGCAATCTGAAAAGAACCTAACTTGCGCCTATTAAGTATATTGAAAGAAATCAATTTGGTAAATTGCCAAATTGTCCTAAACTCATCTTCGCCTATGCACCATTTTTGTCTCATCCAGTTCGTCAAATATGTCCTCGTCTATTACCCACTTGGTCCTATACACCAATGGTAACAAACTGGTTAAGACTCAACATTATAAAATTGTATCAACCTCAGAGAGCAAATCTTATATTTAGCTCACTTTAACCTTGTCTCAACTTACATGAGTTATGATACAAGAATAGTCTTTATAACATTTGCTCGCTCAGAGGCGATTGGTAGTGTTGGGCAAGTTGTGTTATCTAGACAATGACCATCAAAATACTGACAGAATATTACTCTCTAACCATATTAAGCATATAGAAAACCTGAGCGACATTTCAAGCATGGTGCTTAAGGAGGTTTCTTATCATTGAGACTAAAACAATTGGAAACATAAGCAACTTAGTAACCAACAAGTATGGTGTGCCTTGAAATCTTATTTTGTCTTATGTTCTATTATGATTTTTATGTTGTTTACTTTTGTAACGAGTTTGTTGCAGTTTTGAAATAACCGATATTCAAAGGATTTGCTGTTAATATCGTTCCGATGTATATATTGGAGAAATTTATAATTTGTACTTGTATCGTAACTCCTTAATATATATATGTTGGGACTCGGTTGTAAATAAGGCTCGGGCCTTCCATAGGGTCATCCTGTCAAGGCTTATGTAATCTTAGTTAATAAACTCTTGACAAATCAATCAAAAAAATATAAAGAAAACACTTTGGGAATTAGCGAAAATTAGCATTGCGAATATTTGACTAGTAGCAGAATCGGAATGAAATACTGTTCCAAGATACTCTAAAGAGCAATGCTTCCGTCACGTGAAATCACAATTGCATATAATGTACCTATTTGCTAATGTATACGAAGTAACTCCATTATGTCATATTTTGTAACGTAACAAGGAGATCTGAGTCGCTTTTTGAAAGTGCGTTCCTTTTCACCAGTTAATTGATCAATGTCGAAACCGGAGAAATGTAGTAATCTCTCAGGATAAAGAAGTATCATGAAAAAAAAACTGATGTCTGACGTTTTTCATCACTAGGATATCTAACTGACGAGATAACATTAATAATAAGTTAAAAACATGAGGGAAAAAAACAATGTCCTGTGACAGGCAATGAGATCGAACACGTAGCTCAATGGCTATCAGTGATTATTGACAACTTCTCTGAAGGGCCAAAATCAGTGCGCATTCAAATTTGAATGGGGGGCGCAACCCGAAATGTGGAACAATTAGGTGGCGCAGAGGATTTCTTTTTCTTTTCTTTATTTAACCGTGTAAAAAAAAAAAAAAAAAGAAAAAAAAAAAAAAATTTTTCCTTTTTTTTTCTTTTGTTTTTTTTGTAGGGCATCATTGCTAATTCACATCGTGGATCCGTCACTGTAATATCCTTATGGTAATTATATACATGAAAAAAAAATGAAATTGACGAACTCTTATGATGAGGAAAAAAAAATTTGCATTTTCATTTACTTGAAATCAGTCATTACATTTTAACTTTGTTTTAATAAGCCTACGAATTATCTTCTTAAAAATAATCATTGGGGTTTTACCTGTTTCTTTCATGTAGAAAATAAGGTTTAGACCGGGAGACGATTTATATATTAGATTTGTTCACTTGAGCGCTGAAGATCAAACACACTCTTTTAAAACCGATTCATTTTGCTCAAAAAGGTGTGCAAGGTTTTTAGTTATGGCGTACAACCGACCTCTATCCGAGAGGGTCAAGTTCTGATAATGAGGTAATAAATTGAATTTGTACGCTGACCATTAATGCATTGATCGCCATACTATACATTTGTTTCAATTTATTCATGTATGTCTGCGGGCTTAAATCCGCGGCGAATCTTTAAATTTAGCAGGCAATTAAATAGACTAAGTAGAAGAAAATTTCACAATTGAATCATGTTTGAAAGATGGTGTATGTGGTGTTCTGTTGATAACAGTGGTGGCCAAAATCATTTAGAACACCAAGGAATATTAAATGATTTTAATAATTTTCACATTCAGTTGACATTTAAATATTTAAATGGTTGGAATGGTCTCCAAAATTCATCATTATGCCTTTAAAAACTAGAATGTACAGAAGCATGCGTTTGGGAAACTCGCCCCAATCGCCCTTTTTTATGTTGGACACACACTAATTGAAAAAGTTAAAGAAATGCTTGCCCTGTTGCAGGATCAAAGTGTCATAAACGTTACATTTTTAAGCCTCTTCCCACAATAAGGTAATATATATTATGAAAGGAAATTCCCTGAGGGATGTTCAAAAATGTCATTCCACCAACATAGGGGGAGCAGTATGTTATCATTTATGCTTGGAGATGTCTTGAAATGTATTTTTTGAAGGGCCATAATTCTCATATGCCATTGTTCAATTGACCCTGTGATATTTCAATATATTAATTGCTCATGCCGAAATTTCCTATTTATAAAATATTTGGTTTACTAAGGAGTGTCTTCATTAATAAAATAGTCTTTACTACTTCAATGCATAGTTTTATTTTGGTCATGCCTCCCACCAAGCTGGGCGAATCCACCTCTCCCAATGTTAGACCAATATTGGCTAAACTTAAGGTATTTGAGGTATATAGATTAAGATATACCTGTAAGTTTCATACTTCTACCTTCACCATACACTTTGAGCATCGGCATATTAATTGGCATTTTACTTTTTTGCATGTTCGACTACATGTTTAATACACAATCTATGGGAATACCAAAAGGCGCATAGCGACAAACTATTTTAATGCTGCGCATTACGAGATGTCGAAACGTCTATTCAATGCTGGTAATCAACATATACGTAACACCTAGTGCTAAAAGTCATGAATGCTCATGGCACACAAGGATATCTTTATCTGAATTCGGCAAATGAACTAGGGCATTGGATAATCCCATAGACTTGTTGTGTAGGTGTCAGTGTTCTAATATTTATGGCCACCACTGTATATAATGTAGATAATGTTGCCGTTAATACAAATAGCAGACCGCCACACACTGGCATAGAATCCAGGATTAAATAAGAGGGGCGCTATAGTAAAGAGAATCCAGATTTTTGGTAACACCCATTTTTTCCCCGCCGTCACAACCGGGCTAATCAAAAAGGATACATCACTTTTTTTCACGTCAGGGCCGAGTCGGGAGGTGGGGTGTGGGACGGGGAGGAAGTGCAGGATAGGTCATTATCTTTTTTTCTTCTTCATATATTGGCTATATTTGGGTTAGGGTTCAGCCGTGTTTTTCAGTTGGCAAATGGTTTATGATCCATAAATAACTCCCCACACGGCCCACCCCCACAAAAAAATGACTTAATTATTAGTTATACATTGTTTCCTTTTGTATAAATATACAAAATTCATAATGTTTAATGTAGCAGAGTATACGAAGAAATAATATCACAATGAATGCATGTTTGATGGGGGTGAATGTGTTGCTCTTTCTTTTGTTCTATATAAGCATGATAATGTGCCAACTATAAGCCCAATAGTTGGAACTTAAGATATGGTACAAGTATTACCAAAAATACTCAAGACGCATAGTAAAAATCTAAAGACAACAAAAATATATAATCATAACAATGACATGATCCAAATGTGGATATCATTACTGGCATTTTCTGATTACTTAAAGTATTAATATGATTACGTAACAATTTTTATCATCATTGCTGGTGTCTTGAGATCAAATTCCAAGCCTCCGAGCCTATAAATATATATCACGAACATCTCCTTCAGCATGATTTGGTTAAAAGATTATTTGCATCATTGTATTCATGTATCACTAGAAGGAATAAATGTTTACTTGAATTGAATAGAATTCGAATTTGGAGAAATTGATCTGCTTGTTTTTACGCGCCTCTACCGGTTTCACATGCTACAGAGGTTTTGGCCACGCGCACAAACACTTTGCTCGACCAACAGAGGGAATTAATCATTCTCATTGCGAAATAAATAATCTGCACTACACTGTCCAAAACTTTTGCACTTTCGCACGGTCCGCGAGTGACTATGCGCATCCGAGGCTTTACTGACCCGCTCCCCGACCCCCCCTATCGCCTACATAACAAAAAAAAAGCATAACAATCTATAATGATTGCCTCTTTCTACCCTTAGGTGACTTTTTTAATGTAAGTCTTGGGGTCTGTTGTAGGTTCAGATACATAAGGTGAAGTTGACTTATGTTCAGCAGTGTAACTACCATTAACCATCAGGTCAAGGAGGGAGATACAGGTTAGATGATGTGTTGAGCAGCCTTGTTGATGTGTGTTCAAAAATATTCATTAAAGCCACAATAAAGTTTAATTCCCAGAATACTACACGATAGCCTATACGAGAGATCAACGGCTTTCAGTCAGATAAGGTGAGATTCTAGAAGGTGTTGTTAGTCTCTGTGGGCGATCTTATTAATCGTACTCAAAATTTTCTTTTTGATATTATAGTTAAATTTATAGATAGAACTAGTTGAGTCAGGTGCACACAACAATTAGTTAGCAGACCCTTCAGAGCGAATCCATGACATGTTACATAAGAGTAGAATCTATTAAACATTTTTACCAGTCTCATTTGCAAGTAATCCACATCTTCTGTCAGATCAAGAGTCAATGCTGTACACAATTTCTAAGTAAATAATTAGATATTGTAATTGTTTATAAGTTGCGTTATTGCTCGCTGATCACAACATAAACAAAAACTTCTGAATCAACGTGTTAGTATGTTGTGTGATGTGTGTGTGTGTGTGTCGGTGGTGTGTGTTTGTGTGCGTGTAGCGGTCTGTGTGGTTTTCAAACGACCAGACTAGCTATTAAATTATATAGGATCTATGGCCGACTTCCTTTTTTACATTCTCGGGAACTTGCAATTATGACTATGAGCTATAGCTAGGATGACGAGCGTGTTCTCATTGTGAATCTGACGATGTTAACTTAGATTTGAGTTTATTATCAATTCTGTGATCACAATCCTATTTATTAACACACATAATTCAGGATGGATATGTGTATGATACACATGTTATTATGTAGGACAGTTATTCTGACAACTATGACATCATAGTAAATGACAAAATAAATAAGCAGCTTTCATAATTATTAGCATTACAGGCTCTCCTGTCTGTAAAATTGTGTAAAACTGTGCCTTGTAAAAACCAAGAATAATGTAAGTGAAACATCCCTTAGATACGTGATTTCATAGGGGAACCTAAAAATGTTCCAAACATTTGCGTTCGTTCAGTTGACGCTCTCTTATACTAATCTTAAAATGTGGTCTCTGCAATATGTCCTTTTTGCTCTGTTGCAAAAATAGTAAAATAACATTTTAAGAACTATACTTAAACAGTTATATTATATTATGGAATTCTTTTATTATATTTATTACTATAGTTTATAATCGATTTTTTTATCTAGTGAGATATTGATGGTCTCTAACTCAGTAATTTACAAACTAAAGACCACAATAAGTCTATGATGAATCAGTTTGATTTAAGGTAATCCAAGCATAGTACTCAATGACAGTGAAGATACTCCAGTAGATATATGTGCAACAACGTCTAAATACTACACTAAGATAGTTGCTGATACAATATATTAAATTTAAAGTAAAAATGATTAAGGTTCTACAACTGAGTATATTGTCCAGATTCTTTAGTGATATCAATAATCGCTACTGACACAGCATTCACACAATCTACTCCTCTTTTGTAACGGCATATACATAATAAAACTACGTCGGGGCTGGGGGCGGGATTGTCAAGGGAGATTAGAAACAGGCTCAAGCAGACCAGGTGATAATAGTTTCAAACGCCTCCCATTTCCATGTAAGATTCATCCACCAGCTCGTAGAACCAGAAGATGACGTAACGATGAATGAGATAATGAAAGAGGAGACTTGTGCCGCAGGATCCACCAGAAGGTGAAATTATATATTATCCAGTCTTGAGGTGTATCTGCGCGAATGGCGAGCCGATGCGTACGTACGCGCGCGTTATGCGATCACAGTGTCGTCTGATAGTCAAGCGCCCTATCTATCATAGAAGATTAGCAGTCTACGCTATCTAATACATTTTGGTCAAAACTTATCTCTGATAGTATCATTAGGTTGGAACATTGCCTTGCTGTGAGTTAAAGGACATTTGTAAGTCTACAAATATCATCAATGGCTATTAGATATTTTGAAAAGATGTATATTAATCTGAACAGTGTTTAGATTTGGCATTTCTTTTATTCTATCTTCGATTCGAATCTGTCCTTAATCTAACCGCCATCACATATTATGGACAACTGAATATATGGAAGCGTATATAACACATATTCTGTAGTGTTTCCCTGGCAGCGGGTCCATCGAAAAGATGTACTTAATTAAGAATTTGTATTCTTTGTTTTTGTTTTTATATTGCTGAGCCCCGTGTGATGTAGATAGATAACAGTGTCAGATGAAACCACGACTCATTACTTACCAAGAAGGGTTCATCAGCCATCATCAGTCACCATCATAGCTTGCGATTGGATCGCATCTTCTATGTACCAAAGGCATTAGTCCAAACGTGATAGGGTCACTCACTATAACAATATATTGCTACTCATATGCGGTCCTCACAATCTGCAATGGAACGCTAGAATGGACATAGTATTTTCATATAGAAACAATTTTGGTAACATTGCAATTTGTCTAAACTCAATTCGCCTATGTAACATTTCTGGTCTCATTTCGCACTTCGTCAATATGTCCAGATTTTCGTTAATTTACATTTTTGTTCTGATCCACTGTGGTCTAACCTACATTGTAACAAACGGTTAGAAAAGATCAAGACAGTGCGTTTTGGGAATTACGACGAAAGATGCATTGGAAAATTTAAATAGTTAAGAAAGGACGATCGGAGATGAAATATCATTCCCATATACTAGAACAAAAATGAGCAATGCTCCGATCACGAGAAAATCAATGTGCAATAATTTAGCCTACTAGGATAGTTTAGCTAAAGAATATTATGTTCATAATTTAGTACAAGTTACAAGTCTCTCGTCGAAGTCGTTCCCTCTTCAGAGTTATATTGTAATTGAAAAAATTGTAGTAATCTGTCATGAATAAAAAGATATGAAAAAAAAAATGCATTCACTGTTTCATCATTCGGATATCTTGCTCTCATTATTAGGAAAACACTGAGAAATCATGTAATATAGGTAGAACATGAGAAAAAAAAAATTTCCTGCTGACATATGATGGATCAAAAACTAATATGCTCAATTGGCTATGCGTAATTATTCGCACAACTTTCTCTGAAGGACACAAAATATCACTGACAAGGCATCCATAATTTGATATGTGAGGGGGGTGCGTGAAACCCGAATTTGGGAAGCAATAGCAGTGCGCAGATTATTATCTCTCTCTTTTTTTTACGTGTAATAAAAAAAAAAATTCTTTTTCCTTTTTAATGTAGGTGCTACGATGCATATTGCTATATCACTCTGGATCCGTCACTGTAAACGCAATCTCATATCTTAATGAGTATACTTAGGTTACCATATTATTTTTTTAGAAAAGCATAATTCGTTAGTGCTTGATTAAACAACAAGAGAAATTTTGATTATTAGACCAACATCTTAGGTTGAAGAGTAAAAGAAAACTGGCATTTGGACGCATATTTGTTAAACATATTCATTAGCATTGCAGTCTATTTTATCATAACGCTCTTGCTGCTTCACTAGGAGCCTAGCGACATATCTTTCTATGATTATAGTTATCATAGAGTGTATATTACGACTGTTTCTTCATTAGTAAAACAATAAGGTTTAGAGACTCGGGGAGCGAGGGGATAGCAGATGTATTTCATTTATTAGATTTTTAGCTCCACTTGATGAAGGGTGAATGTAGCTCACCTAATCCAAACTAATTTAATAAAACCAATAAATACATTATTGACATAACAAAGGATTGGTGTTGTTTCATTATGTTATTAGTATTTGGCTGTTATCTATCTCGTTCCTCTAATCCTATCACAGCCGGTTAGTCACAAGATTCTAGATAAATGAGGTAATAAAGGGATTAAATTTGCACGATGAACCACTCATCATGGCCACTAATGATATTCTACTTTATTACACTATATGTAAATTTAAATTTATTTTAGGTTGGTGGGTCCATCTGGGCTTTAGCACGAACGCCGCGCCGAATCTTTAAATTTAGCAGGCAATTAAGAGATAATAGAAAAAAAAGTGTCCCATTGAATCATGTTTAAAAGATGGTGAGTTGTGGCTCTTTCTGTGATATATATGATAATGTTGCCCGTAATACAAAATAGCCACCCCCCCTGGCAGAACCAGGATCAAATGAGAGGGGGGCGCCAAAATAGGAAATCCAGATTTTGGTACACCATTTTTTCCCGACACACCGGGCAACAAAAAGGTACATCACTTTTTTTCAGTCACGCTGGCCGAAGTGGGGGTGGGGTGGGGAGGGGGAGGAAGTGAGGATAGGCATTATTTATGTATCATTATTTTTTTAATAATAATATAAAATAGAAAAAATATATAAATAAATAAATAAATAATTCTAAATAAGTCACTACTACATAAATGATAAACTAAATACAAATGCAATACAAAATAAATGTAATAAAAATTAGAAAGAAGAAAATATAACGCATTTTTACATTAAACTTGCTTCCATAGTTCTTATTGTATGAACAATAAAAATAATGCTTTAAAATGTAGCAGGCAAAGAGAATATGCGAAAGAAAATCATCACAACTGAATCATGCTTGAAGGTAGTGAATGTTTTGCCTCTTTTTATCTATGTAGCATGATAATGTTGCCCAATAATAAGCCCCAATAGTTGGAACATAATAAGTGTAAAAAGTTTACAAACAATAAACTCAAACCCATATAAAACATTTAAAGACAACGAAAAGATCTATATCATAAATTATGACATATGCAAAAATTGGATATCATTACTGCATTTCTATTAAACGTATTAATATTATACATTTTTTTTTTTTTCTTAAAAAAGATTATCTCATTGCTGGTTGTCTTCGTAGATCCAAATTCAAGCCTCGACGCTCTAAATCTATATTCACACATGATTTTGGTTAACAGATTATTTGATCATTTGTATCCTAGGAGAAAATAAATGTTACTTGAATTGAAACGAATTGAATTGGCAAGAAATTGATCTGCTTGTTTTTACTCGCCTCTAACGGTTCACATGCTCAAGAGGTGTTTGGCGCACCGCCACAGAACTAACCTGCTCGACAAGCAGAGGGAATAATCATTTCATGTGAAAAATAATCGCAACTGCAACTGTACAAAATTTTACACTTCGCACGGACCCCGGAGTGATATGCTATCGAGGCTTACTCCCCTGCCCTATATGACAAAATAAAATAACAATCCCAAATTATACGGGCAGATGTAAGGGAATACCGACACGTAGGGAATATCGGACGGTCACCACATGTCCAGCCTAAGCTGCCAACATCAGATCAACTGAGTTGAAACTCCGGCATCTATTGATCAGGTCGGTCTGTCTGGGAAGGTTCGAATGCTGTATCGACAACAAAATGAGAAATCTCCGGAGAAAACTACCAAATCTCTCAAGGTAGGAAATTTGCAGCCGAAAATGGCCTGATGTAAAAATTGACATTTTAGAGAATTGTGATGGTATAAAATAGAATTGGGGGGTGCATGACCTCTATTTCATGCATTATGGACATGTGTTGGAAGGTGGGCCAAACCGTGTATGGAGTGTTTGCACCGTACAAAGCCTGTGTATTGGGTGGCAGTGTGTTGAAAAGTGGCTAGTCAGTCATTTTTTTGTGTAGTGGATACCGACCACCAAATGGACGGTTTGTTTGTTTCTTCGGTTGAGTTGCTTAAACATGTAGATCAATAGTAAGTGCAATATAAAATGTATTTATATTTATTTATTAAATTGTTTGACAATTTTTGAATGTCTATTTCTCTTTATTATTATTGTGATATGTCATGATTCTACATGAGATACTAAAGTTATTCTGAGTGTTTTGAAATTTTTTGTAAGTAAAATGCATATAATTTCTAAAAATGGATAATGTTATAAAAATCAATACAACATGTTAAGTTGATGGTTTACATTCAAATCAGTTGCTTCCAGACAATCTTTATACAAAAAAAAAGGTAACAAACATACTGTCCGGTATTTCCTACACTGTAGGGAATGCCGGACAATTTACGATGAGTCATTATTTGCATATAACTGCCTCAACAAATATTTGATTACGCTAATTTTTTTTTGGAAAATAAGTTGAATGAATGTAGCTAAAGGCCAATGAGAATCTTTTTCTTTGTGATTTTTTATGTTTTCATATGTGCTAATAGCAAATTGAAACTAAGTGGCCGGTATTCCCTACACTCTACCCTACTTCTCGTTCTCCCTTGTGACTTTTTAATGTATGTCTTGGGGAAGTCTGTTGTAGTTCAGATACTAAGTTCAACGTTCACTGTTCGCAGGTACCCAAATACCTTATCAGCATGAAATCAGTACAAAAGATATTTTGAGTCAGCCTTTTATTTCTCAAAAATATCATGTAAGCAAATTGAGTTTATATCGCAAATAACTACACTGAACCTATACCAGAGGATCAAGGCTCTTCGGTCAAGATAAGGTCTTGATCTATTCTAGAGGTTAATCTCTGTGGGATCCTTATTAATAGTAATCTAATTTTCTTTTTTTGTATGTCGGTAAAATATTAGATTTAAAAACTAATTGTAGTGACCATAAAATTGACTGACCTTCAGCGAATTTTGAACATGTTACATGAAGGAGTAGAATCCTATAAACAGTTTATACAGTCTCATTTGCAAAGTAATCTACGATCCTTTAAAAAAATAATCTGTATAAGATTTCATAAGTAAATTTAGATATTGAATTTTTTAAATTGCGTATTCCCTTCAAACATAAAATATGAAAAACTACCCAAACCAACGTGTTTTTTACGGTGAGTGTGTGTTGTGTGTGTGTATGTGTGTGAGTGGTGTGTGTGTCCTGTGTGTGTGTGTGTGTGTGTGGGCAGAGAGAGAGAGGTGTGGTGTGTTGTGCGGTGTGTTGTGTAGGTTGTGTGTGTTGTGTGTGTGTGTGTGTGCGCGCGTGTGGCCGTGTGTGTGGTGTGTGTGTGTGTGAGTGTGTGTGTGTTTGTGTGTGGGTAATTAAACGACCGAGCTAGCTTCAAATTGCTCAAGCAACTTCCTTTTTAACGATTAAT
>CALNVZ010002100.1:51606319-51639801 GCA_940671915.1 Paracentrotus lividus | reverse complement strand
GTATCCGGGGGAAGGGGTAAAGAATGTGGTAAAAATATTATAAAGCTGCTGTAATTATATTCACAATTTACAGGCAAATCTGTTTTTCTTCTTTTTATTTTTTTTTTTCTTCTTCATATATTAAAGTTTTTTTCTCTCTCTTTCTCATACTTCAAATATATATATACTTGTATCGTCAAAAGGAAAATATCAAGTCAACACACATATTCTACAACCTCCGAAAATTACAATGTGATAAAATAGAATTTTGTTAAAGATGGAAACACTTGGTTACCTTTCAGAATACAATACACTTGTATGAAGCAGAGAAAACATACTAAATAACATTTGAAAATATTCAGACTCTGCTAAAGTTTCCAACTGAAATCTAGCTGGGACGCATAAAGAAAGCAGTTACTTTTTCTTTATCTACAATACGTCATGATTTGGAACAGTTCAGTATATATATATCAACTTTGTACTTGATCTAAAAGTGACCACGATTTCAGATGATTACACAAACTTACATAATTCTTTATGTCATATTTCATCAAATTAATTTAGTTTATCCCATAATTCAACTAGTATTTATCAAGCTTATGAGTTTCACCGAGAGATTGTCCTCAATAACACCTTTTAATCACACATGTCACATAATCTTCTACATTAGTTCACAATTACTTTTAGTATATTGCAAATAAAGGAGAAAATATATCAAAATTAGTGTCGTCAAACACTGATGAAGATCTCTATGTCTAAGTTACTATACACACCAGCAAACCTATACATCAACCAAAATAATTTGTGATAAATAGTTTCTTTGCCAATCTCTTTATCTTTTTAGTTATTTTCTTTTTTTAAATTGCAGCACAACACTTTCTTTTTTCTTTCCCATGATCATATAATCTTAATATACAATACAGCCTGATAATCAGAATCCACATTATTTCTATAAAATATGTTGGCAAACGCAATATCTCCATTTGTTTATTACCCATAGAGCACCATACTATTCATCAGAGTCCAATATTACTGCAAATTAAATCAACAAAAAACAGAATTCATTATCTTCATCAATATTTTCACTTATTTCCCTTCATCTATACACAACAGAGATGATACAGAAAAAAACAAATAATACTGGCATAGCAAAAAGAATTCATGAATATGTACACACAAACACTACACAAGGAGAAGGGCCTACAAATGTTATTTGTTTTCATTGTATGAACACGATGAGGTACCTAATATAAAAATTTATTAATAAGAGGAAGGAAAAGACGACCATTTCAGGCTGTGCATAAGTAGCAAATACACACAGATTATGACAAACTATACATATTTGTTGACCACTGTATTTATATACATCTTAGTTACTCTGCCATGCACAAGAAAACGAGAAAATGATATTTACAGATTCTTAAATTATTTATAAACATATGCAATACAGAAGTTCATGGTATTACACAATAGATATTTCATTAAGGTCTATCTCCAAATTATATTCAAAATATTTTCATTTAAAACTCCATAATAAGAAACTGTAATGTTCGCACATGCCTGGTACTACAAGAGTATTTACATATGTACATTGAAGAAAATAACACATTTTGTACAGTATACACAGCAAAGGAATGACTTTCTTTAATCTTGAAACAAGTTGCAAAATTTTGCTCTCATATCTCATGATTTTAAATAACTTCAAATACTTCATTTCATGTAAACAAATGATATCGTAAACCATCAATTAATACCAAGATTAGGGCAATAGAATGTCAAATTCAAATATACCACAAACTAGAATGCAAGCAAATAATGATGACATTTAAATGACTGTATTTTACAGGATATTTAATTCCAAACTGGTAAATGATAAAAAATATATTGAGAACATTCTCATCTAATGTAATTGTTTGAATGTCAAAATGCAACTGAAATAATAATAATCGATACATAAATTCAAGCACTGCAAACTGCGGCCTATGAAACATCTATAAAAGTTGTCAAGTGTCGGGCAAGTCATAGAATTCATCACATCAAGCAATTTACACTTGTTTGTATCAAATCATGGAAGTATATCTCAGGGTATCTTATTTGGATACACTTAATTGTACCAAGACTGAAAGCAATCACAAATTGAGAGCAGTTACTATTTGTTGGATATTAATGAACCCCTTATTTTCCCTATGAATTACAATCAAGAAAAGAATGATGCCTACTAATGCCATGCTTATTTCACCAGCACTCAAGCGGAAAAGTCAGAATTGACTATAATATGTAATGCAAGAGGATTTTTGCTCCTTTCACCCCTTATATATAAGGAATATGCCAAAAATTAAAATGATTTAATTATTTTCCAGACCCTACATAAAAATTTAAATTGCAAATGGCTTCTGTAAATGATTTCGCAAACAATTTAATGTCAGACAATGATTTGCTTTAATTCAGTAATATTTTCAGTCAGAAATTCCAAATTTTACAGCTTATAAAGAAGAATACGTGGAGAATCTTGCATTATAACAATCCTACATGAGATACCTGAGTGTACATTTATCAAAGTCATGCTATTTACATTTTATATTTAGTATCAAGTTCTTTTTGAATAACATGAACATGGTCGTTCGGAGAGAAAAATAAACTAAATGTAATGGAAATCCATTTACGTTTATTGAGTTGCATGATTATTAGTGTAGACATCCTGGACCTTTCATGTCTGGCAATAAGGGCAATCTAATTATTCAGTTACATTACTATGATTTATCTTTGATAGCAAGTGAAATCTTGATTTATTTTTGAAAGTAAAATAAACTGTTGTCAAGTTATCTGAATTTGTTACTTAAATATGCAAGTCCAACTGATTAGGCACCACACATTTATTAAGCACCCTCTGTAACTAATTGTGTTACTGTTTATCTGGACTGACCATCAGTATCATTGCTCTGATATTGTATCGCTTGTATTTCCTACTAGATGGACCCTTATAGTTCAGTTGGATTCTAAGCTGATATTTGTGTCAGTCAGTTTGCAGGTCAATGTCCTGGTATATTGTGTCACATCAATTCATCCATTTGCGACAGTTGGGTGCCTTGCAGAGACATGGGATCTTGTTCTGGTCGTTCTCAATCTCAAACTTGTAGTCATAGGTTAGCTAAAAATACAAGGAAATAGAAAAAGAGAGATGAATGTAAGCATGATTCTCGCACAATGTTTGTGTAGAGATTTTCTAGATTATTCATTTCACACAACTAATGATTCTTTATAAAACTCAAAAGTGCCATCAATTCACAAAAGTGCCATCAACAGAAATGTCCCAAACCCAAAGTTCTGTACAAACTTGCAACGATATATTTAATCCTAAAGGCTGGGTGGCGGTATCCACCCCTACCCCCCCCCCTGACATTTTCCAAAATCATTCCGCCACACTCCTTTTTTTTTACCATGCCGCAAGCTGAATCTTTACTTTCAAATCCTACACATATTTAAAACAATCAAGCATACCATTCACACACTGTAAAACCATTTATACATGCTCGTCAGACTAAAAATGGCTAAAAATCGTGATTTCGTGTACAAAGTCAGTACAAATGGAGCTTTTCCTCATTGGAGGAAGGAAAAAGATGAACACATCATAGCAGTCTACTATAATATATCAATGTGCTTGACCTACCTCTTCACCCTTCTGCAGTCTCCTGCTAGAGATGATGATGATCTTCTTCTGGTCCTTGTCAAAGTTTACCACCTCAGCCACACAGTTCGGATTGCAGGAGTGGTTGATGTAACGGGCAGGGTTGCCACTGCGTGTAGCGTCCACCACTGTGTAGTCATCGATGCGGAACATGTAGACCCCACGGTTGGCAGCCTCGTAGTCTCGTTCCCACTTGTTTGCGACCTCGTTGCGGATGAGGGTGCCAATGTATTCAATGACCATGGTGTGCTTCTCAATGTCATGGGCAGCATACAAGCCCAAGCCCTACAAAGGGAGACAGACCAACAAAAAATAAATTAATAAATAAGCTCCAAATTTTATTGCCCAAAACGGAAATTCTGTTTGCCCACTTGATCGTGGGCCCGGTAGCCACTGAGATATATTAATCAGAGAGAGGCAATGGCAAACTGTATAACATGCAACTGAAAATTGATGTGATACGATTTCTGAAGACAAGTAAGAGCTTACTTTGAACAAAAAGATATATATGCAATTTAATCATACACACTTATTTTTTCATTTTAAAATAGTAAACAATAAGCCAATAGAAATGTAATGCGGCGGTCACAACTCGTCGTAGTCTACGGGGCACGTGCCATCAACGTAGCCTGCGTTGCATGTGCAACGTATGCACAGGTCGTTGGTTAATTTCTGCGATTCCTGCGTTTCTGTAGTTAGGGTATTGTAAAAACTTCCTGCACGTCGTACATGCAACGTGCCTCCGAGGTACCTGCGCTGCACGATTTTTCTACGAAATTCATCGTAGGGAGTTGCACGTCGAAGGTACGGCGAGTTGTGACCGCCGCATAAGGTGGACACAGTGTATTAAGCGTTATATACATGTTATTCATTATCTTATTATTATTAGAACAAAAATGTAAAAAAGAGAAGCACCTTCAAATTCTGATCCCAATGGGAAAAGCAAAGATATTTTCAGATCTTAAACACATTAAATGAAAATATTTCTTCTGGTTATTTCATTCTTACCTGGATCTGTGATCTTGCAAGGTAGACATTAGTCTTCCATTCAGTCTTCAATCTCTTATACTGGGATGACTTGGAATGGACAAACTGCTTGTTGTACGGTGAAGCTACCTCGCCTGCTAGGGTGGTGTGGAAACCTCGAGATGTCTTGTTGCTTGTCAATGTGTGAGGTCTATCGTGCGGGAAGGAGAATAAAAGGAATGGAATAAGACATTTGGAACATATGCAAGTCTAAAACAGAGAACATATCTGATTACTATCTCATTACTCCTCAAAGGATTTCATGAAATTTGCTTCTGTGACAATTTCTCAGCTCTAAATTTCGTGCGAAGATCGGCAGGCGCGAATTTAAAAACGTGTGAATATATGAGCATGCTTTTTTATGCATGTATTGGGTGCATTCAATTGCATGCTTACTAAACTGCAGCGCGAATTCAAGAACCTGTGAACATTCTTTGAGGCCGCTCAGCGCGAAAAATTAATCGCGTGAAAATAACAGCGAATACAGTTCTTCAACCCTGGACTTAGCACTTTACCCTACCCTAAAACTTAACACTAAACCTAACATAAAACCCTACAGCAACCCTAAATCTCAAGAGGAAATAAAGCCTGGGCCAATTGTCACAGGAGCAAATGTTGAGTGACCTCTTCAGAGATCAGAAACCTACATTCCTGAAACAGATATCAAATACTTCATCATACTCATCCCAAAAATTTGATAGAGATATGTATAACTTTTAAACTTGATTTAAAATCATCACAAATGAGAATACTACTTTAAAACCAATTTGTTTTCATTTGAAAATCTATGTTTGAAAAGGGACCAATCAAACTGGACCTCTAAGAAGAAAAACAAAAACAGTAATGAGTGAGTAATTCATCCCATCCATCTTGATTATTATAACATGGAACCAATTTGCTTTGAATTATATTGTTTATTGACATCTAATATCTTCTAAAGATCCCTGATATAACAAGAAAATTTGTTATCAGGAGTTTCCATCTTATATATGAATTGTTAAGCTTGTGTATCATGAAGGGGGAAAGTACATACCTCTTGAGGTGAGTTTGTCTCCTTGGTTCTGCCCTAGCACATCCAGTAGGATTGACAGCCAGGGGTAGATCAATCAGAGGTGAGCGTCCAAATCGGAATGTGTAGTGCTGAATCAGATCAACTCCAGGTAGCTACAGGTGCAAATATAATATAGAGATCTATGTTAGCATATTGGTTCTACAAATATGTAAATAATCAACGAAGGTCTCATTTTGTACTAAATCATAAATTCTGCAATAAAGAGCACTTTCGTGTAATGAGTTACAAGCATGAATTGGACAGTGTAAAATCTAATCTAAAAAAGCTAAATACATATAAATACATTTTGATGCGGAAGTATATGAATATCCAAGTAAAACATGACAATCATGTTATTTCACAATATTCTATCCTTCATATAAGAAATCGCACATCAATCTCTCCAGTGAAAAATCACTTATACAGTTGCTTTGGATTCTGAATATCAGGGAGGATCATCATCAAATTATATAGATTCAATAGCTATCATGACAAAATCCATACAGATAATTACTATCTAATTTTGTGTCTTGAATGACCCCAAATACTTACAGTTTCTCTTCCAAAAACAAAAGTTTAAATTATGCACTTTGAATGATGATTTAATTGGTGGCTACCCAAGTTATATCGGTATGAATAACCTTTTGTCATGCACCTGGCAGAAGGGCATAAAAGTTTTTGAATTTTTTCTTTTTTTTTCTTTACAAGTTTTTGAATATCATGCAAAGAGCATAAGAGCATGTTATATGAAAACTTTTACATTCCTCTGCCAGTCATACAATGCTTTCATGAAGAAGCTCCACAGTAAATATATATTGTACTAACCGATTCAGTAATCCTCTGGATAGCTGCCTCAGTCAAGCCAAATAGATCTTCACCGGTCAAGAAGGATGGGAAGACCTTGAGCATGTCAGCATCTCTTCTCAGCTTGGCAATGGGCTCAAGAACCTTGTACCATACATCTAAGGAGGTGATAACATTGTAAAATATGAGTCAAGTTCAGTGATTTAAAACAAAAACAAAAAGAAACAAATGCATATACTGTATAAGCCAATATTTCCGTGTACAGTTATTTTCGCGATTTTGGACTACATGTAGTTGGGGAAATTTGCGAGTGGAATATTTCACGAATTTTTTCTTTTTCATTTCTATAAGTAGTTTTAAATTAAAGAGAAAATTTTGGGGCGGATGGGCTAGATTAAAAATCATATGTTTACTTTTTATATCTGTCATACTCCACAACTGGGTAATGGACATGAAAATAGAGGTTTTCAGGGACATAGATTTGAAGTCTATATTTCCATTGTACAAATACGTTTCATCAAATCACTTCTGTCGTTTGGTAAGACATTCTTTATTTGCCAGGAAATACCCAGGTTTAGTAAGAGACTACCGGGTGAGATTATTCCTTCAAACCCAATGTCGCCTGGTAACGGCTGCTACAGTCAAAGCCCAGATGATAATATCCAACAACAAAAACTATTTAGAAACATATAATCGGTAAGATGGCAATACATAATGCAAGTATGGAAAAAATATAGTCAACTCTCATTATAATGAAACACAGATATAACATGATTTCCTTATAACAAGGTAATTTTCCCAGTATCAATTTTTGAAATAAACACATTCGTCTATAAGCCTTCATGTACAGAAAAACCGTTTTCATTCTAACAAAGTAATTAACATAGTCCTGGGGGGCGTTTCATGAAAGGACTTGTCAGACGTTTTATCCGACAAACTGTTATAAGCTACTGAAATGCTTGCATCTGATTGGCTGAGAGCAAATTTGTCAGATAAAATGTCTGACAAGTCCTTTGATGAAATGCCCCCCTGAGCACCTCGTTATAATGGGAGTTAACTGTAATAAATGAATGAGAGTGGGTACTTACTCCTTGGTGTGTCAGCCCTGAAGGTGATGTCCTCATGACCCTGTTCCATGATGCGGATACTGAACTCTGGTCTTCCTCCCTGGTCTTGGATGGTACAGGAGTAACTGCATCGCTTGTTGGTGTAGCGCATGCTCCAGTAGAGACGGATTGATTCATATCCAACCTGTACAGCATGATGTTATTGAAGTTTCATAGTGACATGACTAGTTGGTACACGAGTAAGTTTATTATTTGTTGGTGTAAAACTGACCTACATGTAGTACAATACCTGGGTTTTAACACAGCAACAATCATATTGTCAGTAGCATATGACTGTAATCAATGTGTCTTGTATGATATAGATATGAATGTACAGTAGAGCTGAAAAACTGGTTTAGTAATATGCCCTGCACATCATAATTCATTATTCAATGTAAAAGAAGAGTACCATAACATTTATGATATATTGACAAGATACAGATATTTTGAAGTTAACTTATAGGGACAGTGATTTTGTGTTAACTAGTAAATCAAAACAGAAAATACGATTTGGTTCTGTACTTTTCATGTGAAAATTCATTGAATTTACCTTTGCGAAACGGAATTCATGTTTTTGCTATGTACACTTTCTATCACAAAATGGAATTTCCAATTAGATCACAAATTTGAAACAGAATTACAGGTTTTCAGAAACAAAAAAGAACATGTTTTTTAAACGAAAAATCACTGTCCCTAAACTTATCATCTGATCAGAGCAAGGGGGACAAAATTTAATAGTACAGTGTAAACACCTTTATGATTTATCCATATGTTAGTTCAGAGAAGGACTTTGGAGAGGTACTTACCGGATAGATAGAGGTGAGTGAATGGAAAAGGTGCATCTGATGAGGTAGAAGCTGTCCAAGAGACTTGAAGATCAGACTTCCAACACGCACAGTGTACTTACGGTCCGCCATCGTCATGATGCTGTATCATAAACAAATTTCAAACAGTTTGAATCCTCTCTCAAGTACTCTTAATTCTTTTATTTTTTTCCCAAGGCATACTGCACACAAAGCATTGCAGAATTTTTTATTCGTAATTAGTATTATTGTTTTCTTCTTTTTTCTTTTTTTTTTTTTTTTTTACAGAGTTATATGGCATCTAGTTATTCATTCAAAAATGATAAAAGAAAGTCATTGAAAAGTTTGTTGAATATCTATCTGGGACAGTGGATAAATCGACGGACTGTTGAACAAAACGTACAAAGTTTTTATTGCAGATATTGATGCATTATCAGGGTTCCCAGCATTTCAAGAAAACAGAATTCCCTGATTTTTCTCTGATGAAATCTAAAATTCCCTGATAATTATTTAAACCCATTGCCAGTTTTACATGTTTTCTTTGTTGCCGCCGTGAACTATTTGCAGTGTAAAACACTCATCTGACTGACTATCAAACTTTTTGGGCCAATTAAAATTCTCTGACTTTTCTCTGATTTTGAAGCATTATAATCAAATTCCCTGACTGGAAAAAAAGTAAAATAATTTCCCCTGATTTCCCTGATGGGCTGGTAACCCTCATTATTATTCTTAAAAACAAATACAGCATTTTCTGCTTCCAGATACCACACATGTAGTTGTTAAATAGGTATGACAGACACTAACTTTGCTACTTGTTTATGTTCATCTCTGTTGATGTAGACTCTTCTGAAGACAACATGAGACTGTAGAGTACTCTCAGTAGGTTTGGATGGAGCATGAAGAGGGCACATCATTGTCTGGAAAAAATTGTCAAAAGTTGATATAATACATGAACATATTTAAAAGGTACCATCATTTATGTACTCTTGTATGTCATACCAATCCACTATGTGTACTTCTACTCAAATTGACTGTGAACTAGAACACCTTTTGATATACATTTTGAAAATATCTGAAACCATTTGGTGTAACAAGGTAAATAACATGAATTGAAACACCCCTCAGTAATCACAAAAGAAGAAAATACAATAAATACATGTAAAGTGAACTAAGGCAAAATTTTAGAATCGGTTTTGACACCTAATAGAAAAGGTATAAACAGGACATCAGGGTTACAAAGACCAAGATCAATTAATTTGTTGAATGCTGAGGACTTGGATTATACAATAGGGCAATACATACCTTATCTTTGAAGAACATACAGTGATCCTGCATGGCACATGAGAAGTGGTAGACATTGCAGCAACGTTGCTTGTTGCAGGAGATGGTGGCACCCAGCTTGCTACAGTAGCAGCATGTACATGTACGTCCTCTCTTGAGTGCAGTCTCTACGTTCATCAGGGAACCATTGAGCGTCTCATACACTTCATCAGACCACAGGGCACAGTTTAGATGAACCCAAGTGTCCACATTCAGATTCAGTAACCTGAATAATAAAAATAAGATTAATAATTTATCAATTATAATTTATCAATTTATAGAATGTAGAAATACTGCATATCAACAGTGATAAAATAAAGAAGATTTGTGGACTAGATAACAAGTCACCAGATAACATAGTATTGGAATCAAAACGTCCTTTGACAAGACAATAACCTATATTGTCCACTTCCTACCCAGGTGCAGCAGATGGGTACATTGTAGGAAAACATCACACTTTCTGTATTCTGTTTGTATTTCTTTCTGTATTTTTTTTTTTAACAAAAAACACTTTCCACTATGATACCAAATACATAGTAGCTTGATGAATACAGGACTCTGTTTAGATCTGTGAAGTGTAAACGAATGATTAATTCGCTTTGTAATATATCAATGTAATTGTCATAAATTGAGAAAATCTTTATTTGCCGTGTACAACATTATTTGATAAATAAAACTTCAGAACTGGAGAATAAATATTACACTGACCTAGCAGAGCCATTTGTCTCTCCATCTCCTAGTACATTACACAGCACACAGCATCTGGTATCCCGTAGAGTGTTACTGGTTCTCAGTGATGTCCCAAGCTTCTTTATTAACTGTATAAAAGAGAAGTGGATAATTTCAATATACACTGTAGTTTTAGTGATTGTGAACTCAGTTGGTATAAGGAAGGCTCATTTCACTTATTTGCTGCAGTCATTAGAAGTGAAAAAAATATGTAATTTTGATTTCACATAAGCTTGTTATTTATGATTATAATACAATATATCAAAAGAAATTTTTTACTTCATAGCACTTTATAATGTACTCCTATGTCCCTGCAAATCAACTTTGCTATGGTACATGTCAAGAGGCTATAAACATGTGATGCATCTTTAGAAATAACCACATTTTCACATTCCTATTTAAGATTTAGTTAGATTTACATAATGCATGAAAAGTCATTGCGGTTCATCTGAAGCATATTCTATATCTACTTCAATTGATAAGTCGGTGCCAGCAGTGCAGGTTTTGCAGTGCAGGTTTTTCCGTGTATATTTTCACAATAAGCATGGACGCAGTCCTGGAGAGGGCTGCGATATGCATAGTGTTGCTTGCATTTACCAAAATAAAGAGCAAGGATGAGATGTACAAGGAAAGTAGAGATAAGAGAAGAAAGTTTGCTTCTTACCTGGCCTATATCCTGATCACTAGCTGGTCTGTATTTCTTAGAACCAGAGAATGAACCGTGCCAGCGTCTCCACCTGATGTTCTTCCATTTCTTCACCAACGGCTTCACAAAGACAAAATAAACTCATATTACTTACAAAATTCTATAAATCATGTTGTGCCTCCGTAAGTATTACAAATCACCTGCACAAGAATGATTCTTATTATTATTTTTTTTTTATCTTAAGCTGAAAATATTAGGTGTAATTAGTATATATATATGACATCAAGTGCAATGCAGCAATATATATTTCCAAAGTGTGAAATCTTGCCATACATTCAACTATGTTTATCCCTCATCTTATTTGAGATATGTATCCCATCAATCACTAAATGAAACAATCTGCAAAAACAAATGATACAAAGAATTTTAAATACATGTGGAATGAAAGCTTTTGCAAGAGGTTAACATAATGAAAAGCATACCAGTTCCTCTCCAAGAACAGGTCTTCTTCTTGTTCCAGTCTTAAGGGTAAGTCTCAATTCCTCTCTGCCATTCTCATCAGTCTTTGTCTCACTGATGGTGATCTTCACATCATCTTGATCAGTGACCATCTTCTCCTCCTTCGCAGGTGAGACCTCTTGATTTGAAGATGGAGTGGCAGTGGTTCCCTCTGCAGAGGAGTGTGCAGGATGTGCAGCCACAGGTGAGGAGACCAAGGGTTGGGCAGGCTGAGAGCGAGGTGAGATAGGCGTGGATTTGGACTGAGGTGGAGTCTTTGGTACAGTGCAGGGTGATGTCGGTAACGAGCTGCTAGCTTTGGGTGACAGGACGTCCAGCTGACTGGCCAAAGGATCGGAGCTTCTGTGATTGACAACACGGCCTGCATTGACTTCAGTGCGGGCCACTTGTGACCGTAAGGATATTGTGTGCTGGAGGTAGCATGCTCCGCTACAGAAGACAACGTTCTTGTCGGTGGGTGTTGCAGATTTGCGGACACCTTCTCCGACGACAAGGACATCACAGTGTCTGCAGAAGTGCAGTTTGGGATCATCTAATGACCCACTCAGCACAGATGACTTGGAGGTGATCTTGGTAGCCTTAACTGATGTTGTGTTTGAAGTAGTTGAAACTGAAGCTTTTTCTGGGGATATCTTCAATGAGACATCTATTTAGGAATAAAATCAGTGAAAAGAAAAAGTTTTCAAATTCAAATATCCAATCGTAAGTTCACAATATTATGCA
Source organism: Paracentrotus lividus (assembly GCA_940671915.1). Classification (NCBI taxonomy): domain Eukaryota; kingdom Metazoa; phylum Echinodermata; class Echinoidea; order Camarodonta; family Echinidae; genus Paracentrotus; species Paracentrotus lividus. The sequence goes on along the minus strand of CALNVZ010002100.1, from coordinate 51,627,410 downwards.
AAGGTTAGGCAACAATAGTCAAGGGTATCACTACTGTATGCAATTCATGCACATGTCATACAAATGTATGATACCAAATAACTTAATAACATGACTCAAGTTACAAAATCATGTGTATTCAATTAAAAACTAGAGAGACAAACTTTTCAAGCAATTTATATATATATGGGCAATTCCACGCCAACTAGGACATATATCAAAAATTAAAAATGTCTATCTGATGTTTATTCTATTACCTATCACTTATCTAATGCCATAGGTGTTAATGGATCATAAAACTCTTCCAAAATCAATAAAAATTATTTTTCTATTTCGTTTATTTCCTTGAGAACTAGTACCACCATTAAAATTCAATGTGTGGGACTACATGAAAAAAATTCACTAAAATTGAAATAAAACAAGATTCTTTTGATATTTTTTCTCGAAACTTAAACTAAATGGAGAAGGGTGGATATATTTCTGTATTTAAAAGTCAATAATGACATTTAATTCATGACTTGGGGGTGAAATAACCAAAAAAGTAAAATAAAAAATACTGTAATCCTGTAAGAATAATAGTATACCTGCAACAGGGCTTGTGCTCTGAGCCCACTTTCCTCTCCGTTCCTTCTTTCCAGCTTCATTGACTACTTCAAAGTTGACCGGTGGTTTGATCCCGAGTAGCTTTGAGAATGCAGAGAGGACTCCTTCCACATTGTGGGTCACTTCTGGCATCAGCTTCAGTGTTACAGAGACAGTGTTGGTACTTCCCAAAGACCCAGCTTCAGCTACAATGCAAGAGCAAATGGGGGAAAGTTTGTGTGTGGATAGAGCATTTGCAAAGAGGTAATTACATATCAGTGAAAGCTGTGAAAACACACCAATATTTAATACTTATTGTTTCACTAAGAAACCATCGGTGGAGTGCACATCACATTTATAGCATTGAGTTCAATGTCACAGCCGATTGCAATTGATTGAGCTCAGTTATACCCCATTTAAATGGAGACGAGCTCACTTGATTGCAATCAAATTTAACATTGAACTCAGTCTATGCTGTATGTAAATGTATCCTAATATTTCCTGTCACAGTACAAGTAAGATTGAGCTGTTATTAATACATTTTGAGCATACAAATTAACCAAATCAAACCAACAGATGATCGAGACACAAGAACAAATACATGTCCATGATCAGTTATGTCTCTAGTATCATACCTTTCCTTGGTGTTGGTTTGATGATAGGAATGGTAGGTGATCCTGATCTCTTCTGATCCGCTAATACCTGCTCCACATCCTGAGTGAACAGCCTCAATCCTCTCATCTTACTTGGCTCATGGGCCTCACTCTCCTCACATTCAGGTGACGATGAGATGACTATATCATTGACTACTAGTGAAAGAAACACATCAATCAACATCAATTTAAACATCCTTTACAATTCAAATAATTTCAATCTAAACATCCTTTACAATTCAAATAATTTCAATCTAAACATCATTTTTTATAATTAAAATAAATTGTATATTGCTGGCAGTTGTAATGCATTACAACAAGCAAAAATCATAGCTGTAATCTGCTGTGGTGCACCATGCTTTATCCTTACATTTCAAAAAGCTGTGATAAATTTCATTCATTTGGATTAGTGTACTGCAAATTTGCTCTTATGTGTTAACAAATCATTGCATTTATAGTAAAAAGCAATAAACCTGGAGGTAGAACTAAAGTGCGGAAACCTTGGCTATTTGGCATTACTTGTGCAATAAGAGCAATTATTCAAAGGACACAGGACATAAAATTTGATATAAAACAATAATTGTATTATTATTATTATTAGGATTTAATATTTTAATTCTTTAATTCATAAATTATATTATAGAATATTTCATATCTCAAATTCATATGCCTTCTTTTAGTTTTCTTCTTCTTCATTTTTTTTTTTTTTTTTTTTTTTTTTTTTTTTTTTTTTTATTGTGGGGGGGGGGGGTGCAGGGGAACCTCAAACCACAAGTCAAGCAAGGCTTAATTAATGTACTTTTACCGTGTGATGTTTACAACAACAAAATCATATTCAATTTTACCGTATTCTTATTTCCATTAACTTCATTATACTGAAACTGAACATTCTATTTTCTGAGCCAATATTACCAAAGAAAGTCTGTATAATACTGTATAAAAACATGCCACAAATTCAAGCACTATCTGACACTTAATTCAAAACGATAATATATTACTACTTAATTAACAAACATATTACTATTAAAAGACTGATATTACTACTGATTATGATTCTTTTGTAAGATGTTCATTTAACAATTCTATTGAATCTATGTACTACCATGCAAAGAGTAATGTATTATAATAACATACATCAAAAGAGGATAGGGAAAAATTAAGATTAAAAAATATAACGCATTTGCTTTTTACATTATTATTTTCTTTTTTCATTATTTTTCTTTTTGTTGCTTATACTTAATATCTTATGTCTCTAAAGTGATGTGCTATTTAGTCATTCATATGTATCTTTTCAAATTAGAAATACGATAAGTTCACTTTTATTGATCAGACTTAATTTCAACTACAGTTTTTTATGTGAAGTTATATACATGGTCACATGGGGTGTATTGCATGCAAATTATGGGTCTGACTGATGATGATGGTTAAGGAAAAAGAGTACTAAAGTAATAATGAAAAGTAATTAAGTTAAATTTCTGAAAAAACTGGGATACGGTTGCACCTGGTATTCAAACGCAGATCTCTCGAAGAATTTTAGGGGAGGCCCAAAAGTGTCTTTTAAAAATCTCTAGTTTGAAAGTATCAAATTGCAATATGAATGTTGGTCTACTTGTAACGCTCACTGCATCAGCCTACAAACTGATTCTGATCGCATCCAGGTTCAAATTTTCCAGTCACGTCTTCAGATGGTGACATTTAAGGTAAGCCCCATATGAAAAGGATATCTGATTGATAGACGCTTTACAACCAACCACCAACACGAGAGTGGGCTGTATATTTGTATACATAAAACCTAATTTGTGATTACAAACCATTCATGATTTCAGGTAATGTACAGAGAAAAGGTTAAAATGCATAATAAATGGATTTAAAGAGTATATGCATGCATTCATCACACAAATTCACACAGCATGCTGAACTTCTCTAGACCAAATACAGCATATTAAACATTCAACATAGGAGAATATAGATGTATCTTCTGAAAAGCCACAATATTCCAACCACTGTCCACAAATAGAGTTACAATAGTCATACTGAAACATCACAAGTCATAACCAATTGAATACTGAGCACAAAGTTGCAGCTGCAATCAAAAGATACCTCATCTTTACTGTCATCGGTTCTTTATTGAGTGGATTTATCGGTTATATTGGTACGCAATATTTTGCCAGAGGCATATGGCAAGGAGGACTCACATGCAACGTGCATAGAGCCTAGACCCCTTAGTAAATCAATGAAGATATATCACGCAGTATTCAAGAGATTATGGAGGTGTATGAATGACAGCAAGGAAAAGATGATACGTGATAGTTTACACCGGAGGAAGAGGAGGAAAAGGCATGAATGCGGCAGATATGATGTAGTAGTTATAGGGATGAAGATGAAAGAGTGGACACCAAACACAACTACTGAAGACTGACTGATGGACACTGGGCGGTATTCTGCTTTTTAGAGCACAAGCGGGCACAACTTTCTTTTGACTGCAGCCTCACCTTGTGAGAGAGAGGGCGACGGGGCGGCTAGGTGGGCGGGTCCCCCTCCCCCGTTGTACGCATGATTCATGGTGCGTGTTATTGTGCGCTGGTGTGACTGCATCTCTTGCATGACCTCGTCACCTGTCAGGACAGTGACCTCTGAACTTTGAACTGTGTTGTTGGTGATGGTGGTGGTGGTGGTGGTGGTATTGGCTGAGGAAAGGGGTTTCAAGAGGAGGCATGCACCACTCAGAGCACATCACATTTTTTTCTTTTCTTTTTTCCAGTGAATGCTTTAAAGCTACAAGCACTTGTGCATACTGAACAGTGGCGTGATAACCCTACGGAATCATCAACAGCTACAATGCCTATTAATATTCTAAAGCTAAATCATATCCCAGCACCTATACTGCATTAAGGTCAGCTCTAAAACTTATTTTCAAATTAATTACAGGCCTTGAAATACTGACAGCTCTACATCTTTGGATAAGTACTCAGTATTCTACAAGACAGTAAAGAGCACAGGGACTCTTTATTTTAAAAAACATTGAACTCAGCATCAATTATGTGTCCATCATCCTTTTATCCTTGTTACCAGGCACTTAACCAACATGGAAAAGAATTTGAACCTATCCTCAAGAAGCACCATTTTTCTAGCTAATTTTACATCTAAATTCTAAATGCTTTTCTGTAGACTACATGAGATTCTAAGTTAAAATAATTACTAGAGTGGTGTTCACATTTGTGGAGCTCTAAAGTGTGAATTGCCAGAAAATGTGAATTCCATCAAAGTTCCTAAAAATGAGATGCACACTAGAGTTGTGTAACATGAGTTTGCTAAATGAAGTATTCGTTTCTCATCTACTTCCTCAGAAAAATGTTTTGAGCATGCCCACATCGACAATGTAAATTTGGACTTCTAAAGATATGCCTACATGTATTTAATGAAAAAGACATTTTTCAAGTTTTCATTTTCAAGTTGTCATCAAAGTGTCCTCAAGTTTCTATACATGAAATATGAGCTCTAAATATATTTTGATTTTTTTTCTTTAGAATATTAATGAATATTAGTAACGTACTCTGTTTCATTTGAAATAATTACCACATGAAATGTTAAAGCTCCTGTTACACAAGTCTACAGTGAAACTCTTTCTCAAGTAATTTCATCAATAAAAAAATGTCTTTGAGAAAGGATTCCATATCAACAAATTTAAAGGCGAAGGGAGGAAAAAGCAATTTCAACTTATCAATTTGAGCGCAGACATCCCCCAAGACAAAAGGCATATTCTCATGCACAGTACCATCCTCCACCCCAAGTGCAGACAAACATATTGAACAGTGACTATTGAATTAAGTGTGTGGGATTGAGTTCAACAAATGTTCTAGCCTTTCAAAAAACGTGGCATTGACGAAGCAAGCGTGGTGATCAGGGTAAACAGCAATACACAACAGTTTTCCAGGGGATTATGCAACAGGCAAAGTGAGTGGGACATGCTACTTGCATCCAAGATTACTTATGTTCACATCAAATGTACTGTACTTGGGCAATGTTTCTCCCAAGATAGTGCCAGATACATATTTTTAACCGATAATTATTAACATTTTTATTTTAACCCATCAGAATTTAGCTAAAATTTAAAAAAACACATTTTTTAAATTTAATGTTTAATGCTTAATTGAATTTCAATTATATTTCTCTTTCTAATTTCCTGACAATATTCTGTGACATTTTCAGGTGTCATTTTTGTCTTAAGGGGTACATTTTAGCGATACATTAGTGCTATAAAGTTAGGAATTTACTTTCATTATAGTGTACATTAAAGATTTAGTAAAGACATTCGCGAAGGCAGCGTGTCAATAAAAACAACACTTAAATATTAAAGATCCCCCCTGCACTCTTTATGATAAAGAATATACAAATCTTTCATAAATAGAAGTAGATAGTAGGCTATTGGAAATATTTGGTGCAAATTAATGATATGATCATAAAAATGAAAGAATTGTTATACTGTAAGATATCCTGAACATGATTCCAAAATACAACAAAATTGAATAATGAGGTTTCCAAATGAATGAGATGATCTGATCCAATGATTTTGTACAATATGATTCTAAAAAAATGGATTAAAATATATGTATGTCATATAACCTGCCATAGCATCTACCCCTGATAAAAACTATGCAATATATGAAATTTCTGTATTGAATTCTTACCTTGTCCTTTGGTTCCGATCTCTTTGAGTGAGGTGGGTCCATTCACAACACCAAGAGGTAGCTTGAGTTTGGTCTCTGGAGTAGTGCCTGTTAGCAGATGATCGTAGAAGTCCGGCACCCCATCAAGGATAGCATGTCCAAAGGCCCCTCGTAGCCGAGTTCCACCATTGGCTGTTCCACTCCCAAAGAGAGGACATAGAGAGAAATTGACGCCAACCTCAGGTTCGGTCAACTGCAGCATCGGCATCTGCTTCAGAGCAGCCATCAGTTCCTCTATGGATGAAAACCGACTTTCCTTGTTTTTCTTTGACTTTTTCTCTTTGTGCTTCTTCTTTTCCTTGTGCTTGTGTTGTTTGACCGTTGGTTGAGGAGGAGGTTGGATTACGGGAGGTGTTGGCACCTTTTCTTTTGTCTCTTGTGGAGGAGGATAATCAATCTTCCCTTGCCTGTGAATCTCAAGAAGAATCTGAAGGTCATTCTCAGCAGGTTTTCCATCCTTCTTCACATACGGTAGTTGCTCAATGATATCAAGCTGCTTCTGTTGTTCTAGAGTGAGTTTAATGGGTCCTTCTTCATCATGCACATCCAATGATGGATCAAAAGGTTCTGGAGGTCGAATACTTTCCGCATTGACAGTTTCTCCCATTAAATTTTCTAGTTGATTCGGTACAGTAGCCTTGTTTGGGATTGATTTGACAATTCCTGATGCACAAATTGAAGGACCTTGCAGGAGTTGCTTCAGAAGCTGGTTCTGATTGTTCTTCAAAATTCCATCTTTGGCAGCTTTGGCATTGATGTCTCCAATCATTAACATTGCCTGGTTCTGTTGAAGTTTGGCAAGGTCTACATTTGCAGTGGGATCTTGGGCCATAATAGACTGCAAAGCTTGATGTGTAGCACTTCCAGGTGAAGTATGTTGGAGGATATTTTGTACACTCATTACCATTCCCCCTTTCTCTTGGGAATGACCTATCGCTGCCATAACAGAACTCTCATCAAGAACTCCAGAAGGGCTGGGAAGTACGTGAGCCGGATTTGGGCTGAAAGGGTCGCTTGTCTTTTTCTTTGGTCGCTTTTTCTTTGGCTTTTGTACTTTGGTCTGCATCCCCGGGTAACTGGGTGGCATTGGGAAACCTTCGGTTGTTGGAGTTGAATTTTGGGATGGCATCATTCCAGGTTGTGATGGGTCCCTTGGGAAAGGAGATGGTGCAGGAGACTGAGGGGGATGTTGTGGAGATGGGAATGGAGGACGTACACTAACTGCATATTAGCTAGTGAACTGTTGGTGCTTGGCTTGGTGATTCATTGGCGCATTGGATTTGTTTGATTATTTGCTGATTGTTGGCCCACCTATTTTGTCCGGTGTGTGTGTCTGCTACTTTTGCACTGCAGCCACCCGGCCGCACTAGGTATTAGCCTGTTTGTTGATTTGAACATATGGCCAAGAATGGTGGGGCGCACCCTCTCTGTAGTTGTTGCTCAGTTTTAATGCTTTGTCTGTTTCATTTCATCTTTGCGCTATGGATCCTTTATTGTGATAGATTCCTATTCATCGGCTTATCTTTGTATTGATCGTCTGTCTTTTTTTGTTTTGTGTTTTTATAATTGTTGTCGGGTGTTTTATATTTTTTCGTGTTGTGATCGTGGTTCGGTGGTGGTGGGGTGTGTTGGGTTGGGAGGCTGGTTATCGTTTTGTTGTTTTTTGTTGTTGCTTTCTTATTCTTGATTCTTGTTGTGGATTTCTGATGTTATGGAGTGTGCTCCATGTTTTCCTGTGCAAGCTGTAATTCGTTGCCTCTCATGCTGTTCACGCAGTCGTTCATTCTCTTCTTCTTTGTTGGAATGTTTCACTAAATGGATTGTTATCTTGTCCAATATTGATTTGCATTGCGCTTTTCAGTGCAGACTGTGATGTTTTTGCCAGAAATAGGTGATTGCAGTGGGGATTTCATTGGTGTCCAGCTTGCCTCATTGGAAGTTGATTGGTGGCAGGAGGTGCAGGACACTGATTTTGATGTGATATTGGGACTGTTGTCCAGGGCGATGAGCTCTCATAGGTGATGGAGGTGGCATCATGGGAGAAGTGACTGCTTGTTTTTGGCCCTGATGATTGACCCTGTGAAACCATAGGAGAATGTCGATCAGCTAGAACCATTGGGGACTGCTGACAGCCTGTTTTCAAAGGTGACTGGCCTCCATGAGACATCATAGGTGATTGGGCTCCAGGTGGCACCATTGGAGAAGGAACACTGGAGTCACTGGCTGGTGAATGGTGATCTTCCAGCAGCAGTTAGAGGAGACATCTCACTATTTCTGGACAGCTGGAGATTTCTGTTTGACTTTGATGTATCATCATTGGTGATTTGCTGTGCCCCGATGATACAACAGGTGATTTTGCTGACCTGGATGAACCATGGGTGACTGGGGAACATGGGTGATTGAGGTACCATAGGAGACTGAGGAACACTATGGGAGATTGAGGGACCATCGGCGATTGGGAGGCATTGGTGATTGGGGAACCATAGGTGATTGAGGAGCCATTGGAGATTGCTGATTTGAAGATGGGCCTATGCTACCCTGGTGGGATGAATGTGACATTGGTGATTGCTGAGAAGGTTGAACAGGTATCTGCTGTGGATTTGTACTTCGTTGGCATGTTCATGCCTCCAGGTAACATGCTCATTTGGGTTAGCTCCTGGAATACCTGGGGTCTGCTGGGCTGTTGGATAGGGACCAATATGAGTTGTAAGGTTTGCTGCCAAGGGCATCACTGGGTCAGTGGATTTACTTCTCGGTAGGAGTGGGGAAGGCTCCTGCTGTTGACATCATTGAAGCCTGACTCATAGGGTTGCTGCCTTGCATAATTGAATTGAAACCATTGGACTTGTCTGTCCAGGCATGACCATCATTCCTGGATTTCCAGTCCCATCATTTGATTCCCATGCATCATAGGAAGATTTGCTGACCAGATTAACTGGGAATGGAGGTCTCTCCCCCGACATTGGTCGATCGCATAGGATGTGGAATTTGCTGTGTGAAACGTGGCCCATCATCTGTCCTTGGGCATGCCCACGCGAGGCATCATTCCAGATTGAGGCCCTGCATCATTGATGAAGATGGAGGTTGCATTGGCATTCCTTTTGGTTGATTCCCATCTGGTGAGGAAGATTGGGTGATGTCCCACCGGTGGTATAAGTTGTAGGTTGTGTGGCGCTCCATTCTCAGAACTGTGCATTACGCATAGTGGGCCTTGCCCCTGCATCTCAGTCTTGAGGAGACAGTCTGATGCCCTTGAGCTTGTTATAGGTAGATGACCATAGGGTGAATGGTTTGATGACAGTTTCTGTTGTTGCTTCATGGCGGAATTCTTGCAGGAGAATAGCATGCTGCCTTTGGCGCTTACGAACATTTTCTAAGAACTTCTGCTCTGCTTTATGAAGTGTCTCTGCTGCACAGCCTCTCCAGTTCAAGTCGATCATTTTCAGGAAATGACTTGTTATTTCTTACGACAGCTCGCTGCCTAGATGTGAGCGCCTTCTTCTTTCTCTCTTTCCCTATCTTCATTTTCAAAGAATTGTAACTTGAGTTGCAATTTCCGATCTTTGTTAATAATCATCTTTCTTCATACTCGTGGATACTGGTATCTTTCTGGAGCCTTTTCCTCTGTAGTGTCGTATGGATCAAAGTTTCATCATGGCATGTGAACATTGCCATCCATTCCCACATTGAAGAATGGAGATAGGCTACGTTGCATGTTGGGAAGACTATGAAATCTACTGAAATCTTCTTGAAGTTTGACACTTGAGGTGGACCAGGCATCCTGTTATCATGATGCCGGCACTCCATTCGGTCTGTCCGCGGTCGCAGGGAGTCCGCGCTTTGCTGCCATGCATCTGTCATCTGTTTCACAGGTATTGCCACCTTGCATATGCCATGCCTTGGTCCGGTTTAATTGGTGGGCAGCTCCCCTATATAATCCAGAAATTCTTACTCCGATGGGCTCCTCTTGCGTCTCATGTCAAAATGATCTTGGTCATGGGTGACATCGGCGAGACTGTCCAGGACTTCGGATGCTGTTTGGATATTCTCATGAGTGGTGAACCTTGGACTGGTGGAAAACTCGGCATCTGAGGATGGCCAGGTGAGAATTGGACGGAGCTCTTGAACATGGGCATCTACATGTGATTTCCTTGGATTACATTGAGGAGTCATATGGACTGTTCGCGGTTGCTTGAAACAGATTCTGGCTTGTGCTCCGTACTGGTCCTTGCATATGATCAATATTGTGCAAAGTCTACAGTTGAGGAGTCCTCGGTGGTAATGTTCCCTTTGGAGAAAGCTGGAGGAATCAAGGGCAGTTACTCGCTGGCTGTGTGTCTCTGTCAAGTTGACGCTGTTGCATTGGACCTGATACTCTGACGATTCATGGCAAGTAGAAGTTGGTGCATGGGGCCCAGGTGTGTTGATAGTATAAGTCTTCAGTTTCTTTGTTGAGAAGAGAGTAAGGAGAACACAAAGGAATCGTTTCAGTTGTTTGTTAAATTGACGGTTACCTGATATTGGTATAATAAATCAAATTTAAGGCTTTTCTGATATTCAAATTGCTAAACAAATCCGATTATCTAACAACACACCTACCCTAATAAAATATGGTTTATAGCTAAAGCAGGGTAAAGTTTTGCAGCAGAACGTTACTTGAATATGCTCTGATATTTCTGGTAATTGTAAACACAAATTTTTAAAAATAATGAAACTTCATACTTTTTGCATCATCTTTGCTTGCAGCCTGCAGTCGTTCCAGGATCAAGAATTAATCCAAAAATTGGTGGTCAGATCCTGGGACCTTTGCTTCTTTTGGCATCTTACTCTTCCCAGAAATAAGCAGCTTACACATATTTCGCGGACTTGGAGCTGTTTGAAGCTTTCTTTGCGTGCGCATCTCTCTTCTCTTTTTCTCGAGGAGATCTGAAGAGTAAGTAGGTTGTTCGTGTGAGGCAGTGATGTCTTCTTTTGTTTTTGCGGGTTACTTGGGAGTGGGGTAGAGTGGGTGTATCGCTCACTACAGTGTGGTATTCCTGCATTTTTGTAACTAGAAGGCACCATAGCACACCATTCAGTGGATTGGAGGTTGAGTAGATTTCTTGGTTCCCCCCCGCTTGGGGGGGTGGTTTTAGGTTCCACGCGCCGTTGGGAGGAGGCAACCCGAAGGCCCTAAAAAAGCCCCTTTGGCCCCAAGTTTTTTTTTTTTTGAAAGGAAGGTTCTTGGTTGTGGGGTAGGAAAATATTGAGAGGCTTGTGGTTACAGGACGAGCAGGGATAATGGGCCGCTATCTGATCAACTAGTTGGAACATCACCTCGTACTGGTACCAACAGAAGAGTTCTTTTGATGTGTTGTTTTGATCCAGGTATTGATGATTTCTTGAACTGTGTGTTCATGGACTCCCTTGTTATTATGGAGCAGCTGTCTCTCAAGAAGTTGAGGACTTGTTGTTGGCTGGTTGTAGTTGGTAATGTGCCCGGAAGACGGCAGCAGTTGGACAGGACAACAACTTCTCTCACTTATTCTAGTTTCAGGATTTGTCGTTTGATTGCTTCTATCTATGATGGTTTTGACCATGCCTAAGGCAGGAGTTGATTTTGTGAGCTTTTTCACTGAAAACTTGTAGGCAAAGTTCACTTGGCGCTCACTTGTCGGACAGGACAGAGGGTGTTGATAGGGTTGATTTGGAAAAGACAAACTGGGGAGTTGATGTCTGTATTAGTAACTTGTGCTGTCGTTTTTGTATGATTGCGGTTTCTTTTTTGACATGTTTTTGAGTCTCGGCTTTGGAGACTCTTCGTGAGATTGATTGTAGGAGCTAACTTGTCATGCATTGAATTAACCATGCCCCTTTAGATGAATTTCTTCGGATGGGGAATGTATTGATAGATGAGTTACTTCTTTCTGCGGTAGATAATGTCTCTTGATATTTCAGGTGAAGAATCTTTGTTTCCTGAGCTATTAGGTTCTTCGCCTTCTTTTTGGGTCAGAGGTTGAGGCCTGAATTATCAGTCTGTTGTTGAGGCGCATAGGTAGCAGCATGGCTGGTCCAATGGAATTTGCTCATTTTTCGCTTTTTTTCAAACCCGCTACCACTGTGTTAGATTGATCGTTAGTTGTTCCTTGATATGCATCTAGAATATTATATGGCCATTTTCATCTTTGAAGAGTTTTTGAATTTTCTTTAGGTTTAGTGTGACTAGAATCCCCCTGGTTTCATCAAGAGCGCTGCGTCACTCAACCAATAATCTTGAAGAGTTGTTGATTTTCTGCAGATGGTTATTTGTGTTGTCCAAATCAGTAAACTGCAAAGTCAATGAGATCAAGTTCCCCTGACAGAAGGTCTTCCAATTGTGGCATCATGGGTTCGCTCTTCCTGTTGTGGTGTTATAGGCTGGATCTTGCTTGGTGGCAGTGTAGGTCACTCTGGCAATTTGTTGCGTGGGTTGTGGAGCGGTTTGTATTGCATTATGTTAATGCGAGGCTGGTGATTTGGAATTGGCATTGGGGTTATGGCCTTTGAAACGGAAGGAGTTGGTCTGGTGAAATGGCAGCATGGGGTTGTTTGAGCTGGATGATCTCCGCAAGCAGGGTATCTATTGGTGGCCTACCCATGGAAATTTGGAGATGTTTGTCATTTACTTGTTCTTGATTTAGATGGCCTAACTATGGGCTTGCTGCCTGACCATATGATTAGGTGTTATCTTAATGGATTTGAACCCACTATATGCAGTCCGTTGTTGTGATAGCTCTTGATGTCAGCTTTTCTGGAGTAGGGCAGATGTTGGGCGTGGTCTTGGACGGAGCAGATTTTGATTGTCGCATGATTCACCAGGCAGTCTTGCTTTCCTTGGCTCAATCTTCTGCAATTTCAATAAACTTTTTGACCTTGCCCCAGGCCAGTACGATGGTTCCACCTTCACTGTTTTCCTTCGGCTGAAGTCCTTGACAAACTTTGCCCTTGTCTCCATGCTTTGCATCGGTCTGCGGTTTGGAGGTTGTCATATTGACTGTTCGACGGCTGGTTTTGAATTCACGTAAAGTGCGAAGGTGGTCTTGTCGCCTGGTCTAGGTGTGTCCTGGTAGTCCCAGGAAATTTGGAGTTTATTTGCTCATATTTTGGTAAGACGAGACATTTGAATCAAGCGAGGGGCATTGGCAGGTATAGGGTGGAGGGGGACGCTTGTTATGTGAGTTTCTCCACTCCAATTGCTGATTTTTGCATAATGTGCTGCTCCCGAGCATTCGTGCGTTTCTCTTGCTGTTTTTACTAACAACTTTTGTCGAATGTGCTGTTTTTGTGTTCATAGCTTGTTATACCATCGTTTCTTCTCATTCCAGCTCTATCAGCAGGGGCGACAGATAACTGCAGGTGACAATTTTACTTTGGTTACTTGCAACATCTGGGAATGACGTAGTAGTTTTTCAAGAAAGGAGCCTTTGTTGAGGAGACTGAATGGGCATATCAAACTGGCATTGCATGAGCGCTGGAGATCGCAACTGAGCATTGCTTTTTGTGCTTGGGGACATGTTTTCGCATCCCAGGAGGCAACTTGGTTGACCTCTGAGCTTTCAGGTGCATTTCTGGAGACTGCAGCCTATCAATGATGGGACTGGTTTTTAGTTTTCACAGGTAGGTGATCACTGATGATCTTGGAGGGGCTTCCTGGTTCCAGCTATTTCAGGATGCCTAAGTGCTGCTTTTTGAATGTGTGTTTTTTTACTGGGCCTTAGCCATTTACATATTTATCCTTGGCCTATCTCGTTCTGAATGGTGAGGAGATCGTTCCTGGTTACGAATATTGGTCTTCGTCCGCATCTTTCTTCCCGACTGGAGATGGATATTTGAAGATTGGGCTACCATAGGAGATATGATTGGGCATTGAATCTGGCGGCTCCTGGTGAATTGGTTTGAGAGAGGCCTTTATGGGCAGTGAAGTTCCGGAGTGACCAGTATATGGTTTTGACTGTTTCATTTCATTTCATTAGCTGGAATGTTTGTTGGCAATTCTAGTAAATTGAAAAGAAAAAAATTTAATACATTATGACTTAACCGACACAGAAATACTACAGATTTTTAAGTTCTTAGACCCTAAGATAATACCTTTTTGGGTAAAAACAATGTTTGATCACTCTTATCTGATGTTACCACCCAAGAAAAAAAAAAATAGTAATTAAAAAAAAGAATGTTAAATAATTAAAAAATAAGTTTGTGTGTTTAAGGTAGTAGTGATCAGAGCAAATTAAAGTTAATTTAAGAGGTAAGGGGTTATTGAAATGAATTAACAAAAAAATCATTATTTTATTGGTTGTTTTTAAAAAACAGTAATAGGTTCTTTATTTTTTATGAATGAATAATGGAATGGCCGGTTCTTCACAATTAATATTTACAGCCTCTGTGTTTGCATCAATTATGCAGCATTGTATACGAAATTATATTTTAATTTAAAATTTTATAAACAGAGTTTTTGTCCAATTGAATTGATTGACTTTAAATGTCAGAGATGGCCGCCATTTCAAATCCTGGAGAAAGTGCATGAAGTTTTGACCGCAAAGGAATAATAAATTGGCAGCATTGCCGCAATTGCCTTAATTCAGGAAGTTGTGCTGATTATGAAGTGGCAATCTCTGTTAAATTTATTTGATCTTACCAGAAGTCAGAGACATTTGGGAGTTCCTTGAGGTTCCTGCATTTTGACTTGGGGCTCGTTATTGGCGCTGATGGGATTGGGGGTAATGGTTGCTGATTCTGTTGCAAATTTTTGCTGTTTGCTGGCTGGCTGAGACTGCCTGATGCGCTGGCCCGATCCCTGGTTCTCCATCTTATCAATACTGCCCATCAAACTTCCGCTGCTTTTGTTGATGGAATCTATTTATAGAGTGATTTTGAAGAGAATATGTTTCCAAGAGGTTAATTTTTGTGTTCTTCATGAGCAAAGCTTAAAAATAGCATTTCAAATTCGCAGTTTGTTTCTACAAACTAGTTTATATTATAATTATATATGTACCTCATTCCTTAACTTGCTCTTAAATGGATTTCAAGCAACACTCCAAAAAATATCGAAAGAATTGGTGAAATGGAATGGAGGAATAAATTAACGGATTAAATGTAACCTTGTCATACATAATCCACAATTGAGAATTATCTGTATTAAGAATTTTAGAACGCTGCAATTAATTACTGTCGAGCATGTTCCTCTGCACCCAGTATCCTTTACTATTATTTCACATATATGTTCTTGTTTTATCATTCAACACTTGCCCTCATATTTATTTACATGTCAGATTTATTGTATATTTAACATCTATTCGCACATTATGAAAACGAAATAATTTACAGGCAAGACATCTAGTCATTTTGAATTATTCTGAACTATTCACGTGATTAATGTTTGCACACTGGGAATTCTGATAATCATATTCAATGAAACAAAATTTTTGGGTTAAAATACATTTGCTTCATGCTGACATAAAATCTGAAATTACACAGCTTTTTTTTTTGTTATAATTTTTTTGGGAATAGAGGGCAAAAAGTTTGTAAACCCTTAAGACAACTTCTTTTAATATAGACAGTTTGTGCTTTTTAAATAGTTTTCCAATCGAACTGTTACATGAGTAAATTTGCAGAAGATTGATGCCGACATATTAGCATTTTAAAATATGCAATTGTTGAGGCAAAACCAAACATGGTTTATTCCATTTTTAAAATTAAGGAGTTCACAAAGGAATCCAAACTATTTGCATTATATACAATGCCTAATTAGATGACGCTTCTTTTTGTCTTTCTTCTACAATCTTTCATTATGCTCATTTAGTTTCAAAACTTCATTATCAAAAATATTTGTTTAATTGAAAAAAAAAAGAGAAGATAGAGGTGAATTCATAATATCAATCTCAAATTATTGATTTTTCTGTCGAAACATCAAGAACGTCTAAAGAGCCGTATTAAGAATATAACAATCAACATTAAACATATCTAATGCAGCCATGATTGGGATGAGAAAGAACAAAGCAGTAATGAGATGGATTTGAGAGAGCGAGAGAGCTCATACCTATCTGAGCTTCCTTAATTTGCGTTGTGCTGCTTCGATTCGTCCCTACGCAAGTTTGCTGCAAGAGTGGTAGGAGGAAATTAAAGTGGGGAGGCAAAGAGCGGCCAACACAATCTGAAAACAATGGTTGCTGTGAACATGCATGATGATTTTTGTTTGTTTTAATTTGTCTCTTTTCTTTTAAACACACAATTGAGCACATGACTCTGGATAATAAAGATGAATAGATGATAAACAATAAAAATTCAATTAATCTTCAAATTCCAGCATATTTAACATTAAGATGGAAACTGTTTTTATGTGTTACATCTCTTTACAGCAATACTAGCTTTTACACAAATGAAGATTTAGACTAATCAAATATATATCCACCTATTATAGAAAATGATAATCTTCAAATGCACAAGTTGACGAGGATTATATATTCATTAATTGAAGTACATGTATTTGATAAACTGAAAGACTGCAAAGAAAGTGAGGTATAGGTGAAAGACTGGACAATGTAATACACAAGGAACTATGATCTCTAGCATACATCTATATCATATCATGCATATAAATGATATGAGTTGTGAATATAATGTAAAACATTTAAAAAAAAACATAGAGGAAACAACTGTAGTGACCAGGTTTAAGTTGCTAAATTCATGTGGCTACTGTTTTTTATAAAAACCCAAGAGACCTACTTCATTCCAAAATATTGACAAATATCATGTAATGAATTAAACTTCAGAAACAACAGCACTGGCACTTCTTACTTGCATCTCATGATCAAATGCAACACTCTAAAATGGTTTTATCCATCAATATTGTATTTTGGTTGCATGCTAGCACATGCTTTTAGTGTTAGACAGCTGCACATCAAACTTGATTATCATTTAACATTCTTTGCTTATCTTTTCTTGCAATTGTATTTGTGTTTGCTGTTTGTTTGGGAGGGGTGGTCTTTCTTCCAGGTGGGTTAATTAGTAATGTTTTAATCCAGAATATGGAGCTGTGAGCAGTAAAGGTCAATATCTTGAGTATGCTACCCCCGTCCAAAGTCATTTTGGACTATATAATTCACAGATATCATTCTACTTTCCTGTCTGTGTCCTTTTTATTTACATACACCTTAAGAAATACAAGATTTGTGATGCATATAGCAACTTAACAAGGTGACAAAAGGCAATTTTTAACACTCTTGGATGCATATTGGAAATGGGTGATATTTTGCACTGGGTGGATGTGAACGACATGAGGGAAATGATGTACATAATAAAAAGAAATAAATTGATAGGAGAGTGTTTGCTACTTACCAAGAATGGTTTCTTGCTTACTGTGCCTGCTTTCCTCCATAATTTAGCAATCTGCTTAGCTCTTGAAGGCCAATCTGCCAAAATACAATGTGTATAAACAATTCTCACTAGGATAATATTCACATGTATACCGGTATACAAATTGTTATAAATTATCAACAAAATGGTTGAAAAAATCCTTGAGAGAAACACCTTCATTCAAAAATGTAATTTGACTTGCACTACTACTATCCAATACACATAATCTTTAGGCGTATGCAATTAATTTCAAATAAACATAAATTTTAAAACAAATTAAGAAGACATTACAATAAATGAGAGCATAGCCGTCTGTCATCTTGGTTACTGGTTTCACAAATTAAAGCCTGTGCATGAGGTTAAGAATGTGTGGATTCCAGCAAAGTGTTGGAATTTGCTAAATCTACGGATACGTCTTGGTTTGATAATGACGCAATTGGTCAACATTTTTTTTATCTAGGAACCGTGACATCACTGGCATGACATCACATTTCAGTAATGTACTGCATCCCATATGTTTGACAGCATTATTATTACTTATTATGCTGCATAAAAACTAAATTTGCTGCTAGATTAATTATTGCAGTAAAGTAAATGCTTGTTGCCAGTCAACATTCATCTCATACAAGGAAATGGCAGACCAACCTGGAAAATCCTTCTTGAGATCAGGATAGTTGATATTTGCATAGAGGACGGGTGAGATGGTTGCTTGGTTACCAAGTGGTTCATCTTTTTCCCATTTCTTGATGTTACGTTGATTGTAGGACAGTGTTTCGCAGTCAGCATCTCCACCTCCACCCCCGCCTCCAGGCCAGGGACTAGGCGGCTCAGCAAAGTCTGGACTGAAAGCAGGACTGCAAACAAATGAATATATTCAAAACAAAAGTAATTTCTTGTGCATATTACAAAAAACAATTATTTCAGATACATTAATTGCTTAATCTATGGCATGTGACCAGAAATCAGACAGTGGAACAAATTTGGGTAAATGTGGATTTTTCTTTATGATTGTGAAATCTCTTGGTAAAACATGCATTCTTTTATACATTACGAGTGTTATACAATATAAGCAGATACTTTTGCAGGCTGTTTGGCAACAATCGAGTGATTCACATCATTTGTGAAAATAAAACTATTGTGAACATCTCAAACCCTACAGAAATCCTTGGGAAAGCTTTAATCCATAGCTTCAAAAGTATACAGCACAACAGATGGGGAAAAAGAGTACCTGCAATTCAGTCAATGTTTTGAGACTTACTTGTGTTCAAAAGTATAAAATAGATAATGTGGCATGGAGGAAAATCACTACTAAAATATGTTACCCTTCTACTAATCAAGAATATGTTTACACCTTTACAGTAGGCACTGATGTGTTAACTCAGTGGAAAGAGTATGCGCCTCTTTATTGGGAGGTTGTCTGACATACCAAAAGATGTTTAAAGAGTTGCTGCTACCCTGCTGCTACCCTGTTTGGCATTAAATATGAAAGGGAGAAAGCACAATCGATCTGGCGCTGCTCAGTGGCTGCCGAGCCAAAAATCGATTTGGCAAAGAGAACTTCTGTTTTGGAAGCTTTGAAGCTTTGGAGTATGAAAGATATTTTCATGGCATTACCTTGCTACTGAGTGTCCAACACTGGCTGCCTGTACAAGCTGCTGTGTAAGTGGTAGGTGTGGTAGAGGTTGCTTCTGAAGTTGTTGCTGCTGATGATGGTGGTGGTGCTGTTGCTGTAGTTGTTGGGAGACAGTGCTTGGTGTAGCAGTGTTCGTTGAAGGACCATCAACACCTGAATAAAAATTAGTTTACAATACTCATTAGTAGATATAAACGGACACATAGTTCCTCAGGCTACTCAATGTATACAAATAATGTATTAGCAGCATGACTGCTGATCACATTCATACACATGGCCTTGCTTTTCACACTGTGTCAACTATGCTTATAAACATGGTTAAAACATTGGATTTATCATGGTGTAGCACAGTTAGGAACAGGCATGTATAAAGCCAATAGCAGTCAAGTGGTTAAGAAGTTGGCACAAATTCTTTTCATAAAGTACATTCAGCATCTCGCAGCCATCCTACAGTGGACAAAAAAAATCCAATCTGTATAACAGTGTTACCTGAGGTTGGTGTATTGGTAGAGCCCACATGATGGTGACCCTCTGGACTTAGTACCCCTGAGAACAAATCCTCCACCTCCTTGCTGTCTATGTGAGCCAAATCTGACAAAGAAAACAGAGAAAATTATGCTAAGAGGTAACACACAATTCAATCAACAGGTAGCTAGATATTTCAAATATATATTTAATGTGCCCTAATTAAATGTAGAGAATGAGAAATAAGAACTCACTGTGAGATATTATATACTTAAATAGCATACAGCTTTCCATTTTGCAATCATGTTAGAGGAAATGTACATCCTTATTAAACATGCAATCATCTGTTAAATTTCTAAATTGATGAACTCCTAGACAAGATATTCAGTAAGCTGAAATTTTTGTGAAGGTTTACTTTTTGTGGATTTTGCTTGCCCAAATTCCCACTTCAATGAAATATTTTTCATAGTCATGAAAACAAAAATTACAATATACATGTACTTGAATCCTTGTGATTTCTCCACATAGTCCAAATTTGCAAACATTTTGTCTTCTACAGTATTTCCTGAAATTAACACACACCCTCTGGAATATTGTGCAGGTTATATGAAAGCAATGAATCCAGCTCATTCATATGATCTGGAGCTGAGCTGGTTTGAGTTGTATGTCCATTCTGTTCAGTTGTACTTGACTGTGCAGCTTCAGCGTCTATGCTATCAATATCCAGGTCTGAAGACAAAAGAGGATAATATAATTATATGCTTTGAATTATAATTTCAAATTTAGGAGTAGGGTATGAGAAAAATTGAGAAAAGGTACCTTTCACCTTATTGCATTAATTCCTTTGAATATAAATTTAAAAAAAAAACTGATTTGATGCGAAGAGTACATTAATGTATATATAACTGACAAGAAATTAGTCCTGGAAACTCAACTGTTATTACACATTCTTCTAGTATTTGCGGTACAGGTAAAGATATTGAGGAACCAAAGTGGTTGCTATTCAAGAATTTGAAAACATCTAATTGTGGTTTACTGCATTTGTTTCTTTTAGGTACAATATACATACATCAAACTCTGCTACATTTCAATATTAGGTCTCAGCAAATTGTTTTTTTGGTAATCATTTAAATAATGTATCTAATTGACTTCAAGCTAATGAGTGTACTCTTGCTTGAGAACCAGAGGGGGGGGGGTTAACTCACTTTCACCATTCTTGCCAAGACCATCTCCAATAAGCATCCCAAGGAGTTCATCTTGAGGCAAGAAGTTGAGAGGATCTTCACCAGAGCCAAGTTCTCCACCTGCTGCTCCTCCAGACTGCAAGACATAGACATGAAACAAAGGAGATAGGTCAGGTTAAATGCAGTATCATAACCACAGAGTGCTACTGAAAGGATTCATTCCAACAACAACAAATAAAAAGATTTAAGAAAAGCCAAAATTTAAGAGCTCCTATAATTTTCTATAGTATAGGAAGAGCTGAGATGCTGAAAATAAAAAATTAAAAAAAAAAATAATAAAAAACTGAAAAACAGCATAAGATCTGAACACTCACACTTCTGATTACATCTAAGATGAAATTGACAAATAGAATATCTATGAAATGTACTTTTCAATATCTAGGGAACAAAAGAAACAGAGACATACAAAGTCAGAGACACAGACAGAGAGAGAGAGAG
>CALNVZ010002100.1:51566974-51599740 GCA_940671915.1 Paracentrotus lividus | reverse complement strand
ACCCTATCAAAGAAGCACACACACCTACATGAAAAACATAACAAATGTGAACTGGACCCTACCAAATGAAGGGCACACAACTACATATTTAAAAAACGTAACAAATATAAACTGGACCCTGCTAACTTTTGAACATCTTATTCTAATGTCTATGTATTAGATATTGTTTGTCCCCTTATAAATGATATCAAATACAGCTGGTTGTGCAAAATTTTGCTTGTGCACCCAATAACATTGTAGATATGAAAATGCTGATATACAATATGCATTTATAAATGAAGTATTTCCAGGCATGTTGTCTTTATGTTGTCTTTATGTTGTGATTCTCTTCACACAAAGAGCAACCACAGGTTCATGGGGAAAAAAATACAGTGAGTTTTTTTCAAAGCAAGTGTTCTTCCTGTACAAGAGGTTATAAATCCAAGTTTCATTTCATCATTGAAAGAACATTGTCTTACCATTTGCATTTCCATCCACCTTTTGGTACAGTCTGTAGTGGTGGATCTAGGCAGTAGGTGTGATAACTGATATCACAATCATCACACAGTAATAACCTAGCCTCATCACTTGACTTGCCACATCCTTCACACACAGTACAGTCCAGACACCTCCAACCCTTAGATAATACAACCTTCGTAATCTGTAAATAAATGGTGAGCATTATTATAATAATAAACTTAAGACTTTACCATAAAAATCAACTTTTGCAAAACATGTATAAATGTGATGTACATGTATATCCCTTACATATAACAAACAAAAAAAAAACAATTTGTATATCAAGGGGGTATTACAAATGCCAGTGATTTTTAATCATATATACTTTTGAGTAAAGCACAGTATATAAAGGGTACTCTCTAGTGTTACACATAACCACCATTATCTCTACACAAAAGCTCAATGTAATGCAATTCACACTTCACTCACAAAATTGAATTATGCTTAACATGTATAAATGTGACATACATCCCATACATATCAGTGACAAAAACAATTTGTATAAAGAGGATTTACGGCAAATGCTAGTTATTTTACACTTTTGAGAGGGGCAAAATATATTAAGGGTTTACACAAAACCACCATTGTCTCTCAATAAAAGATCACCCTGGCAAGGCTGGTTAACTATAGGGATTAGCTTATCTACTGTATCCTGAACTAGTGAATTTGTGGACCTGGCTTTTGTTCTGAGTATAGAGGAGTTTGTTTAGAGAAAGAAGGAGTGTGTTCCTCATTCAAATGGCTATTACTCATCCTTGTTGAGAACAACAGGTCAAGGTAATTAACATGTTGTTGCTTGTATCATCTAAGTATAGCAGGACCTCTACATGTGGAGTTGCATGGTCATACCAGGGTCCTGTTGTATAAAACTCATCATTAATGGTAACTCTGCCATCAATGTTAAAGCCCAAGTATAGTTGTAGTAGAAAACACTGATATTTTGAAATACCTGCTCAACTTGTCCTCATAGTGTTCTAAAGACAAATAATAATATATGGGCAAAGGATATACTATAATCATGTTCCATGCATGTCCATGATATGTAATAGTTTGCATGAGCACGGGGAGATGTTCATCAAAGTAAGGCCATACTTCCTTCATTCTCACCCCAGAACTCTGGGCATGCCAACCAGCAGCTGATTGGTATAGCGTGAGTGAATTCTGTGTGTACAGTCTGTGTATGGGAATAGCATATGCTTTGCACACAAACCGCTGTATGCTGGCATTGTGCCTGTGAGATCCTATCGATTGTGGCACTGTCAATTGATATATTTACACAGTTTTGTTGCTAAATTCAGGTGTTAGAGTGGATTTTATAACAAATCCTTTTGTACACAGAGGTTTATTGATGTAATCATTCATATTATTCTGCTCTGGAAGCAAAACAAAAAATCTATTCTCCCAACACTATACATGACCTTTAACACTGCTAAACAGCCAGGCAATCAAAATCCAAGATTCTATGGAAGTTACCTCGATAGAAAAGTTACCATCAGTGGTGGTAACTTTTATGCAGCAGGATTCATACACATGCCTACATAGGCCTACATTATTTGTTTTCAGATCCAGAGAATATTTGCTCCTTAAATCCAAGCTCTGCTAATCAATTTGTGTCAGTTTGATTAACCCTTTTGCAAGATGTAGATTGGTCTTGATTATATCGGCCCATGCTCAAGATGGGGAATTACTAATGAAGACCACATTGGAATGTGTGAGAGGCAAGTGTGTTATACAAGAATCATGAATATCATTCAGAGTGGAGGCGTTAAACCACAACCACAAATAACATAAATAAACCACAAACTAACCTTAATGTTGACACAGTATGGATGATAACACTGGCCACATTGAGAACATGTCAATAATCTCCCTTCAGATCCAAGACCAAAGCTGCCACAACTCAAGCACATGTCCTATAAATTGGAGACGAATAGAAAGAACTTTAGAAAACAGCAGATGACACGGGGAAACAATGTTAAAGAATATACACAACTATAAAGAATATATGAAGGAAATACATCAAAATGCAGAATATCCAGGTATCATAAGGATTGTAACGTGCTATGCAAGACAACTTAACATGATGATGAAAAAAGCCTTTAGAATTAAGATTGAAGATCTAAGTAAAAATTCACAAAAAGTCTGTATGATGATGGCATGTAACAAAGAAATTCTTACTGAAAAATCACAATCAAATAATTAGCTTGACACTAGTATCAAAATATCAGGCAGGTGAACAGAAAGAAGCATATCATAGTTGAATATCCTATTTTAGATGAATATAATAGAAGTTGAGACCAGTATAACTTTATCTTGTGAATGTACTGAATGACAATTACTAATGGACTCCTTGTAAAATTACAAAAATGTAGCCCATTATATTTTGGGGTTCACAAATCTTAGACTCTCCCTCTGTGAAGGTCTCCATGAAATTCGAGCCATACACCATGAGATTACCTGAGAGGCAGTGAACCTGTCATCCACAGAGAAGAGGACCACAGTAGTATGCATGGAGGTATCTTCATCATCCTTCTCCTTAGCTGAAGGCTTCTCTACTACTACCGGATCTACTAGTTCCAAGTCACTAGAAGGCTGGAAAAGATAAAGAAATAATAAATCACAAGATTACATCCTTGTCCTTTGCTGAAGGCTTCTGTACTACCATCAGATCTACTAATTTTAAGTCACAAGAGGGCTGAAAAAGATAAAGGATGACAGATCAAATTTACTACAAATTATAAAAACTGGTTTATATAATAAAATTTAGACTAATTGCAATTCAATTGCCTTCCTTCTTTTGAAGCAAAGATTTACAGAAACAAAAACAAACAAAACAATCATTAAATCTTCAATACAAAGTCCTTGATTTGTTCATACTCTTTTGATCACACTACACATATAATATTCTTCATTAACATTTGCAGTCAATTACTTCAAAGAGTTCAAAACTTTGCCCCTGAATCTAACATTATAGCTAATTTAAAATGCAATTATAACCCAGGTCATATCCTTTATGTTCAAATACTCATTGCACCGTTTCCTTCGCTTCATTTTATATGTGTTATCAATGAATAGTTAGTGACTAATCCTAAGATGAGGTACAAGAATTAAGAAGGTACTTACTGGTGGTGAGGCAGGTGGTAGAGCAGCAATCTTGATGTTAGGTTTACGCCCTCTCCTACCAACGCTACCCCCTCCAATTCCTCCTGTTGATCCTCCTTGTCTTCTCCTTCTACCTACAGCTGCATAGCTATTACTGCCTCTTCCCTGCAACAAAGACACAACACAAAAAGTAAGTACCCCCTTTTTCAAATATCATTCATTTTTTTAACCAGGAGTTGAAGAAATCTAATTATATGTCCGTGTAGGTAATTTTAACTGCTACGATTTGTGCAATTTTTAGAAAGAATCATAATGTCATGCTTCGGTGAGCAATTGTTGAAGGCAAAAATGTTATGTTTTTAAGTTCACACGCCAATTATCACAAATTTGAATAAATGATTTCAGAACAATATTTAAATTTTTCAACATCAAACTTGTCAAAAGGGATGCCATATGTGTGCACTAACAAATAAAAAATTAATATAGGGTTAAATTTCATGGTTGAATAAGCACTAGGTTAAAATGCAAAAACTGTAGTTTTTGCATATTTTACGTGGTAAATTCAATCAAATATGATGGAATTCCTGTTTTGGAAATGTGTTTTCAACTTTTGAAAATTTTAAAAATTTAAAATTATGTAATAAGTATTCCAGTAATTTTATGCACACAAAATATATAGCATGTTTTACTCTCGTCATACGATACACTCCCATCTCTTTCAGCTTACCCTTGGTCTGCCACTGAATCTTCTTCGTCCCATCCTCTCCAACTGACTTAGCCTGTCTAAAGGTTTACCACCACCATGATGATGCCTGGTGATAGGGGCAATGGTCATAGAAAGACTTCCACTGGATCCGGACAGAGAGGCTGAAAACTCCTGTACATAGTACAACAATACATGCATTTAAGTCACTTTGGAGAAGTATAAACAATTCTTTTAATATGAGCTATTTCATTGAAAAGAGTGTAAGGACAACCATCATTCAAATGTGCAGGTCTTTTGTTGAAAGTTTGGATTGATTTCAATGAAACTTGAAAAAGATTAGATTTGCTTTTAAAACAGTTGACCAATTAATTTGTCTTACACTATTATAGAATGGGTATCGAAATCCCTGCAATCTGATTGGTCAATTGCGATGTAAAAAATTTTACTGGAAGCATGAATTTCAGAGATATCGATTGCACTTTAAGCGATATCGGTAATCGCGTTATTGTTGTTTTGTCTGCGGGAGGAAAATGACTGCGCCCAGTGGCAGTGGAACACTGCGATGTTTCAGGATGTTTTAGCTGCAGCTCAGGCTTTTATAAAGAGCTAAATAAATGGCAACGATGCCGAAATCAAGGTACTCATTTCAGAATTCTTTTGTTGATATACCAACGTTGTATTTTAAGAAATATCGGTAGTTCATAAGTTGTTTCGGAGCGAGGTGTGATTTGCGTCTGCTGTGTGAGCGTGTGCAGAAGACCGATGCATACATCACACATTGAAATGAGTTCATTGAAATCGCTGCAATGTCTATTGTGTAGTACTCTACACATTCACAACCATACCAGACTTTACGCGTTAAATTGTTCAGCGTTCATTGTTAATATTCAATCAGTGTTCATCATTGTGTGTACATAAAGAAGTCACCAATTTCTCAGAAAAGGTAAGTTTTAATGTTTAGTGTGCAAAAATAATTTTTTTTTCCAGCCATTGATAAGTAATTACCGGACACATGGCCAGCCATGTTTCCGGTAAATTTGCCATGTGTCCGGTAATTAGTTATTGATTTTTCGCCAAAAAAACCCACCACTCTATAAAACAAATGATGCATAGGTTTGTTCGTGTGTCAGTAGGAATAGTGTGCATGCGGTAACTATGGCAACTAGTCTAAACCCACTCGGCTGCGCCTCGTGGGTTAAACGTTCCATAGTTACCTTATGCACACAATTCCTACTGACACATTCCTTCCTATGCATCATGTGTATACTAATATCACTGGAAAAGTACATTACTGTTATGAGGTGCCCAGAACCAAGCCAAATACCTCTTTATAATTAAATCTTGTAACACTCAACAAAGACACACGTGCACTTGTTTAAAATTAGGACCTGGGTGAGGTTTCACTAAATCGTTCTTAGAATGACTTTACAAAAAACTGGAATATGTTCTTGGGTGCTATACTAATCACAAGGTTTATAATTTAGAGCAAGAACTGATCACCAGTCATTCGTAAAGTTGTTTGTATCTTACGAATAACTAGGTGAAACATAAGCCAGGAGAATAACCTCATTTTATCAAAATCTTGCATCTGCACCCATCATAATGGGAGTAGACTGTAGTCCAGGGGAGCATTTTATGAAACAAGTATTCACTGATTCTCACTGACAACTGTTATAAGCTACTGAAATGCTTGCATCTGATTAGCCAAGAGCAAATTTGTTGAATAAAACGTGAGACAAGTCCTTCATGAAACGCCCCCCTGAAGTATACAAACAAAATTAGGGTGAATGTCTGACTGACAGCATCACCAGGTACTATGTTAATCTGTAGAGAATGGAAGCCATGGTTCTAGGACAACAACCCCTTGGACAATTACCCGTGGACAACTACCCTCCCCATAAGCAATTACCTGTGGACAACTACCCTCCACATAAAACCTACCCCCTATCTCTTCATCTAACCATAAACCTATTTTTGAGGGGAGTTGTCCTGGGGTAGTTGTCCAGGGGGTAGGTGTCCTGATACGGGAAGCCATATTTACCTGAACCTCTGGCTTCTTATCATCTGACATCATGGTGTAATCTGTGTCAATACTACTTAGACTCAGACTATCCTCTTGAACACTGGATGCACTCAATGACATGTCTTGTGATGTATCATCTGCAATAGGCAAATGAGGAGGTGTTCTTGAACTGGATGCAAAAGGACTTCTCCTCCCTGAAACAAGAGAACATAAGGAGTTTTTTTAAAGTAAAATAAACAATGCTTTGTATTACAAATATGGCTTTTCCTTTAGGTATGGTGCTTTGATAATGGTTTAATGTGAATTCAATTAATATGATTTGGAAAACAAATCTATCATCAATGTCTACGACAGGTAAATTACTCCATCCATACTTGACTTAGAATGATATAATATTGAGGTTCAAAAGTATTGCAAATAGAAATCGAAATTTTAGCATGACAGTATGTTCCTTGTCATATTAATAAACAACTAGCTGCAAGCCCCGTGGCAGCAATCCACGGGGGCTAGCAATAGGGGGCCCGACCCTCGTATTCGATCAATTCTCCTGTTGATTCAGCATTGACAAAATGAACATTTATGGCCACGACGGCCCGCCATAGACATTCTTCTTTCATTTCAGTCTCATTCCGCAAACAGTGGCGGATCCAGAATTTCATGAGATGGGGGGAGGGGCTGGTGGGGGTTCGTGTTAAAAAAAATTGGTCTTTGGCCATCAGGAAGGTCAGCATAATATCCGCCATTGGGGTACGCAGGATTATAAGAATAATATTCGTATAATGCTTGTCGTATGAAATCCTGATGATACTTGTTCATTTGTTCAATCTTGCTCACTCCATCTTTCCTCAATGCTTCCCCGATCCTATTTTCTTTCCAAACATCGCTCTACTTTCCGCCCATTCATTCATATCTCGTTTTCCTTTACTATAAGCGCCGTAATTACTCTCTCTCTCTTGTTTCTACACCGCTCTCTTTTCTTTCCATAACTGATTTAGTCACGGGTATAAAATCTCGATTTCTCACGGCCAATCCGTTTTATACCCATACTCAATATATTCATGATTCTTTTTTTTTTTTTTAATCATGCATGGCAAGAAAGAGTTTACGAAAAGAGAGGATGATAGAAGTTTCTATATTAAAAAAAAAAATCTCTAATACCAGATGTAATGATTTTTCGAGATCAATGAAGGTCATTATCATTACATTTTCATTTTGAATTCGAATGTGACCTTTTTGAATTTGTAAGACTGACGCTTTATCGATTAGCTACAACATAAAAAGATTCCTAATCAATCAAGATCATTATCATACTTTAATCAGATATCCCCATCAACCCACGAAATCCCTGGGGAAGATAAATTCCTCCGCCCGTTACAAAAATCTGCAGTAGTTTTTCTAAAAAATTCTAATGTCAGATATAATGATCCTTTCGAGATCAAATGAAGGTCTATTTCAATAAATTTTCATTTTGAATTCGATTATGAACTTTTGAGTTTTAAAAAATACACGCTTTATCATTAGCTATAACATAAAAGATACCTACTCACGACCTTATAATACTTTAATTAGATAATCCCCCACTACAAAAGCCCCGTGGAAGATATCCCTTCCTCTCGCACGACGGTCGAGTCATTATCTCTAGTGCAAATAACTCTCTTAGGACTGGTCAGTTGATCGACAGATAGCTCCATCTCTGGATTGGAGTTTGAAAATGAATTTAAAATTGTATTCTTTCTTCCAAATACTGGTATATAGCGTGTCGATTTGCAAATGGTCTTTGCAGGGCTTCTAAGGGAACTTTTAACGTGGAATTCAAATATGCCCATCTTGGTTCATGAATTCAATCACTGATCATCTGGATATTTGCATCAAAATCAAATCGGCAGGAAATAATCTCCCTAATCGATTAACTCCAGAGTCCGGAGACCATCTAATGAGCTTAAAGACTAACCGTTCAGACATTTTTTCTTTATTCGTATTCGTGGTGAAAACGGGTTGGCACACATTCTTGCCTAGAAAGAGTGTCAGAAGGAGTTGTGAAATACCGGTACAGTCTTGAAAGGAGACAGGGACACTTCCGACGGACACTCATTTTTTCGTGCGTCGCGTTAAAGCACGCAAGTCAATGGGGATTTCGTCGTCAAGGGAATCGTCGCCCAGCGTCCAAGGCGAACTCGTTAAGAAAACGAAGCCCGCGAGCCGCTCCGCGGACCCGGCCTCCGTCGACCCTATCATCGACGGAGACGTCCGCTCTCCGTGGAAAATGCAGACCCTGCCCAAATGATTTACAGGGAGCGCGGACGGCAGCACGGGCGGATTCCTTACAGTAATAATATAGTGATAGTATTTCTCACAAACTAGTGCAATATATGCTCAACATGTACTCTCATTTAGTGAGACACATTTTAACTATCTATCACTCTTATCAATGCATGTATGACATGAGAAGATGAACTAACCATCTTCAAAAGGACTATCTGATCTTCTGTCTAATTCCAGTCCTCTGTGCGGTCTATGACGACAGTCTGGACACTTGTACGGTGTGGGCTGGCCTGCAGCCTTGCTCTGCTGATACTTGCTTATTACTGTCCTGTCATCACAGTCGGCATGAACAAACCTGAAAATATCAACAAGGCATCTTACGAGTCAGTAAGAACATATCAGATTCAGATTAAAAGTAGATGATTTTCAACTTGAAAAATATGAAAAGGCAGGTGCTCTACCAACTGCATGAACAAACCTGCAAATATCCACAAGGGATCTTATGAGTCGCCATGAACATATCAGATACAGGTTAAAATATACATAATATTCAATGTCAACGATTCTAATTCTATACTTACTATAAGAAAATGTGCATGAATATTTTTTCTCTTGAAATAGGGAAAATCTCAAATCATCATCTTTAAACCAACATTTCAATAGAAAACTTATTTTACATTTTCAATTTGTTTGAAAGAGAGAGGTCAATACGTGGTTGCCAACTTATCTTATAGAAGTGACAATAGGCTGAGAATAAAGACATCTCATTTTATATTTGCATGAATATAAACTTAATAAATAAATAAACTTTATGTAGTAGTTTCCTACCTATTGCAGAGATGACAGTTGACCATGACTTTGTGCGTAGTATGATGCCTGTAAGCCTTGCCACAGATAGGGCAACAGTAGCCCTTGTTGCGTTGTTGATAGCAGCTATCACAGACCGTGTAGTTATGATGCCATCTGGAGCTAGGGCCATTACCTGGCGTCCTTGCACCACAATCTGTGCATACCCTACATGTCTGAGAATGCAATGAACAGTAACAGAGTCGGTTAGCTTCAGCTTCATTTCCAATCTCATTTACAGCAGTTTAACAAAATGGAGGAAATAGTTGAAATTTAATCCACACCATCAATATCTTTAGCAACTTTGAAGGTATATTTGAAAATGTGCCAGAATGAATCTTGATTACACAAACATTTTCATCTATACATTTAACCCTAAAAAGACTGGGCTATTTTGACACACATAAAGACTGGGGGGGGGCTCATTCAGCCCCCCCCCTAAGATCTCGGCCGTTGAGCGCGTGATCGCGCCGAAAATTGGCACGCGCGTTACCCACGGCATCCTCTCCAAAACCGAAGAGTCATATTCTCCGAAAAATTTCTTCACTAATTAATTATGCTAATTTATGCGTAAAATCTAAGATTTGCTCTAATTAATTAAATAAAGCTCTAAAAGTGCTAATTTTTGGTTTACAGGCTCTTTGTAGGCTTCTGGTGAAATGGGTTTTAAAAAAAAATCTGTATCAAGATTTTTTTCTTATGTATTCTATTGTTTTTAAAATTTCTTATGTATTTCTTTGTTTTTCGACTTTTTGTTTTTTATTGTTTTTTCGATGGAAATCATTGGTGACACTATTTTAATCATAAACAACCTTAAATTAATTGATTTTAATCAGTTAAAGAGAAAATAATGATACATTTATGAATTTTGGCTGAAAACACAATTTGTATTGGATTTGTACACAAAATCACGTATTTGAGCTACTTTGGGTCTGACGCACGGTTACAAAATGTTACGTAATTTCGGAACCGCGTACCCGGGCATCGCAAATTTGGTCTCAAAAGTTGCGCGAGACTTGAAAGAAAATAGTCATGAAGTCTCGCCCAATTTTTTTTCCGCGTTGCAAAGTTATCGCGAAAAATGTCGAGGGGGGGGCTGAATGAGCCCCCCCCCAGTCTTTTTAGGGTTAAGAAAACTGGTAAATACATTTTGATATTGTTTGGTGATAATACCTCTAATTTCATTTAGGTCACCCTGCTCAATGGGTAATGCTAAATCATAACTTCAAGATCATTAATTCAGCAAGGAAAGTCTGGTTCCTGGCGTAAATATTCATATTATGAATGAAAGCGCCATAAAATCTTAAAAAACAACAACTCCTCCTCTGAATACGACTGGCATTATACCTATTATTATCTTTTGATACAAATAATGCATCACAATCAAATGGAGCCGACAAAAAAAACATCACAATGCATGTTTGAATCTGATCTAATATGATTATGGATAACTTACTTTGCATTTCCAGCCATTCTTTGGAATGGTAATCATGGCTGGTTTGAGGCAAAATGTGTGATAACCCTTGTCACAGGTATCACACACAAGCATCTTATTATCATCTCCAGGTTGCCTGAAACACAAAGAAAATATAATTTTATTGACAGTTTTTTTTTTAATTCATAGTATTGGACTATTGCTCTTACTGACTGTATAAGGGGTTATTTTTTAGGTGGTTTTATTTCGTTAATTTTGCGAGTCAATGTTCACAATTTCCACTTCAACATAAGGTAATGTTAAGTAATGAAAACATCACAAGAATCGCGAAATTATCCACTTGTGAATTTTCCAAACTAGTCCAAAATCATGAAATTATCTGTACGTAAAAATGTTGCCTCAGTAGTTGATACATTTTCAACAAAACATGTTTGCTACAAACATGGCTAGATTACATGCAACATATAACAAAAACACCTATCATTGACTAAAACATTATTAAGAGAGTGTGACTCTGATTAACACCTTTTTTATCGCAACCACTTTAAAGCTAAAATTGTTGGAGAATACATTGAATTTGATAATTTATTTGAGTAAGTGTATCTTGTGAGTTACAAACACCAATCAGAAGTTATGATGAGGATGGTCTTCTTTAATGGTATGTTTATAATCAAAATGAAATCGTGATGACCTTAATAATGATAATGGTTTTGTACGCCAACCTACCTGCAAGTTTGGCAGATCTTACAGTTAGGGCACTGCCAGCCTGCCCTAACTACAGGGTCAATGGAGACGGCTGGATCGAGGCAAGAGCCATGGTAGTGCTGTCCACAACTAGTGCAGAATAACGACTCAGAGAGATTACCAGGTAGGTCGCAGATGGCACATTCTAATTCCTCCATTTCAACTACAAGAATAAGAAGTATTTGAGAAAGAGAATAAGTTCAATTAAATTCAACTAAAAACGGTTTATTCATAAAAACATGTGTCGCAACCAGAAGCCGCATACAATATAACAGTTGATTTCATTCATTCTTGCACAAAGTGGTTGCATAAAGAATAGAAATAAATAATGTTGCCAAAAAGCCAAATTGGATTACTTGTTCCATGTCAGGCAGACTTTTTATTAATTGCATGTTTTAATGAATAAAAAACACAATCATAACATATACAGATCATTATTGATAGATGGAAAGAAAAAAAAATCAATGTGTCAGGAATACTTAGTAGTTGAGAAATAAGATGAAGCTCAAACAGGGGTATAATCTATTGGAAGTTGTTGTATGGTTGGTTAGTTGGTTGACGGGGTGTAACAATCAGATATATTATAAGATGTGTGTAGGAATGTAAGCAACCTCATTGGCCAACTGACATCATGTGGGGTGTGAATATAAATTTCCCAGCATGCAAAACTAATTGAGACTCGGGATAAGATCAGAGTCAACTGCAATTTTACAGAGTTGACCGAATGCGTATAATTCGCATATTATAGACTGCAAGCACTGAATATACTTACCCCTCTCTTCTGCAGATTCCAGATGCTCTGGGCATAACAGAATGAGAGACTTGATACCCTATAGAGAAAAAAATGTCAAATTAACCCAAATACAATGCAAAAAAAAAAACAACAACAAAAAACAGAAAGTCATAGCAGACTAGCATCTCAAAATGGAAGGACAAAGCCAGGCTACAGTAAAAGTGACAAGAAGTACACTATGCTATAAATAATTCCTCACCCCTTTAAGTATTTTTCACTTTTTTAAAAGATATTTTCCATGGTGTATCACAACATAAGAGTTTGAATCGTTAAATTATTACACTCTACTTTTCTGCATGCATTACTCTATCAACAAGTCCACTAGTACAGTGACCAATTGGCAAGCATTGTGTGTTTAAATAATATAATAATCCACAGCCTACAGTACATGTTTCACTAAATATCTTATACGGTTATATTTCGCATTAATAAAATGATACAAGATAATAAGACTATGCCTAAAAATCACAGAAATATGGGATATAAATATATATTCATATAGTAAATAGTGGTAGTATTTTAAGAGTTGTGATTGGTTGAAATGATGTCACGTGTAATTCACGTTTTTGTTATATTGAACGGTTTTTGTTATATTGAACGTTTTTTTTTTTGTTATATTGAACGGTTATTTATGTTGTAGGATAGGGAATCTAGTGAGGGGTGGATAATTTACTCCTCAGACCTGCTTTTAATTTTCCCGCATAGGATGGGGTCATGTCTGGGGGCTGTACTTTTTTTTTAATGGGGGCTATTTTTTTAGTGGGGGCTTTTAGAGAGGGTATTATTTATTTTTTTTGGTGGGGGCGCACATTTTTATTATTTTTTTTGGTGGTGGAGGACTTTTAAAATTAAATTTTTTTCTCGAAATGTCACATTATAAAAAAAAAATAAAAAAAAATGGGGGGGGGCGCCCATAAAATTTGGGGCCAATTTATTTATTTAATTTTTTTTTTCTTTTTTTAGAAATGTCACATTAAAAAAAAAAAAAAAAAAAAAAAAATAAAGGGGGGGGCGCCCAAAAAATTTAGGGGGCCGATTTTTTTTTTTTTGTTATTATGAAATTCATAGAAAAAAAAAAAAAAAAAAAAAAACACGGGCCCAAAATTTTTTTGGGCGCCTCCATTTTTATTTTAAATTTTTTTTAATTTTTTTATTTTAAATGTGACATTTCGAAAAAAAAAATAATAAAGAGTTCAAAAAAAATGCCCACTTTTTTTTTTTGGGGGGGGGAGCTAAATTTAGGGGGCTTTTACTATAATAAATAGTGCATGCTCTATTAATGATCAACATTACTGACTTGTGAACTCCAATACTAAATTATCCCTCGTGCACCTCTATTCCACCTCGCCTACGGCCTCGGTCAAATAAAGTTGCCCTCGGGATAATTTAGTATTTGTCGTGCACAATCTAGTATGTTGATGGTACAGCATGCACTATTTATATAATATTTGTTGTAAGATTACCTGAAATGAACCACTGCTTGCAGCACATGGGTAGTGATAGACCCTGTTACAGCCTTGCTCCACACAGAAAATAGTGGCTCCAAACCTGTGACAGTAACTGCAGCGCTGTGTAGAGGGAAACAAGATTTAACAGTCATAATATATGTAGTGTTTGTCTAAGACTCAACAACTTTGATGCCCTTGTTTATAAGTCAGTATTTTATCTTGGTTGATGTTGGTTGATCAAGTCCATCTCCACAGGAGAAATTTAACGGTCTCAAAAAATTAAACAATTTAGATTTAAATAACAGCAACAGGTGATCAGTTTACGACACTGTGTAATTTACCTACATTTTTTTAATGATATAGATTTATTGATAACGTACTGTATTCGCCGTTATTTTCGCATGATAATTTTTTGCGCTGAGCGCCCTCAAAGATTGTTCACAGGTTCTTGAATTCGCGCTGCATGTTCGTAAGCACGCAATTGAACGTTCCCAATACATGCACAAAAAAGCATGCTCATACATTCGGGTGCAGATCTCCATGCGAAATCCGCGAAAAACTAATATACCGCGAATAGTTCCACGATTACAGTATATCAAAGGATTACTTTACTTAAAGTGAAAACCCTAGATGAGCATCATACCTGAGTGATCCCTGAGAATACAGCCTTATCTACATTGAGGAGTTGAAAGTTCTCGTTTTGGCACACACCATCTGACCAGGCAGCACAACAATGATGTGCTGTTGTGTGACCTGTCAAGAAAATAAGCAATCAAGATGATGGTATACAATATGAATGTTCTCAATCATGCAGGTAAATCAAACATAAACTGATAATTTAAACTGTTCAATTGGACTTATGTACATGTTTTGAGGTACTGTACATATAAAACTGTGGTAACCATAGGCAAATCTTTATCACTTCTTGTCATAATTATCAAGATTACTTAAATTTGGTTGGTACTTAACACTGCATTTTTTGATTGATTCTTTTTTTAATTTTTAGTTCGAATAATAAATTCCAACATATATTTAGCAAATACATATATTTTATTCATGTACACAATGAGATTGACAATATAAAATGTTCCTAATCCTCTAATGAAGCTTATTGACCCATTGACGATAGAATTTGGCGTTTCCTGTTGTATGGGGAATGAGAGAATTCAGTCGTCAATGGGTTAACACTCATACATTTATAAAATAAATTAATATTCACAAATTATATTCATAAACTATATCATATCAATTTGTTGTACAGAACAAATATGAAAAATCAAGTCTGATGAGACTTTCCTTATCCTGTGATAGCATTATTTTGATATACCTGTTGTTTCAAAGAGAGCATGTAGATCTGGTTCTTCAGCATGCCCTACACGATTCAATTCATCCAATCCTTCTAATGAAGGATCCTTCACAGAATCAGGATTACTCCT
Source organism: Paracentrotus lividus (assembly GCA_940671915.1). NCBI lineage: Eukaryota > Metazoa > Echinodermata > Echinoidea > Camarodonta > Echinidae > Paracentrotus > Paracentrotus lividus. The sequence goes on along the minus strand of CALNVZ010002100.1, from coordinate 51,584,447 downwards.
ACGAGGTGATTTACTTCGATCTTTTTCCCTATTGCAAGATAACACAAAACACATTAATAATATCTCAATGGATATAAAGAAGAACAAGACAAATACAAAGCTAGCATCTCATATATGCTCCTAGATGTATCTTAAAACAGTAATGTCATGTGACATATGACCTCATTACTCTGAAGATGTAATATTTTTAAAGATTTAATTCTTTTCCTATTTTGTTCTCTTCAAGTTTGAAGTTCATATTTCCTTTTGTGGCTGGCAGAGGAGTGTAAGAGTCTTTGTATAGCATGACATTTTCATGCTGTGAAAAGCAGTTACACCCTTCTGCCAGTTGCAACAACTTATTTTAGAAAGTGGTCACATATCACTGGCATATCTACTGATGTGACTCGTACTACTTCTTTCTCAGCCAAACTTGACATGTATTTTTTGTTAGTGTGTGTTAGTGCTTTGTCCTTGTCTGTTATTGAAACAAAATTTTGTTTAAAACTATACCTGAGAAAGAATTGAAATCTGTTTGATGTCAAAATATTATAGGCAACCAAGTATTTATGTGGAGATGATATCTGCCTGCATATTTCGGGCTTAGAAAGGGAGGCATTTATTTCAAATACACAGAAAAGATGACTACACAGAAAGATGACTACAGAGGATATTAAATGTTCAGTGCATGAAACTGATGCAAACAAGGTGGTGACGGTGGATGGAAAAATGTGAAAGAAGTTGAATCTTTTAACTTTCTTGGCTCGTATATAAGCAACAAAGGAGGAAGTTCTCAGGAAATCAAGAGAAGACTAACCATGGCGAGATCATCCTGTATTACCTTAAGCGATATATGGAAGGACAGAGGGATATCGAAAGAAACTAAAATACACATTATGCAAACGCTTGTTTTCCCAATTGCACTGTATGGATGTGAGACATGGTCGGTGGGAATGGCTGATAGGAAAAAAATATTAGCGTTTGAGATGTGGTGTTGGCGGAGGATGCTGAGAATATCCTGGACGGAGCATAAGACAAATGAATACGTACTTAACCAAATTGGGCAAAAACCTACGGTGGTTAAAGATAGATCGTAGTAAATTGCAATATTTTGGTCATATATGCAGACGAAAGGATGATAACATTGAAAAAATAATTATGCAAGGTTGCATTGAAGGTAGTCGTAGACAAGGCAGACAGAAACTGAGATGGACAGATGGCATAAAACAATTAACAGGCCTCTCCCTAGTTGCAGCTCATCGCCTGGCACAAGACAGAGCAATTTGGAAAAGCATCATCAACATTGTCACAAAGGGTCAGACATGACCTGTATGACATCGATCGATCGCATGAAAACTTACCCCTGTCCTTGTTTGGATGCCTTAGGAGGTCCTCTGGCTCGTCTCCATGTGAGATGTTTCTGACTCCTCTCATGTGGATTATAAGGAGCATCATCTTCATAGTTCCTTCTGGACCTGGGGAGAGGTTTCTTGAAGGGATTGAAGCCTGGGGTGGAGTCGAATCGCAGTAGATCTCCCTGCCCGAGTAAGCTACGCTCACCACAGCAGCATAATGAACAGATCGGATCACTGCTACTGAATTGAGAAATCACACAGATACACCGTAAATGTGGGAAAACATTTAAAAGAATACTCTCACTAGGACACAATAGAAGCATATGTGTAGAAGCTGTGTAGAAGCATGTGTGTCAGAATAAACTGCACTTGTGATACACAGTATACACAATATATTGATACACGTCACAAGTCACATTAAAGCTCATGTATAGTTTTGGGAGAACATATTTTTTGTTTTACTTCCATAGCAGAATAATATAAATTAATACCTCAAATAACCCCTGTGTTCAAAATTATTTGTTATAAAATCCACTCTAAGACCTGAATTTAGCAACAAAACTGTGTAAATCGATTTGTTTCTGGGCCGTGCCTAAACAGGATCACACTGGGGAGAGTGCAATGTGCAGTTGTTTGTGTGCAAAGTATATGCTATTGATACACAGACTGATACACACAGAATGCCCACACGCCATACCAGTCAGCAGTGGTGTGGCATGCCCAGAGTTCTGGGTGAGAGTGAAGGAAGTATGGCCTCATTTTGATGAATATCTCCCCATGTTTATGCTAACTATAACATATCATGAAAAGACATGCATGGCACATGGTTATATTACTTGCCCATGTATTGATATGTTATTGGGACAATATTAGGACAAGTAGAGTAAGTTTTTGAAAAATGCAATTTTCTCTACAATAACTATACTTGGGCTTTAATACTGTCATTACAATCTACTACATTACTGATTTTGATCAGGTAAGATAATACTTTCCAAAAAAACAAATTTTAACAGAATTTAGAGCTCAAGTAAAGAGAAATAATGAAGAACTTACCCATTATTACATTCCATAGGATCATCATCATACTGGTTTTCATCCACTAGACCCATCCCATAACCCCCTGTATGCCCCGGGCTGACCCCTCTATGGCTCAACTCAGGAGATGTTACCCCACTGTCCGTTGCAGCACTGTAAGAATCCAAAGACCTGACAAGTGACTGGTCACTACTAGTTCTTTCCACTAATTGTTCTGAATTGTCAATCATATTGGACATATCATCACCAGGGTCATCATCATCTGGGTCCTCGTCCAGTGATTCATTGTCCATTGTTAGTTTGTTAGAGGGATCGACCTCCAAGTTGCTTAGAGTTGTATCCATGGTTATTGCAAGATCTGTAGGTTCCTCTTCACCACCATCATCCACTCTACATGTACATAACGACAATATATTTCAAAATATAAGTAAGTCTTAAAATATACATTTAGAGATTTTAGAATGAATTATGTAGCCTACATTTGTGTATAATTTTATTTCTAAATGGACACTAAAATTTTCTGATAGGAAAAGTACTTGTTTTGATACTTTAAAACATGATGCTTGCAATATGAGTTTATTTGAGTAGTAAATTAGTGCAAATCATTCAAATGGGCCTATATTCTTAAGACTATAGTCGAGGTGGTGCTTTACAAGGCTGCTGGTTCATATCGGCTTCAAATGACATTAAATCAACCTCAAAAATCAAGGAGACATTTAAATGGTTAATAGTTAAAAACATAAGGATATTATCTGGACATTGTGTAAGCAAGCTATTTAGAACTTTAGAAGTAGAATTAACCTCAAAAACTTCACCTTTACACTTGATAAATGAATAATGCCATGCCCATGGTCAGTGATGCCAGCTCTAGGGTTTTACTCATTGGGCTCGAAAGCATTCAAGTCCACGTATAGTTAAAATTTCCAAACGTTAATTCTCAGGAAAGTACATAAGCATGGTATTTAAAGTAAAGAGAGCATACCTGAGGCCTCTCCTTCTTTCATTGACATTGAATGTTTCACGTTTTGGCCTGCCTCTTCCTCTCCTTTGTGGAATGCTTTCCACATCCATTGATACCTATTCAGTCAAAATAGAAATCAATGAATAAGGGTAAAACATGTTCTTTAATTTAAAAAAAAATATATTCATGGGGTCAGGTTTACACATGGCTATTCTTGAGACAAAATGGCTCAATATTTGTGGATTGTGTACAAATTCAATGGATATTGGCATTAATCATCAAATTTATAATGATACTATTTTTCATTCTAATTGGTTTATGTAATTGGGAGGGAAAAAAATACATAAGAAATTACATTGATTCAAGAATTTGGTTTCTTAGAATTGTCAAGAATGCTAAAAAAAATCTAACAAAAAATAGCATTTTAAGGGCTATATTAGCCATTAAGAGCAAAAAAATTATGTCACGCATAAATTGTCATGACATAAAACAATCATTTCAGAAAAATGAAGTTTACAGTCTTGTATTTTACATCACTCGCACGATCGGAGACCAAGATCTTAGGAAGACTTAAGCTTTGTTAAATTTTCTTAATAATTTAAAATCATTCAAAAACATTGTTGAAGTTTTTAACAATAGCAGTCATTTCATTTTTAATTGATACACAAAGAGTCTATTTGCTGTCATGGCTGTTTATATCCAGGGATGAGATTCCCACAAAAAGTTGAGAACCGAATACCAAACACTAGAGGGAATTTAGTCATGCCTCATTAATGACAACTCACCTCAGATTCTGGCTTATGGCCAAGTCTTTTCCTGCGTCCTACATGTGTATGAGAAAACAATAAATTTGACAATTTGACAATTTCTATCAAAATACAAACATAGAGTGATACTACTTACATGTACATCACATTAGCGTCCATTTTTAAGTATCAATTTGTAAATTGTACATAACATTAACATGTACTTGAAGATAATTGTGTACACTGTACAGAATTCACAGTAGCAATATTAGCACAAGAAATTTTTACTATGGTGTCATCTGTTCAATACGTAATATCATTATTGTTGAACATTTCAAATATGTTACACATACAACAAATAGTGATCTTTAGTTTGCATCAATTTGAGGCAAGACGTACATTGCGTTGATCACAAAGAAATTAATTTCTTGTCAAAACGTTTATATTTTGCACATGTACATTGTGAATGTACATGTATAGGGTTCAAGTGCTTGAGTGGGTAACAAGTTAATATGACCAAAATTATTTTTAAAATGGTAGCAATTTTTATTGTTTCTGAGGAACTTTCCTATAAAAATGAGCAAAGAAAATGGGACTCGATTTGAAATACATTGAAATACATTTTACATGTTACAGTTCATACACTACCCTCCAAAAGATTGGGTACACCTGATGCCAGCTATACATGTTTTGGATCATTTTAAGGCATTTTATGTCCAGTATTTCAGTCCAATGATGTTTAAGTACAAAAAATACATTATGCAACCAATATGCTTCACGCGTATCACAACAAGTCTCCTTGGAATTCAGAAATTAGTCAAAAATATGCAAAAAGTGCAAAAACATGATTTTGCACTAACTTATTAAATCATTGAAAAAATAAGATCTCGGCCAATAATGGTCAGATCAATGTAAAATTTTGCATGGAGGTTGAGGCACATGTGAAATATAACCCTGTATTTGTTTGTATTTTGAGACAACAATTGATTAATTACTATTATTTATGAAAATTAAGAGTCTTATTTTTAAACATTTATCAATATTTTGTTTTAAAAATTGCTATGAAGCCCAATTTCTTGTTAAAAGTTGCTGAGTATTATAGTCAACAACATTGTGATTAAAAAATTAGAGTTTTAGGTGCATTCCTTTGTATTCTTTTGTTTTGATACTTTCTATTGTCTTCGATTGATTTTGTTTTAATGTATTCATTAATGTTTTTGTGTCTTTTATGTTTCAGAAATGTTTCTTTATTGATTTCATGACATCCAGGATGATGCTAAAGGCCTTTTAGATAAAACTAGATGCAATTAAGAACGTTGTAAGACAATTTAGGGGATAGGTGCATTCAGTACACAAATGGGCAATAATAGAATTTTTCGTTATTTTTAAAATTTCCTAATTACACGTCAAAACAATGGTTCCTTACTTAAAAGCTTTTTTAAATAAAAGCTGAATTATGTCTATTCTGACAGGGGGAGGGGTCTCGGCCAATTTACACCACTATAAAACAACCATGACTGCTGCGCAACCGCTGCCAACCCCAAATATGCCCTTTTGCGACTTTTTCCTTTAAAGTGTAGTGTAACTATCGTTTAAAACAAACTACACACTGTGTTGTTAGGTGATACAACATTGTATTATTGCATGTCAGACCTAAATAGAATGTAACCATTTTGCTTTCATTTTCAAAATATAAAAGAGCCCAAATATTAAGAAATACATAAAAATAAAAATAATAGAAGACAAAAGAAAGTAATAAAACAAAAGAATACATAAGAATTCATTAGAAACTTCAAACTTTTTACCAAAATGTTGTTGACTATTACACTCAGCAACTTTCGAAAGGAGATTAGACTTGATTTTTAAAAAAATAAAGCCAAATATTGATAAATATGTAAAAATACACTTAATTTGCATAAATATTAATAATTAATAGATTTATTTTTTAAAAACACAAACAAACACTGCAGCACTATATTTCACATGATTGGATTATTATCGACGGAGATATTATATTTTTTTAATAATCCAACAAATTAGTGCAAATTCATGTTTTTGCCCTTTTGCATATTTTGGCGAATTTCTCAATTCCGAGGAGGCTTTGTTCGATAATTATGAAGTATATTTGTTGCATAATGTATTTTTAGTACTTCAACAGCATTTGGGCTGAAATACTGGATATAAGATGCTTTAAAATGATCCAAAACATAGCTGGTATCAGGTGTACCCAAACTTTTGGAGGGCAGTGTATGTGTTAACAAAATTGTATAGACATTTTTTTCAAAGCTAAATTTTTGGATTTGTCATCATAAAAGTAACCTTTTTCACCAGAGCTATTTCTCTGTGCTCCATTGCATATATTTACCTCACAAATTTATGTCTATTCATAATCATATCAATTATACAATAAGAAAATTGTCAATATCTTATCACATCAATTATAGAGGTTATGACAGTACATGTGCATGTGCAAATATGTACAACAATGTATTACTAAATTACAGCTTAAAATACACAAAGATGAATTCGGTTTGGGTGACGTTTTGTCTTGTGGCGGCCATGGCTGGGGGGCGTTCAATGTTACTACGCATGCTTCATGTGTACATATGTGTAACTAAGGAAAATGTACATACGCGTAGACATAAGCGCACATGGTGCATGCGTAGTACAATGGAAAGCCCCCCCCCCCCAGCTCAGGCATGAGACAGAGAAATTTCTACAAAAGAGGAAAATTTCAAAAAAGAGGAAAATTGCTACCAGTGAGGGAGCGCAGCGACCGAACTTCCTAGGGGTGGGTTCGGGAGGGGGGTTCCCCCTCCCGCAGAAAATTTTGCAATTTTAGGTATAGAAAATTCATGATTTCTTTGGCTGCAACTTCGTCAAATCAATCTCTGTGTTCCAAGTCTACACACAGTGAGAGCGGAAAATATTTCCAGAATACACAATGAAAACACCTCCGCTATCTACATGCGGGGAAAAAAAAAAAAAAAAATGATTTTTTTTTTTTTTTTTTTTTTTTTTTTTTTTTTTTTTTTTTTTTTTTTTTAGAATTTCAAAATCGGCGGAAATCGGCGGATCCGCGGAGAAAAATCATGCCTGCATGGCGGGCACGTAGAGGGCTCACCTCCATGAAACGCCACCCGAATTCGTCTATACTTTCAGTAACTGATATTACTGGTGATGCAAGCTAATACATTGCATTGAACATACACACATGTATACAGATATCACTTGCATAGGTTTTTTTTTCTTTTTTTTCTTTTTTTATTTATTCATTATTATTTTTAAGAAGAGGGTTAGCATAGCTTTGAAATTTACACACGGGCACTGTCTCACCTGACATAATCTAATCAGCTCCAGTATATGGTTAGTGGACCAGCAGAGAGAGCTTAGATATTTAGTACAGCATGGTAATGGCAGAGTAGATGTGATGATGAGAGAGCGATGGAAAGGGCGAGGATAGAGGCCGGTGAGACAATATCTATTAATGATGATAATAAATACGCAGAGGGGATTGAGGATAAAACAGCAATGAAAATATTTTATCGCAAAGTTTATATGAACCCTTTTTTTTCAAGTTTTGGTCTGCAATTGCAAGGGTGTGTTCATGGTCAGAAAAAAATTTAAACAGGAATTGATCATGATACAAAGTAACACAATTACAATGTGTTGATTGCCTTTATATTTCCCGCTCTCAAAAACTAACTTCAGTGCAGCTTGCATTCGCAATGGTCATGAAGAACATAGAATCAAAGCTGATCACTCTTCTTTCAAAATGCTCTTTTCAACGTTTAAATTTTTCGTCAGAATGGAGATCTGAAAAATGTTTAAATTTACGACTTTGAATGAGTGACAATAAACACACCCTTTATTTCTCCACACTGTACATGTATGTCTGTTTTAAATCATGTTTTGTATCATGATTCATGTTCCTGTTTAAATTTATTGTTTTGACCATGTATGCACCCCAATTCTTCTATATTGTTTGATAAACTAGAATACAGGGATAATGTTAAAGGGGACCATTCACCAAATAGAATTAGAGCAGTTCTTCCATTGTTACACATAAAATCACCAAAATATATTGAGACATTTGATGGTAAAGGATCCAAGAGCAAACAAGTACATTTGTAAATCAACGTCACATTCACATGCATCAACTTTTTTTACTCAAAATTCATTTTAACAACTTGTTGGAGTGTAAATGATTTCCAAATCAACTTCATGCAGGCATGGGACCCAATAGTGAATACACTGATTGTGTACAGAATAACATTTTAGCGATTAGTACTGTGTCTAACAGAATGCAGAACAGTCCCGTACAACACAGTACTGACTTTATTTTTGTAATTTCGCGAGGCAGTCATCGTGAAAATTTCCACTTCAGTACAAGGCTATTTATAGTAATCAAGTTATCACCAAAACCACGAAATTTTGCTCTCGCGGATTTCCCAAATTGGTCCAAAATCGCAAAAATAACTGGACGCGAAAATATTGGCTTATACAGTATATTATAGACCACTGTGACCCATGACTGTTAAAGGTAGTGTCATCCTTTTTCACAAATTGAGAAAACTAATGCAACTTGGTATAACTTGGCATCAACCTATACTGCCTATTCAATCTTACTGTCATAGGTTGCCTAGATTCAGTAATATGAAACGAAAATCTGACTAGCAATCTAGACCAGCTCTCCATCAATATACACACTGCGCATCAGCGTGCATTATTCTCTGCGCTAACGGTCAACGGTTCACACCGTACGGTATATTTTTCGAGGTTCGAAAAAATAGGAATGAATTTTGATAATCGCAATATAATGACAAACATACACATTTGAGCTTAATCATGTTGTGGGAAGATAGTCATTGATATATACTACTATATCCTCTCAAAAACTAGAAATGTAATATTTTTGCCTGCAATAGGATGACACTACCTTTAACATATAAAAAATTACATACTACAAAATCTATTCAGATTGTATACCTATACTGCTATAGTGATAACATCGATAATAATATATCGATTAATAATATAACAGTTCATCATGCCTCAACTACTTCTTGTGTTGCCATAACAATGCAAATATCTGGAATTTCACAAGTTGACCTCTGTTACCCTTGTCCTTTGACCAACATATTCCACAGTCAAATAAAATCATCTTGTATAGTCATACCTCGTTTACACTGTGACTCGGGTCGCGGGTTCGACACGGCAATCGTGCTCGACACAGCAATTTTATGCCATGTAAACGGGATCAGTGTGATCCGCGACCCGGGTTCGACACGCCTTTTTTGCTCCGCCAAAATCGTAGGTTTCGATCCGGGAGGCAGGTTCGCCACGGCAATTTCTATGTGTGTAAACAGAAAGCCGTGTCGAAGTCGATGATCTTGAGGTCAGATATGGAATTTGGCTATACATCGCAACACACATTAATGACGTCCCTTACTTCCGGTCATGATCTGGGAGCCGTGTTGAACTTGCCTTTTTTGTTGTGTATAAACACAATCAAAAGTTCACTCTTTGCAGTGTCGAACCCTTCCCTTGGATTCGACACGAGAGCCGAGTCTCAATGTAAACGCGGTATTATTCACACTATCACTAAGTATAAAGTTCATACCTCAATCCATTCTTGAGATATCATAGATCTACATGTAATAACTAGGCCAATACCTGGAATTTCAAGTTGACAATCGTGACCCTTGACCTTTCACATACATGTACCTTTTCCAAAATCTATCCAAGTCGTCTTATACCTACAGTATACACTGTAGTTACATGGTACCTACTTTCATCAAGTTTGAATTTCTCTGGTGGTTCTTAAATATCACAATAACAAGGAAACGGGGCTACATGTACATATTTATATGGATGGACTGACAAATCCAAAAGCATGAAGCCTCAAGTGCCAGATTCACTGGCCAGGGCCCCGTAACACAAAGGTTTGCGATCAATTGCAAATTTGAAAAAGCTTTTCTGATTGGTTGCTGGTCTGTCTGTTGAACAAAATGCGAGTATAACAAAGATCTTGATTGGCTATTGCCATTTAGCGATTGATTGCAAACCTTTGTGTTACGGGGCCCAGGAATGTGAGTGACCGCAAATAACATAAAATTAAAAGAATTAAAAGAGCTAAAAATAGCTGAAAAGAGTTAAAATTTAAAGGTAGTGTCAGCCTTTTGCAGGCAAAAATATTAAATTTCTAGTTTTTAGAGGATATAGTAGTATACCAATGACTATATCTTCCCACAACATTATTAAGCTCAAATGTGTATGTTTGTAATATATTGCGATTATCAAAATTCATTCCTATTTTTTCGAACCTCGAAAAATATACCGTACGGTGCGAACCGCTGACCGTTAGCGCAGAGAATAATGCACGCTGATTTGCTAGAAAGCTGAACTCCCACATCCCTGGCTTGCAGAGACATGACAACAACAACAAAAAAATCTCATAAATTTGAACAAAGAGGGAGAAGTTTTGACTGGAAATAGATTTTATCTTTAAAAATGAGCAAAGAAAATGGGATTATTACGGACAGGATTTGTAGACTCCCAATTTTTCTGCTGTTAATCAAAATAACATAAAAGCTGAAAATTTGTTGGATGTAGATTCAAGGCCTAATTAGACAAGCGTAAAAAATTCATACATTTTGTCACCATTTTACACTCTTTTTTTCACATTGCAGTTTTGTTATTTAAAGTAAAGACTAAAAAGGCATGATCGTTGCATGTTTTTATCATCTTCTATCACCCATTAATAAGGGCGCAGGTGATGGAGGCATTGAACTTGGTTATTTTAATCTTTGATAATAGGAAATTTGGGCGCTTATTATGCAGTTTTGTATTCCCTACACACCACCCTAACCCTAGTACGTGGGGGTCGCTGTAAACCCTATCCCTTCACGTCACCGTTAACCTATCCCTTCTCGCGTGGGATAAAAACGCAGTTAGCACCAAAATTTGTCACTGCTTTCGCCAACCGACGTAATTATAGATCCAGGTCAAATTAAATTAGTCGACTCACAAAACCAAGGAAAAATTCAGACTGACCCCTTTTACTTTTATATCAATCTTCTGAAGTTTTAAAATGTCTTTATTTTTTTTACTTTGTCCATTCTTTCACAATCAAAATCACATTCACAATCACAAACACAGTCTGACAGCATCATCACCACACTCAAGAGTCAAATGCACTTTTCTTCAGCTCCTTCCTTCTCTATTTTGGTATTACAAAATACAAGTAAATGAGAAACTCTAAATGCATGCAACTCAAGTGAATTATATTTGTTAACAAGTAGAAACCAGTGATCCAAAATTTTCATCTGTCTCCCGTAAAACAATGTCAATGATGAATGCAAAGCTGCACGCTCAAGCCCAAGCGGACGTGTAATTTGTTAATTAAAACGATGGAATTTACCTGCCCGAACATGCAAAACCAACATTATAAATAATAAATTTCAAGGTAATTATTTAAGAAAATCAAAGAACTTACAACAGTGACACTTTTGCAGGGTGATATCAGGCGGGTTTTGAAGCCCGATCATAGAAACAAAGGGTTTGAATATTTTCATCACGATTACTTGTCTACTGATGATGCCGCCATATTGAATGCCTCTTCACCCTTTGTGACCTCCAAAACAGGGAGATTTAAATGATAAAATGTAGATCCAATATTTTCATCAATATTACTCAAGCTCTTATAATTTAATCAAGTAGTATTACTTTGAATAGTATAATTACCAGGAAACATAAAATAGCTCATAAATTGTCCTAAAAACAATCATTTTACAGAGTTTATAATTCCATACTCTTTCGCGGATGAATCTAATGTTGTGACTGGAGCGACCCTTTTTATTATGTTAATAATCTGGTAGTATGAACAATCTCTGGGATATACACTCGGGATATGACTGTAAATTTCCGTCTTATTTTCGTATTTTCCTTCAATTTTGTTGATTGTGATATAATACTCCATATGATAATTTATACTGAGGACAACTTGATCAATCTTTTCACCACCAGGCCTGGCTGTCTGGTGCTCAAACATGGGTTTATTGAGTGTGATATATTACAGATCGCTCTTCATTGCTGAGGAGGGTATACGAGAGATGCCTGGACGAACAGCAAAAGCGACAACGCACGCCGTCTATACAGGGCCCCACCCCCACTTTCAAAACATGGGCGTTATTATTAGGATAGAATAATAAATATGGTTAGACTGTACTGGCGGTATGTGAAAATAGGAAGCTGGTAATGAGTGGTATCGTTTTTTGTTTGTTTTTGCTTGTAGGCCTAAGCGGTCAAACTCATCAATATTAGTGTTTACATAAAAAATTATATGAATAACAATTAAATATGGAAAAAAAAATATGACAGAGCTAGCTTTACAGTCATATCTCAGATACATTTTTGCAACACGTACACCACTTCCCGAAATTAATGAATGCAGATAAATTATAGTCCAGATTATATTCCCAGACCTTCAAATTTTAACAAAGAGGCATTCAAACAGATAAATTGTTGCTATGTCGGGCAAAAAGGTCATTAGCCCAACAAAACAATTTTGGGCCCAGTTTAGTAGCACAGTCCAAAAGATACTAAATCCACTTGTGGAGATTTTTAGTTTGTATCAATCAGACTTCTAATTCAACATTTTACCGATACCATATAGTCCCCCATAACTAGGCCTATATTATTTAATTTCGGTACACATGGCAGTGCCATTGCTTTCCACCGATTCGACCACAATTTTAAACAATCTAGCTATAATATTTTATTTGTTATAAATTTTTGAAGTTCTAATTTCTATGGATTTTAGTCCCTTTTGGAATGAAACTCCCGTAAATCGTCCATTTCCAAACAAAACACCACATTTTTGCTCAAGTGAACTTTCTAGGGTAAAATAAAATGTATTTTAAAATGTTATTCGGAAGGTGTAGCCTATAAATAAAATAAAAGTGAAAACATGAAGAAAAAAAATCAACAAATTAATTATTTCTATCTCGGTTCAAATATTTCATTTCACTAAATCCAAGAATATTCATAAAATTCTCAAAAATTGGCAAAATCTGTTAAATTCTATTTCAAGATCCTAATTAAACCAAGCATGTGAACAAAAGTCACATAATTATCCTACAGGAACATGAAATTAAGAAATTCATAACCCACTGGATTTAGTCCCTTTTTGGAATTGAAAACGGAAGCTGTTTAAAGAAAAAAAAATGATTTTTTTTTTTTTTTTTTTTTTTTTTTTTTTTTTTTTTTTTTTTTTCCCAATTTCGTTTTTGTTTTAATGCGTATATTGTGCATTTCAATCCCTTGTGCCAGGTGCATTTATTTTCAAAAATTAAATTTTGTCAAAATATGGATTTAGGAGGACTCGGGCTGAAAATCAGATGGTTTGAAATGTACAGTAAAGACAAAAACAACACACTGAAATTTCATCAAAATCGGACGAGGAATAACGAAGTTACATGTAGATCATTAATAAACTTTTTTTTCCATAAGTCTCATGAATGTATATTTAATGAGCAAGCTGATAATGTCATGATGACAGGGCGGCTATCCCAGAGGTTTTTTTTTTTTTTCCGGGACATCCCTATAAAACTCCGCGTGCCGATAGTCGGCAGTGCCTATTAGCTACACCTTTTTAGGTCATCGTTACCCGTTGTCCTACGGTTCCTAGGAATTGTGACCCGGTGTAGTAGGGTTACCCAGGTCGAAAACCAGTTGAGGACCAGTTAAACTAACTGGTACTGGTACCAGTTAACCAGTTAAGTCAACTGGTTTCAATATGGATTTTGGATCACTGGTTTCAACTGGAATGAATTGGAATCAACTGGGACACTCCCATTAAACCAGTTGAAATGCCAGTTGTCAACTGGGACCAGTTAATACCAGTTAAATATACCAGTTATCAACTGGTAACAGGACCAGTTGATTCCAGTTGAACTTACTGGTACTTTTACCAGTTGATTCCAGTAAGGTTGAACTGGTTTCAATACCAGTTAATTCCAGTTGAAACCAGTGTTCCAAATCCATATTGAAACAGTTCAGCCTTACTGGAATTAACTGGGACCAGTTAATACCAGTTAAATATACCAGTTATCAACTGGTAACAGGACCAGTTGATTCCAGTTGAACTTACTGGTACTGGTACCAGTTGATTCCAGTAAGGTTGAACTGGTTTCAATACAGTTAATTCCAGTTGAAACCAGTGTTCCAAAATCCATATTGAAACCAGTTCATCTACTGGAATTAACTGGGACCATTAATACCAGTTAAATATACCAGTTATCACTGGTAACAGGACCAGTTTGATTCCAGTTGAACTTACTGGTACTGGTACCAGTTGATTCCAGTAAGGGTGAACTGGTTTCAATACCAGTTAATTCCAGTTGAAACCAGTGTTCCAAAATCCATATTGAAACCAGTTCAGCCTTACTGGGATTAATTGGACCAGTTAATACCAGTTAAATATACTAGGTTTCAACTGGTAATGGACCAATTGATACCAGTTGAACTTACTGGTACTGGTACCAGTTGATTCCAGTAGGGTGAACTGTTTCAATGCCAGTTAATTCCAGTTAAAACCAGTGTTCAAAATCCATATTGAAACCAGTTCAGCCTTACTGGAATAAACTGGGACCAGTTAATACCAGTTAAATATACCAGTTTCAACATGGTAAGAGGACCAATTGAACTTACTGGTGCCGGTACCACTTGATCCAGTAAGGGTGTACTGGTTTCAATACCAGTTAATTTCCAGTTGATACCAGTGTTCCAAAATCCATATTGAACCAGTTCAGCATTACTGGGATTAACTGGGACCAGTTAATACCAGTTAATATACAAGTTGTCAATGACCAAAATCCCGAAAACAATGAAAAAATGAAAAAGATTGCTAAGTATGTCAACACTGCAATTAAAGTTTCATTCCTAAACACATTTCATTAAAAACAATTATTTACATGTTATATTTGTAATTTATGCAAGAAAACTGCAGTAAAAATGTGTAATCTCATGTGAAATGTGTTTAACATGTCTTCTCGCTCCAAACAGATACTGTCTTGATTTAAATAACAAATCTTTGATCTATGTTGTATTCAATATAAAAACTTCTACAAATCACTCAGAATTCAGACTTTGTTAATATATGTTCAACAGATGTTTATTTCATTCATGAATCTCTCGCCTCCATTCAGGCACTTTGTTCCATTTCATGCAATAATATGAGATCGACACAACATTCCCCTCCTCTAGGAAAGAAGGAACTCTTCCTAATATAGTTTCATTCATAACTTTACAAAGATAATAATCTAGAAGAACCATTGAGTATCCAAACTTTTCATACTCTAGATAAGACCATAATCAAATCCCTTTGGTAAGCACAGTACTTACTTTATCGGTTATTGTACATAAAGGCTTCTGTATTGCATTTACAGGTAACTCTGCCTAAGTCGAATCTTTGGGCAACAAAAATCTGTTCGTTTTAGGAGAAATTTGATGTACAAGAGGTAAATAACACAGGTTTAGTATGATTTGTTCGAAGAAATTTCTCTGACTTAGGCAATTATTCGACTTAGACATGTTCGACTTAGGCAGAGTTGACTGTATATCATACATATCAAAGAACTTTTAAAGGATAATTTTATGACGACATTATACCGAGTTTAAACCTCACTGAGTAGTGTAAGCGTATAGAGACAATATAAGTAATGTAATAGCGTTAAGTTTCAATATATATAAATACTCAAATAAGATGGTACAAGCTAGTGGAAAACAATTTTTTATAGGATGAAGACTAATCACAACCTGGTATTGTTTGGTATTTTCATAAAGCAGGAAAATCAGACTTTCTTCTGCAATTTTTTTCATCGCATATTGGTGCTGTAATTTTGAAATATGACCAGTTTTTTTACAAATTAAGAAAATCTATTTTTCACACAATGTCACATGCCTTTGTGCAAGATTCGCATAATGGCCATGAATTCAGCACTCCAGAACAATAGAAGTGCGTATTTGATTTGTTCCTCCTCAGACAAACTTTAGCATAACTTCTGTTTTACGAAAGCAAATTATACAAAACAAAAAAGTGCATCAGTAAGGAAAATCCTTTGGCTTTAAATTTGGTACCACATACAAAATATTTGCAAAGATTTCACACCTAATTATTTTTCCCCAACTGTACCATTTTTTTTTTCACATACTGTATACACTTGAATGTGGAGTTTGTGTAACATGAAATCAATTATACATTTTTTTTTTTTTAAACTTATTTACACATGTATACTGAACACAAAGTTTGTCTTTACATTCATACACACAAACTTAATCATTTGCCTTCTTTGGCACATACCGGTAATCTTTCATCCAAGCTGGATGTCTTTTGTACATATGTATCTCTGTTCCCCTCTTTCTTTGGGATACTTGTTATCAGTCGACTTAGACTGTACCACTTGTTCATGGTACATTTAGAAGTGAACGTTGTAATTTGGGAGGCATTCCAAACTCTTTGATCTTCCAATATATAAGGACGTATAAGGACCTTTTTTGCCTATAATCCTTTGAGTGGGATATTTGGAATGTCCCTTCTTCATGTGTCTCATGACACACATCATATCCCCCACTTAAGAATGACGAAGTTTTAGCATTCCTTGCTTTGTCCGATTTTGCTTTCTACTTTGCTTGTTGCTTGCTCACTTTCTTGTGAAAATTTTATCGAATTTGCTACAGAATGTTGATGGCATAGTCATTTCCAGTCCATGTAGCAGCTCAGCAGATTTTTGTCGTGGAATTCGATGTCGCTGTGTAGGCATCAGAGAGTAAAGCTCTTCTCTCACTGATTGCTGCTTTTGAAGTGTTTGTTTGAGGACTGTTTCTAATGCTCAAACTCTCCATTAGCAGGCAGGTAGTAAAGAGAATGTTTGTATTTTCTCATGAAAATTCTCATTTGATACAAATTGCACCCCTTGTCAGACATAATTTCTGACACAAAAAAATTGTAGCAAACAATTGTGATAGGAATTTGATGACAGATCTAGATGTAACATTTGACACGGATGCAACTTCGGGCCACTTAAAATAGTAGTCAATCACAACCACTGCGATTTCAACAGACTTGTGTGTTAGAACGCGAGCTTTATGCTACTTTATCACTCATCAACACGCGTAACACTGATGAATAGCTTCTTCTACCATTTTATCGATGCTTGGCCACCATATTCCTGACGTAAGTGTTGCTACATGCGTACTATACCCCGATGTGTGGGATGGGCTCCATTAATCAATTTTGACTGACACACGTAAGGAATAACCACTCTGTCGCCCAAAATAGGCATTGATTAATCACAAATAACTCATTGCGAATCATGTAGAATGACTTCGTGTCA
>CALNVZ010002100.1:51541264-51560149 GCA_940671915.1 Paracentrotus lividus | reverse complement strand
AGGCCCCATGTCACAGTGGAAATTGACAAAAGTTGCCAAAAATTGACAAAATTGACCAAAGTTGCACAAAATTGTACAAAATTGCATAAACTTTTCCACAAAAGTTGCTCAAAATTGCGCAAAGTTGTACAAAGTTGCATAAACTTTTCACAAAGTTGCAAAAAATTGCGCAAAATTGTACAAAGTTGCACAAACTTTTCTCAAAGTTGCACTAAATTGCGCAAAATTGTACAAAGTTGCACAAACTTTTCTCAAAGTTGCACTAAATTGCGCAAAATTGTACTAAGTTGCACAAACTTTTCTCAAAGTTGCACTAAAATTGCGCAAAATGTACAAAGTTGCACAAACTTTTCTCAAAGTTGCACTAAATTGCGCAAAATGTACAAATTTTTCACAAAGTTGCACAAATTGCGTAAAGTTGTACAAAGTTGCATAAACTTCTCACGAAGTTGCACAAAATTGTGCAAAGTTGTACAAAGTTGCATGACCTTCTCACAAAGTTGCAAAAAATTGCGCAAAGTTGTACAAAGTTACATTAACTTTTCACAAAGTTATGCAAAATTGCGCAAAGGTTCACAAAGTCAACATAAATTGTACTAAGTTCCATTAACTTCTCACAAAATTCCACTTTCTTCTCCTTCCCCAAAATGAATTCTAGCTGCACCATTGAGAACACTTGTGCGAAGTTGCAATGCAAAGCTTTGCACGTGTGCATTAACCTAATCGTGCACAATTAAACATGCATCGCAACTGCTGGTATTTGGTATGTTACGTAGAATTTTTAATTATTGTAGATAAAATGAAGCTTTTGAAGCCATTGCTTAATAAACGATAAAAGATTCTACTATGGTGTTAGAAAAGTTGTGAGAATACTTGAACAAATAACACAGCTTGAGTGAGTTTATATTATAGCTTAGTTGCCATCATACAGATACACTGAGAGGATTAATTTTTTCTGCCTTACACTTAAACTTTATATACCCATCATCTTTTGTTATCACTTTTAACTAGTATAACTACTCACTTTCAATGTAAAAAGAAATGGGTCAATTGCCGGTTGTTCATCAATGTTCAAGTATACAAGAAATGAAGGGCACCAATTGTAAATGAAAAAAAAAAAAGACTGGTAAATAAGCTATTGGCAAAGGAAAATAGGTAGTGAAAAAAAGTTAGGCAAGTGAAAAAGTTAGGCAAGTGAAAAGTTAGGAAGTTTGGTACATATCTCAATAGGTTGTGTTATTGAATGTGTTATGCTATTAAGAAAAAACGAAGAATTCAATTCCTTGTGGATTAATTACTTTTGGTAGTTATGTGTATATGGTAGGTACACATACACATTAGATGGCTTTGCATCATGGCATTCCCTTTAGTAACCCTATACAGTACATGGTCTGCATTTACCATGGAAGTAAACACAGTGACCTTGGTAGTATTAGTGTAGTGAGGATGTGGTGTGAAACAAATGCCCATAAGCAATGCAAGCCTTTCAGCTTACACATAGTTTTTGAAAGCAAGAAACTATTTCTGTATAATCACATAATCACGTTCAGAACGGTCTGTGGTAAAGTTAAGCTTGAGATTGTGACCATGTAGACCTTAGAGTGTATCTATCCTGAAGCAGTACTAGTATCTCGGAGTTAACTCTAGCGAGAAAGAATTATGATCTTGAAGCATCAGACTGAAATATTAAAGTGCCGTGTGGACAATACTGGACATGTACAACTCTGGGTTAAAGAGAATAGACATTATACATATAATTCGTTTCTCTGATACCATGATTATGTACTATGTAGCAAGTGGTTGCAACACTAACTTGAGTTCATTTTAAATACTTTATATCATCGTAACCAGTGCTCCCTCTAAGGCCATATGACGCGTTTTTGACTCAGTGGCTTCAGCATTTGACGCAAAGAAATTTTTGATCAAAATAAAGAAATACAAAGACTTTAATTAGAAGGAGCTAAAAGTGTAGTTGAGTAAAAAATCTTCAAAAATCTGATTTTGACTCAAGCACAAATTTCTTAGAGGGAGCACTGATCTTAACATATGCTTAATAAAGAAATGATTTTTAAAATGTTGCATCATTTGAATGCTGCATATTTTTCAATACATCGTTGCGATTAATTTTTCGCGAATATAAAACATCAATAAAATGACCAAATATATTTTGATCTAATAAAGAGAGGAAGGCAGAGGGATGAGCCTCGGCTAACCAAGGGGTGCAACCCCAAGGTTTTTCCGTGTCGCTCTAAAACACAAAAGAAAGTGATCTAAAGCTTCTACATGTATTTAGCTAATTGTTAAATCGCCCATTGCGCTCATTTTGACGGAAAAAAAAATTGAGGTATTTTTTCATCAGGGTATTATTTTCCTGGCAACAGACATCGGGTTCATGTGGACGTGTGTGACTACACACTAAGAAATAGAGGTTCAACTTAGCACCCTAAAGGGTGCACAGCTTTGTCGCTATACCTATACCCCTAGGGGTGCAAGTGTGCACCCCAACGATGGGGTGCAAACTTGCACCCCATGGTAGGGTGCAAAGCTGCACCCATAGGGTTCAACATTACACCTTTTAGGGTGCAACTCTACACCCCATTTGCATTACCTACTCAATGAATGCACCCCTTAGGGTTCATTTCTGCACCCAAGGGGTGCAGCTATGCACCCTGAAGGGTGCAATAATACACCTCTAGGGTTCCAGATTGCACCCCTAATGTTCGATTCTACACCCAACGGGTGCAACCCTGCACCCCTAAGGTTCGATTCTGCACCCAAGGGGTGCAAACCTGTACCCTATTGGGTGCAAAGAGGTACTTATGGGGTTCAAGATTGCACCCCTAAGGTTCAATTCAGCACCCAAAGGGTGCAGCCATGCACCCTTAAGGGTGCAATGATACACCTCTAGGGTTCCATATTGCACCCCTAACGTTCGTTTCTACACCCAACGGGTGCAACCCTGCACCCCTGAGGTTCAATTCTGCACCCAAGGGGTGCAATCCTTTACCCTATTGGGTGCAAAGATGTACTTATGGGGTTCAAGATTGCACCCGTAAGGTTCAATTCAGCACCCAAAGGGTGCAGCCATGCACCATGAAGGGTGCAATGATACACCTCTAGGGTTCCAGATTGCACCCCTAACGTTCGTTTCTACACCCAACGGGTGTAACCTTGCACCCCTGAGGTTCAAATCGGCACCCAAGGGGTGCAATCCAGAACCCTATTGGGTGAAAAGATGCACCATCAGGGTTCAATATTGCACCCCTAAGGTTCAATTCAGCACCCATGGGGTGCAGTTCTGAACCCTATTGGGTGCAAAGATACACCTCTAGGGTTCAAGATTGCACCCCTGAGGTACGAGATTGCACCCCTAAGGTGCAATTCAGTACCCATGGGGTGCAGTCCTGAACCCTATTGGGTGCAAAGATGCACCATTAGGGTTCAATATTGCACCCCTAAGGTGCAATTCAGCACCCATGGGGTGCAGTTCTGAACCCTATTGGGTGTAAAGAAACACCTTTAGGGTTCAAGATTGCACCCCTAAGGTTCAATTCAGTACCCATGGGGTGCAGTCCTGAACCCTATTGGGTGCAAAGATACACCTGTAGGGTTCAATATTGCACCCCTAAGGTTCAATTCAGCACCCATGGGGTGCAGTTCTGAACCCTATTGGGTGCAAAGATACACCTTTAGGGTTCAAGATTGCACCCCTAAGGTTCAATTCAGTACCCATGGGGTGCAGTCCTGCACCCTATTGGGTGCAAAGATACACCATTGGGGTTCAAGATTGCACCCCTGAGGTACGAGATTGCACCCCTAAGGTTCAATTCAGCACCCATGGGGTGCAGTCCTGAACCCTATTGGGTGCGAAGATGCACCTATAGGGTTCTAGATTGCACCCTTAAGGTTCAATTCTGCACCCTATATGGTGCAGTAATTTACCTCTCGGGCGCAGAATTGAGCCTTATGGGTGCAAACCTGAACCCTTTTGTGTGCTAAGATACACCTAAAGGGTTCAAGTTTGCGCACCTAAGGTTCAATTCTGCACCTGAGAGGTACAATCCTACACCATATTGAGTGCAGTGCAAAGTTGCACCAAAAGGGTTGAATATTGCACCTCGCGGCTAGTCATGGGTACTACAACAGAAACATACACTCAACCTGACGCACACACCCCATGCTACACGCTTACAGTTCAACCATCATGCACATCTGCAAATCACTTTACGCATAGATAAGGTATGATAAACCTGGAACTTAGTGAACATCATCAAATTATTACTTTAATTTCCCACTCAAATTCGTATAATATTGATCACATTCGGCATTCATTAGTTCATACCAGTATCATTAAATTTCGGAGGTAAATTCATTATGACTCTGTTCCAGCCCGTTTTACAGCACTGCCCTAATTATGGTAATACAATCCTGGAAGGATTAACATCAGAGTAATTAAAGTCCCTTGTCCAATACTGGACCGGTGTTGTATAATGAAGTGACCCCGAAATATTTCAAAGGTACACTGACTATATTCCAGTCATTTCACTGTAAATTAGACATACACAAATTGATATCATTAGTTTAAAATGTGCTCGACATCATGAATTATTTAAAGGCATGATTTTTCAAAGATAATTTAGAGATCTCAATTAAATTATCATTACAATGACTGTGAAGCAGCAAAAAAAGTACCCAAAAAATAAAAAGCACATTTGAAAACAAAGTTGTCGAATAGGTACAATTCGAAAAGCTTCCACAGTATAGTACTAATTTTTTCTTTTACCCATATTTCAATAGCACTAATTATGAACAAAATGCTACAAAAGGGCATTATACATCTATATTATTTCTAACCATCAACATGAAAACAAATAATTAAGGGATCTTAAAAAGGTCATTCACATGAAATATGAGAGGAATAAGCCTTTCAAAAATTATGCTCAAATCCTAAAGATTTTGGATATATAAATGAAGAATATACATGTATTAAAAAACTAGTAACCTAAAGATGGAAACAACTTACAATAAATACAACAATGCAATTGTAGCGTGAAAACGTAGCCAAATTTAGCTACACGTTTGATTTAACATATTTATAACGAAAATAACATCTACCTACATCACAATGCGTATAAAATACTGTTGATTTACCTGTATGTAAAGCTGCAACTTCAGATAAGAAAGCTCTGGCATGTGCCAATGCCACAACGAGTGACTCTCTTGACAATAATCATAACAATAATTATTATTCTTCTAAATACCAGAAACATTTTGTCTATCAAAAGCAAAGGAATTTGGCAACAGATTATGCCATAAATTTAGATTAGGGTGGTATCTCACTTCGCGGAGACGTCTTCGCGACAGAAAAGAAAATTTCGTCTCCGCGACGGATAAAAAGTATTAGGGACGTCTCCGATATCGCGAAGACGACTCGGAGACGGATTTGGGACTACTTCACACTTTTTTTTCATAAATAGTTGCGGAGACGTCTCTTATACTTTTTATCCGTCGCGTAGACGAAATTTTCTATTCTGTCGCGGAGACGTCTCCACGAAGTGAGATACCACCCTTAAAACTTACAGATCTTAAGACAATTGTATCTGAAACACATGAAATTACCAACTGTGACAAATATGTTGGAAGGCAAATATGCTCTATACACAACATTCTAATATAATATTATTAGCAAAAATCTATTCACTTGTAAAAACACCAACAAGGTTAGGCCCTAAACCTTAACAAGTTATGAATATGTATGTTGGCTGAATAATGCAAAAAACATGCGCAAGCAACATTTTATCACTCACTATGCTAGTACAGCAAGTGATAAGATTCATTGTCGAAAATTTGTTTTTCCACCACCTATTAGTAAAATAAAGTACTAAATAAAATCACACTCACCAGCGAAAATATGATTTAACAAAGTGATCCTGACGTCGTACCATGTCACTGGTGCAAAGAAGCGTCATTTTTTTTTTTTTTTTTTGTATTTAAAACAGCGAGATGATCATAATTAGTTAACCGGGAAAGGAATTGGAAATGTCGTGCGTCACGGTGTAATTGACGTTTAATTCGCAATTTTATTGATAAATCTTTGGACTTTTGAAGGCATAGGTTTGTCAGTATCTAGGCCCCCAAGGTATTGTTGGAAAAAAAGCATTGTCTTTCTTCCATAGCGTGGATATTCCACGCTGAATACATAAAACGACGCAAAAGTTGCAGCCAGTGCGATTGGGATGTTGTCGCATCTCGCCAAGATGATCCCATCCATATGGATGTGTATATTTGACGTTGAGAAGGGGTTCCCTTCAATGACTAAGGTTGGCGTTGGCAAGACCGGTTTCTATATATGAATAAATAAAATAAGATGGAGAAGACATAAAAAAAAAAGTTTGAACTAAATCACAACCCATGTCAGCCCCAACTCACTATAATCATGATAATTGTCCCTCGTAAATTTGTGTAATAAAATACCTTTGTCAAGCTTCAATAATCCATAAAAAGAAAACAGTTAATGTTGTTGTAAGTAGGTACTAAAACTGTTTTGCTCTATCAAGTATTATATAGTACGTCACTTTTTGCACCTCCACTCAAACAATAGAATGACAAGAACTAGGTTATGGAAAAAGGATAAAGGAAAATTAATTTTTTATTTTTACCTTATCGAGGACATATGCCTGATCCTTCTCTCCAAACATCAACGGAATGACAAGGCAGCATGCAGTCACTGTCAGCTCTAAATAAGTAATGAAAATACAAGACTATTTCTTTAAGCTTATGTTGAATAAACAGGATAAGTACATCAGATATTTGTGCGTAACCACACCCCCCCCCCAAAAAAAACAAAACAAACAAACAAACATACAAACAAACAAACAAACAAACAAAACAAAAAACAAACAAAAATAACAACAAACAAAAAAATGAACAAAATCTGCACATTCATTACAATTCTACTTATTAGATGTTTTTGTTAGAAATAGGTTTGTATCGTAAACAAATATATTGATATACATGTATATAGCATTTGATTGTTTTTTTTTCGTGAAGTTGGTGCTACCATCAATTGTCTACCAAACAGAAAACATCTTGGCAAAAATGGATACTTATTGTGTGACAGTACTTTAGGTTAAAAAAAGAAATTGCAGCGTCACCATAGAACTTTCTTTAAACTGCCTCAAATTTGTAACACATACACTTATCTTAAGAATACACTACCTTGCACTACAATACATGACAAATATGATAACATAACTCTGATTAGAGAGAACAGTAAACCTTGGATTTCCACACTTACATTCCATTGCATTCTGACACCCAAACCCAAAACCTTAGGCTAACGATTATAGGGTGTCAGAGTTTTACTTATCATGCTTATGGAAATACATACGTTCACCAGACATTAACCTAAATGTGAAATAGCATCATTGACAAAATGTACGATCAGCATGCACCTACCTTGTTCCTCTTTATCAGAGCTGGCCCCTTCTAATTCAGTTCGGAACAGATCAAGAATTGTTTTACAAGTAGTATATCCGTCGGCCTCCTTCAGGATCTCTGGTGCTCCGTCCATTACTGTCTCCAGCAGAGCCTTGTGAACGTCCTTACTCTTGTATGTGATCTGCAGTTCATTGAGCAGCTGGAAAAGGATGAAGAAATTGAATTAAATCACCATCATGACTGATACAGATACAACCCGCACAATAATGTGAAGCACCTGCTTAAATGTCAACTGCATGTGGGAATCAAAGTTTATCAAACAAAACATAATGCTCAATTTAAACTTTTGCAATGCCATGTTTAACTAATAAAAATAATAGGAATAATAAAAGTAATTATATGAAGCTAAATCTTTGGGAAAACAAATGTCAGGATACTTAAACCTGGTGTATAGTTTTGGTAACAAAAAAAAAATAGGCATAAAACCGATTAAATATAGTCTCATGTTGTTCACATTGCGCTAAAAGACATGTGTGAGAGATTTTGTGATATTCCTTTCACGATTTCCGGTGAATTTCAGTGAAATGTTTGAATCCAAACACAATTTGTAACGGTTTTTAGACCTTTGCTGGGTTGTCCTGTCGCCCGAACTTCCCGCATGAATGGAACGCAGCGATCTGTGTGTATCACCCACACAAGAGAATCCCCATTGGTTTTCCATGTGAACGCCTAGTGCACACAAAGCTGAGTCGGGTCCCCGTCTTATCTTTTTTATACTATAATATCGTGAAATAAAGACATTAAAACGAGATTCCATGTAATATAACTTTCTTTGTTACAGTTATAGGATTCAGGCTTTTATATTATCTAACTGTGAATCCAAATTAAATTTTTCCTTCTCCCAACACTATACACCAGCTTTAAGATACGAGTACAACATGCTCAAGATGTTACCTGAATATCTGATTTGAGGATAGGAAACTCCTCCAGCACTGAAAGGAGGGGTTGTTCGCTGATCAGACGACTCCGATACGAAGCTGTTCTCTTCAACTTGTCGGCAATCTGGTCCATGTCAGGATTTCTTTTCCCCGAAAGTAGCTTCAGATCACTGACATGTCTTTTTACGCTAGCCTCATCTTCTCCTGTCTTGGTTTCCTGCTTAAAATTTGATATGAAATATACAAAACAAAAAAACAAAATTATCAAATTGTAAGCCATTTTAAGAAAAGATCACAAAGAATATCAATTATATGTACATTTAAGAAAAAGAATGATTCTGGGAAAAAGAGATACACTATACAATAATCGTACAAGGAAAAAGCATCTAGCATGATACATGTGTATGACCTTGCAAGAGTTTTCGGTATACACGTGAAAATATCATTCACATATGTACCACAATATCCAAAGACCAGAAAAGTGTTACATACAAATCCTGCACGAAAAAAAAAAAAACTAAACTAAAAAACGCTACAAGTGAGGAAAATAATTTAGGTATCAAATATTCTCAAACTTAGGGTTTATTTTGTTCCAAATTAAAACATAACGATTTTACTTGCTGATACACTTTATTCTGTATAGTTTGCTTTTGTAAAAAAAAAAAAAAAAAGTTACGCTAAATTTTATGCGACGAGGAGAGAATCGGAATTACCATAGGGTTAGTTCGGAGAGCAGGTTCATGGCTTACTATGTGCGAAACATACACAAGGCAAGGCAAAAAAAAATGGATTATCTTAATTGTAGAAAACAAATTGCATTACAAAATAAAATGCAACAAAAGAGATATTTTTTTAATCGAAATACAAACCCTACAAGGTTTTGATTATTTTTCATACTATATAACAATGTTTCCCATGCAGTTCTACCCATTATTTCAATTGGTACAGACTGCATAATGAGAGTATTCACCTCTGCTGCATGACGATTTTTCCTCTTAATCGGTGATGGAGGCTTGTTGTGGTCTGGGTAAACCCTCTTATGCCCGAACAGACCCCTCTGCTTTAGTACTGCATCTTCTACCAGAGGAGCTCTTTCATGCTTGAACTTGTTCCTTAGCGCCATTTTCCATGTATCCTTTTATCAAATAATATTAAAAACAACAACATCGCAAAGCAATTGATAATTAAGCACAATCTCCAGCAATACCATACTAGTATATTGCCTTTAAACCACACAAATTCTGACATTGATGTGACAAGTGACAAATTAGAAAGGACACAGTTTCAAATCAAAGCTCTGAACATGTCTACTTTTAGGTTGGATGAGGGAATATGCATGCGCAAAAATGATGTCTATACTGCAGAAAAACATTAATAAATGAATAAATGAGTAATATATATATATATATATATATATATATATATATATATATATATATATAAAGAACTGGCAATCACTAATGTGAAATATTGTAAGACTTACGTGACCCGTAGATGTGCAAGCCTTGTCCATTAGCATTGGATATTTTCTAACAAGAGACCTCGTGACCTCATTGTATTCCATGGGTGACGGATAGCTGAAAAATAAAAACAAATACAGTAAGCTGTGCTGCTGTAAGATAAAGAAGAACTAATTGATACAACGCGGGAAAAAATGCATTAATGCTGGATGAGTCAATCAATGACATAGATGTATGATGTTCAAAAGTCACAAAATGTATTTTGGGCATCCGATACTGAATTACTTTTCAATTTGTGATAGTTTTAGATTCATGTACCGACATTTATATCTTTTGAATAGGCTACATAAATTGCCATCTTCGATGTAAGTTTGATTAAAGACGGTCCTCCGTATATTGTGCCCTGTACATTGTTGTGTGTACAATATGTAATATTATTTTTGTCACTGATTTTGTTATGTTCTTTTCATATTTCATTCATATATTTGATATTTTATGACATAAATTAACTATATACCTGGAAAAAGTAAACGTAAAGCATGGACTTACAGGGTATGCTGCACTACATCCTCATAGAGGGCTTGGATGATTTTCTTTCTGCTTTGTCGACCAAAGACAGCCTTGTCGTTGTTCGTGAGAAAATGGTTAACATCAGGCGGCATACGTGGAACCTTATAATTAAGGTGCCAAGCAGATT
Organism: Paracentrotus lividus; assembly: GCA_940671915.1. Classification (NCBI taxonomy): domain Eukaryota; kingdom Metazoa; phylum Echinodermata; class Echinoidea; order Camarodonta; family Echinidae; genus Paracentrotus; species Paracentrotus lividus. The sequence goes on along the minus strand of CALNVZ010002100.1, from coordinate 51,549,614 downwards.
CTGAAGACTGCCCAGGAATGGGATCTTTCCTGTAAATTAGGAAACCCCCAAAAAATTATTTCCAGCATATTGCTTAGTGTTTGACATTTAAATTTTGTTTACCTGTAGCTTTAAAATTCTACTTATTTTACGCATGTACTTGTACAATGACATTAAAGTTGCAGTGATAGCATGATCTGTATTTCTTTGTCGAGATCATTGTGATTACAATTGCAAAAAAGATTGCTTACTCTACTTGAACAGCTTCGACCTTTGGCTGTTTAACAGTCTGCATCTCCTGGTTGCCATCCTTGACCACAATTTGAAGCTTTGATCTGTTGACAGGTAACTCATCTTCTAGGTCTACCCAATCTTCCCATTCCTGGTTGTAAATTTGGACAGCCTCTATAGTCACGTTAAAAGTACTGCTCATCTTTTCATCCAGCTCTTGTTTCGTTGTGTCATCTTCGAGGGAGACAATTTTCTTTAAGGCCCCACACGAGACATGGTACTGCAACACTGAAAAAGACGAAAGGAAAAACCATATTGTGACAAATACTTGGATATAACAATAGGCGATATAGTCCTACTACCTTTATATATATATATATATATATATATATATATATATATATATATATATATATATATATATATATATATATATATATATATATATATATATATATATATATATAAAGAAATATGGGAAGAGAACAAGCTGTTGTACAGACACACACACACACACACACACACACATTTAAGTCTCTTTCATTTAATAAAATTTTTATGACCCATATGTCATGCATAAGTGAGTGAAAACAATTTGAAGAGAGGAATCCAAAAAGTTGTTTGGCGGGCTGTATCTAAAATTCTCTTTAAAATCTACATAAATTAAAAAAAAAAAAGTTCCTTCCCTGCCGTTTCATATGCCACTACAGCTAATAAAAATGCTTCCGAAATATGAAAGTTGTGTTATTCTCAAATATTGCTTTCATTTCAATAATTTCATTCAACAAATACATTTGACTGTTGCCCGTCCTGGTACGAGGTAGAGTTTTATGCATTGGCATTCATCCTGCATGAATTCTTTTGTTACCTCTGTCTATTGCTAGTGTATTGTCACAGATAAATAAGAAAATGCACACTTACCTTTATTTCGAAGTTAAAATTAGTCGTCTTTTAGAGACATCAGGTGCATTGCCACACTTGTTTTTAAACAGCCGGTCATTTCTATTATCTTTTAATCTTTAGAAACGTATTTCTCAAAAACATGTAACCACGTTGCTGGAATTGCTTATTTCACATGAATTATTTCCTTGCATTATTATTTCAGTTGTGTTGTGGTATACACAATAATAGTAAAAAAAAAAAAAATTAAACAAAAATTTGCACTATAAGTTTCTCAGTTCCCTCTATGACTGAAAGGTAGAAAAGACACTCTGTGAACCAATTGAACCACACTGAACTTGCATTTACAGGTACAGGTTATGCACTAATCATACTTACAAGTAGGAATCTTTGTTCCTAACATTTGGCTAAAATGGACTTTGAAAAACATATCAGCAATTCAGTATTCACAATCTGCTCAAAATATTAATGAAAGAGAAATATATATACATGTATATATATAAGTAGAGACACACCAGAGAATTAAAAGATATATCACCAAAATATTAAAATGATTTTTGATTTTTGCCTCTATTGACTAAAAAAAGAGTAATTTCCAATAAAATATGAAAACATGATATTTCTTTCTTGTATTTTACAAGAGAGTTTCCAGAACATGACACCCTTGACGCCCCATATCCTGAACATAACCCTAACGCATTCAGAACCAGTCATGTATATAATTTATATATATATATTTTTTTAACAGGATGTAATATTATTTTGTTTTCGGGTATTCACTATTTTGGGTGGATATGTGATACGACTTTGATCATTAAGAATATACTACTTTTGGTGATTGACTTTGTAAAATTATGAGGAATTATGGAATTCTCGACACTGAAAAAATTAGAGTATTAATTTTGTATTCTATGTCTTATCACCATTTAATAAGGAAGTAATTTCCTCTTTATGCTTGAGGTTTGCTTACTTTGTATTTCAAAGAAATCATGCACTTCCCATCGATTTCGTATACATCCAAGCACTGGAAATCCGAGCTTCTACACGCTTTAAACACATGCCACCGATGAACACCCATTACTTCAAATGCGTGAAAATGCCGGTTGAATCGAACGGTGTTAAATAGCTTGGTGCACACATACCAGGTAGCCTCAGAATGCACTATGAATTTTACCTTCCCAAAGATGGGAATATCCTCATCCTGAACTACATCCAAGACAATAATGTCGTTTACTTTGTAAGTTCTTGACTCTACTGTCAAACAACTCGCCTTCCTAATGCTCGACTCTTCATTGAATAACTCAATGTTACGCAATGCTTCTTGAAGGAGGAGAGGGAGCTTCTTGAAAGAAACATCAGCACAATCACTCAGTGTAACTTCTTCATGCAAAAAAGACCCAGCATTAAACTCCCAACACTGGAGATATTGGTGACGCGAAGCAAGGGAAAGCGCCAAATTTCGAAAGTTTCGATTGATGGAAGCAATTCTTTTGAAATATTGGTGCTTCGCCTCAAATCGCATACACCAAAATCCACGCATTGGGCCGTACTCAGAAATAAGTCTATGATAATGAATCAAAAAATGCAACTTGCTTGGGAAATAATCTGGAGAGTACTGTGCAAATAACTCATTTAGATCCTCTACTTCCTGTTGCAAATATGCTAACCAGGATTTTTCAATGACTGGTGCTATGATGATATCTACAATCTCTCTGCAAGAAATATAGAGTTCCCATATTTCACTACCTTCTGGTACCACATCCCCGAACATGAATGATAACAGACGGAACAAACATAATTTCTGTGATGCAGATCCTGCAATGTTGCTGTTTTGTCGCAATGTGTTTGATCCAATGATAGGAGGCTTGTTAGATGCATCATTGCTGCCGTACTTGAATGCCTTCATTCGTTGTCCAACTTGGTCATATGTTAGAAATCCTTCCATTACCAAACCTTTCAAGACTACCTTAATGACAGCTGGAATTGCCCCTTCAAGAAGGTCATGCATTGCATCGGGAGGCAGGTTCTTGGTCACATCAAAATGTTTCAAATCACTAAATGCACATGGGCCTGTGACGCCATATATTGCACTATTTCTTTGATCAGCAAGAACAGCCTCTAAATGATAAGCATGAACATCAGTGGTGCGGAGAACGAATTCAGACTCATCAAATTTCTTAGAAATCTCTGGTTTGTTTGCCATGCAGTGGCGACAAATTCTTCCGGAGGAAAAATTTGTGGAAAATCCACCCAAAGAATGACTGGATAAGTTGTCTCCACATAAGGCTATTACAGTACCTACACGGTGATAATTTATACCATCGACCAGTATGGTAATACCCTCACTCTCTAATGTCATAAGGTCTCTGACAATGGGTTGAAAAACAGCATGGTAGCCATATTTCTGTGCAACTTTGTATTTCACCAGCAATGCTAGGTGGATATTTCTTAGAGTGGACCGACACCTTGCCTCTACATTTTCCACTATGAAGTACAATGCCAACATTTTTTGTTGGCCCCGCTTTCCACCCAAAGGGTTAACCACCTCAAATTCATCTGCATATAAGACAAGCCTCAATGCATTTGGGTGCGCATTGAAAAATTCACTATTCTGAAAGTGAATACCTGATGTGTAGCCATTCAATACATCGGGGTTCATGTGTTGCTTGTTTTTATGAACACTTGTCCATATATCGTGCTGACTCAAATAGGATTTGAGAACTTCAAGAATAGGAATATATTGAAGTGAATGCTTCATAGCCTTTCCATTTAACATTTCCTCTCCCAATATATATTCATGTGACTCAATAAGTCCCATGTGTGACTTGCAATATCCATTCAGCAGAAACTCCGAACCAACAGAATCAAAGATTGCCGTGCATGATAGATCATCATCCCCCAAATCACCCTCCCTAATGTCATGATTTTCCACACATTCATTTTGGATATTCTGTTCATGCCATTCAGCAATGTGAGACAAAATAAAACGCACACCTTCTAAAATATCTTGTACTACAACCTTTGGCAGAATGTGCTTTTCTCTTGTTTTCAAAACAAACATAGCTACATGCTTTTTCAGTAACTCACTTTGATGTTCTTGTGGCCCAATTTGCTCTATTCCCTGTATGTTATCATCAAATTCTTCATCGTCATGATTTTCATCACTTTCATCATAATCTTCATGATCTTGATCACCTTGATTAAAATTAAGGCCAAGTAGGTCACGATGTTTACGATACACATGTCGGCGATAAGAATGATACTTCAGAAATGAACAACTGCACTCGTTAATATTACAGGGAAAGACAAAATTTGCATCATATTGATGAACCAGTCCAACATGGTTCAACATCCTCTTGAGGGAATATGCTCCATTCCCACAAATAGGGCATCGAAAAGGTTGTTTTTTTCCCCCACGTTCTCTACCTCGATGCTGAGGTTGATACATTGTGAGTAGTTGTAGGCCTACTATAAACAAACCAACTTGTAAACAAAAATCTATTGACAAGATTTTATAAAGCACCAATAAGCAGGCCGCCGTTCTTCTCGTTTGCAGATCTCAATGCATGTAAGACCTTGCCATTTCGAGGAAATTCTTTTGGTTCTGTATATGCTGAAAATCTATAATTCACCATTTAATGGATTTCTATAGGAAGTGAAATGAATTTTAACAAGTCACCTTATTCTTTACTGAACTTGACTGGAATTTCCAGCAGATTAACCCCATTATTAACCTTTATTTACAAATTTTTAAAAATGTATATAAATATAAAATCATAACAATAATTATTACTACTACTCTGCTACAAATAATAATAACAATAATAATAAAATCACAATATATGGACTCTAAATTCAAAGAATACAGCTGGCCTACACCTGGAAATAGTATACAGTGTAGTTTTATTGTTTCAATTCTAATGTCTCACCTTTTCAGCATAGAAAACAATGCCATCAGGGACTAAGCTGTTTGTGGCTTCGACCCTTCTTGGCTTTAGATATATATTATTGAAATAATTTCTGTTTTGAAAATTCGAGTTATAAAACTTACTCGTGACACCTCTGAATGACCGGCAATGAATAAAGCCAAAGGCAACACAGCTATAAATATGTTTAGCTCGTCCACCGTTGGGAATGTTGTCAAAGTCAATCTATAAATCAATAAACAAGGATAATTCAGTTGTTAAGTGTTCCATCAAGAAGAAGAAAAAAAAATCAGTTATTCTCAATTCTGTTCGATACACATAATCATGTAGGCCTACTTGAAATCATGTAACCTGCTTAACTGTTAAATTATATTGACAATGGTTAGTATTTGAGAAAAAAAATACTTACCTCACGAGACAACGCTTATTATTATATATTTAGATCAAATATTCTAATTGTAGTTGTATTGATATCAAACAAATATGGATTACCTTAAATCCTGGATTTTAAAACAAGTATTCTATCCACTTCTTTTTTTTTTTCCTTCAGGTATTCAAATGAATAATATATTTTTTAATACATTTTCAACAAACATTAGAGGGAAAGTCCACCATGGATTTTTTGGGGGTAAAAAAAGGGTAAGGGTTTAAAGAAAACCATAAAAAAATAACAGAGTTATATGTAGTTACTAATGTTTACTTTTGATTTTGTGACGTCACTTGCGAGCTGCTCTCCCATAATGCTGTGTACAGTAAAAATTCCAATAATTTATCTTCTTCATTGTTCTTGATGAAGAAATATAGGCCATAGAGGCATTGATGTTAACATAGAATAGATGATATATTACATGCATACATGCAAATAGAATAATTCATATACATGTAGGCCCTACTTATTTCTTTAAAAAAAAACAAAAAAAACAAAACAAAAAAAAAACAATTAAGGACATTTTTTACATAACAGGAGGTGGAGAACAGCTCGAAAGTGACAATTTGGTCATAAATATCTTTCGATGGGTTTCTTTTGATGGTTTCCTTTTTCTACTCTCTTAATCCACTTAAAATAGACAAAATATAACTAAACACCCAAACTAAAATGTGTGATCGGATATTACTAGGGTTAGTTTCCAAACATTTATTGAAAAACATAGAATCATAATATACATTATCTTTCCTATTTTGTGTCTTTCTCACAATGTCCCTTTTGTTCAATTAAGGTGACATAGACCATATGGATCCTACGAAAACTTAATCTTTTAGTAACTGTTAGTTTAAAGTGGCTATTAGGGTGACCTGAAATGACCTTCTGAAACCAGTTTCGTCCCATTGGTGCATCATCAACATTCTTTACCATGGGCTGCGTTCACATCCAGTATTGTTTTATACTGATCTAGAAACACAGTGACCCACTTTCTATACTCATACTCTGTATGCTAGGGTATGTTCCCACCCGACTATAATTTTGTAATCCCATCCCTTATTACTATAGGCTACACAGTTGATTGGGGTGAAATAGTTATCCTTATATTAAAATTTTATATGGCCTGATAACTTTACAATAATAGAGAATGTGAGTATTTAAGGCAAAATAGAACTATAGGCCTAGGCCTATGCCTAAAAAATAAAAAAAAATATAGTTCATATTTCACTAATTTCAAACAACTTAACTGTACATTTAAGAAATTCGGCTTGGTAGCTTCAAACTATAACTCATACGTTTATATTATGTTCAAATAACAAGATTACATATTTAAATATTCTAATATGAAACTCACACTGAGAGTGCCGTTACAAGAACCGACGGTTAACAAAACATTTATATCGTTTCAAACATGGCCTCTTTTTCTTCTTTACATTTTAAAACAATTTCCTATACTCATGGGACTTTGGTAATATTTATACCATTTTTGAATGAACAAAGATACTCTTTATTCTCAATAATTAACAACTTTCCTTGCTTTTACAAATGAATAAAGCAGTTTATCTCTACTAAATTCTCACTCTCTCTATCTCTCCCACTCTCTCTCTCTCTCTTCCAGTAGTTACAATCTATAACAGTATGAAAATTATCAATACACAAATCTTAGATAATTATAGTATATATAATGTGATAATCATTATACAATAACTCAGATTCAAGTTGAAAAAAAAAATTATAACTTACCCATCAATGACTTATAAAAGTGGTCAGCACACAATATCTATAAGTGAGAAGTTTGAAAGTGATGATGATTCACGCGGTATTCCAGTGACTTCTTTTTGGTGTTGGACTCTTCCACTTTCTTGGGGTTGAGGGTTGTAGCAGAGGGATTTGTTACTGTAGATTTGTTAAGTGTCTGAAATCATGCTAACAATGCAATTATAATTTTGCACGATATAATTTTGGACAAACCTTACAAATTAACAGCACTGCAATAAAGTTTCAAACAATTAAACATTGAGTTCTCAAATGTAATGCACCTGTGAGCTAAGTGAGCTGTGCCACATCACCGTTAATTTAGCCGGGAATATTAGCCTGAGTTACAGGAAATTTCATGCAAGCATTATATCATTAAACTATTTTTTATATTTAAATTATTATACTTCGATATTTTGGTGGTTGGGGTTTAACTAGTTCTATAACTTGAAACCAAAATATGTAATAATAAGTATAGTTTCAATGAAAATAAATGAAGTTAAATGAAAACTTATATTCTGGTAGCCATCACTGAGGCTATACTTTGGAAACAGAGGGTGCAATTTTGCACCCTTGGTACTGCCATTCGGCTGTGCACCCACTGACCGCAGTGCGTGCACCTTTTGGGGTGCAAAAGCACGCCCTCTAGGGTGCATACTCTCAAAATAGACGGTGTGCACCCTCTTTGAACCCTTCCACTTTTTAGTGTGTATATAAAAGGATCCATTTTACAGATGCCGTGATAATTTAACTCTGAAATGAGGTATCCTCTGAACATGGCTTATTGAGCCTTTGCAGGATTTGAAATGAAACGCCCTTGACCATCCCAAATGGCCCTAGCAACTGGCATGCTGGGTCTTCAAATGACGGGCTTAATCTTCTTTAGGTGTTGTTATAATTATGCACAGACTAGTTGCCTCCTGTATTTTGTAGTTATATATTGTAATATTTTATTTGTTGTATGATGTAGGTATGTGCTATATTTTTGGATGTCTGTTTATAATCCATAAATTCATCCCTTGAAGCAAACATTTAATACAGCACAAGTCATGCAGTGAGTCATTAAAGAGTGAACATGAAATTTACTGTAATTATTAATGTTTAAAACTTTAAATGGTACTTTATTGGTACACAAGTT
>CALNVZ010002100.1:51466862-51541164 GCA_940671915.1 Paracentrotus lividus | reverse complement strand
TGTGAGAGTGACAATATTCATATATACTGGGGTCATATAGGTCCAAAAAGTGTTAATGATCTTATGAATGACATTGGATGTCACTACCGCGCTATAGCGATACAATTTGGTTTCTTGCTTTCAAACTTTGAATATTGCAGAATTTTGGGGTCATTAGGATTACGGGTAATGAGGAACCAGTCCAACTCTAGAGAGGATATGTACGTTAATCTCACGTATCGAATTAAGCTGATTTGAGTCACAAATTCTGATCTAGTTGCAGAACTTATCATGCAATTTGTATTTAAATTCTATTAAACACAATACACTTATTTGTTATGAAAGACTTCATAATTGGTCTTTGACATTTTGGATCCAGATCTGGCGGTACATAATTTCTAGAAACCGAGTGACATGAATAGCTGTAGTTGTTAGTTGGCCTGTAAGTAGCCTACCTTGCTTCATGGAGTACTTATGGGGTCTGGATTCCTTGGCTGAATATATGATACCAAAGACTACAAAAATGGACAGAATAATAGCTGCCTTCATAGCAAGAAAACTTAATTGGTCTAAAGGAAGTCAGGGCCCGCTTGGTAAGAAGAATGAAACTAGAGTTCTTCAAGACCTGTAGTGGATAATTACCGATGAACGTAATTATCTGGTAAATAACTAAAAATCATCATGCGTTTTGATTGTGAGTAATTATGACTACGAAGACGGTGTTACCTAATGTATAGGATTTAGCCTACTACAAAGTGTATAATGCAAATACCGAAACTACTATCACAGTATAAAACCCAGATTAAAGCTCAGAAATAATGTATGGCGAGAATATGTTTCCTGTTGTCACAAAACGTGCCAGAATTAACTGTTTTTTGTGTTAAACAGCATCTTTAAACTTTCGAGACTGTACTTTGTTAGTCATAATAAGTAGATGTGCAGGCATTTTGCAAGTTAGAAGTGTCTTTATCATGTTGCAGATGTTTCACTATATATATATGGATGGCACTCATTCTAGCTATGACTTAATGTGAAATTAAAATTTAGATGAAACAACATAGGCGCAGATATAAATTTAGATAAAGTTCGGTCCGAAAACATAACTAAATGTGCATAATGAGTGTTAACATTTCTAGCTTTATGCATCTGATAACGATAAGCTCATTGCAAAAATCTCCAGTTCTATTCCTTATGGCAAAAGTGTTGATTTTGTTTTACATTGGTCTCACTCTTAATTTTATGATTTATCTAAATGTGTAGAGGACTGTATAGCCAGTGTAACATGTTTTTAAAAATATATAAAGGAATATGTAAATAATGCATCAACCGATCTGTCATACATAGGCTAAATTTATTCAATTACTGTTTGAAAGAGAAAACAAATACTGCCAATAGAGGGCACTAAATCTTATTTAATGGTCCAATTCATATTTTCTTGAAGATTAAACATGTAATACCTTGTATTGATGCTTACCTTGCTTTTGTAGAGTTGGCAGGTTGCAAAATTTGAATATCATTTTCCAAGAAAAAAATTTAAACTATATTAATTAAATTTGCTAGAAATGCTAGTTTTCGGGATTTACAGTGTCAGTAAGGGGCATCATTCTGGAGTTGCATGAATTTATCAACCGTATAATGGGGATTCTCTTTAGCTTTTCATGCCATGATGCTTAATTATCATAATGGAATGTAGCTTTGTTATATCCAGGAGATATTATGAATTATGTTACATGTATAATGCAGCTATAGGCCTATTGAATATTTATTCATTGTTTCAGAACTGTTTAATTTTTGTATACCAACAAAAATTATATTGATATTTATTTGAAAGTTTTGACAGTGTGGTATTTTTTATATGGTTGTGAATCAGCCCACATTTTCTTCTTTTTTTTGGGGGGGGGGCGGGGGTGATTATGGCATGGTTTTTGTCATCAGGATATTATATGAATAAATGCAAGTAAATATTGTAAATCATTCATGTAATTTATTTGTTTCATGGTTATTTACACATTAAAACTTTATGCATCCTTGTAAGATTGTATTTGATGTCATATCATTTCTTTATGTCAGTGTCATGTCGGGTCACAGGTCTGGATGGGGATGACAATTTTCCACATTTTTATACTATGTACTAATTAATAAGCAGTATAATGAGAGTGATTTACAGGTTACAGGCTAGCACGAAAATCAAGAGAAAATGATATTATGTATAAAAGAAAATATATTGGAAGACAGAGAGAAGAGAGAATATTAAAAAAGGAAAGAGTATTTTGAAAGGAGATAGATAGAACTTTTGAAAGTATGTGAAAGGAAATGCAATGAGGAAGAGAGAGAGAGAGAGAGAAGAAGCAGTCTGAGTATGTGAAAGGAAAGAGCATTATAAAAGGAGACAGCCATAACTGGAAAACTTTGGAAAGAAAATGCAAAGAGGAAGAGAGGGGAGGGAGGGAGACACGAGTGAATAGAAAGGGGAGAAAAAAAAAAGAGTCGATATTAGAGAAAAGGAAAGCCAGATTAATACACCCCCCCCGACCCCCCAAAAATAAAATAAGATATAGGCTATAGGCCTTATAAATAAATAAAATAAAATTAAAAAGGTTACATTCTAAAAATGTACAAGTTAATCAGCAATTTATTCAAAGCAGAATTTAGGCTGATAATGCATTAGGGAGGGGGCGGGGTCAGCTTTATTCCTCTCCTTCCTTTAGTACTTCCGTCTTGCTTCTTCTTTTTTCTTCTTCTTCTCTTCTTTTTTCTCTTCCCTTTTTCTTCTTTTTTCCTTTCCTTTATCTTTTTTCTTCTCTCCTTCCTTTTCTCCTCTTCTTTCTCCTCATCCCTTTTCTTTTTTTTTTTCTTCTATTCCTTCCTTTTCTCTTCTTTTCATTTCATCCTTCATTTTCTTCTTTCTCCTCTTCTCTATTCCTCTTCTCCTTTTTATTTCCTCATCACTTTTCTTCTCCTTCCTTTCTCCTCTTCTTTTTCTCTTCCTCCTCACTTTTCTCTTTCTTCTCCTTCCTACTCTCTTCTTTTCTATTCGTCCTTCATTGTTCTTCTTCTCCTTCCTTTCTCCTGTCCTTTATCCTCTTTCCTCTGTTTTCTTCTTCCTTTTCTTCTTCTTCTCCTCCTTCCTTTCTACACTCTTCCCCTTTTCCCTCCTTTCCCCCCTTTGCTCTGTTTTCCCTTTTTCTTTTCTTTTCCTCCCCCTCCCCTCTTTTCCTCCTTTTTTTTTAATTTTTTTTTTTACTTTCTTCCCTTTTTTCTCTTTCCCTCTTTTCCTCTTTCTTTTCCCCTTTTTCTTCTTCCGTTTTTTTTCTTTTCCCTCCCCTCTCTCTTTTCCCTCCCTTTTCTCCCTTTCCCCCTCTTTTCCCCCTTCCCCCCTTTTCTCCCCTTTCCTTTCTTTTCCCTCTTTTAGCAGCTTTTCCGAATTTCGATAGCTTGTGAGTCTCATGGGTAGAACTTTAGCGCAGTCGGTAGAGCATGGACTCTTAATCCCAGGTCGTGGTTCGAGCCCACATTGGGCGGACATTTTTGTTTCTCATTCATAATTCATACCTTAATATAATATACATAAAATAATGTATATATAATTAATGTTTTAATGTTTTCAAAGTACAAAGTAAAAACATTAAAAAAAAAAAAATATAATTAAAAATCATCATAATTCATACCTTAATATAATATATACATAATATATACATTAATAAGTTTTAATGTTTCAAAGTACAAAATATAAACAAGAAAAAAAATTATTAACAATTTACATTTAATAACATTTTTTTGTTTCTCATTCATAAATCATACCTTAATATAATAAATACTTAATATAATGTATACTTATCAAAAATTTAAATTTAATACGCCTAAATAAATCAAAGTTAAATTTAACACATTAAAAAATAACAAAAAATAAAAAAAAAAAATATATAAAAAAATGCGAGACTTTATTTTTCCACAAAAAAAATTATATGAAATTAAGTTTCCATCTATTAGTTCTGCAAGAACAAATAATTTTGCTTTATTTATTTGAGAAGATTGACATCACGCCCGATTTTGACCGTTGTGTTTAAAAAAAAAAAAAAATGAACAAAATGAGACCGCGCGCGGTCGAAATATATGCCTCCGCCATTGCCAGATCAGAAAAATATCGCACTTTCATCTATTCATTTTGATTATTAGAATGACATTTTGACCTTGACCTTTGACCTTGTGACCCTAAACCTCATCAGACCATATTCCTCTGGTGATAGATACTACCCTTAAATTTGAAGTATACATCTTAATTGGTTCCCAGATATCGCGATGACAAACTCAATATACATGGATCTTTCACATCTTGACCTCTGTGACCCTCGACCTTTGACCTACATACTCCAAACTCTAATCAGATCATTCTTCTATGGTGGTACATACTATCCCCAATTTGAAAAGTTGATATCTCAGTGTTCTTGCAGATTCGCGAAAACGAGCAAGCGGGACGTACGGACGGACGGAAAACCCGAAAACATGATGCCTCCGGCACCACCTTCGGTGGCGGAGGCATAAAAATTATCACATAGAGCTAGTGACCGCAGTTAGGCAGTTGTCTGTATGTAAAAAAGTAATCAGTAAAATTGAAAAGTATTTTGACCTTATCACTGCGACTATTACACCACTTTAGTGTATTAACTATGTTTAAAAAATCCTATAGGTATTTTAATACACATCGCACAAAACATGTATAATAATTGGTTAGGCATCAGGGTCTTTATGAGGTCTGAAACTTTTTATGGAGGCATTCTTGTCTTTAGGAATCAAGACATCAAATCCGTGAATTTATGAGCTTTTACAGACATTAATCCATGCATACGGTAAGGAGTAGTCAATTCAATTTAAAAACATGTTTTAAAAAAAAAATCTTTGACAAAATGTAGGCCCGGCCATGCAAACCTGTTGCTTTCGTGGAGCAATACCCTTCTTAGAGATAAGTTAATATAGGGAACTCTATTTAACTCAATAATCATCTTGTTATATAAGTTATTGCTACACCAATGTTTTGAGTAGTGTTTGATAAAATTAATTACTAGTAATAAAATGCTGCTAGTAATTCCTTTCAGTAAAACGTGTTGCTTGAGAATAATATCAGTATCCAAGCCACCTTTAATTTTCATTTTATAAATTCAAGAAGCATAAGAGTTTAACCCTTCTTCAGCCCATCGAATCCGTGACTAAATTATTTTTAAATATATATCTATATATATATATATATATATATATAGATATATAGATATATATATATATATATATATATATATATATATATATATATATAAAATTATATACATATAAATATATTTTGAAGACCGAGTTAAAAACACCTACTTTTTATCAACATTATTAAGCCAATACGAACAAGCAGCCTTGTAGGCCTATAGCACCAACTCAAGTCCTAAATTAATCAAATCTGCCCTGGTTCCTAATAATAACAATAATAATAATAATAACAATATTTATAAAGCGCAACATATCCATCTCAAGAGATGCTCAAGGCGCATAACCCATAATGCAACATTCTGACAAGTGTAGTCTTATAATTCAGGCCCACTTTTTAAATGATAACTCATTACATTCATATCGCAGTGATTATGTCACCAACTAGCAAAACAAGTACTTTTCACCCTAAAACATTTGGGTTTCCCTATACAACTAGGCTTTGAATTAATTCATTGTATTCAATAGTTATTATATCTTTAAAAAATCATTTTAAAACTTGCTAGTGACACAAAGTCAATGAGAATGTTTGCCAGAACTTTCGCTCTCACGAATAGATTTACATTGCATCCACCTGCATTGGAAAAAAAAAACACAACTATATTTAGTCAATGCAAGGATGGTCAATGTCAGTCTTATAATACAGACCCACTTGAATCAATAATAACTCACTAATTCACGACTCATGATACATTCATTTGGCAGTAATTATGTCACCAAATAGCAAAAAAAAGAGTACTTTTTACCCTAAAACATTTGGGTTAGGATTAGTACAACTAAGCTTTTTCATTATGACTGGCTATTTATAACACACAGTCAATGAGAGTGTTGGTCAGAACTTTGCTCTTTCGAATACTACAGTAGATTACACCCATTACATTGCATCCACCGTGCCCACCATGGAAAAACCTTGGATGAAAGAAGAAATAGTCAATCCATGGATGGTCAATGTCAGTCATGATACGAAACCTGCAGTAAATCTCTCATGAATATAATAGAGAAAACCTACACAACCGAGGTCCACAGTAATGATCGAGAACCACACCCCTTTGTGGTTGGGTGACCAATGGTGCTTGATGCCGCGTATGACCCACACCACGTGCTGCTGACGTTGGGAAATGATCGAGCCCAGCGCCAGGGAGTATGAGTTATTTGCCTTTATCATATTATGCAACATGGCGTTCCATACATCACATGTGTCTTGTGTTTATGATCTTGAACTGTATTCACGCTTTGCGTTGTCTCGGTCACGGTTAATTAAACTCATCCTAACCTATACTTGGATCGTCTGATGTTTCATCTTCTTTTAGTCTTGGCGTGTGTCATGCGGTGGTCAGAACTGAGGCCAAATTAAGCTACCATTAATATAGACGAAGGTGAATCTCGCCATGTACAAGGGATAGGCGTTCCGTTGTAACTTTCGGTGATAATCCAGGTATAGTTTGCTTCGGTTGGGTAGAGTGGATAGTGCAGTCCCATATCCTGAGATGCAGTAGTGTCAATGCAGCGATGCGCCTTACGTGGCCGGGCCGGCGGCCGTGCCACGCCCACGGGCACTGCGTCGAAGCGAAGACGCGCTTGTAGTAGAAATTGTAATACTAATACATTCTTCCCGGCCTTACTTCCCTGCCGTCGTTCAGGTTTGTGATCGAACATTACAATTGATGTCTGTAGTGCCTCTACAATAGTGGGCGAATCGACCGCTGAAGACCTCGGTCTTGATATTGTTGTTGATGAATATGATTTTGATTATGATGGTGATCACACGGAAAAAGTCTACCATTCCGCTTTTACAGAAATAGAGAACAATGGATTTGATCGTTGGGCCTCTGATTAGCTACTGGTAGCTATCGCGAGGAGCTCCGCTCCCGGTTGCGATGACTGAAGTGCGTTGACCGTAACTGAACAACGCGATTCAGCTGTTCCCGATAAAGACCGCTTTGTCGTGCGCGCTGTCAATCATAACCAATTTGGACCCATTTCGCAAGAAAAACTGCAAGACTCGACTTCAAAACGGTTGGGCGTAGACCCACTCTTTCAATATTTTTTTAGAATAAGAAGAGAAATATAAAAAGGACTTCAACGAATCCACTGTCGGACGTACGCCCAATATTTCAAAACGCATTCAAGAATGAGGACTTACCAAAAAATAAATGACAATCTAAATTTTATCGTGACTATTGTTCATTGGAAGGACAAGTGTAGTGTATTTCATATGCTAATTCGTGATCATTCGAGCGTCATGCATAAATTATATATTATGGAGGACTTTTCTCCGTGGATCATCGGGGTTATTTTGTATCTGCTGAAGTGCCCCGGTGTCACAGTCGTCTATCGTTGGCATTAGCTGCTTCATTTGATTCACAATGGTTGCAAATTGTTCTTGATGGGTTTGTTGTTATGGATGAAGTCATGGACAAGTTTAGTGGGGATGTCGTAGTTGGCACTCTTTTATGGATGCAATGATGTATTAATTAGACATCCAACGCATGATCTTGTTTGGTGACTATGACGTTAGTTACTCTTATGGTTTCAATACTAGCAAGTGTGATCCGGCCTTGAGTGTCAGTCGCACTGTTCCCGACTGTGTCCTTGATTATGAGTGTGAACATGACGCTGTAAGGGTAACCTCTCACAGAGTGAGTGTTGCTGATAGTGTGGATAGTGTGAGTGCTATCATTAGTCCTCAGTGCACTGTCACTGTGGATGGCGAAGTGATGGTGGTGATGAGTATGGGAGTTATGGAGAGACGAATAGTGATTTAGTCCTTTATGAGAGTGAGGGTGTTAAGATTGAGCACTATATGAACATAGATCCAGTCCTTCGTAAGAAGAGAGTGATGATAATGATCTTACACACTATATGAGCCAGATTCGGTCCTCTTGAAAGCACGGTCGAGAGTGGTAAGATGTGACAGGTAGTTCTGGATTCTCTGACCCTGTTGAGGTACATGTGGGATGTTATTCAACTAGATCTGACTAGTGAGTTTCATGAAGCAAAAAAAGATCATGTGTGTTATGATGTTGACCATCCTGTTGATCTCTCTTGCAAAGAGAATGGAACTCGTGTGTTTGTGATAGTGGTTCAATATTGAGGTTGGTAATCATGATATTTGTGGTATGCATGTATCCCAGTAGCGAGCATTGCTCTTGGATCTCCTGGTTCAATAACTTCAGGTATGAGCATAGCTCTGGAATTAATAAGTGCATCGATCTGATGGTACGTTTGTGTGTAGCCCTGGACTGACAATCAGTAGTTCATCTGATAGTCAGCATCCATTGCTGGTCGCTTTTGCAGTGATGAGGGTGCTGTCTGTTCCGAGCGTGTTGCCAATAGCATATGTTCTTTCGATCGTATCCGAATCGTTTCTCCGTAACAACTCCATGCTTCCGCGGCCATGACGATCTGTGTGGCAATTATAGTACCAGACACGACTTATTCGATCGTTTATCTCGAGCACGCCATCCAGTCGTAGTGGGTGTAGTTGCGACGGGCATCCGATGAGAGCATTTCGGCGAACATCACATGAACGGACCTGTCGGTAAGAGTTTTGTACTCGCCTAGCCTATCATTCCACACCTACGGACCTCTGCGGTGATTACATCTCAGTCATCACTGCATACAGCATCTGGGAGACGTCGGCCTTCTCATCACTCATCTTAGATGTTCAAGCGATGCTTACCGACGGGAGCTTTGACCCACTAGATATAAGTCTTACTGAGCCTCTAGCTTTTGGATGTTGTTACCTGCTGTCCTGATCTATCTTCACCCTGGGATAGCGTGAACTCTCCTGGCTTGAATATCAAACTTTATGCCTACTCAGTCCCTCCACTGACTGACCACTTGCTCTTACATGGTACTTCTGGCAACTATGATCTGACATCACATACATAACACAGAGTGTCCTTTGGATATTGGTTCTGAAGACCATCACTCCTGCTTGACCGGAGCTCCATCTACTTGGACCCTTGGCCCTCGTCCGCCGTCATTCTATGTAGTTCTTAGCCGCGAGAGATCTCTATATGCCTTGAACTGGATCAGTGTCACTGGCCTGCATTTGTTGTTCCAGCTCCTACCTGGTAATCACCGATCTAGCTCCATGGCTATTTCGCCCTTATGTGCGTTGGGACTCGCCTCCCTAGCTAGTGTTTCACTTGACCTTGGTTGGCAGCATGCATGGATTTTACCAATATCATGGACTATGCGAACAATTTGGACTCTGTATAATAAGAGAGATATTTCTTTTGTTGATCATTTTCTGGTTATTCATATTTTACCTGTTTCATACTGCGTTATAAAGTGCAAGTTAGTTGTATTACGGTACTCAATATGTATTTCCGTTTGTCATATCTGTATGGTTACTGCTAACTAAATGGCCATAAGTGTCCCTTTTTATTACAGTTCTGGGAAGCAGTCTTTGTTTTTTATTTGTATCATTTTATCTATTTAGCTGATACTCATTATTTCCTAAGTGTAATTTTTATCCATTGCAATATGTTTATCTTATGTTCCTAAGTTGTCTAATACCTTTGTCACCATATGACAGTCAAAGTTTCTGTATAAATGTCTACAATCCTAAGTATGCATTTTTCCGCTCTTGCATAATAGCTGTGCATATTTGGTCGTTTGTTGAATGATAATGTAGGCCTGTCTATATGCGAGAGATGTTAGGGTTAATATCTAAATGCTGATTTGTTCTTTTTATTGGTTTGTTAGACAGTGTTGATCTTGAATTTTGTTGAAATGATATTTTGCATTGTATGGCTGATGCATGTTATGGTATATTGCATTGCCATGGTGTGAGTCTATCTGTATGTTTGGAAAAGATCAGGGCAGAATAATGTTTGAGTTTTATCAGTGTTTTATTATAAAAATCATGCATATTTTGTCTCATTTTTATACGTATATTCAATATCCATCCATACAAGTATATGTTATATTCGTAGAGAGAAATGATTATCCAGTCCTTGGTTAGTTTATAAGGAAGTATTTGAGTACAGGGAATAGTTAATCATTATTTCGGCTTGTTTTTTATATTGTTGAGAAATTATGATTTGCTAAATTATTTATACAGGTCATTGAGTGCTTTTATGCTAACTACTGGAAAGAATGTGAACAAGGGATGTAAATAGTTAATGATCAAGTTGATGTAACAAAGGTTATTGCTGTTAAATTAATATAATTGTGGTTACCCTGTTTTCACGTTGGTTTAACAAAGATTTTGCTGATAGTACTGTGTATTCATGACTTTGGTTTACAGATCTGTAGTTACTGTCTTAAGAAGACGGGTTTCGTGTAGTTCATGTTAGAAGATAGAGTTTGCGTTAATTATTTGTTATTGCGTTTGATAGTTTTCATTTGTTGATATACCTGAGTTGGGATAAAAGGGATATTTACAGTGCATTGGAAAGCTGTTCGTATTAATGCTTGAAATTAAATTAGTACTATGTAGATCGATGTCTGTGGATCAGTTTGGTGGTAGACCATGACCAAATTGTCGTTTTCAAAAATCGCTCGACAAGGACTAACAATCCAATGTTGTATGAAAGAATTTTATGATTCAAGTAACCTTTGATGATGACTAATTTTCAAGAAACGTAATTGTTTTATAGCTGGAATGTCCTTTTCTATTTTGTATGTGCATGTATGCAGTCCTAACAATTGTTTAGGTAGAATGAAAAGAAATGATATTGTTGAGTTTTTCCTCATACTGGTTTGTTATCATTTTAGAAATTAGTTGTAAAATTATATGCTTTCCTATGATTGACAGGAGAAGAGAAAAGTAGTCACGCCAGTATGAGTTTATTTGCCTTTATCATATTATGCAACATGGCGTCCATACATCACATGTGTCTTGTGTTTATGATCTTGAACTGTATTCACGCTTTGCGTTGTCTCGGTCACGGTTAATTAAACTCATCTCTAACCTATACTTGGATCGTCTGATGTTTCATCCTTTTAGTCTTGGCGCAGATGGCTGCATGGAGTCAGACATGAGGCTTCAAACTTTTCACCTTAACTGGGCTTTCCTCTGCTCCATCCTTTTTGACAGGTCACTAAGATTTTCTTTTTTTCCTTTCCCTAAATAAAGTCATATGTCTATATCCTAGAACATCCGAGAATTCGCATAAATCACGGGTCGAAATAAGGCTTAAATTGGGGCATCTTTTCAATGTGCATGATTATACCCGCTTCACATGCTCCACCGTCATCATCTCGGCATCATGCTTCAAGCAGATTGAAAATGGCAATATCGTTTCACAAGGGTGATTGCATGGTACAACCAAGGAGCTTCTCCTTGGTACAACCACGGATGGTACAATTCATCTGATTTGACTTCATCACCTCGTCGATATTTTGTCACGGAGTCCAAACCATAGAGCCCCAAAACCCCTGACCAAAATGAGCCACGATCGCATGCCAGGAACCAGGCGGCACTTCGCCCTGCATTTCCGTAGAGTTTGTTGTGCCGCTCATTGAAAGTTCTTGGGGAAGTCGAAGTTAATCTCCTTAAAATTGTCCTAACAGTGCTGCTAAGTGAGTCCATCGATATGATTAATAATGACCTACTAATAGTATTAAAATATAGTTTACAGTTTATGACAGTAGTTCCAATTATGAATCCGTGCTGCAAACAGTCACCTCGATCGGCCGTAGTTTTTATGTAGCTAAAATAAAATAGAGAGCTAGAGAGAGAGAGAGAGAGAGAAACTAACAAGGTGCTTTTTTCGAATGGTGTTCAGTGGGCAAGTGTTTTCTTCAACATAAACCAGTGCATCACTGCCTGGCACAGTATTACCCGGGGGTTGTCACCCCCTGGTATTACATAAACTACCCGATGTAGTGATGCAGGTAGCTGATAAGCAGGTTATGATAAGGAATTAGGGGTGACCGTGGGAATTTAAATGAGCAGTTCTGTTTACAAACACATAAGTACTCTTTCTACTCAAAATAAATAAACAAGTCATATGCCTACACGTAAAGCCTATAATCTCCCTTTCCAACTCTATCATTTTATGTCCCATCCACAATACTATACATTTTTCTATTGTTTTTTAAATAAAAAGCGATCAAGATAATCATACAGGTCATCTAAAAACATTGATAACGAAAAAATACCCCCAAAAGAACAAAATTATAGACTTTTAATAGGCCTAAATAAATATTAATATCTAAATTTTGGTATTGAGCAATTCAACAAAAACATCAAGAGATAGGAAGCCCCCTTTTAAACCGGACACGTACGCCCTCCTTAAAGACGGAAGAATATCAGATTCGATCATATATCACTTCGGACTGGATACAATAGCATCACTGTCCTAACATTGCTTATGACCTTTATTTCTCGCTATCTGAACATTTTTCTCCACGCACAATCTTCAGGTCATTCCACCTTCACCCTTTCGAATCGATGGACTGGGGAATACCGACCCCGGTGACCTCGAACTGGAATAAATAATTTATAAACATCGAAACCAAAATATAGAGGCAGAAGAAATAGAGAGAGAGAGGGAGATGAAAAAAGGGGGAAGGGAGGAGAAAAGGGGAGAAGAAAAGTAAAGCAACGAGGGAAAAATAGAATCAAGCAGGGGTGGGAAAAGCTGGGAAGAAAGAAGACGAACTCGAGACATAATTAAACATTGGCCTATTTTTAAATATTGCATCATTCCTTTTTTTTTTTTCTATTCACATAAAGCTTAATTTTTTCCCAAAAAATATCACTTGCTCTGCTAGAAACAATCCTGCAGCTGTGCAGCATATTTTCAGAGTTTAAAAAAAAAAAAAAAAAATTATTCTCCCCCCCCCCCCCCCCACACCTCCCCCAATAGACCAGTTTACTAACATACTCAAGTTGTATGCATACTTTTTCCTGGCGACATAGTAACAAGGTATTAAAAAAACCTGTAATAAAAGATTTAACTACAATACTTCGAATCCAACATTAGTTGTTGCTATGTCAGGCAAACCTCTGGCAAGCTGTCAGGTTGTCAAGAACAACCTTTGATATTAAAAAAAAAAAGGTATGCATAAAATTTGAATATGTTAGTAAACTGGTCTGTAGTTCCATCAAACAGTTTAAGACAATTTGTAAAGAAATATATAGGCCTACATCTGAATCTCTCTGATTTTATGCATTTTTTGAACTCCAAGAAAGAATTACAATGTTCCTAAATTAGTATATCGTCGGCTTGGAGCCAGAAGGGCGCTATTGCAGATCAAGGATGTTCCGTTTGGAGCCAGAAAGTACAAAGTCAATGGTAATAGCGCCCTTCTGGCTCTCAACGGAACATCTATAAGATGCAATAACGCCCTTCTGGCTCCCAACAGACAATATATTGTTATAACGAACATAACCATCTAAGACACAATTAGAGTCATCATCGTTTAATTTGTAACAGCCATGAAGCAATTTATTTTCAAATACTTAAAGAGCAAGGATACATTGACAAGACTGGTTTACATAAACAGGAATACATATTTCATCATGACTATTCATTAATCCCTTCTTCAAAGACTTACATGTGTTTAGATGATAACAAAAAAGTTCAATATATATATAGCAACAATTCATTCCAATAATCATACTTGTAACAATGCAATATATATTTCCTTTTTTAAAAAAACACATGTCACAAGAAAAGCAGATACATAATCTATGATTCGACACACAAAACATGTAATGAAATGAAAACTTATCATTTTAGTATTGGTATGTGAAGCAATGAAAGAAATGTATCAAACAGAGTCTTGGCTTGTAGATAGTACACACAACCAGGCATGTTCTTCCCAGCACTTATGCCAAAATAATTGCATCTTTAAACATTTGAATTAGAATTGCTTCAATCAAAATTTACAGTATAAATATAATATTGTAATTTCTCATACAAAAAAGAAAAGTGTGGAGTGTGGAATTTATTAAAGTACAGAAAAAAAACCCATATTAATTTCTAATTGAGGACCTTAGAGGGGGATTCAACTTCATTCAAACAAATAACAAGCGAGTGTCTATTATTATTATTATTACCATGGGAGCAATTGTGGGTATAAAAACTCATTGAATATTCTTTGGTGGTAGTTGCTCTGATCAAAGTGCTTAATGTATCATACAATTACAATCATCTGCATTCAAGTGTACAGCTAAAAATGTTCAATATTTTATATATTTCACTTTACAAGTAATCTGTGTTGGGTTACCATCATTTTCTTCTGAATCTTTACCAGTAATTGTGGTAAGACCAGTCTCGATCTCTGTAGTGATTGATGTCTAGGTTTTGATTTTAACGACTAGGCCCAATTCAAATGACTGGTCAAAATCTCAAAACACTTGGGTATTGTTTATTGACAGTTTCTGAAAAGGATGATTTGTCAGAACAGCAATCTGTACATGCTTGTACATGAGCAGCATTTTCTGACAGACATGAAGCAAACATAATGTTAAGTATAATACAATGTAGTTGATTAGATCAATGACAAACACGACTGATGCAACTCAGAAATGATTTTAGATAAATACCTTGACGCAATCTTTCCTATGTTTGATAACATTTAGCCAAAATCATTTCTTCTTTTTTTTTTCCCTATAGAAATCTCTGTATAATGCACTTTTGAGGTATGACAAGTTTGGAAAAAAAATCCATATTCAAATGTTGCTCACGATTACACCTGTACTTATCAGTCACACAAACAGTGCACAGATTCAAGCGTTCCAAAGGAAAAACCAACAAAAATCGTTCCCACTCCTACAAACATTAAATTATTAATAAATAGCCCTGTATCCTTATGAAATGATTATTGAATTTAGGCAATAATTTCCTTTTAAAACCGAGGGTTGATATAAAGTGCCACGTTTAACAGATTTATATGAATATACTACACGATCAAATACCAGAAATACAGTCCACCCCTGTTATAACGAGGTGCTCAGGACTAAGTCAAATACCTCTTTAAAGCAAGATGCTTGGGACAAGGCCAAATACCTTGTCATAACAAAATCTTGTAATATGAACACATGTGCATACGTTTGGAACTAGGACCAGATGAATGGTCTCAATATACCAAAATTTGTGCTTGTTATGACAGAAGTGGACTGTATATGCCAGGAAAGTATGGCAATTGCCCTGGAAATCAATGAACCCCTCTCTGTCAAAAGAACCTAATCCCATAAATGGGTCTATGAATTTGATGGCTTCAGCACCAACAAGAAGCCATCACCTAAGCAGGATATTTCATCAGATGGATACTACCACTCTACAACATACATGTACCTTACAACATAATCCTCATGCATCTTCTACAAGATGACATAAACACATTTACTGTACTCTGTGCACGCTAGTAATTTTCTTATCAAATCATTTTAGTAGCAGTTTATACATCTTGTACATAAGGCCTAATAGTAGTAAAAGTATTACGCACACTATTCAAATCATTCCATTTAAAAGAAATGATAAAACAGCATATTTTGTACATGTCATGTACAATATTGTCAGTTTTCCATCCATCCATTAACATAATTTGTAGGATTTGTACATGGCCCGGCCAAGGTACTGCATTAGAAGAAAAATAATTATGGCAGTATATACAACGGCTTACAAATATATCAAATCATCATGGGAGGGGAAATAAAATAAATAAACGATTATAATTAATCTATATTATGATAAAATATCAGACTCTTAAGAAGATTCAAAAAACAAAAAAAGGGGGGGGGACAATTCTCACTTTCACTGTATTCAGTTTATGTAACATAAGCTATACCATGTCTCACACATGATGTAATGCAAACTTGATATTCTAGAACCTATACAAATTAAGTCTGGAAGTATCTTAAAAGAATGCATAAATTGATCACAGTTTTCATGACTGAATATATATTGAAGATTCTTTGCAGTATAGTGGCCTCATGCCAGTTTCTTTTTCTAGTCTACCAACCACACATACCTCAACCGACCCACTTGACTGCGATACATATAGCATGCTAAGTGCTAGTGGGCATTACAAAGAAGATTGTGCTGGCTGTTACAACGCCATTACATTGTATCTACTTTCTGAGAAAATTAATTCAACAAAGACAAAAATATGAAAAATCTTTTTAGAAACTCTAATAACCTGTTAATATGAGTAAGTATTACCAATACCCAATCTTCTTCTTTTCCCATTTTTATTTATGTTTAATTTCTAGGCATTTATTTCAATTTTTATTTTATTATCGGGTGGTTGTTGTTGATCTGTATTTACTATGTATTTTCTTTTTATCTCTCTCTGTTTACTGCAGCACTACAATAAACGAGAAAATGTGTTAGTATTTCCTTGTTTAGACAGAAGGTGTTCAAAGTCTCAGTAAACAATCGATTTGAGCTTGATTTGACTTAATAAGTCTACAGATTCCTATGGAATGCATTCACCTGTAATTACCACACAAATAATCCATCTTCTGATGTAAAATATCTAAATTTTTTCTTTAATATTTAACAGGCATTACAGCTACACTGCTCTGCAAACGATACAGTCTTTCCCAATGATGTAAAAGTATATACTCTTATTTGCTTCCATCAAAATAGCAGGAAGTTGTTACATGCTATATGCATAGTGTGTTCTCTCCCCACCACATCCAGACGGGATAAGAGCAATGTAGCTACAAGTTTATTTGCTGAGGCAAGACTTCTCGTCATTTCTCATCTTCTGTACAATAAATTTTATATTTTTTTCTCAACCAGCAGTACTGACAGACAAGTGTAGTTTCCCCGCCAATCCTTACCGCAAAGCTTCACAGAATCTTTGTCATTTACACACACACAAAAATTTTGTACAAAAGATAGAGGGTTGAATCTGCCACAATATTCCTACGACTCCTATCAAAATCCCAACACAATTGGCCCAAAGAGGATAACCCAAAGGGTTGGAGATACTATTACATAATATTCTTGATATCTATTTACTTCTTTTCTTTTATTTATGTCTTGCTGATAGCAGCAAGTGTTGGGCCAGTAAGATGAGGAAGATTAGACCTTATGATTGACAGCATTTCCTCTTGTTAGGTTCAGTGTAGCCATGTGTGGGTGGAATGGTGATGGGCTTGACATCCGAACTGGGCGAGTCCTCCCCGTTGCCTCCATCTCGGATGTTCTTCTGTGAAACAATCTTGTAGATTTCTGCAAGTACAAAGGAAAAAATGCAATGTTATTTTCTTTCTTACGATTTAAAAGACAGTAGTTTTGTGTCAGTGGTACTGTACATTCAATAAAATCTTCTGAAGAAAACTTAATTTCATCCACTTTATAATACATGCATGCAGAAGTGTCATAATCGGGGTACAAATTATATGGGGGCTGAGGGCGATTCAAATAGCCCCCATAAGGCTAAAAAAAGAACCCCTTTCAACCTAATGAATACCATTGGAAATATGTGCCCAGGGGTGATTTTACCCAGAAAGGGTTGAAAAGAGCCCCCATGAAGAAATTCCCTTTTTTTACTGCTCATAATTTTGTGATCAAATCTCCGGAGTGAATGTAATCCGTGAAAGTTCAGCATTGTCCTTTAGCAAGATATATGCCACAGTTTGCCAATGAGTAAATGGGTACCTGATATGAACAAATATTCACTGAATGTTCCAAACCTGGGCCCGTATTCCATAAACTATACTTCAGCAAATTGTCTTAAGTCTAAGTATTTTTCTAAGATTTTGTCCAGGAAAAAAAAAATTCTTAGCCTTTATACCAAACATGTTAAGTACTTTGTCTGAGGTCAAAAAGCATCAAGCAAAATTCTGAAATTTATTAATATCGTCATTTTTTATTTTTGTGGTCTCAAATGAGCTTGCCATATAACCAGCATTAAAGTTAAGCCACTAGGTAGTAGGCTTAAAGGTAGGATAAAATTCTCATTTTTTATGTGCCATTTGAAGGCACAATTCCATTTAAGACTTTTGACTTAGCAAAAGTCTAGGAATTTATGCTTTGTGCCAAAAATAGGCTTGAACAGAATTCTTAGTAAGGTGTATTTATGGAATACGCATTTTAAAGATAAGCAAAAATGCTTAAATTGAATGCTTTTATGGAATACGGGCCCTGTACTATCATCAAGGTACATTTTACCTAGAACAAAGTAGGGAGAATAATAGTTGAGATATGCTTTTCATCCCAAGCCGGGAACCTGAAGATCCCTACATGTACATGATTAGTAATATGGGGGTCAACTGAGGGTCAGAGTAAGAAAGTTTGGTCATAACACAAGCAAAATAAATTATTTTTAAAGCAGAAAGCATAGTAATGAGTCAGAAGATAAGTTGAATATGTGGCCTTTCAGCCCAAACTAATAAACCATCAATAAGTCATCATAAATTATATGTTTTATGAAACTAGAAATTGCAAGCTTTACAATGATATCAAACACTTGTGGCTAACTTAATGCATGTGCTTCGTTGACCAGGGCAACTAGATTTCATCCTCGGGCAAACAAATTTAAAAAAAATGATTATTTAAAGTACTTGCCCGAACTGGGCATCCACATTTGTTTGCGAGACTAATGTCATGGCTTACGTGACGTGTATTGGCCTATTATTATTTTCTGCCATTTTAAACTAAGTTACAATATTGGTAGATTGTAAATCACATTTTATGCTATGTGTTTGATATAAAAATAAAATCTTCAACATTGTCATTGTTTGTTTGTTATTTTTACAGGCCAACCAAATGTTTCATTTGGGCAACCATTTTGGGAGCACTAATTCAATTTGTCTATTTTACAGAGGCCATTAATACGTATGTAGATTGAAACTACAGGGGAAAAAAATCAAGGAATATGAAAGTAAATTAAGAATGTTTTTCAGGAATATCAGAATTCAAGGACTTACCTGTCAGAATTTGAACAAAGGCTTGTTCTACATTTGTTGAATCCAAGGCTGAGGTTTCTATGAAGGATAGAGTATTTCTTTCTGCAAAGGACATAGAAAATATGAAGCAAAATGAAATAAGTACTGGTTACAAGAATGTTTTGACTAATGTATCCATGATGTGAACATGTACCAATAAAGGCCTACCGGTACACGTTCAGCATTTCAAGAAAGTAAAATGTTAATTATGATGCAAAATAAGCTGATTGCTATAAAGTGCGTCCAAAAAAAAGTAAACCCAACTTTGAGAACCTCATATTCAAATTGCATAGCTTGTGTGACCTTTATATTTATTTCATAATAAAGAGTAACTCATATCATATTCAATGATACCAAACTTATACCTGTGTTGTGACTGGTAACTGAGCACTTGAACTTTAAAAAACAAGTGTAGAAATTAAAATGTTCTATAAAGTTTGGGCAAAAGCAGCCCTTGCTTTTCAATAGTCCAAGTAATCCTTTGTCCCTTATTACTGGATTTAGGAAGGCTGGCCTCACACAAAGAACGAATGATCAGAAAGACAGTGTTGCTGCTGGAAAAACTTGGTACTTTGTGTTTTTTACCAAAGTTTTTAAGAACTCGAGTGCTCAGTCGTCCATGACCATATAGGTATAAATATGGCATCATTGGATAGAATATGAGTTACTGTTTGTCATGATGAAAACATTAATGACACATATGTTATACAATTCCAAAACAAGGCTCTCAAAGTTGGGTTTACCTTTATTTGGGTCGCACTGTATATCAAATTTGCAACACAGTCACAAAGCTATGGTGCCATAGGTGCAGCACGTGACATGTGTATTCTATATTGTTTTATCATAATTTTGCACTTTCTGTTTTACATTCTATTTTATCACCTTTCTATCAAAAATAATAGATGTAATAGCTTCACTGATAATACACGATTCATTCAATAGACTTGGTCTAGAAATCATCATAATCATCTTTGAGCCTTGTGATAATCTTTGCTGTTAATTTTGATGTTCATTGTATCCCTATATTTTCCTCTTAATGCTAAAAAGGGACAGGGTATTTTTTGTCACCTCATAGTTGTTGAAGGAGAGATGTATGCATACGATTCCAAACCCCCCCCCTTTTAGTACCCGATTATATTATAAAATGATCCCTGGAATTATATGACAAATATCCCTTAGTAAAAGTTTATCATTACAGTGCATATCTTCATTTTTAACTTGTTTTTGAAAAATGTGATCTTGTTAAAGGTAGTATCAGCCTTTTTCACAAATTGCGAAAACTAATGCAACTTTGCATAACTGTAGAATATGATCGACCTATACTGTCTATTCAATCTTAATGTCATAGGTTGCCTAGATCAGTAATACGAAACGAAAATCTGACTACCAATCTTGACCAGCTCTCCATCAACATCGTTGATATTACAGCGCGTGCGGCACGGACCGCACACAGCAATATACACACGGCGCATCAGCGTGCATTATTCTCTGCGCTAACGGTCAGCGGTTCGCACCATACGGTATATTTTTCGAGGTTCGAAAAAATAGGAATGAATTTTGATAATCGCAATATAATGACAAACATACACATTTTAGCTTAATCATGTTGTGGGATGATATAGTCATTGGCATACTACTATATCCTCTCAAAAACTAGAAATTTAATATTTTTGCCTGCAAAAGGCTGACACTACCTTTAAACTATGTCAACCCATCTACCCCCTAAACATGTACATACATGTACCTCTGCTTGCAGTACATGTATCTCTGTTATTTCTAAAGATAACATTCTCTTTAATACAGTACAGTGTGTACATGTACATTTAACTGCTCAAAGTGTACATAAATGCCTCGCTAGTCTCTACACAAGCAGTACAGAATGCTACATATATCCAACAGGGTACTTAGAGGGAAATGGTAAAGTCAAGTTCCCTGGTATTAACTCTTTGCCTGCCAAATTCGACTATAGTCACAATTGTACTTATTAACTATACAATCGTAATAATTCATTTTCTCTGTAATGGCTGGGCGAAAAGATCTGAAAATCACGGATAATGATAGGGCCGGGTCTAAGGCTTAATTTCTCCTAGTTCATACTAAGCAAATATTGTTATACTATTTTTAATAATTAAAAAGAAAAGTCTTCTTTTTTATGCTTAAAATCAATGTGGCAGGCAAAGAGTTAATGAGTAATGCATTATTGGGCAATTCCAAACATTTACATACATTACTAATAACCAAAGTATTTCAATGAGTCTATTACAGTGACACACACATCAGAGTGACTACTCACTGTTGGGTTTTGTTGCATGGCTAAGTTTTAAATATTATTAAAACTGTAGTGATGTGTAAATGAGTCACACACAAAAAAAAATCAAACCAGTTGGGTTTTCCAGGAATGACAACCCATATGTACATGATTAATTATATCAAGCAAGAATTGGAAGTGGGAATTCATACCACTCTGTTTTGCTAAATACTAAATCTCTAGATCTACAGGTGGGCAGTTCCAAGCAAAACAGGACATGGAGCTGAAATTTTAATGTGCCGCTGTGCCTTTGAAAATGCAAATTAGGATCTGAAATTAACACACAGGCTTCTTTACAATACAACCAATCATTTAAGTTTTAAAAAATTGCGATTCAGTATTCTTGCGTTGAATAATTGATCAAACCCAAATTTGCACGTATGGGACTATGGGGCTTTAAATGCCTCTAATTCTTATATCTCGTCACTTTTTGCCAATTTTTTTTGCTTAATGTAATTGTCATGGTCTACTCCAACAAACTTTGGTATTAATATTTCTTTATAATGCATTTCTCCTCACAAAAAAGACCGGGAAACCAGATGTCACTCCGTAACCGTCACTCCGTAACCGGACAAGGGTTCAAGTTTTAAGGCATAATTAACAAAATATTCAACCAATTTTTTTATGCAAGGTGGCATATTATACCTAGAATAACATAGAATCCAATCAATAACTCAAAATTGTGATAGCCATTTAAATTTCACAGAGTTTAAGCAAAATGTTTTCTGTTCAAATATGCATGTCCATTTTGCGTCACTCCGTAACCATGATTATGAATATTCATATCTCATTAATTAAGAGGGTCACTATGAAAAAAAATATCATTTTGAAAAGAGGGTACCATCAGCTTTTGTCATGAACCATTTCTTTGTACATAAAGATTAAAGTATGGATGATAAACTTGTTTGAATGCTGAAATGTTGCTTCTGAATGTCACTCCGTTACCTTGGAACTGCCCAGGTATACAAATTATGTTTCTTTTATAATAAGAATCTTGAATGGATTAATTGATGTTTGTTGAAGAAAATATGGCAATAGTACTTTGATGTCACACAATATTGGTAATATGTTCTTGTTTTGTTTTTCTTTTTAAACCATGGAGCAAGATGTTTTATCTTAAACTACAATGGTCCAATGGAACCCCTGAAAGAAATCATGTGAAGCCCTATATCTTATATATTTAACATGTTTAAAATATCAAGCAGTTAGGGGCCTCAACGTTATGTTCCAGATCTGAACAAGAAAATGGAAGGATCTCCTTTGCCACTAGACATCAAATAAAAATAAAAAGAATGATTTTTCTTTGCTTCTCACCTGCAAAGACTTTGGATTCATCTGTTGGTACTGCTCTCAAATGCCTCAGATCACTCTTGTTGCCGACTAACATTATAACAATATTATTATCTGCATGGTCCCTCAATTCTTTGAGCCATCGTTCTACATTCTCGTATGTTAGATGTTTTGCAATGTCGTATACAAGCAGTGCTCCTACAGCCCCTCTGTAATATCTGCAGAGAGCAAGACAAGAGAAGGAAATACATACATTACTTGAACATTCAGAACAACAGATATTAAAACACTTCAGAGTAAACGTAACTCTGCGGATTAGGCAACCTAGATTGTACATTACATGTACATGTACATGCCTGATTGTATGCAACAAGTTACAATTGTACATATTCAAGCTGAACAAGAGACCATGATAATATAATGTATATTACATGTAGATTGTACTCATAAAAAATTAAATACATGTTTGATTCCTTTAGTACTTAAGTTTGCCATATAACTTTACGAATGAAAAAGACTTATTTGGGTTGTAGATTATGATGTACTAAACCGGCAATGTATGTTTTGAATGTACACAAGGATCCAGGAATGTGATACAATGTACATAGAACTGTACTGCATTTACACATTGGTGTGTATGACTCATTACATGTATGTCAACAAGAATTAGTCAACCATACACAACAAAAATAAGATTCTAAGGCTCAACCACAGTACTGTATAAGTGGTTATTTTCGCGGTGACTTTATTTCGCGAAATTTGCGAGACGGTCATTGCAAAAATTTCCACTTCAGTACAAGGATATTTATAGCAATGACGTCATCACCAAAAACGTGAAATTTTGCTCTCATGAATTTCCCCCAACTAGTCCAAAATCACAAAAAATATCTGGATGCGAAAATGTTGGCTTATACATGTACAGTATACAATGTACATGTACAAGCTACATTGTAAACACATGTACCAATGCAAATGAAAAAGAGCAACTGCTCAACATGTATCTTCTGGCAATGGATTATAGTGCCAAAACAAAAATCATTTTATCAAAATAAAAATATTAACTACAGAAAATTGTAATATGTAGGTTTTGGGCCAAAAAAAAAAAAAAAAAACATAAATAATACATTCAATACACTTTAAAGGTCTCTAATCATTATTTAGGTGTATATTTTCCAGTTGCAGGTACATGTACTGTATGTTCATTTAAAATTTATTCATGGATTCTGAAATTGTAGTGATGATCTCAATGGAAAAAAATCAACTATGTAGCTTTGTGCAAATGAAACATTACAAATAAAGACATGCACTGGTGTGTTTTCTATTCTTCAGTTTCCATTATAGCACACCTTTCGCCATCTGTATCTTTCAGACATGTATTAGTTACATCCCTGCCAGCTACATGTCTATAATTTCAGTCCTTCCACAGATTGCGTAATATGATGCACAAGTATACACTTAAAATCCGTTTGATGAATACAGTGCAGTGATATCCGTGACAAGATGAAGAACGACCAGTAATCAATCACTCGTGAGTTGTCATCAGTACTTTCTGAATTTCAGATTGAAATCTTTATAAATATTCATACAAAGCATACAAGGCCAAGCTCAATCATCTCAACTTGAGGCCTACATGTAAATATTAATACATTAAGTACTCATGGTATACAATTCCTTCATAACATGTACATACATGTATATGTACAGTACATGAAAGATTTGACATACTGTTAACTTCCAAGTTCCAACAGTAACATGTAGGGACAGACGCCCTTTAAAATAAAACCATTTAAATGAGGCGCTAAGCCACAAGGGTTTAAGCCCAAGATAAAATACTGCATCAAAAGCCAAATGTCAAATTTGATTTTAAGGGGAATTTAATTCCTTCTTCAAAATACAGCAATCTCATTAGCTGGGACCATACACTTTATTCTCATCTGAACTGTCATTTTAACAATGATGCTACCTACATTTGTACCTATTATATGTACCAGTGTGACCAAAAGGAACTGACAGAACTGATTCACAATTACCCATATTTTGTGGTTCAGTTGACTATTTTTTTATGATTCAGAACCTTAACAATATACCACATAACTGAGCAGAAAGAGCAAATGCACACACAATGCATCCAATTTTGTTTCATTACATGGCAGTAATGCAAAAAGGGACATGACAAATAAAAATTCCTTACAGTTACACTGACAAAGTTTTATATATTAAATGTCAGTGTTTTTCATACAATTTTATTATCTTATTTATTATGAATCAAAACCTTTAAAAATTAAATTTATTTTTAAACATTAATTTTGTTTCAAGTACATGTACATGTAGTGCGGAAAAAAAATACTAGTGCACTGCCAATTTGAAGTTGAGCTGATCAATCTAGCCAAATAACTCCTTTTATGAATGAATTACATACATGACTTGTAGCAAAAACTTAAATAATCATTGAAGATTGTATGCATGAAATTTAGCATTGTAGAATGAATTAATTACATAATGTATATGTAGCAAAAATTTAAATTATCATTGCAGAAGATTGTATGCATAAAATTTAGCATTGTAAAACATTGTAACCCAAATACATGTATGTACATGTACTTGTCAGAGTGTTTATTAACCACATTGTGGAAATATTTGTAGTACATTAATTTTACATTAATTTTCACAGATTCCTGCATAAAAATCACTTCTTTTTTTCTTTTTTTTAACATTATAAGCCCACTAAGTACTGTAAAGCAAAAACCACTTAATTGCGATATGATATATTTGTGCATTGGAATCAACAGCCTTTTTAGCACCATGAAACTTTAAAAAAATTTCCAACCATCAAGTACTTGTATACAGTGTACAGCTACAGTTTTGCACTGACATCCAATGCATTGTGTAGACATAAACTTTCACAGGCATTTTACTATTGCAACTCTTGTCTCATCAAAAGTATCATGCACGCAAAGATTACATGTAAAATGCAAGCTTGCAATCTTAATCTAATACAGATTAATATGACATCAGTCATTTAATAAATTCGTGCACACTACCCCATTAACCTCATTCATAAACAAATAATTTCAATTGAATTCATTTTTCTGATTGGTTAATTGATTATGAAATTCAATATTTTAAAATCACTCCCCGGTTAACTTAGTGAACCAGTCAGATACAATCGATATTAAGCTGCTCTGAGGAACAATATTGATCCCAGTTAATGAATCATCTCCCTGGTTTTAAATATCTAATTATAAACAAAAAGGGAAAAAAGGTATCATTGCATCTTCCCACTCAAGTCAAGAATACTGAAACCAAAGTGGAAACATGCAATAAACGTTGCAAGTTATTAGTGCCCCTTTAGGAAGTCCAATTTTTAAAAACTGCCTGAACTGTCGACCACACATATTTTTGGCAATTGCGATAAAAATTCCCTTCCCTCTAGTGCTTCACGGATGTTATACCATAGAATTGTATTACCCATTTCTCTCTTGAAGTCTGGATTACATTGTAAATACTTACGCACTAGTGATTGCCCTATATCTCTCTTGACCGGCTGTGTCCCATATCTGAGCTTTAATCGTCTTTGAGTCCACTTGTATGCTTCTCGTGGCAAATTCCACACCAATTGTGCTTTTGCTTTCTAAGTTGAACTCATTCCTTGTGAACCTTGATAGAAGATTACTCTTGCCCACACCAGAATCTCCAATGAGAACAACTGCATTTCAGAAAGAAAGACAAAACATTTTCAATAAGTTCATTCTTACAACGTTCATGACATGAATTGCTGTCCCATGATAAAAGAAAGCAATTCTGAAAAATGACATGTATGGTCCATCATTTACATTGATGCTAATGGAATCTCAAAATGTCTTACCTTAAATATCTTTTAAGTTGGATAAACTTTTATAAATGAAACTTGGCCAGAAAGAAGTTAGCACTGAATAAAAAAACATGTACATACGAAAATATCAAAAACTCAAAATTGGTAGAAATGTGACTTCCTTCCTTGTGTCATGGGGATGGCAGTAAATACTTGACAAAATTAAACTTTTGTTGCCCTCAAATCAGAAAAGCAGAGTCATATTGCATTGAAACCTATAGACAAAGTTTAGGGATAGGGTTTTTCAATTAGAAATTTATACGACGATTCAACTAATGTATGGTGGTGTGGTATAATTTCAAATCTTAGAGCACCAACAGAAAGAAGGGCCTACAACCATATAGTACCCTATGATGCAACTTTGTTTTTGGAGAAGATGCAAGTTTTATTTTTTTCATTTTGTATCCATTCAGAAATTTGAAATCATTGTTTTTCAATTAAATGTCATAAAGATTTGAAGTAAAACGGTACACATCTGATTCTGTGATAGACTATATCTACATGAAAATTAACTTCTTTTGATGGACTTTCTTGATAAATCTTTGTAAAACTCTCAAGCCAATGCGTAATGTATTTCGGACCAGGCATTAATTTGGTGGAATATGATTTGGGTTGAATTTGTGTGGAACTTGATAAATCTGTGATAGAAGATCACATTTCATGTGCATAAAAATAGACACCCTAAAAAATAAAAGTATCATCCTTTTACACAACATAAGATTACAGTATTCTGCGCACCCATGTATTTATATGCGTGACCATACGAACAACAGCAATTATGATAGAACAAAACAGGCAATGATTCATGAACGTACTTTTCAATCTTAACAATCCATTTTGATACCAAAAAAAATGTGAACATAAATAAATGAACAGAGAAAGTTTGCTACCCCAAAAATTTTAAACATTGTCTAAAAAGTTAAATAAAAAACTGTGTGCAAAATGAGTTAGAGCGTAAACATCATCGAATGGTCGCTCTCCATTTCTTAATCACATGACAAAATGCAAATGAAGACTGAACAATGAGTGAAGTCTGTTTAAAATTTAAAAATGAAGAAACTTCATCATTTTTCTTCATGTTCTTGACTCAATTTCATGATTTCTTTTATTCAATTGATCATGAGAATATGAAGAATGGCAACATTGATGTTGTTCAGAATAATACTCGACTTCATATAAATAATTTTGGTGCGTGGATATAGTCATACATAGATTTTAGTCATGGGCAACACCACATCATACATCACTCAGTCAGACCTCAGCCATTGCATTGAACCGGTACGTGTAACTTGTGTACAATGGAAACCGGCTATCTCATTGTCAATGGCCAAATTAACGTTGTGTAGATTACGAACGCTCTGCACTGTCTAACGTTACACGACATTGATCAAAACAGTTGTGTATGCGACAAAAGTATTTCTTTGCAAAATAATTTATACTGTTACAGAGCTGTAAACTTGTGTTTTCATTGAGGATAAAACATTGTCTCTAAAACTCACCTTTGAATAAATAATCGTACTCGTCATCTTTGGTACCCATCTTGTTTCGCTGTGTATTTCTTCTTCAACCTGTTCGGTTACGCCCCTGAGAAGTGACTTCCGGATATGTCACCGGTAGGGATTCCCAAATAAACATATAATGATTGATACTAATTTGATAAATAAAAATTCAATCGTTTGAATTTAGGCTTCACTTATAATATAAGCATAAATTGGGAAGATAAACTTCACCGATGTTGCTGGATTTGGACGATTGCACTCAAGTCTTTGATATAAACATTGGTCTTCGAAATCTGTACAATGGCGGCTTCTTAACGCCTACAGCTGATGTGACGTCACTCATACAATTCGTACTCGTCATTTACATTACGTGTAATGTATTGGTCATTTTGGTATTGGAGGGAGCAACCCCCTTTTGTAATGATTTCCAAACACTATTAAACAGACTTTGTGGTTTATAAACAATGGGACAATTTTCAGTTTTTCATGATTGATAATTATGAATCACCTTACTAATAAAGGAAAAACATATGGACTAGCCAATTCTGCATCTCCTGCTTTGGCTCCCTGGATCGTGGAGCGCCAGCTAGCTGCGCTGTAGTAAGCAATAAGTTTTTGGTATAATATAGGGGAGCTGGCGCCGCACTAAGTGGATCAGGGGTGCAGGTGGGGTATAAACCTGAGGAGAAGTGCAAATTGAAAAGGAGTGGGTCATACATGTTATCCCCCCCCCCAAAAAAAAAAATAAATAAATAAATAAATAAATAAATAAATAAATAAATAAAAAATGAAATGAAATGAAATGAAATAAATAGATAAATAAAAAAAAATAAAAATAAAATACATGCCCATCTATCTCCGGGCCACCTTTTTTTTATTTTTTTAAACAAATCTTTGAGTGGGAGGGTCGGGACGGGCGCCGTCAAGCGCCCCCCCCCCCCCCTCCAGATCCATGCATGGAAAGGCAATGGGTAGTAGCTTCTTCTGTATTCTCCAGCCGCTGTTATCAAGGATGGCGTGCTTTCACTTTAAACGCTGGTCGGCCAGTATAGCTGTTTTATTTTACAACTATAACATTTAAACTAATTATATCTTTTAGGCCTATATTATGACTTATCTGTTACCCTTGTTTTGTATTATATAGTCATGTATCACATATTGGGGTATAGTAAAAGGATGCGTGGAGGCGTTACATTTTGGAGGAAAATTTTTCACATTTTTCGCATATAGCATGAAAACAAAGTACAGTCTGCTGTACAATGTTTAAAATATTGTAGGTAATTTATCAGGCTACATGTCTGTGAAGTTTAAGTTTTGTCCTGCTCATAGTTTTAATACAAAGATAATTTGAGTAGGGTGAGGTAGGGAGAGGAAGATCCTATGGTGGAGGCATGTGTTAAAGCATAGGGAATTCCCATTTTTGTTACTTTCTTACTCTTTGTTGCGTTTTTGTATCCAATCGGTCTTATAGGTTGAGTGAAATATCAATCTCTTTGGAATTTATCTGGATTTAAATAAATGTGAAGTAGATTTTTCACAAGTCATTTAATCAATTAATTAATCAATTAAAACAAACTTCATGCACGCACGGCTCATATGCAAAAGTGCAACATGCCATTTTATCGCAATAATTGTGTTTTTTCACCCATTATCTTTGCATGTAGATACACAAATGAGTGGAAACATATTTTTTGTAATATACTTTGTCGAAGTTGTAATTCAAATGTAAGAGACAGGATTTCTGGCAGTTCTAACCATTTTTCCTTCTTTTTATACACTTTGTAGCGCGGTTTGAAAGAATAATTTTGTATTACAAGTTTATATTTTTTAGAAGCATAGGGTCTTACCAACACAATAAGTTGATTTATTTCAATTAATGCAAACAATAAGAAATTAATTACTATTGAAATTGTTAAACTTTTTAAACCATTTTTTCTTGTAACACCTTGTATAACTTTAATGACATACCATGTACAGGTAAAAGAATATGTTAATCATCTTCTTTACCATCTCAGCTTTCTATATAATTATAATGTATACTTTTATACATGTTTCAATTACCATTAAGAAACTAGAGATGTTTGTTTATGACAAATGTACATTTCTACATGTAACGTATTTTGCACCCAATTCATGACATAAGGCCATATTGCTTTCAAATTATATTGTATATTTTATATTTTCTTCAAAATCAGGATTTTATATCAATAAAGTTTGAATTTGAATTTGAATATTGAATAAAAGGCACTGATGACAATGATCGAGCTTTTCTCTAGAGGGTGTAATGCTATGCTATATGTCATTATTTGACAATAAATAAATTGAAAAGAGATGAATTGGTGATGACAGAGAGAAGCTTCATACGAAAAAGTAAAGGAGAAGGGAAATAAAAAAGGACGGCAGAGACTTTTTGGGGGGTATGGGGTATTAAATAATAAATATCATAATAATCCGCTCGTGTTTAGCGGTTATAGTGATTTATTCTATTCATTTTATTAGGAGATACAAATTAAGTTTCCCATTTTCTGACAAACCCTTTCGGGGACCGGGGGGGGGGATTCGTTCGTAAACACTACCCTCCAAAAGTTTAGGTATACACCTGATGCCAGCTATGTTTTTGATCATTTTGTCCAGTATTTCAGTCCAATGTTAAAGTACAAAAAATAGATTATCATATGCAACCAATATATTTCATGATCATCCAACCAAGTCTCCTTGGAATTCAGAAATTAGTTTTTAAAAATGCAAAAAGTGCAAAAACATGATTTTGCGCTAATTTATTCAATTATTAAAAATATAAGATATCTCGGCCAAGAATGGTCCGATCAATGTAAAAATTTGCATGGATGTTGAGGCACATGTAAAATATTACCCTGTACTATTTTTTTGTATATTGAGGCAAAAATTTATTAATTATTATTTATGCAAAATAAGTGTCTATTTTTACACATTTATCAATATTTTGTTTTAAAAATTGCTATGAAGCCAAATTTCTTTTTAAAAGTTGCTGAGTATAATAGTCAACAACATTGTGATTAAAATACTCGTGAATTCCTTTGTGTTCCTTTGTTTTAATACTTTCTATTGTCTTCGATTGTTTTAGTTTGAATGTATTTCTTAATGTTTTTGCGTCTTTCATGTTTCAGAAAAGTACCTTGATTGATTTCAAGATATCCAAGTTGATGCTAAAGGCTTTTTAGACGCAATTAAGAGTGTCGTAGAACAATTTAGGGAATATGTGCATTCAGTACACAAATGGGCAATAATTGAATTTTTCGGTATTTTTTAACTTTCCTAATTACACATCAAAACAATGGTTTTTCACTTATATAAAGACTAAATGATGCCTATTCTGACTGGGGGAGGGGTCTCGGCCAATTCAACCAACTATAAAACATTCATGACTGCTGCGCAACCGCTGCCAACCCCAAATACGCCTATGCCTTTTGGTGAATTTTTCCTTTAAAGTGTAAAAGTAGTGTACACTGTGTTGTTAGGTGATACAACATTGTACTATTGTATGTCAGACCTAAATAGAATGTAAGATAGCATTTTGCTTTGATTTTCGAAACATAAAAGAGCCAACAACGTAAAGAAAATCAAAAGAATACATAAGAATTCATTAGAAACTTCAAATTTTTTACCAAAATGTTGTTGACAATTAGTATTACACTAAGCATTTTTTTAAAGGAGACTGGACTTAATAAAAAAAAAAAATTAAAAGCCAAATATTTATAAATATGTAAAAACACACTTAATTTTCATAAATGATAATAATTAATAGATTTATCCTTCAAAATACAAACAAACAATGCAGCACTATACTTTACATGTGCCTAAATGACCATGCAAAATTTTACATTGATCGGATCATTATTTACGGATATATTTTTTTTTTTTCAATAATCCAATAAATTAGTGCAAAATCATGTTTTTGCCCTTTTTGCATATTTTGGCTAATTTCTGAAATTCAAGGAGACTTTGTTCGGTAATGGTGAAGTATATTCGTTGCATGTATTTTTAGTACCTTAACAATATTTGGACTGAAATACTAGATATAAAATGCTTTAAAATGATCAGTTTTGAATAGGCCTAAAACTACGACACCTTGGGCCCGAATCTGATGGCGGGGACTGCTCGTTGATCAGAAGGTTCGTTTGTCCGAAAGTGATCATAAATTTTCCAATCCCATTTTCCAATAGTCCGAAGGTTCGTGAGTACGTACATGAATTAGGGCCCCGGATAATGCGAAAATGAAAGTTTAAAAAGCTGGTTCTTTTATCTGAAATGGAAAAATGTTATATTGTTTGGGTAAGGCCTATTTTATTTTCAGATCCATCGAACCCTATTCAATTATTTGGGTAAGTGAACCTTATTTCATTTTTATCGAAAAAACTATAATTTCACATTCGGATTAACGAAACCACTTTGATTTTTGGAGAATAGAACATTCGGAATAGCGAGTCTTTGGACCTACGAGATTTCCGAAACAATAAAAAAATTATTCATTCGAACATAATTTTGACTCACACAATTTTCGATTATCATCATAAAAAATATTTAAAAAAAACATTTTAAAACAAAACTAGACAAACCGATAAACAATAAGAAAATAATCACACAATATTCAAACAGAATGCAAACAATTCGTATCATGGTATGAGTTCATATTCATGATTCAGTGGAGGAAAAAAACGGGGCGCAGGAAATGTGCCCCCACCCCCTCCCCCATAATTTTTGCATCTATACATGTTAAAATTTGACAATTTGCACCTCCCCCTTTCAAAATATTCGGACTGCATTCCCCAATGCAATCCTGAATCCGACACTGATACTATAGGTTTTCCCGGCCAATTTCATACATTTACCATCCGTTTTCATATCATGTGTATTCAAATTCGTGTGTTTGGTGCGGCAGACTGACAATAAGTCAAACAATTTCGTGTTCATGCTCTCAAAATCATTTTTAGGCACACAAATTAATGCTTTCGAATTTCAAATTCGGATATAATCATTCAATTTCATTATTAATGCATTCACATTAGTGTGATGGCAGGGTAAGCTCTTTAAAAACACTTTCAATTTCGTTTTCAAGCGATCGATTTCCATGATTTAGCATCCAAATCCGTTATACATGTACACATATTTATGATAAGGAGTAGGTAATCTTTACCATTTTATCAGTAAATGTGATTTTATCATTATTGTGTTTGTCGTCTTCGCTTTTAATTTCAACACCTCTCTTTTACTCCAAAGTCATTTGATAAAAAAATAAATCATCGCCATTATTAGCGTATTGCATTTGTGAACATCAATTTCCAGTATATTGATTTTTATGTTTAAGTGTCTTCATTGTCAATCTTTATTTTCATCGTTATAATCGCAATTTTGTTTTTATGGGCTTCATTTTACATCTTTGTTCACAACAAGGCATGATTATTATAAACTTTTTAAATTAGTGATATGTTCTGACATTCAATTAAAAATACTGCATGAGCAATGTAAATTTCAATTGGTACTTTACATGTTTAATTTGAATGTTTCTATCATGAACTTGTTTGTCTATAAACGAATTTGAATATACGGAATGAGAGGGCACACGAATTTGAATAAACATTGCCGAAAATATATGCTTATTATGTGAACTAGAATGCACAAATACGAAATCGGTCACCATAATCGTTAATTTTGATGACTGAATACGATTTTGAATGAAAATATTTCTATGCATCGGCGTATTTTTACGAAAATGAATGTCTCTAACATGAAATTGACTGACAAAACAATGAAATGGACCGGGAAAACCTATATTATGCAGGTACTATACTTGCATAACAATTTTTGGAAAATATTAGATTCAACGTAATATGTTTTCTATTTTAAACAAATTTAAAATGGAACTATAGACTGGTGTTCACAATATTGATCCATCATCATAATATACGATATAGACGCAATGTCCTAATTTTACTATGGTGGTAATTGAGTCTACCGGCATATTCGACAAATTTATCTTTGGCCTATACTAAATGGAAGTCAATATTGTTTATTAGGTCATCGATAAAACATGGCTCGATGCAATACCTTTGTTGATCTCATTAAGAGAAATAAACACGAGGTCACTGTGTAAAAAGATTATCTTGAAGGAACGAAGTCCAACACTATACACCGATTAACTAGTATGTACAAGTCTGGTAAGACTGCAGCAATGCATTCGTTTTGTATAGGCAAAACCTCAAAGGGACTCTTTACCAAGAACAATTAATAGTGTCTGCATTATTTCTTTGTTTTTAAATAAGTAAGAAAAACTGCAAGTTATCATGACAAGACAGATAAAGGGACGAATGAGTGAGTATATTTCATCCAAAACCATTTTGCCTTATAATTGTTGTCTGTTTTTAAATTTATTGTATGTTTATTTTTCATTAATCATGTTAAAAGGTTTGCTTTAAGACCCCGACGTTTTTAATGAGTTGCAGTTATTATTCGGAAACAAATATTTTGACAAAGTTGTAGAATATACCTTTAACCGACAATATCATCATGATTGTTCTTCAATCATGAATACAATGATTTAAAGGTAGCTAGTTATTATTTTCGAATCTGCACTCGTCTTGATGTTATGCCTTTATGTGTAATAATATTGCTAGAATACTAGTTAATACTGATTGCAATATCAAAGAATATAATAAACGTTTAATTACCACTATGCATGCAGTTACAGCCGGTCAGTATTTGAAGAGCTCATTTCCAAAAGGTACTACATCCATTTTCCATCAAAATTCTTTTTTTTTTTTTTTTTAAACATTAATCTACTCATTTTTAGCACCTCTACACAAACAGAAACATGAATTTTCAATGGGAAAGGTGAAAAAATTACTTTCAAAAATCATATCATTTACAGAAGGTACTACATCCATTTCAGTTCGTTTCCAAAAGGTACTACATCCACTTTTATGTAGTCCCATGTATTTGTTTTTATTGCATGTAAATAGTGCGTAGTTGGCTGGGTTCGCCAGAGCATTAGTGAAAATTTAAAAATTTTGGTACTCAATGCAGCGTTTGTTTTTTATTAAAACATGGCATCTATCTAAAGCAATATGAAATAGTACAAAATATTCCTTTTTGAATAAAAAAAATTGCTGAGATGCATGGCAATTTACATACTCTGAGACATTTCGTTTCCAAAAGGTACTACATCCATCAGAACAAAAAATTAAAAATTCGTTTACAGACAAACTTGCAGACCTAGATTTTTGTTACACTAGTTTCCCTTTAGCATCATAGAGAAGAACAATCTGTAAAAGTTTAATTCCAAACAGACACTCCTATTAATGAAAAATTAAAAAAAACGTGTTTTTCTCCGAATTAACAAAATATATGGATGTAGTACCTTTTGGAAATGACCTCTTCATTTCTAGATGTAGGCCTCTATGATAATCGTTTGTACACACCAGCAAACAAACTGATGTTGACATAAAAGGCAGATTTGGAATTTTCTTTTGGGCCAATGCCATCAAAATGGATATCGTATATTAATTATCATCATCTTTATTTTTCTTCTAGTATTTAAATAGTGGTTTTTTTTCCGTTTATCCAAAGTCCCCCTAACTCTATTTGCTTTGGTATTTTGCGACTGAATATTATCTCTTTCCTTGAAAATCCATCGTGTTAAAAAATGCACTATCATTATTCTATAAGCCTATATAAGTATTAGATTGTTAATTACGAGCAAAAATAAAATGAAGATAAATATTCTGCTAAAAATGGCAATACAAAATTCTCAAGCCTCTATTATTTTTAAACTTTATTATACTTCTTCCAGTCATTCTCGTGATTCCACTTCAACGATAGATATATTTATATTTCTATAATAATGTATCTATTAATTCGTTTTGTTTAGGTTGACGAATAGATGAGTGGAAAGTGTTTCAATGACAACAGATGCAGTAACTGAAACAAAGTTATTTATTCACATGACGTACGAGGAAATAACTATTTATTCTTCAGCAGTTTTATCAATGTTCCAAGAACTACAATGTTGAGAATACAAGAGCAGTTTCAGCAACAAAACCATATACGACGATATAATTACATCGAACATGAATGATGCTGGATGGTAAACTTTAACAAATCTTTTCAGACATCAGTCTATGCGAATTTCTAATTGCATAACATTATTTGTGTAACTTTCAACGAAATTAATCTATTATCGGACCAAATATGAAGGCTCTGGAAGCTAAGGTCGTCATTTTGGGCAAAGAGGGTGAGTTAAAATGATACTCAAAATTTTATCAAAAAGGTATGCATGGAATGGAAATAACCGTTTTCCTCTTAAAATATCATTTAAGTTAACGGGTAAATTGCTTTTGGGGTATTTTTTTTTTGTTTTTTGTTGTTTTTTGTTTGTTTGTTTGTTTGTTTGTTTGTTTGTTTGTTTGTTTGTTTGTTTGTTTTTTGTTGTTTTTTTTTTTGGGGGGGGGTTAAATTTGTTTATAAATTAACATTGAGAAAAGGATATAAGTCTATAATAATATATCCGTAACAAAAAAA
Source organism: Paracentrotus lividus (assembly GCA_940671915.1). Taxonomy (NCBI): domain Eukaryota; kingdom Metazoa; phylum Echinodermata; class Echinoidea; order Camarodonta; family Echinidae; genus Paracentrotus; species Paracentrotus lividus. The sequence goes on along the minus strand of CALNVZ010002100.1, from coordinate 51,504,547 downwards.
TAGTCTAACGATGACACACATTGAATAAATTAATCTAAAACCAGTCTCAAATTGCAAGGGTTCATACAGTTTTGTTCTGTTTATTCTTTTTGTCAGAAACGACTCTCGACATTATACTTATTATACTGTTTCCATTTGTATTTCGAATTAAAGTTCGATTGTCCTTCCAATATAGCATGTAGGGTACATGCAGGTAATATGGGCCAGCAGGTAATACGGGCCACCTGAAGCAAATCATGTCGTGACCGTCGGCCGGTGACCGGTGATCGGTGTGAGCACCATAATGTTGTTCATATGAACTGTATACGAAAATATATCGTCGTGAGAGCATCTGATGCCGAAATTTCTCTGAGAAAATTGCTGAAAACCAACAAGGTAGGTAAAACTTACGGCATTTTTTTACCCTGATGTAAAATTTGATATTTCACAGAATGTGATGGTGAAAGAGTGTTTGAGGGGGTAACCTCAATTGTTTTGTATATTTAGTAATCTTATAGTTTCATTTTGATCATACTAGCGTGTACAGGTCAATTTGTTTTAGTGAAGGGGTGCAATGTTGCATTGAATGCTTGCCTGACACAGCAACATTAGTGCAGGTAATATGGGACATCCAAAATGGCGCAAATGATTCTGGTACTTAGTATTGGGATGAGGCATCAATCTCTTTGCTACGATTTTTGGGGGTATATTCACAGTATATAATTAATATAGATAACTTATATAGGCCTATATTGACTTGTATAATGAAAATAATATTTAAATGATATTAAAAAAAGTAATAATATACAAAATGCATAATAATGAAATATATAGTCAATGGATTTACTGAAGGTCTTATAATTTCAAATTATATCTTAAAGTTAATAATTTTCAACATTTTAAGCAAATTCCAGACATGGTAGAGTCATTGTAGTTTTTAAAACATACATTAAATACATGTGCCTATATTACCTGCACATGCAGGTAACATGGGCACTTTGGTAATGACGTCAACATTTGAATATTGCAGACAGGGGGGTTGGTGATAATTGTTTTTCTTCACAATAAAAGTTAGAGCAGTAGTTATTGATTCGTACAAACAAAGATTAGACTGTGTGTCATTTCGTAATTTCATGCAAATTAGGCAAATGAGCTTAGGGTGCCAATATTACCCGCATGTACCCTATGAGCATAAAATTGAAGTAAATTCACAATGAAATGAGGATAACTTTTTTTAAAATTTTCAGGTGTTGGCAAGACAAGTATTGTTGTGAGGTATGTGGGTAAAATCTTCAGTCAACAAGTCAGTCCTACAGTAGGAGCTTCTTTCTTCACATTTAAAATGTAAGTACACTGTCTGTCATGAAGGTAGATTTTTGCTTGTTTGTTTGTTTTTGTTTTTGTTTTTGTTTTCTTTTTCTTTTAAAGCTCCATCAACATCATTTTAATTTCGTGCAATGATAGAGTTGGGGTAGGCGAACATTTTATTACTGATTTGAACCAGGGAAGGGTTGGGCGAGCCTAAGATCGTAAGGACCCCATGGTTGAAATTGGGATATAGGCGCATTGACAAAATAAAGGTCAGAGAAAAATGAATGATGTTGCTGGAGCCAAAAAAAGAAGTATTTGTCAACAAAAAATAATAATTTATGTAGCCTATATATATATAAACTCATAAAAGATATTGATTATCATTTAACTGAATTAATTGATCATAAATCAATCAATAATCAATCACACATTTGAAAACAGAATCAGACAGAAATAAAACAATAATATTGTTTATTTTGAAAAATGTATTTTCTAATATCATGCACTGGGACTACCGTATGCATGTGTGCTGTAACCTTTGCAGTCTAGCGCCAGCTATAAAGAACTTCAACAAGATGTTTTCGGAAATGTTGATATGAGGTACCACTGAATGACCAACTTTGCTTGCACCGGAAATGTTTTGGTAGCCAACCCCCCCCCCCCCTCCCATCCTGGATCCGCCATTTAAAATAAATGCCTATCGGTACTTTCACATTGTTTCTATAATAATGTTTTTGATATAACTGTCAACTATGAATATCAAGAAATAACAGTAAGCTACTAATATGGATACGCATAACACATTTTTTATTTTAAACATTTAATTTCAAATCTAAAGGAATGTTGATAATCATCGAGTCAAACTACAACTATGGGACACTGCAGGTCAAGAACGGTTCAAAGCCATGGCTCCTATGTACTACCGCAAGGCCAATGCAGCTTTCATCGTGTATGATATCACAGACGCTAAAACATTTGAGAATATGAAATTCTGGGCAGGAGGTAAGATTAAAGTTTGTTAATAACTTTTGAGATCCGAATTAATAAACAAAACAATAAGTGGCGGGTCCTGGATTTCAGGATAGGGGGCGCCCAGCCCGATAGGGGGGCACCGCCGAAATTTTCGGATTTTAACATGTAGCCTACGGTCAATGAGTGGTTTTCAAATTATGGGGGGCGTCCCCTGCGCCCTCGCCTGGATCCTCCACTGAAAATGATGTCTTTTCCCTTTGTAATCTAAATTGGAAATGTAGTTTTACATTCTGTTTTTACCTGTCATATACTCCTGATCTGAAGGATAACCGTCTTCAAATCCTTAAAATAAAGAAATACATTCTCAACCCAGCATAACAATCCTCGATAAACAAATCCTGATAATTTCTTCAAAAAGTAATTGTAGAGATTGCGCCTTGGCAAAAATATATGATTCCTATAGGTAATTGCCGAGTCATGAAAATAACACAATAAGTGCCAATAAAAAAAAAAGAATTAAAAAAAGATGACCACTTTACAAAAGTCACAAAAGACATTCGTACTGCACGCGTTTAAAGGATTTTTGTAGGCCTACTTATCTTACTCTATGTCTCTTCTCTTTTTCTTTTACTTTTACCTGCAGAACTCGAAGAAAACATTGACGGTCCAATAGGTAATTTTCTTCGTTGATAGCGTAGTTAGACATGTTAGGAAACTATTTCAGAAGGAATTTGAACTTTCAGTGTCATAAATCGGCTGTATGTACGTGTAAATGAAAGATACGTTAGAGAAAAAATATATTGATATCACATTAATTTGAACCTGCAATATAGGCCTACAGGCAACTTCTGATCCACGGCATTGACACAATGAATTTGCAATCCTGTTTATTTTTTAATACATCGTTATTAAGTTATAGTTGTCTTTGACTGTTTGTTACTGTGATTTGGATAGGATAGGATATAACATTTATATAGCGCTCTCAATTACTCATAGTGCGTAAAACTTATTATTGTATTTAAGGAAAATAGATATACATTTAAAAAAAATCTACATATACCACATCAATTATAGATTAGACTCGTACCAGTATGGAACTTGTATAGTATACCTATTTGATAAGAATGTTATTTCATTTTTTTGCAGTGCTGTGTATACTCGGCAACAAATCCGATTTGGCTGATCGTCGACAAGTTTCATCTGAGGAAGGACTGAAATATGCTGCTAGTATTGGGGCACTGTTCTTCGAGACATCTGCACTCAAAGATGAAGGTATACTGTCTTACTTTAATATTCTTCCGCATCTTCTTTGTCCTCTCATTCTTGTTCCCCTTCCTCCTGCATCTCCATCTCCTTCTAAATTCTGTCTTTTGTTTTTAAGTTCTTGTTTTCTTTTTAATCTCTTCATTTACGTCGTTCACTTGATAAACAATTGCAGTGAGCGTTCGAATCATTTTGGTCATAACAATTTTCTCGAGACAAATGAACAAACTGTTGTAATATTATTGAACTTTCCACGATGACTTCTTTAGTATTCTATCTTCTTCTCCTCATTCTTCAGTTCTCATCCTCTTGTCCCTTCTTTTTCCTCTTGTCCTTCTCCCTATATCCTTATTTCAGTTTCCTCTTCTACTTCATATTTTTCCACTTCTTCGTCTTTTTTCTGCCTCTTCCTCCATCCTCTTTTCTCCTTATCTTTCATCTTCTTCTTTTTCTTCTCGCGTGCGTTTTTCTTTTCATATCATTTCTTCTTATGTGACAAAGCATGACAAAGTGGCAAAGCAGAAGCAAAGAGAGAAACCGAAATTAAAAAAATGATACGATAATGTCTCTTCCTTTTAATAGCCTAATCCATGTGGATTGCAAACCGCGCTTACATATCCGTTGGTGTCATTGTTTTTTTTTTTTCAGGAGTGTCTGAGGCGTTTCTTCGTGTTGCTCTTGCTCTCATCTCTTTGGCATCCAGTACCAGTACATCCGGTATGACCGTCAAACCATATGACACAAGTCGACGTCAATCTGCAGACATCACCGCCTTCCCACCCCATCTTCAACTCCTCCGAGAGAAGATGGAACAGGAAGGGAGGTTGGGCGATATCGAGGATGAATACGATGATGATGACGACAGTGAAAGGAATAAATCAGGTTGCTGCCAGACATGATGATGGATATTGATGGCATTGCAAAGCATGCCAGACTTTTGTAGACTCGGAGCTAGCATTGGTGTAAGACTAGCGATGCTTGGTGGTAGGCGAAGGTTACTTCATGTCATGTGCACGCCCTGTAATGCTACAGTCACACAGACACTTACCATGCTTACGTTGAGTTGCGTCCAAAAATTATTTTCTTTTCTGCGGATCCCCAAGGATGCCTTCCCGTCATAGTCAGCAGTGGTAATAGTGATAATATCGTTCATCCAGTAAAACAAAGAAATACGTAAGAAATTATAAAATAGAAGATGAAATGAGATTTAAACAACAAAAACGTATCTATACATAAGTGTCTGTGTGACTGTAGCATAAAGGGTTACGATCAAATGCAAATTGATAGTAGCCAATCGGGATTATTGTTAATTGCATGCATCTCTTGCATCAAACTCTGAACTAATCAGAAAAGTAGTTTTAAAATCAAATATGCAATTAATCGTAATTATTTATGGAAGCATATATTATTATGATTACGAAGCAGATGCAAGCGAAAAACTGCTGCAGATCTTTTACCACGGAATAATGCAATTGAAGAGTCTAGTGGAAGAAGTACTTAAGTCACATTTTTTCAAAAATGAGTTTATTTGATAATATCTATGTATACACCATCAGAAAAAACTGGTGCAAGAGTCAGTTTTGAAAAAATCAAATTCCTAAGTGCCCTAAACAGGACACCCCCATTTTCAAAACGTGATGATTTTTAGTGGAAGAAGTACTAAGTCCATAGTTTTAGTGGAAGAAGTACTTAAGTCCAAAGTTTTAGTGGAAGAATACCTAAGTCCACCCAAGCTTGGGTCAAAGATTTGTTAAGGGAAGAGGGATGGGGCAGCTCTGCCAATGTTTAGGTATTGGGAGACTCCAGAAGATGTTTTACCAAAATCTGGCTTACAGCAACATGAGGGGTTGCTTGGTAGGGCGGTAAAAAAAAAAATTTGTATTGGGGGGGGCTAAGAACAACCCATAGGCAGTGTGTTTCTGAGTAGGGTAGGAATGTAAGTTTATTATGAACAAAAAAAATTGGACGTTTAAAATCTGAAACAAAGTGGGGGAGGGGCTATTGATCAGTTTTCAACCCCCCCCCTCACGACGGCCCCAAAATAAAATAAATAATCACAAAATTGGGATGTGTCAAGGTTCATATACGCAAGGTTTAACTGCAATGTTGCAGTTTTAAGTCAAATGATAAATCTTCCTACGTGGATACGGGAGGGGTCTGAAAGTGCCCGCCCCTTTAAAAAAATTAGAAAGCCCCCCCCCCCCCCCGACAAAAAAAACAAAAAAAAATGGTAGGGTACGTAGGCATTTTTTTCCATCCCACATGAAATGTTCATTTAAATTTTCTAATAGGATTTTTTTAGTATTGGTGTCAGACAATCACAGATCCAGGGGAAAGGGGCTGCCCGTTAAGCACAAAAAATGGAAAAAGTGCCCTAGAATGAGTATACCACTGCCACCCCCACATGTATATTCTAAAAGGTTTCAGTATGGTGTTACAAAAGGGCAAATGGCCTGTTCTTATAAATCATGTCTGACAGGCGCAGATGCGAGGGGATCTGCGCATGATTTATTTTGTTAAAAATAGCCCCCATTCTTTTAATGGTATTGAAACCCCAACCCGTTATATAGGGATATACATTCAGCAATGTTACTCACAAACCATATGTAATCAAGAGGATTGTTTAGTTTTGTTAAAAAGGATAAAAAACAATAATGAATTGCCCCAAACAGGAGAGCCCCATTTCATAAAATTAATGATTTTTAGTGGAAGAAGTACTTAAGTCCATGGTTTTAGTGGAAGAAGTACCTAAGTCATGTTTTTATTAGAAGAAGTACCTAAGTCCATAGTTTTAGTGGAAGAAGTACCTAAGTCCAACTTCCGGCTTATTGATTATCGAGATCGATAAGCATAAAATTACTGAAATTTGCCACGTATGCTTCTCCTCCCTTAAAAAATCAACTCCACAAAGTTTGAATCTGAAATTCAAAAAATTGTGATGTGCAGGATAGTTTGAAATATTCAAACCCTTGTATCTCAGAACTAGTATTATGTGACTTAAGTACTTCTTCCACTAAACTCTTCAATTGTAAATTCACGTGAGTACATACATCATTTTTTTTTTATTTGTATATTTTGGCGAATATTTTAGAGGTACCATCTCGGTTCATGGTGCAGCTCGTTGTACGAAGGTTCATTTTCTGAAGGTGTGTTTGTCCTAAAATGAAATGGGTTTCGTTGCTCCGAAGGTTCTTCTCCGTCCGAAAATGAACTAGTGTTCATTCGCCCGAAAATAAATTACGGTTCATTCATCGAAAAACAATGAACGTTTCCTATTTCATAATAGACGAATGAACCCTATTTCTTTTTCGGACGAATGAACACTTTTTTTATTTTCGGACGAACAAACCTTCGGAATAACGAACCCTTTTTCATTTCCGGACGAATGAATCTTCGGAACAACGAGCCCTATTACATTTTCGGACGAATGAACCTTCGGACAAACGAACACTCACCATAACGAACCCGATTTCATTTTCGGACGAATGAACCTTCGGACTAATGCATCAAATGTTCGGATAAAGAAAGAACGAAAGAACCTTATTTCGTTTTCGGACAAACGTACATCCAGTTATAGGGGAAAAAATCGGACAGACGAACCTTCGGCTAAACGAGCTGTAACCTTGTTTATATCCACTTGGTCTACCAGTAGTTGGTCAAATTCTCTGAATTGTCTAATACCACATGGACTACACTCACGTAGACTACTACAAATTTGGCTTCATTTCCACTTAGTCAAATACATAAATTGGTCTAATTGCCACTTGCTCTAATTTTTTAATAATAAAATGTCTAATTCCCAAATAAATATTATATTACTAATTTGTTACGTAGCTACTGACTAAGTTTTGCTAGATTAAGTAGACATTAGACAAAATGGGAATTATACAAAATGGTAAATAGGCTATAAGGGTAATTAGACCAAAATGTACTTTGACGAAATAGATAAGACCAAACGGACATTAATCAAAGTGGGTGTGGACCAAGTTGAAATTTACTATCATCTTTAGCAGAAGTGTTGAAATTCAGAATAACGTTGCCTCAGAAGCAACCTGAAATGAAATAATTGTCTGCATACCGTGAAAAGAAAAAAATGCTTTATAAGATTTGATTCAATTCAATTGATCTTTGTGTCTATTTAAATATCCATATACTTTATCTGGCTTTTATGTGATGATAATAGTTGCAGGTATGTACGGGTAATTGTCTCGTCGTTTCGCTATTAATAATGATATTTGGTATATAGTACATTGCATTATATCAATGATGAAACTACGAATATTATATTTTCCTCCAAATTATGTAAATTATCTTACTCACCCGTGAGAATACCTCATAACATATTACAAATTATAATTAGATCACATTAATTGGATTCTGTCTTTTATACCTACCTATATATTTTATTTGGGATTCCATGACAGTTACTCCGGAGACAATTGCTCCGTTGTAAATTCCATACATTAATCGAATGACTAACCTCAAACCTGGAATTACCCTACCCTATAAAAATGGTTCGGTGTAAAAATGGCAGAGGTAAAAATGGCGGAGGTAAAAATGGCGGAGGTAAAAATGGCAGAGGTAAAAATGGCAAAGGTAAAAATGACAGAGGTAAATATGGCAGAGCTAAAAATGGCAGAGCTAAAAATGGCAGAGCTAAAAATGGCGGAGGTAAAAATGGCAGAGCTAAAAATGGCAGAGGTAAATATGGCAGAGCTAAAAATGACAGAGGTAAAAATGGCAGAGGTAAATATGGCAGAGGTAAAAATGGCAGAGGTAAAAATGGCGGAGGCAAAAAATGACAGAGGTAAAAATGGCAGAGGTTGCATTTGCGGTTTAATGATCTGAACAAAGGGGGCGCCGAAAAGAGGAGAAAAAGGGTAGAAAGGGGTAAGAGCGCCAAATGGACCTAAAACTAAGGGGTCGCTAAATTGGTCTTTCAATAATAGGGGCAAAATTTATCTTAAACGTCTACGCCTTCTGGTCTCTATTCTTCGAGTATAATTCTCGCCAGCGCTTCGCGCTCGTCTATTTTTTTTCTTGTTACCATGATACTTAAAACATCAATTTACATTGGTTTGATTTCACATTACTTGATGGACATGATTTGAAATGAGTTTATATGCAGGAAGAGAATAAATTGAAACCCCAAACGTTAATATATGCCATAATCACATCAACCCATCATTATTGACAACTTTGGGAACATAATTATACTTCCACTTGCACTAGTAGTCCTATACCTATATTCATAACAAGTTACGTGTCAGTGCATGTGGGGAATGTCATTTCTAACTTGGTGTGCATGGTCATGGATAAATGCAGATGAACAACAAAACATATTAAACGAAAGTAATTCTTCTTTACTTTTACATCATAATTATTATAAAGGATACAATTACCCAAAATATAATTTGTTATAACATGCACAGTTAAAAGGCAATAATGTAAAATTAATATAACAATCGTTCACTTCGGTATAACAACATCTCATAGCAGATAGTAGGCCTACAAATGAAAGTCAGTCAGTTCTAAAGATGAGGACCCCTCCAGGCAGTCCAGCATTGATTTTTGAAAATCCATTCTCATTAGTTTTCTTTTTTAATGTTTTACCCCTTTCCTTAGGGAATTTGCCATAATTATATGCATGTGCTTTGCTATGACAATGGATTGGCCGGTAAGACACATCTCCATATCTTACTTCTGTCATCCATTTTTATCTTACCCTACCGCATTTTTACCTCGCCATTTTTTACCTCGCCCATTTCTGCCATTTTTACCTCTCGCCATTATTTACTACTCTGCCATTATTTTTACGCTCTGCTTTTTTACCTCCGCCCTTTCCTTACCTCTGCCATTTTTACCTACTGCCATTTTTGCCTCTGCGCATCGTTTGCCTCTGCCATTTTTTACGCTCTGCCATATTACCTCCGCCATCTTTTACCTCATGCCATTTTTACCTGTCTGACCATTTTACCTCTGCCATTTTACCCTCTGCCATTCTTTACTCTGCCATGTTGCCTCTGCCTTTTTAACCTCCTGCCATTTTTTACTCTCGCATTTTTACCTCTCCAGTTTTGCCTCGCCATGTTTTCCTCGGCGACCATAAACTAACTCCTAACCCTAACACCCAACTATGTGCAACTATAATCTCAACCCTACATTTTAAACGATCAATACAAGAGGAGGAAGTTGTTGCTGGGCAAAATTCGTGCACAATTTTTTAAACACGTAAACAGGGTTACAGTGCGGATCCAGAATTGACCCCCCCCACCATTTGATTTCAATTATCAAATTCTGGACCTTTGCTGTTAGTTATATTTTGGTCATTGGTGCATTTTTATTATTGTTTTTTTTTTTTGGCTCGTAAATCACACATAAAAATATCAAACTTTTCCTGCATATCCGTATGCCAATATATAGCACGTCATATAAGAATACCAGTGGGGTTAACAAGACTTACGATTGATCAAGTCGATTGATTTTTCTTAGTACCTCATGGAAAATCAGGTACAGTCGATCGGAATTAGAGTTGGTTATTAAGAGAGGGTTAGGTAGGGTTAGATTAAGATCGATCAACTTGGGCATTTCCCTGTCCATGATGTAGTCCTCCAAGAAAATCAATCGATGTAACTTTATAATACGTAAATCTTGTGTTACACCCAGTCATTGTGATTTGGTTGCATGTGCTATTGTAAACCAACTCTATACATGTTGAAGAAGTTTCATATGTACATAAGAATTTAATCAACGCCGTTCTATTGTAATAAACTGAATTTAATACACTTTGAATGTGATTTTTCATCAGTTGAACTCTTTGTTTAAGCTTGTGTAAAATGAGTTATTGATGATTTTGGCATGACCGTCTATCCTGGTAAGAGCTATAAGAAAAATAGAATTGTGAGATAAATCCTTTTCTTGAATGGTCTGATTTTTTTACTTCTATTTTTTTTTCCTTCTTTTTTTTTTTTTTCTTTCTGTCGTTGTGACTAATGCAGGGTCGATAGTGCGGATTTATTCCATCTGCAAATTTATATGCGAGATTGAAACTTGTCAATTGACAATATAATTTGTCATTAATGTGGTTAATTTAACAATTAATAAATTGTCATGCCAAGATTTGTTCATTATAGATTTGTCATGCACCAAGGGGTAAATCCGTGCGAGGAGGGGGGATGAGCGAAATAATTGCCAACTTATTTGCTACACAAGTTTTTATACGCCATAGGCCTATAGCAGAGGCGGGCGGAATGGATTGAGAGGGAGGGGTCGAATTTATCCTAAATGTATGCTTTAGGTTATGGCTGCTTGATTACTGTTCATATTTAATGAAACTAATGCGAGCGCGAAGCGCGAGCCGAAATTTTAAGCTAAAAATTGCGATATTTGTGCATTAAGCTCCTATTTAAGTATCAGCGAGCGCGAAGGCGAGCCAAACAAATTTAGCTGAAATTGGATATGTTGGCATTAACGGTTACACTTTAGATAAGCTGGATCTAAAGGGAAATGTATTCGGAGCGGAGGAGATACGAAGAAAAAATTTGTCTTTGATATATGCTTTTATGAATCATAATGGGTTTATTTATTCATTTTAGTAGTGGAAACTAATGCGAGCGCGAAGCGCGAGCCCAAAATTTAAGGTAAAAGTTTGAGATATTGGGCATTGTAGTTCCTATTAGTATCAGCGAGCGCAAAGCGCTAGCCGCGAAAATTATGTTTGGCATTAAGGTCTCATATATAGTAACGCCGAGCGCGAAAACAAAGTTAAACAAAAACATACGCAGTAGAGACGGCGAAAGAATTTGAAGGGCCTCGATGGAAAAAAGCACATTTCTGTTCACTTTAATCAGAGGCATAGACCTAAAGAGAAATGTGTATTGGAGAGGGAGAGGGTACGAAAAAATTTGTCTTTGAATGTATACTTTTACGGCTGCTTGATTTCCTATTCATTTATAGTATGCGAGCGCGAAGCGCGAGCCAAATTTTTCAGCTAAAATTGGAAATATTATTTTGGCAGTAGTAGATCTATTAGTAATCAGCGAGAGCGAAGTGCGAGCCGAAATTTTGTATCCATTAAGAAGATACATTTTACATGCTTTGTTAATAACAGCGATTACAATCCACCATCTATGCTATGAAAATTTTGGGCTGCATCCCCGCCCTCCAACACCTAGCCGTACACAACTACATATGTTTTTGTTGCAACAACACCCTTTTTCGCGTGCCCTTACCTAGTTGTTCCCAGACGAGGAATTGGATCCAAGCCTTCTGATCTACGTTACTGTTACTGAGTGCGAGGTCGGCATAGCGACCGACATAAAATTTGGGATTTGGAGTAAAAAGAGGCCAATTTTAGTATGAAAGCGCTATTGTAACCAATAACATTATCTAGTGTATTTTTTATTTCATTTCTTTCTTGAAAACTGGGGGGGATGTTTTGTACAGCCATCCCCCTCCTCAAAATCGTGGAGGATGTATCCACCCCATTCCCCCGGATCTTTACGGCTAGTGCTGGACAGTGCCACCGACGTAGCCAGTAACATGCACGAATTTAATTTGTCATGAAAAGTGGCGTCTGAATTTGACAAACCTTTTCACCAGTATCTGGTCAGTTGCTCCTCATCCAGCTCATTCTCTCATGAGTCCACTCCAATCTCTCATTCTTTCTAATTTGTTTTTTCATATCATCAATTTGTACTGCATTTTGACGTTAATTGTCATGTAACAGTCAGAAAAACACCATGTAATAAAAAACCAATACAGATAGTTATATTTTTGTCAGTTCTTAATAGACTTCGAAATTCCCTGAGGCAAACAATTCAAAATACATCAACTCATCAACACTTGCCAGCTCAAGCCTTGCCTCGCAGCTAAATCACCGGCGACCGGCGAGTGATTCGAAGACGCTGATTATGTGCGGGTTTCCAAACTGTCTCAGGAGCTAAATTGTTCATTGCATTTGTCTGCTGTCAACAATTGATTTGTTTTTCCAGCAAATAATTTGTAATGATAATTCTTATGGCCGACTTAAAATCGTCATTTCTACATTGACTGCGAAGAGATTGTCAATTACGGTTGCGAAGAGTCGTCACGCAAATAACATCATCATGCGCAAGTTTGTTTTGTCAACACCAGTTGAACTTTGTAATACGTGCTCGATCAATTTGATTATGTATATACACATCGAGTTTGTCATTTCACAGTTATATCGCAAAACAAATTATTTTACCCCGATTGACGAATTAATCTGGCCTTGTGACAAAGTTATCTTTTCAGTGCACGGAGCGCGAGCGGAAACTATTTCTAAGGTCTTCAACGAAGCGATTATGGCAATGACGAATTGATTATCAACGAAGGTAAAAAGAATCATGCCCGACTGAATAGAGGTGTATGTCTGCCAGTATTTACATATGATTGAAGTGACAAATGAAGCAAACCTAAATACCGAATTGTTTACCAATATAATTGCATCAATATTGACAATATTCATTTTGTATGTTTCACAAAATGATTTTTTTTTTTTGTACAAAATGTTAAAATTTGTGGAACATTCAACAGAGCCCAATATGTAGCAAGCAACCCTTAGAGAAGTTTTTTTTTGGAAAGATCTTGTCATTGATTATATTGTATGATTATTTGATTTTATCTTGATTTTGTTTGATAAAGCAGCTTTTTTATGGAGGGCTAAATAAATATGAAAAAAAAAACCATTAGGCCCTACTTTCATAACCATATATATCATAGTAGCTTCTATAAAAGCCAAAATAAATCATTAGCGCTTAGGCCCTACCAACCAAACAAAATAGTTTAATTATTTATATTTGGGGGCGGAGGGGGTTCCAGCGCTATACACTCACTACTCACTGGTATTGCAACATAGCTAAAATGCTATATTTTTCAAGTTTACAAGTCTTTTATATGTTATCATATTTCATTCATTACCAGAGATTTCCCGAACATTTTTGTATATTCTGAAAGACGAGACTTGTCTCTTTTTATTCCTGAGAGCAGTGGATAACCAGACTCGGACAATTTTTAAACAAAGGGGCCACAAGAGAGCAAAGGCCCCGAAAATGAAATTTTAAGAGGTTGGGATTATCAGTGAATGAAATTATTAAGGAGTCATATTTCTCCGCAAACTGTTTACGTGTTTCAAGTTCTAGTTCAAGTTCAAGTTCATTTTATCCATTATCATTTTGGCTAATTAAAAAATGGCCAAAAAGGTAGCACTACAATGGCAGAAAAAAGGAGCAACATCCGGAGAAGATAAATTTATTTCTGTCGTTGCCAAGGAAAAATTTAGTCCCGTATTGTAATGACGATTTAATGCAAGTTTATTCCAACGAATTCCCAAATTACAGCTAAGTTTTTGTAGTAAATATAATGTAGTTTACAAAAGCAATCGAAATTTTCACACTTCTATTACATTTTGTTGGATATTCACGACCTCTAATTTTTGAATGTATCCTCCTTAGCATTGACGTTAAAGATTTTTATCTTCTGTGTGTGGTGTTTCTTTCATTTACATTTGTGATGGTTCCTTATGACAATTTCTAATTTGCAAATTTGAAATATGACAGCATATAAAAGACTTGTAAACTTGAACAATATAGCATTTTAGCTATGTTGTAATACAGTAGTGAGTGTATTTTTATGATGAGATATGATTCCCACTTCCCCAGTAACAAAAATGTATAGGCCAATGTGTTCCCTTCGTATAAGGAATCCATACCCCTCATTCGGCGAAATTCTGATATACTCGTTTGCAGGCCGGGGAGAGTATGTACGAGGGAGCACAGCGATCGAGTGAGAACATTTTTAAGATCTACCAGTTGAAAATATGTACTCTAGAGCACTAACACAGTTTGTTACATGTCACTTTACTACCATGTAGTACTTTTTTTTCTCATGTCGAAAAGTGTGTGTGTGTGTGTGTGTGTGTGTGTGTGTGTGTGTGTGTGTGGTGTCGTGAGGGGGGGGGTTACACTCCTTCAGCCGCATCTACCCATGCTATCCCTAGTTTCGTTTGATAGCACATTCAGGCATAATGTCTACAGCTCTTTGTCGACACACGCGATGTCATGGCTTTTGGTAAACAATTCACCAGACTCTATCCGATTGTGTCATTTTCTATTCACGATGGATGACGTATTCAACGTATGGTCATATGACTATCTATGTAAACGTTAGCACCGTACATAAAATCCTGCCTTATGATAATATTCTGTCCTTGTTTGATTGGAAAAGATTGATTGTTTTTCCCTGGCCAAAGTACAATACAATCTTATACTTGTACCTGGCTCTACAGCATAATTGTTAAGCTTTATTCGAACGAGGCTTAGTCTGCTGATCGACTTGTTAAAGACTGTAGGCCATTTTATATATTTGGATAGTCGGCATCTTAGGGCACCTCTGAAGATTATTTTGGGGAGGACGTCAATCACAAAATAATCACAATGTTTGCGACGGACGACAAGCGGAATCTCTGTAACAATGAGACGGGGACTGGAACCTCTGACCTGCCATCGCAGCCCGCATCTTACCCACGAGCACCACAGGACCCCTACCACCAGGCCTACTCCTACCCTACCCAACCATTACCTCCTCCTCGCAGTGTGCTGCCTTACAATCTCGATCAGGTGATGGTGGTTCCAATCATCAATCAGAGAGGCTACACTCCCAAGTCACTCTCTCTTGCAGTCGTCCTCTGTATCCCCATCCTAGGGCTGTTCGGAGTACATCACTTTTACCTGAACAACCATCTGCTTGCTGGCTTGTACTGCGGGACCCTCGGTCTATTCGGGATCGGCTGGGTGGTAGATTGGTTCAGGATCCCTTGGCTGGTGAAGAGGTGCAATGCTGACCTGAAGGAGTCACAGGAGAAGGGCCACTGGTTGTACTGTACGGAAAGGTTCATCGGTCCTCTGAGGAAGCTCTCACTCGTAGATGCCTATCTTATGTGGATTCCTCCTTTCGGCTTGATCGGTGAGTGTTATTTATAATATAAATTTATAGCTTTACCTTCAAATATTCATGTCTAGATACAGCAGCAAGGCTTTTTAATGATCGTTGATTAAGTCTTTCTTTTCTCTCTCACATAGAACAGTCTGAAAAAGAGATGAAAGTGTTTTGTTTTAAACTGCATTGATGATAATAAAAAAGAGGACTATGATAATTTCGATAGTAAATGGGGTGAGATTCGCTCTTCTTATCTTTTTTAACGAATACTATACCCAAACTGTAGTATTTTTGCATTTTCCTTTTTTTTCTCTCTCTCTCTCAGGCGTTCATCACTTCTATCTGGGAAGAACTCGCTATGCCATCTTCCAATGTTTTTCCTTGATGTTCTTGAATGTGGTTGGGTGGATTGTCGATTTCTTCCGCATGCCATGGCTGGTCCGGAAAGCAAACGAAGATGTCGCCAAATTGAAGGCTGGCATCAAGGTCGATAACCCTCCCTTCTCTCTCCTTGATGCCTATCTCTTGGCTTTTCCTATGGGTATCCTGGGGTTCCATCATTTTTACCTCGGTAACATCAGGCGAGGTGTCCTCTTCCTCTGCACACTTGGCGTCTTCGGTCTAGGATGGCTTGCGGACATGTTCCAGATGCCCCTGATCGTCGCCGAAGCCAACAAAGAAAAGGAGCTCCGGGAACGACTGACTGGGGCACTCGCTCATCAACAAAATCAGACATCCACGACGAATGTTATTGTCGTCCCCGCCAATGATAGATATCAAAGTGGTTATATGGAGCCACCACCTGCATATGTATCCGACAACGACCAAGGAGAGGTTGTTGAAAGGAGTTGCGGACATTTACCAGATAATCAAGCTGAACAAACTGCACAACATGTGCAACTGCCACGAACAAATGGCTACAACAACAACTCGATGGCTGAATCGGCAAACGATGGCAAATTTGTCGCCTGAAAATTAGTGGGATTTTCTTATCAGTGCATTTCGTTTTTACTGGGGAATTTTGTTATTATTCGCATACTTTTTGAACTTTTGATATACTATCCATACTATGAAAAACATATCTTTATTAATTATTTTTCGTGGTATGCCAAAATGAATATAACGTGTATAATGTTAACGTGTTTTAAATATCATGATCTTGCTTTCAATGGTTTTTAACATAATATCATTATTTAATCAAAAAAAGGATATTGCATAGTAATCATTGCTTGTAAAAATGTAAGATAAGACATGATACATGTATACCGAATCATTCCCATTCTCCTATTAAAAACTTGTCATGTTTTAATTGCTATTATATACGATTTTTATTTTCAACCTACATTAAAAGTATATAAGGAAACATAAAAATGTAACAAAATGTTACCCCAAAAAATATTTTTCGTGATATACCAAAAGGAATATAACGTATATAATGTTAACGTGTTCTAAATATCATGATCTTGCTTTCAATGGTTTTTAACTTAATATCATTATTTAATCAAAACAAGGATATTGCATAATAATCATTGCTTGTAAAAATGTAAGTTAAGACAATATGTATACCGAATCATTCCCATTCTCCTATTCAAAACTTGTCATGTTTTCCTGGCTATATATATATATACGATGTTTATTTTCAACCTACATTAAAAGTATATACGGAAACATAAAAGTGTAACAAAATGTATAAACTTGGCAGCATGTAAATAAATGTACATATATCTATAAAGTAAATTTACAACAATGCATTACTAGTGTTGATAGCGGTTCTTGATTTCCTTATCATCATAAACACATTGTGAGATGTTCATGGTGGTCCTGGGCATGAGACAAACAATGACGTTGATGACAATGATGGTGATGATGGTGGTGATGATGATGATGATGATGATCATTGATGATGATGATGATGATGATGATGATGATGATGGTAGTGATGATGATGATGATGATGATGGTGATGATGGTGATGATGATGATGATGATGATGGTGATGATGATGATGATGATGATGATGATGATGATAGTGATGATGATGGTGATGGTGGTGATGATAATGATCGATGATGATGATACTGATGATGGTGATGATAATGATCGATGGTGATGATGATGGTGATGATGATATTGATAGTGATCATGAACAGGGAGATGATATATGATGATGAAAGAATGAAGATGATAATGATGACGATAATGATGATACTGATTATAATATATACAATGATGCAAATGAATAAGATAATAAAGATGATGATGATGATTATAATGATGAAGATAATGATAACACAAAAATGAAGAAGATGTTGATGACGATAAAGTTAGTGATGGCGATGATCATAATAATAAAGATAATGATAATTCTAAAATTGAAGATAATGATTATGATAATGATGACAGAGATGATAATGATAATGACACTGCAATTATGATAATAATGATAATGATGAAAATGAAGATGATAAGGATGACGATATGATGTTAATGAAGGTGATGACGATTAAGACATTGAATGATAGCGATTTCGATGAAGTCTGAGCTTGGAGGAACTTTCCTCCATGGTCTGAGGATGATGATGATGTTGATGGTGAAGCTAGCTATATTGAATAATAACGATTGGGATGTTATTTTTATAAAGATGTTGTTGATGATATTTCTTTTGGTGATGGCGGTGGTATATAAATTGAAAGTGAAACTCAGCAGTGCACCTTCTGATGGCCTAATGATGGTTGAGAATAAAGAGCAATAAAATATGTGATTTTAATTAAGTCTCCACGTATATAGGGTCTATATATACATGTATATTTCGGTCGCCAGACTTTCCTTTTGTTGGATATATCCCTCCATCCCTCTCGCTTGCCCCCCCCCCTCTCTCTCTCTCTCTCTCTCTCTCCCTCCCTCTCTCTCTCTGTCTCTCTAGCTATCTTTCATTATTTATCACATTTTTATAGCTACGCCCTTTTCTCTTCAAATATATATTTAACAAATTTCTATCGAGCCTGTAAAGATCCGATAGTATTCCCTGACTTTATGATTCGTAATTACAATTATTTTTGACAGATAAAGTAATGAATAACTGGCAAAATTCTGAGCAAATACATAAATTTGAACTTTGAACTTTGAATATGGATTTCTCATATAGCC
This sequence comes from Paracentrotus lividus, assembly GCA_940671915.1. NCBI lineage: Eukaryota > Metazoa > Echinodermata > Echinoidea > Camarodonta > Echinidae > Paracentrotus > Paracentrotus lividus. Next base: position 51,485,917 of record CALNVZ010002100.1, on the reverse strand, counting down.
GATCGCCTGACGATGCAAATTATCTATTGTGTATGCATGATAGGCGAACGTGTCGTGTAAACATCGCTTTGTGATGGGCTGAATAAACTAATGCTTCTGTTATAATTGAGCTTGATATTGGGACCAAAAAATAAAGTCGCAAATGTATAAACTGTATTTATTAAAAACATGAGTTTAAATATTCTGGAGGCCGCGCGAAGATTTTCACATAAAACACTCAAACTTGTTTTGATATGCTTGCCTCAAAGGCTATATTTCCTTCTAAAAAAGGGACAGTGTGAAGACGAATAATATCATCCATAATTATTGTAGAAAAATACATTTTCTGTAAAACTGAGGCACATATTAAACAAAACAAGACAAAACTGGTGCATCTAAAACTATTTTCCTTTGAAATAAATAACCTATAGCTGACAATCTGTCATGATACTAAATGTAACGTTGGATGTTGAAGAAATTTATCTTACAAGTATATTAATATTATGAATGTTGTCCTCAAAAGGACATTCTCCTCTTACACACTGACATTGTTCATGATGTTACTATTTAGATAACCTTTATTATTATTTCTTAAAGCCTGATTATTCAGATAATATGGCAATAAGAAAATCTTTAGGCTAGCAAAGAATTTCTCTGGAGGGAAACCCAAATTAAAATACATCAAATCAGTCGCATTGCCAGCTCAATGGCCTGCGGTTTCTCAAGCCTCACAAATGCACTCCAGGTGTTAGCCGGATAGGAGTGATGTCTCGAAAAATATCAGTGTTAGCGGGCAGAACGCTGATTCATGTGGCGGGGTCTTACCCAAAGCTGGTCCTTCCAGGGAGTTAAATTCTAGTCTCAATGCCTTTTTCATTTTGTCGTATCACTCTTAAATTGAGTTTTGTGCTTTTCTATGCTATAATAATTTGTATGTAGTAATTCGTTATGGCGGGCCTTAAAATCGTCATATTCTATGCTTTGATGCGAAGAGGATTTGTCATCTTTTTACGGTTTGCGAAAGTCGGTCAGTGCCCATATAACTATTAGATATGTTGTCAGTCATGGCGGCAAGTGTGGGTTTTTTTAAGTTATAGAACAAACAGCCTTCGGAAATTTCACTTGGATATATAGGAGTGCTCGAATGGAATTTGGTCTATGTATACATACCGTATGGAGATGTTTTGCTTCATCTTCATCTAGAGTTTTATACCTCGCAAAACAACATATTTTTATTCCCGACTTGACGAATTTAATCTGGCTTGTGACATATAGTTATCTTTTTCTAGTGCACGGAGCGCGAGGCGGATAAGCTTTTAAAACTTATTCCTGGCTAAGAGTAGTGTCTGTATACAAGCATGATTTATGACCGATATTGTAGGGAAAAAAATAAGGTACAACTATACAAGTAGTCTAATCACATGGACTCCCGAGCTGGAATAGAGGTGTATGTCCTGCAGGTCATTTACATATGATTGAACGTGAAGGCAGTTGCATAGATGGCGTTGTAACTCTACCTTATACCGGCTTTAAAATTTTTGCTTTCATTTTAGCGTCTACTTATGTCTGCTAGAGGTACGCTAGCTCTGCATCCTCACTTTGACAAGTATTATTTCATTTTTGTTAAGTGTGTTGGTTCTACCAAATACTTTTGATTTTTAATATTTAATGCTATATTTTTTTTCTGTACTCAAAATCGTTAAACATTAAATGTTTTTAATGTTGCAAGGGCGAAACATTGTACAGAAACTATGATTGCAATATGTACGCAAGTCAACCATCTTTAATAGGATGAAGGTTTGGATTGTTTCGGAAAAGATCTGTACATTGCAGTCTATTATTGTATTTGATTTTAAGGATCTGAAGTAAATTTTTATTCTTTGAAATGAGTTGTTGACTATTGCATGTCTTTTTATTACTCGGAGTGAGGCTAAATAAATGAATGAAACAAGAAATTACCAATTAGGCCTACTTTCATTCAACCATTATATATTCATAGTAGCCTTTTTCTGATTTAGTTTACGCATGGTCTGGAAAAGTCAAAAAAAATCAGTAGGCTTAGGCCCTAGTCCATAACTCAACTAATAAATTAGTTTAATTATTTATATTTTGGGGGCGGAGGGGGTTTCTCATGCCCAATGCTTATACACTGCACTACTTAATCACATTTCTTACTGGTATTAGGCATTACATAGCTAAAATGTCACCTTTTTGATCTAATATAGTTATAATTACTTATCATCTTTCTTTTCTAACATTGCTGTAATGAATTTCCTTATATATATTATGCATATTCATTACCTGCTGAGAAGATTTCACGCGCAAATTACATCATCTACTTCGCCGAATAATAATTTCCTGCAATGACGATGGAGGTAATCTGGTGCGTTACTATTTTGTGTATTTCTATGAGAGCAGATGTGGATAACTCTGGGAACTATTTCTCGGATACATTTTTTAGAACAAAGGGCAGCCACAAAGATGATGTCAAAGGCCCTCCGATATAGCACTCGGAAATTATTTAAAGAGGTTGCGTCGATCAATTCCAGTGGGAATACCTTGAAAAGGTTTTAATTAAGCAGGGAGTCATATTTCAATCTGAGGTAAACTTGTGCTTTGGCGTTGGGTTGTGCTAAGATGATGGGTTCGGGTGGAGTGCCAGGAAGTTCAGAGGGGTGCATTTATCTGGCAGGTATCGGTGTTACTTTTGGTGACTTATATTTAAGACAGGGCCAAAGTAAAGTGTCACTAACAATGGAGAAAGAGGAGGCAAACATACGCGCAGCTAGGAGAAGATTTAATTGTTGTTATGTCTTGGTCAGTAATGCTAAATGGACTATTTAGTCCCTGTAATTTTAGTTATATTCTTGACTCGAGATTTTCCTAAGCAGAGTTGGTTATTTTTTATCTTCTTATCCGGAAACGATATTCTCTCAAAGTTTAAGTCAGCGTAAGGGTTTTTAGTGTTTATGTAAAGATTAATGTGTGTACTTAAAAGCCAGAGTGCGAAATTTTCACGCACTTGGTCTATCTTAAACCTTTTGGGGTTGGGATATTCAACAGGTGGGCAGGCGAGCCGTCTTTTTGGTCTCATTCTAATATATCTTGTAGTGTTTCTCGCTTTTAGCCCATCTGATATGAGGCCGCTATAAAGTAATTGTGTTCTTACTCTGTGGATAGTGGTTTGTTTTATTTCGTTTTCATATTTTACTTATTTATAGTGATATGGTTTCATGTATGACAGTTTGTATGCAGATTATGTTTGGTACTGAAATTTCTTTTGAAATCTTTTGACAGCACTTATATTAAAGCTGTGTAACTTGTATACAATTTAAATGCTATATTTTAAAAATTGTCTATGTTTAATACTGTAGTGTAGTGTATTTTTATGATCGAGCTCAATTATTTGGGAGTTACCCTGCTTAGCGTTTCACGTTAGTGTATACTTTATAAATATGTTTGATGACCGGGCACAGGTTGTTGATTCCCTGGTTCGGGCGGTATATAAGGAATTGCCCATTAGGACCCCATTCATCGATAACTTCGGAAGCCGTGCGAGAAGATTTTTGATTAGATAACTACGTTTGTCAGGCCGGGTGCAGAAGACATTATATTAAGTTTCGACGAGGCTTGAGCTAATAGGGAGTGCTGAGAGCGAATCATTTTTAGATCTTACAGAGGTGGTGAAGAGAAATATTGTAAACTCTTAGTCTAGAGCGTTGACCATAGTTGTGTTTACAGGTGGGGTCACATTCAAATTTTAATAAAGGAGCTACCAAGTGAATGGTAACGTATCTTTTTTCTCTATCGAGTGAAAGTGTTGTGGTGTTGTGATGTGGGTTGTTCGTGTGCTTGTGTTGTTTTGTTCTGTGCCTGCCTGTTTGTTGTTGTTTGGTTGTGTTGAGGGAGGGGTTGATGATTCTACTCCTTTTTTCAGTTTATTGCTTACTTATAGCTTTTGGGTATTTTTCGCCCCTCATGTCTTATGCTATTTTTGTTTTTTTGGGCTGCTATTCGTATTGACTATCACATTCAGCCCTGGATCATAGCATGTCTATCAGCTCTTTGTCGACACCGGATGTGTTATGGCTGTCGTGGTAATAATTCCGAGACTCACTATGCCCGATTGTGTATTTTCTTATGCCAGATGGATGATCGTATTCAAAGTATGGTCAATGCATATCTTTAGCATGTAGAACTGGAACTGTACTAAAATCGCGCCTTACTGAAACCAATCTGTCGTGTTTTGATTGGAAAGTTGATTGTTTTCCCTGGACAAGGTACATACATCTTATAGTTGTAACTTGGCGTCTTACAGCATAATTGTTAAGACTTTATTACGATACTGAGGCTGGTTGTCGTTCTGCATTCCGACTCTTGTTAAAGACTGTAGGCCATTTTATATATTTGGATAGTCGGCATCTTAGGCACTCTGAGATTTTTGGGCAGGACGTCAATCACAAAATAATCACAATGTTTGCGACGGACGACAAGCGGAATCTCTGTAAAATGAGACGGGGACTGGAACCTTGACTTGCCATCGCAGCCCGCATCTTACACACGAGCACACAGGACCCACACCAGGCTACTCCTACCTACCCAACATTACTCTCCCGCAGTGTGCTGCCTTACAATTCGATGCAGGTGATGGTGGTGTCCAATCATCAATCAGAAAGAGGGCTACACTCCCAAGTCACTCTCTCTTGCAGTCGTCCTCTGTATCCCCATCCTAGGGCTGTTCGGAGTAATCACTTTTACCTGAAAACCATCTGCTGCTGGCTTGTACTGCGGGACCCTCGGTTATTCGGGATCGGCTGGGTGGTAGATTGGTTCAGATCCTTGGCTGGTGAAGAGGTGCAATGCTGACTGAAGGAGTCACAGGAGAAGGCCACTGGTGTACTGTACGGAAAGGTTCATCGGTCCCTGAGGAAGCTCTCACTCGTAGATGCTATATATGTGGATTCCTCCTTTCGGCTGATCGGTGAAGTGTTATTTATAATAATTTTATAGCTTTACCTTCAAATATTCATGTCTAGATACAGCAGCAAGGTTTTTTAATGATCGTTGATTAAGTCTTTCTTTCTCTCTCACATGATACGTCTGAAAAAGAGATGAAGTGTTTTGTTTTAAATCTGCATTGATGATAATAAAAGAGACTATGATATTTGATAGTAAATGGGGTGAGATTCGCTCTTCTTATCTTTTTTTAACGAATACTATAATTCAAACTGTAGTATGTTTTGCATTTTCCTTTTTTTTCTCTCTCTTCTGCTCTGTTTAGATTTCCAGGTCGGATATTGATTGTCTTATCTGGTGTTTAGTAGATTCGCTCAATGTCCTCATTTCCAATCGAGTTCTATTCTTGATGTTTTGAATGTGGTTGGTGGAATTAGTGCTCGTTTTGTCGTACATAGCTCATGGATAGAAGTACTGGATTTCAAACACGAGTAATGATGTTAAATTTGTTAGGGCTTGCGCATGGCACAAGAGCGATACGTATACCAGGTTCATACTAATCACATGGTATTTTCTTCACTAATGTCCTACTATACTATTCCTGTTATGCTTATTCCATGAATGAGTAATCTGGGTCTCCTTCTTGATTTATTTACGTATTGGTGGATATCCAGCGAAGTGTCGAAGTTTCTACTGGTTGCATGTGGACTTGGACGTCTTGGTCGTCTTGACTGGCTTGACGGAAAATGTTGCGCCTACGATTCCCGTAGCATTGGCGTTCGTCTTGAACAGTCCTCATAAAGATTGATAAAGGGGTAGTCTCACGGGGAACGACGTCGATGGGGCATAGTCGCTCATAATATTGGTGTTGGTTGAAATACATATGGATCATGAATCACGTCATCTCAGGACGGAATTATATTTGTGTCGTTTCAATTAGACATGAAATTAGAGAACTATAACAGAAGTGAGAATTATAATGGTAGCACCAACCTGAAATATGGTGTATGTTTCTTCGAACCAAAACGGCGTAGTAGACGAGGGTTCAGTCTGAAAGAGGCGTATACGGTTATTATATATACTGCCAGAGTAATATCAAGTTGCGTTGATCGACTTTACACAACATGTGGAGGGATCTTGCGCTTAACGAGATACAATGGCTATCTTTGGACACTCTTGGATGGATGACTCGGGCATATACGAATTCGGGATGGTTGCGTGGGCCTGACTAGGTAGTGAGTCATGTTTTCTTTATAGTTGCTTTCGTTTTTTTACTGTGGAGTTTTGCTTATTATTGCATACATGGTTCTGAATTTGCTTAGTAGTGTATCCTATTTACTGAGTGTGGGAAAAAAATGAAACATATCTATTCTTAATGGAATATTTCTTCGTGGTCATACGTCGAAACCACAAATTGGTGAATATAATAATCGTAAGTATAAAGGGTTAAGACAAAGTTGTTAGGATAGAGCTGTCCTTTCCAAATGAATTTATTTAAAATGTTTTCCTTTTTATTTATTTTAATATTTGTGATTCTATTTAGTTAATATTATAAATCTGTTAAAAAAATTGGATTGATTTATTTTTTTAAGAAATGAAACACACTGCAAGATAAGCAGATACAACTTAAATGAGAAAAGTAATATATATTTAAAATTGTTGACCATGTGGGCCGTTACTAGAAATCATTTAACATTATTACAGTCTAGGTCGAAAGTGATTTCTTTTGCTCGATCTTTAGCTGCGAGTAGTTTCGTCTTTAGACTTGTAGCTCTCAATCTCATTCTTATTACGCGTACTTCAATCTCGAATAGCCGTTCATTTACCGTTATCCCATATAAATAATTAAACAGAATATTCTATATATGATACAAGGCTACAGACTTCGTATGTGGTTTGGACTCTTGTTTGCGAGTATAGTTATGGTGCATTGGTTCTGTGTCATGTTTGCATTCATAAATTATTCATTATTAACCTTTGTTACAGTTATATGTCTTCAGTAGGTGCATTAGTATTTGAAAGGGCGCTGTAGTGGGGTTGTGGGTTGTATGATTGTCGGTGGTGTGTGGTAGGGATATCGAATTGAAAATTGTTCGATTGTTTTCGCTCTATATTCTTCAGAAACGGTCATCCTTGTTATTTTTCGAATAACACGTCAGAGAGAGGGTTTTTTAGCTCCGATTACATAAGGCATGTTTTTCGAATAAACAGCATAAGGAGGTAGGTGGGTAAGTGTCAGAGTAGGTTATAGAGCCTTTTTCTTAATTTTGCTGTTAAGGGGCGCCCCTAGTTCAATCGGCTGCTATCTGTGGTCATTGGTGAATTTTTGCGATAGGGTCTCTCTAGATGTTGGCATTGATCTGCTTTCAAATGTTTTTAACGATAATATCAGTATTTAATACAAAAAAAAGATATGACTATAGTATCATGGCTTGTAAAGTGTAGATAAGACATGACATGTCTCGAATCTTCCTTATCTCCTTAATTAAAACTTTGTTCATGTTTATTCATTTATATAGATTTTTATTTTCAACCTACATTAAAGTAATAAGGAAACATAAAAATGCTAACATTCCGTTACCCAAAATATTTTTCGTGATATATCCATAAGGAATACTATATAATTATAACGTGTCTCAATACATGATCTTCTTTCAATGGTTTTAATAATACAATTATTAATCAAAACAAGCATAATGCCTAATAATCATTGCTTCGTAAAATGTAAGTTAAACAATATGTATTACGAATCTTCCCATTCTCTATTCAAAACTGTCATGTTTTCCTGCATATATATATATATCGATGTTTATTTCAACCTACATTATAGTATTACGTGAACATAAAAGTGGTAACAAAGATGTATACTCGCAGCATGTAATAAATGTACATAATAGTCTTAAATAAATTATAACAAACATGCTTTATAGTGTTGATTAGCGTTCTTGATTTCTATATGCATAAACACATGTGAAGACATGTTTTCATAAATAGGGTGGTCCTTATACTCGAAGTTGGTTTCTCCGGATATTATAGAGCACAACATCTCTTTTTTTTTAACTCAGTTAAATTTATGGCATTTCCAGTTAATTGCATTTGCCTACATACTAAAGACTTACGTGAATAGATTAGAGTGGTGATTACTTTCATGATGGATGGGTTATGGGACTATAGATATGATAGCATATTTATAGAATCTGATTGTAATGTATTGATGATCTAGATGATGCACTCGTCATGTCACGGGATAGGTAACCGCTGGTAGGCGAAAGATGAGAATAGACTGAAGTTTAGTGCATCGTTGTGAATGAAATACGATGGGACCGGAGTATGGTAAACAGTTACTCGAGATTGCAAATCAAGTGATTGAATGAATCATTCTCATACTGTGTGTCTTATGATGATGAGTAGCATGTTATTCTGATGAGTACATTTGAATGATGGAGTCAATCTGATATGAATACGAGATATGTGTTGATGATGGTGGTCGATAGATAATATAAGATCTATCGATAGATAAGAGATGCAGTACTGTGTATTTGATGGTGCTTGTAGATATGATAGACGAAACTTGTGATGATGTGAGATGAACCTGATATAGAATCAATTACTTGATTATTTAGGTTGGGCCTCATACGAATAACACGCGGATATTATATATATCCGGTAGTTTTGATTCTTGTAGATGAATAAAGAATCGACTAGTCTATGTAGGATATCAGATTTGGATACTGGGAAGACATGTGAGAATGGGATCATTCTAGATTATAATTATCTGGGTGTGGAATTAATGAAGAAGATGAAATATATAGAAAATTAAATAGAGAGTGATAGTAATTGTAGATGATTAAATGATGAATAGATTAATGATATGGAGTGATCGTTAGTAATAGAATGTAGGGGAACTTAGTTGATCTAGGAACTTGATAAATGTTTAAGGATAGATAAATCGGCGATTCGTATTCATATCTAAATCTTTTTTAAGTACCGGATTCCTAAATAAGAATAAACTACAGATAACATGTCTAGAACAATACTAGAAAGAAACATCGATAATATAGCACAATGATAAGACAAGCAGATGGACAATACGGGTGATGTACTACTAATATATCTGAAGATGATTATTTATGATATTTTTAATTGGTATTTGTATAAAGATATAGAAAATGAGATGAATAATGAGAATGACGATGATAGCGTGTATAAAAGGGAGAACGAGATTCAAGATGAACGCGTATTAAAGAATAGCTTGATGATCCTCAGCGAGGTTTACTGATGGAAATGTATAGAGCAGCTTTGGAGGTAAGACTTTCCTCCATGGTGGTGCGATCCTAAACGAAGATTAGATGAGTTAGATTGGGTGTCGTTAGGTGTACAGACTATGATTTTTATAATGATTGAATATCAACTTAAAAATTGAGATGTCACGAGAAGAATTAGTAGATTTATTCAGTTACAATTATATATGTTTTCAGGAACAGATGTTCACATCTATGTACGCTTTACTATGATCAAATTAACGTTGTTATATCGATCAGTCTTATTTTTGTATAAAGGAGTGTAGTATTGTTCGATGTATATCTGGTAATAATTGTGGTGACGTGGGTGGTGTATATTTTAATATAGTATCACAGGTGGTAAGGTAAACTCACGTAGGTGACATCGGGTAGTGACGTAAGAAAAAAATACAATTCATGATGAGATAATAAAGAATGGTGTAGAGAAAATAAAGAGTAAACAAAATAATCAACTTATGTGTATTTGCATGAAATTGTGAAAGGTCGCATCGTTATGGTGATAGAAGGTTGACGCTCTACTCAAAAGCCCTTGCATTGGTATATCATTTATAGAGTCGTAGGTCGTCTCAGACCCTTGTTACATTTATAGTTAAGCGCATATACTCCTCACACACCGAGATACATAGGCATTTGACCATGCAAAGTACCAGCCTCGTTTCCATACTATACTTATCTTATACCTATGTGCTTCAGCACTCCGTGAACATCATTCTTGATAGACTATCTTCCTATCTTTCCATTTTTTAATTTCCCCAGATATTAGGCTATGTGAATTAGCTACGCGTGCTACGCACTCTTTGGTACATGGTTCATAAGCTTTATTTAATGTTATGGATATGTATATCGTTTGAGCTGTTGACAGTTGGACTCACGATCGAGTTGTGCGCAAACGTCCATTGATTTATTGGACTGAGCGTCATAATTTAACAAAATGTTTTTGGTATTGCCAAGACGTAATCAGGATTAATTTAGGTGTCGATAGCACCTGTCGCACGCTATATTAGTATTGAGAAATTAACTAGTTATCTACGTGGCTTTAACTTTGAACTGGTTGTGAATATCGGATTTCTACATGCTGGTGAAGGCCGTCGCCTGACGATGCATAGGCTTAACTCTGATGTACTGCAAAGTAGAAATAGGTGGTCCAAGTAGATACGGCACCCGCTAGTTCGTGTAAGAATGCGCTGTGCTGAGTTGGAACCTTGCTTTGTGATGAATTCGTAAGACTTTATGTTATCGATTGAGGCTTGATATGGACTGGAGAGCTACCTGACATTAAATATAAAAGTTCTTGCATTTGTATTATATGAAACTTGTTGATAGATATTATCAATATAGCTAGAGTTTGTAAAAAATGGATATACGGGCGGTTTCTGCGCGATCAAGCGGGTATTCAATCAACAAACAACACATTTATTTATATATCGCATCTTACTACTATATCTACAACTATAGAAGGTATTTAAGATAGACACATCTACGCTGCAGATTGAGGATATTTGACTTGGAACTCACCTTGTAAAAAGGGTAAGATTTAGTAAGCACGAAATAACATTCATCTAAATTATTGACCGGCAAGGAGGGTATTAGGTGTCATGAAAACTGGTAAGACGTTTGGATCCTTTATAGATGGCGGTAGCAAAATAAAACTTGTAAGGAATTATAAATAAGAAGTGCAATAAATAAATAATTTTCCTACATTCTATTCTATATTCCGTCTTTGTTCGGTTGCATAACTAAAGTGAATTAACTGCTAATAAGCTTAGACAATGGCTACATCTGTCAGATACTGAAAAATGTGGATTGTGAGTGGATGTTGATAGAAGATTTAATCATCTTATTCAAGATTATAATCGAACTAGGCTTTATTATGCCTAATGATTTTTGATTAAAGGAATTTATTTTACATGGGAAAATTGTTAATTGCTGATAATATAGACTAATTGAAAAGGTGAGTTTTACTTTAGTAAATATTAATATTTTTAAATTAGTTATGTTCACAATTAATTAGGAAATATATTCTATGCAGGGCGTCTTGCAAAATTAGCGAATCATTTGTCTTGATTTACACAATGACAATTGTGTAATACAACCAATTCACGATACCCATTCGATATATTTATGGTTAAGTTTCTAAACCACGCCACTCGACTCATCAAGAAAATAAAAAAAAAACAAAAACAAATATAGACACAAGCAATCAAAGAAAACAAAAGAACAATATACCATCAAAATACATACAAGCAAACATTACTCAAAATAATATTAGGTTCAATCGGGAACTTTCAACTTACTGATCATTAAAATGAATATAATCCTATTATTATCATTCTAATCGTATACACATTGAAACTGATGTATATTATAATGTTAGATTAGGTGAAGAGATATGGTATATTGCCATTAACATATGGCTTATATGAAACCAGGTGATCTATTCAGGAGTATATTAATGCACTCAACCAATAAGGGGCCTGACTAGCATATTTCTTATTGATATAATGGTAAGTCATATATCAGAGTACTGTGAATTTTAACCCAGTCTATGGACTGCATCCGTGAATCTTGAGTCGCATGAAAAACTCAATGTGATTTGATTGTCGTAAACTCTTCATCTAGCAACTTAATTGTTTACGTTGGGTTTGATCAAATCTGGTTGAAATTATAACGTTCGCCTAGGTTTGTTTTATGATATCGAGGGTGAGCTATGCTTTGCGTGTGAGATGTCTCTGTGGATTTGAGAAATACCACAGCGGATAGTTCGATCTGTCTTATTTTCTAACTTACATTGAAACTAATGTCATAATCTAAATATATGTTCCGCTTCGTGTTTTCAGTTAGGGATAAAATTGAACTTGACAGGCCACTTTTTGTTAGCTATTATAACGGGTAATGGGCGTGATACCAGAATCTGAGCCGATGATCTCGGAGGCTATCTACTGATGATTACGTGCTTCTGACATAGTTCGTAATTTTCGGATATGAATTACGGAAGCTATGAACTTTAATAACGAGATGTAATAGCTAATCACGAAGGTGACATCTATTTGAAAACATTTATACTAATTACATTGTTCTAATGGTGATGCCGTGCTAGATTAGTCTTGTGTTTATGGTTTGTTTGGTGAGATGAATCTAGGTTTGTATTATTTTATGATGAAATAGGGATTTGCCTCCGTAGCTGCGTTTAATGTATTCCCCTATAAAGTTGTCATTACGTGGTACTTGCACTAGAAGGTCTCAGGAGAGGGTAGTATAGTTGCCTATATCGCCAGATGGAGAGACCAAACAACAACACTTCAAACGAACTGAGCAGAATTGGATCTCTAAACAACAACACCTTCTTTAAGCAGTTCTTCCGATCCGGGTCAAGATCAGTGAATCTGAACTTTGCGTACGAAGCACCCCGCATCACGTTCACATACCCCGATCTATAACTACGATGCCTCTAGGCTGCGTATCAAGGACTACCCTCAATAGCTATCTGAGTCATCACCCCAGTAGACAATGAAGTACACTATGCGACAATGCACAGCCCACCCGCTGTCCAGTAGCTTTCAACTAACTCTTACGGCAGTTCTGTAGTTGCCCCCACCAGCGAGATGCTTAGTTGCATGCCTTTGGAAGCAGCGATTTTCAAGGAGATTTGACCTGGGTACTTGGTCTCAATAGGGACGGCAAGACAAGAAAACCTCGAATTAGATTCACGATGTGATCACCCAGCTTCTGACATTTAGCAACGATTAAACAGAAGTGGTCCAGTGATTGAAACGTACTGTGCCATTCTCATCGCGCTTTACTATTTCTTGTAGCTGTTCGCGTAAATGTAACGCCCTATATAACTTAATATGTGTTGAATACATGTGTGTGCTCCATGCGATCCTAATGGGATGCTAGGGCTGCATTCATTTCTTACTCAAGCATGTACATCGATAAGCCTTTACTATAGGTAATGCGTAGTTAAGATGACTGTTACAGTCAAATAAGGATTTAAAAGGGATGATGCTTTTAGGTCATCATGTTATATAAAAATGGTATTTATTTTACTAAATTTAGGACTACTTTTCGATTTTGAAATAGTTAACATTTATTACCTAGGCTTCGGAGCCATTTCACGACGGTTTATGACTACTAAAACGGGAACTATAAATCATTGCACATGTTTATTTAAAGGGTATTGTTTATGTTTCAGGGTTTTTTCGGTAATTTTTTTATTCGCATTAATCATATTGCATTTTCCACTTACGCCCCTATGCGGTCCCACACGCCAAACCAATTGTCCACCCCCATTATTTATTACAAAAAAGAAGCGCCTTCGTCAAATATTACTGGTTCATCATATTATAATCTGCGCAATATTTTACAAACTAAAACTCTAAATGAGATTTGTATACTTCGGTTACCAAGTTTACTATTTTGTTTGCATATGTCAATAATATTACCTGGATCTTCATTCAAAACTTCTTTTTAATGATACTGTCTCTACCCTAAATCATAATTCATCAAATTTCATTAGTTTATCCTAAATTATCATTGCCATAGATCCATGTACACAATGCTCAAACTATGGAATACTCCAGAGTTCTCAAATCTGCAAACTCTTTATCATTTTTAAGAAATTGAGATGAGAGTGGCTAGTATTCAGAATATCAAGTTAAGTTTTCTGTGTATTATTATTTATAACACATATTCATTCATATTATCATCTTAATTATCACCGACAATCAAATCCATGTATTTTTCATTATATAATACAAATACATCCACTTGTCAAAAGATTATTTATAAATTGTAAAAAATTATTGATATATCTACTAATTAGGATATTGGGATTTGTTTTCATAAATTACATGACATATGCTGAATAATGATTAATTTTCCTCGCTGCAGCTCTCTCATCTCAGGCGATCTCTATCTCTTAAACCACTCTTTCCTCCCTTCCTCTCTGCATAGCTCCTCAATCGTTCGCAATATCTAATGTTTGGCGAAGTTAAATTGTTTAATAATCAATTATCATTTAGTATTTCAATGTACTACATTGTCATTGTATATGTACTTAAATTTTGATCTTGTTCTTGTCTAAAGACAGAAAATGTATTGATTCTGCAGAATGTATTATTTGATGTCATTTATGTCATCGAAGAAAATGTTATACTTCTATGTTATGCAGAAAAACAATAAATAATAATCATATCAAATAGGCATTGTTTTACGTTATATAGTTGGTAGAATCTTATATGTTAAGATACCCGCGTCATGATCGAACCGATTATGACGTACATGTAGTAGGTAGGCTTGTTTAAATTGATTATTCACATGAATGTAAAGGTGAGACAGAGTTCTGTCATTTTGACATGAAGGGTGGGAAGACATGCGAAAGTGATTTGGAGAGCTGATGGACATTTACTTACATTATTTTGTGTGAGGTTTGGAATCGCCAATGAATAAGAAATTAACCCAATTCTATTGAGCAGCATCACTGTATGATAGGCAACGAAATGTTCGCCATGTCGACCAAACATGTTGGTGTGATGGGTTACATTTTGGATCTATTGTGACTATAATCGAAGGATTGAAGGAGCAAATCTTTTCTTGTGGGAGCTTTTTATTATATAGGTCAGCAGTAACTATGGCCCTAAGCTGCATTGCCTAATTTGAAATAAAATTACAAATAACAACGTAAATCTTGTTTCTATGAATCATTAACTAGTCAACGGCTGGGCGTAGGATGTGTGTAGTTGTGAAAACACCCATCATTTACCCCTCACACCCCCCTGCTCCAGTACCCAATTACAAAAAATATGACGTCCATCTCCCAAAGTGCCATATTTATCCTGCATGTGCAGTGTTAATATGGCACAGTGTTAATGTATTTTTAAAATACACATGACTCATGCAATTCAGTTGTAACTAGGGGAAGAGGGCCTATCACCACCGGCAAAGCGAACAGCGCATAGCTTGTATTTTGCCAGTTGTTTTCACTTTGTATTCTGATTCGGGAAGCACTATCTTTTTAAAGAAAGTATCAACTAATAGAATAAGTACCTAAAGTCCGATTTTTCGAAAAATAGGGAATAATACTTATTGCGCAAAGGGAAAAAGAGCCTGTCATTGTGTCAATGTCGAATTCCTAGTAAATAAATTCCTGGAATAGGCTCTATATTTTGTCTCTCTATAATATAGCTTATTTACGTGCATAGTCCATCTTCACGATAGCATAATTTATTACACCGTTTTTTTTTTATAATTTTTTTATTGATGATCAAGCTTTTAAATACTTGAATTTCACTTCCAAAAGTACATTTACTCGATTGGTTATATTAAAATCCTGTCACTTGAACATTACAGCAACGAATCTTACTCGATGGGTAAGTATGTGTGGGCAGCAATCGACGAGTGCAGGTGATCGATGTGGACAGGGAACAGTCACGCAATTAACAAAGATCACTATTAATCAATAATCGAACATCAATCTAGTGAATTTTATTATAATGCGGTTGCGGTCACACTCGCCGTACTTCGAGTGCCTGGCCCTACGATGGGTTTCGTGAAAATTCGTGCAGCGAGGTTCGAGGTACAATGCATGTCGGACGTGATAAGTTTTTTACAATCTTACTACAAGAAACGCGGAAATCGCAGAAGTTCGACCAGGACTAGTCGTGCGAGTTGTAATGCATGCGGCTACGTTGATGGCACGGTGCCTCCGTGAGCTAGACTTGAAGTTGTACCGCGCATAAAGATATTGATAAAACTTTACACAATATGTTTAGGCTTGCCAAAATGTCTTTTCCCATCTGCTGAGATCTACTAGAAAACTAGATACAGTTCATATTTATGTTATGTCCAGGACTTAATTTCCTCGAACGATCGACTGACAGATTCCATATTACTGACAGGAAGTCTTAGGCAGTTTTGTGCGCTAAGTATAATTGCAATGCAGTATGTCAATACCGTCACTTCCCCGGTAGCGCGGGTTTGTTTTTCAAGACTGCGTGCATTTCCAATCAGATGTAGTTGGTTCCCCTCTCAAATAATGACGGCGTCTTTATGTTTAAGATTAATTCATACCTTAATTTCATGGTGTCACGTTGAGTAGAATTGATTATGCACTAATGTCTGGAATTTGCTTAAAATGATTGAGAATCATTGACTTTCAGATATTAATTTGAAATAATAAGGCACCTTCAGTAAAATACAGTGAATATTTCATTTTTTGTAATTTTGTATATTTTTTCTTTTAATATTAGTTAAGTATATTTTCATTAATAAAGTCAATTAATATTGAATATATCGCAAAAATCGTGCAAGGAGATGTGCTCATCGTCAATACAAGTACCGAGATCATTTCCGCATTCGGCGGACCCAGTGGGATTACCTGCACTTGATGTTTGCTGATGTCAGCCAAGCTTCAATGCCACATAGCACGCCTTCACTACAGACAATTGACTGTACCTACGTGATGACAAGATGAGACTATAACAGTCGTAATATACACAATTATGGTTACCCCTCAAACACTGATTCCCGACAATTCTGTAAATATAAATTTTACATAGTAAAAAATGCCGGTAATTTACCTCCTGTTGGTTTTCCAGGATTTTTTTTTTTTGCATCGGCATCGGCTTATATGTCATGATCGAAGACTTTTGATATACAGAGTTCAATATACACGTTAATGGCGCCACCGGTCACGCCGGGTTGTTTGCGCCGGTCGACGTCAAGACATAATTTTCGCTGGCCATATTCACCTGCATGTACTCTCGTATTCTCCCAATCTGAATAACAGGAAAGCTCCATAATATTTCTTACATTTCCCACACTACCATAACTACAGCTAGATCCGTGGGAGGAGGTATAAAAATTAATTTATTACAATCACGTGCATTCCATTAACAAATTTCTATAATTATTTCCTGGAGTTTTCTACCAACATTATTACTTTATGTAATCCTTACTACCTTCTAAAAGCTAGGTCCCGTCTAGGGGGTAATTTTGAGGGCCATCGTCAAATTATAGCTTGAGGTTAAACTTCTTTTTGAACCAATATGCGAATGCCAGCGTACGTGTTCCGAATTACGTAACATTATGTATCTGAGCTCAACCGAAAGTTGTGAAATACTGATTTGTGTACAAATCAATGCATGTGTTTAAGGCCAATCACACGTGTGTCATATTTTCTTTTAACTGATTAAAAAGCGAAACACGAAATACATAAGGAAATTCAAAACACACCCACGCTCGCCCGCTCCCACATCACCCCCGGGACGTTTGGAAAGTGTCAAAATTTTGTTTCAAATTAGATGACTATATTTCTGTTAAACATGCTCTGAGTCTTTATCTTTCTCAATGCAAAAAAAAAGAGTTTCGTTCATTACCTTGGCACACACGAACATTTTGTCCAGGGGTCCAAAAACGGCTGCGCACAAATATGGAAAATTGAGAATACGGATCATCAGACGTTTTGCAAACGTCTTCTGCTAATTTTGTTCTTTATCTTGCCCTTTTGCGCAATCTACGACCACCACACTCACCCCTTACACACGCTACTTCCTACTTCGACTTTATGTTTTTGTTTGTTTATTAATATGTATCTTTTACAAATTTCCTTAAACCGTAAATTTTTTGTTGGTTTTTTTGTCAACTTCCATCACAAAGGGGATTGGTGGTTGTTTAGGTGATGTTTAATTGAGTTGATTGATTGATTGATTGGCTTTGTTTATTTGTTCGTTCATAGCTTGAGCAGAAAAAGAAGACTTCGTAGGGTATTATTACTGAATTATTATTCTGAATCAGGTATCCATTCGATTGCTTGTTAATTTCAACTGATCAAGATAAGTAGTCTTTGAGTCGATTTCCTATGATCTTCAACATTTAATCAATCATTGAATGACAAAACCAAACCACGCCCCACTCGTATTTCTAATTATTTTTTATTCAAAAACAATGAATCATTTGATAATCAATCAAAGAGTATCGATTTCAATCATTAAAGAACTTAATCAAAACATCAATCATCTCAACCTACCCGCCACCAGCAATGACTTTTGCAGTTAATTCCCCAGGGTACATCTGTAATGGATGGGAATATGAATTGCGATTCGGTGATAGAACAATGGTGCAGCGTGTCAGACTTTTCATGAGGCTAGAGTGGAATTTCTATTAATGGACGTTCGAAGACGTTTAAAGCTCCGAAGTAGGCATATTTACGAACCTCTCAAATTATGCGCATGTCAGGAATGTTGATCTGATAGGTATTGTGTATGTGCGTTCCAAACGAATTCAATGAATGATTCATATCTGTCGTGATCTTGTGATGGTTACATTGTCAGAGAATTTTAACTATTAGCAACTAGGAAAGGGTCAAGGAATAAATGTTGTTTATAATGCAGGAAACGATACCCAGCGCGCTCGGTGCAACAATATGTGCACAAGATGGCGTATGATGTATGCATATGCGCTCACGCTCATTCCGGGCCTGATGCCTCCCCTTTTGCTGCCGCGCCCCCTAATCCGCCCAAATGCTTACGAGACTGGGTCGACTGGAGAGGGGGCAAAAAAAAGAAAAAGTCAATAAAAATAGGGTTATTTCTGTGCTTGACTGGCGTGAATGAATTTTATAATCCGGGGGGGGGGGTTAGCCACGGGGGGGGCGGGGGGGGGGGGGGGGGGGGGGGGAGAAGCCCCCATGGGAGGAGGTGGGGGGGGAAATAAGTTCAGGGGTCGGAGATGTGGGGGGGAGGGGGTGGGGGGGGGGGGGGTGGGGTTTCTTGATCAAGCTTAGAGGTAAAGAATGCAAGCTTATATAATGGCGATTCTTTC